>OY282602.1:15826291-17026291 GCA_958298965.1 Chrysolina haemoptera | reverse complement strand
AGAAATCTCTCTATATCACCTAGGAGGTGGGTGGAGGGTGATATTAAGAGATTTATTTCTCGGGCTTTTTTTGGTTTTGTGACCTTGTTGTTTGTTGTCTGTCTGTTTTGTGTCTGTATCTGTAGATGAAGTATCTGTGTCTGTAGAAGAACTCCCTGAGTCTGTAGTGTTTTTTGTGTCTTTTGGTTTGTCTGTCTGTTGTTCTGTTGGTTCGTCGTCGTCGCTAAAGTCCTCCACTCTATATTCTTCCCTAACACTCGGTTGTAATGAAAAGTTCGGTTTTCTCCATGCATTCCGGGCATATGGGCTAGCTTTTTTGACGATTTCTTTGAATTTGTCTATTTTCGATATCGGCCTACTACGCTTCCTTGCACTTTTCACAGGCGATTGTTCCACAATTTCGTTTTCTCTAATGGGTGATATGATAGTCGGCACTATATTTTCCATGTCCAACAGTGCCTTAACCGCCGCTTCACTTTCTGATTGAGATTTTGTTACTAACGCCATTACAGATAAAACACAACTGAACTATCGCAAAGAGACGCTATGAAATAAAAATTTACCCAAATGAAATGAATTTACGGTCATCTCAGGTAAAATTCACCCTCACCGGTCAGTTACTAAAATATTAAAGCTATTGTAGACGGCAGGTATCATTGGCGTTTCCATGCGGGGTTGAATCAGTGCATATTGGAATTGCTGTAATGTATTGTATCCGCGATATAATGGATTTTATCGAAATTTGTCATACTTGATAAAAGATTTGAAAGAGTAAATTCAACTAGAAAAAATATTTGAAAATATTTTTTTTGTCATGTTTCTGCACTTTTATTCGAAAATCAAACATTTCTTTTTAGAATCTCTAATATTTTTGTATCCACGTTATAATGGATTTTATCGAAAAATGTCATACTTGATAAAAGATTTGAAAGGATGAATTCTAATAGAAAAAAATTTGAAAATATATTTATGTCATGATTCTGCGGTTTCATTCGAAAATCAAATATTTTTTCCTAATAATCTCTAAGATTTTTTTATCCGCGTTATAATGGATTTTATCGAAATATGTCATACTTGATAAAAGATTTGAATGGGTGGATTCTACTAGAAAAAAAATTGAAGATATATTTTTGTCATGTTTCTGTGGTTTAATTCGAAAATCAAATATTTTTTCCTAAATATCTTCAGTATTTTTGTATCCTCGTTGTTTGCATTTGCGTCACTAATTAGATGACGAGGAAATCTAGGTTAATGGAGGAATTGCTATTCTCAGGAGATGAAGTGTGGGTTTAGTGGAGGTGGTAACCCCCACTCACGATTGTAACATATAAAATCGGTCCAAAATCCTAACATTTCATTCGACTTTTGTATTTTCTGTTAGAAACTGTGTTTGTAAAGCAATTATGGTTGATCAAGTTGGTTTTGCATTGGAAGCCCTCTCCCAATTAGATGCCAACAATCAAGTTGATGTGTTGGCAGGTGACGAGTTTGTTTGGGAACAAGAAGATGAAGTTGTAGTGGGTGAGAATGGTGACAATGGCGAATTCCATGACCTGGTAGATTTTGAAGATGGCCGCCAAGACATACCCGCTGGGGATGACTTCGTCGAAGAAGAGTTCCTAGAAGATGACGGAGAAGAACCAGAAGTAGACGATGGAATTGTACCAGACTGTGAGGATGTCCCCGAAACGATCGTGAGCAATGCCCATCAGATAAATATGACAGAGGTGTTAGAAGACGTTGCAACAAATTTGTACTGTTGCAGCTTTTCATTTGTTACTATCAAAACTTGTGATAATGAAAAACGCTTCCTATGTGATATTTGTTTTGTACGGTATTGCGGCATGAATAATAATGGTGAGTGGTATCAGCATGTTAATTCACATGATACACTCGAGTATGCAAATGTTCCCACTCATAATTGTTATTCTTGTCACTCACCCCTATATCTGCTCTGTCCCGTAGGTGGATGTGTACATTGTAACAAATAACAGAGCTGAAATAGGGGTGGGGTTATGATGGGGTGGGGTTTTCTGGTCTGAGGGATACTGGCTAAAGAAAGAGGTGTGGCTTAAGACATAGTGGGGATTGAAGTGGAAGGTCGGAGTAGGTGGTCGAAGTGGGGACTGGAGTAGGAGGTCGGAGAAGAAGAAGAGGAGTGGGTGGTCGGAGTGGGGATTGGAGTAGGAGGTCGGAGAAGAAGAAGAGGAGTGGGTGGTCGGAGTGGGGATTGGAGTAGGAGGTCGGAGAAGAAGAAGAGGAGTGGGGTGGAGGTCTGAGTGTTTAAAACAAGAACTTCCTCCGAATAATCTTCAGTCACTCTTCTGAACTGACATCAGCTACCACATCATCCACAAGATCACCCGCCAGATCAACCACCAGCCAACTGAATTAGCAGACTATAGCAAGCTGTAATAATTTGAGAGTAAGTTAACAATCTTGTAATCATGAACCCGTTTAATTTTTTTTTGTATGTTTAGCTATGGATTCTCCCGCATTAACTGGTCTTGCAGCAATAACGATCCTGAGTAACATCAGGGTGGATGGCGCCGCACCTCAAATGCCAGACGAAGAGCACTTCAATGACGTTATGGACGTCATCAGGAGAGAGGTCCCCGAAATGCAGTCGCTGACGATGGACCAACGCAGACGGCAAGGTGGGTTCATTAACGGAGTTGCTTCCAAGAGATCCCGTGACGCAGGAGCAAATTCGTCGATGGAAGGTTTGCCTATAATCCAAATTGCTGACAGCGATGATGATTTCCTGCCTCCAAAACCACCGAAGAAATCATCATCGAGGAAGCACGCACACAACAGCAGAAGAAGGGTGTCCAAGAAGACATCCTCAACTGTTGTGACACCGGTTATAGACGCACCTTTACCACCTGTCGTTGAAGTTGCCCCTCCACAACCCACTGCTGAAGAAGTCCACCCTCCAGCACCTATCGTACCTGAGCTGGAGATGAGTGTGCAACGGGCAAAGCGTGAGATAGAGGAGGCCCAGCGGGACTATGATGACAGTCAGCTGGCGCGGGCAGAACTCAACCGCCAGCTGGAAGAGCTTGAGCGCCAGCAGGCAGAGCTGATGGCCCGCGATCGGCAGCAAAGTCTCCGGGAGGTCCAGCTAGTCACCAGGCTGGAAGACGCCAAGGCGCAGGGGGTGGCTTTGGTGGCACGGCTCCGAAGCAACCTGGAGCAATTTGCTAATTTTAATTTTTAGATATGTTAAGGTTAAGGTTAAGTTATTTGTAAGTAGATATAAGTTTTGTATATGTAGATTTAGAATAAAAATAGAAAAAAAGATGAAGTGAAATAGGAGTGCACATTTAATGGTCTGGTGCACATTGAACAATGCGGAGGATGGGGCATTTTTCTTCAATTCATCTGAATTATGTTTTTACATATTTTATTTATATTTTATTTATATACATATTTTATTTATATTTTATTTACATATTTTATAAAATAATATGATGTGTATTTCTCCCATCACCTGATTTCTCTCAGCCTTCAAACCCCCACTCTTTTCTCCCACCCTACACTGCCACCCCCGAACTAGTATAAATTCAATGCCAGCTCAGATTATAGTATCAGTCTTCCAAGATGCCTCTTCCAGACTCCACCTCGTCTCCGAGACATTGTGCCGAATTCGAAGATGATTTGGAACGGGAAGCGATGATAGCAAGATATCAGATCGTCTCTGCCGTACAGGTCCAGCAGGTATACCAGGGTGAGAGGCAGGATCCATTTTACCATCGAGATCCACGGGGTCCGATTCAGGTGAATGAGGTGTCGGACTCCACAGATGTGTGGAACTATCCATCTCCGTCGACTTCGGACGACGAAGATATGGATCAACGCGTCGACGACTTCGATAGCTCCTCGGAGGATGAGTTCGAGGATGATGGCCAAGTGGTCCATATCCGTGTCGAGGACATAAATATGGACCTCGACCCGGACGAGTTCCCCGTAGAGGACGACTCCGATGATGACACCATCATCTTGGTGTCATCGGATGACGAGGATGACGATGTCATCTAAGTCCTCACCCCCCCGTGGTCGTCCCGCATAAATATGCGGGATGGCACCCAGCTCTTCGGAGCACCCAATAGGCCCTTTTCAGGGCCACACAAAGAACATAAACACACGCATCTGCGCCACTCAATGGCAAAAATGTACAAAGTTTCCATAACTTGAATTGATACTTTTCAAAAAGAACTCACCCACTACCAAATTCTATAATATATTTGGTGAGTAAGAAATGAAAAATTTCAACATTGATTTAGAACATTTTATTTGTAATATTTTCATAATACAAATTTATTTTTCAAACAGCGGGTTCTGGATCACTACCTGGAGCCCACAGTTTTGGTCTATGTGTGAGCCAAACATCAGGATGTTTATTCTCCAATTCAGCTAACCTTCTTTCCAAATCATTATATTTCAGCATCACTGCAGATGTGACATTCAATGCATTGGCATCCAAATCATTTTTCAGATTTTTGCTGTTGTAATCGAGTTCAGTTGTCAACTCTGATATTTTTCGTGTCATTGTGGCTGTAGCATCCCATACTTTGATATCCACATCACTTTTTAGATTTTTGTATTTGCGATCTAGATCATCAGTCACCTCCTCTACTTTTTCATTGAATGCTTGACGGGCTTCAGGTACAATCTTAGCCATTGTGGCATGTATGGCAGCCTGCAAGGCTTTAAGGACAAGTGCCTTCGTCTCCGTAATTTGTTCATTGAGATATAATTGAGTTACACAATCACTCTCGTCTATCGGTTCACCAGCATTTTTCAGTCTTTTACCTTGCATATCATATTGGTCGTCAGGCGAAAGCTTGAATCCCATACCTTGAGGACCTTGGGAACCTTGAAGAACTCGAACTTTGACAGTACCCCATTTTCGTCTACGGCCGAATTTATCAATAGCTTTGGACATCTTTCTTCCACCTTGATATCTTTCATACTGATGATTTCAAGACAATTAAAATCTATATATCTCTGTGTAGATATTTATTCTCTTAAATGAAACAATAGGAAATCAGAATAACGTGTATATTTATATATTTTTATATATTTGGTAACTGGACAAGACATTAACTAAAATTGACTAGTATAATTTGACTTTTATATAATAAGCGTAATTACATCTCAAATACAAATAAATAAGTATGGTGGTGAATTTTCCATTTGAAATGATATTTCATTTGTTCAATTCAGCTGTTAATAAATGAAGTAATTGATCCAAAGGACTCTCTTGGGAAAAAGATTGAATAATATTGGAAACCCAACGAATATTCTCTACTGGATCATTCTGGTAGAATTCTATATCGCTATGACCCCAAGGAAGAGTGTGTGTCGTATTGGGAATGATGAACCGTTTATCATCATGGTATGACAATGCAACTTTGTTCTTCAATTCAGTATACATGTCATGCAATATGCTTCTGAACGAGTTCATCTTCCTGAATATTAGACCACCCTGTTCGACAATTTTCTTATAATCTTCACATGTCAATTCATTCTTTATGACGGATCTTTTGACACCTTTTGCTTTTTTGAATTCACTACCTACAGACTGAACATAATATGCTTTGGCACCGGTACCATAAAAGCTAATTATGGGATCATTCGGAAATTCATCTTTGAAATTACCCAGAATTGACTTTGTAATAGGAATATTGAATTGGTTTCCTACGTTGTAATTGGAAGTATCAAACTCGCATATATTGTTGGTCATGAAATCATAAAAATTATCGGTATTTACTTTCAAAATTAAAGAATCCGTGTCAGTGTAGAGTAAGGTGGCATTTTCTGCATAATGACGTTTAATACATCCATAGAAAAAGTTGTACATGACTGTTTTGGATAATTCTAGAATACAAAATCCCAAATATAGCGGTTTATCGTACAATACATTAACTTTGCCCAATTGAATAGCAACAAAATTTTCTGAAAAAATTGAACAGCTTTTGAAATTTGGACGTGATATTAGGGCGCTAGCACCAATTTTCCTCTTGATACTTTCCCAATGCGTAACCAGTCTAACATCAATTCTGTTATCAACGTTTTCCATTGTTTTCCCATAAACTGCATTATTCATGAGTTTATAGAAATCTTTTTCAGCTTTGTTGTTAGATCGATTTCGCATTTCAGTGTTCAAATCAATATAAGGTTTCATCCAACATGACTGCTTGAATCTCAACACTCTATGTGTGTTCATAATAATAAGACCATTGGCCACAGCCTGCTGTAAGTTTTTATAATGTACAATATATTTTCTTTTGTCATTTAAATTTGGAATTAATTTAGGAATTTTTGATTTCGAGTGTGGTGGTATTAAACTTTCAACGAGAAAGGGAAGATCAGCATGTTTGTCATGTAACTCTTGGGGATAATGAACATCTACTTCAAGAACATAACCGTATGGACTATCAGATGCCACTCCCATTACATCCAAATTGATTATTTCATCGGGTGTTAGCCATGCAAAATCGTTGGTGGGTAATGGTTGTGACATACTGTGACCATATAGGTTAGTTGCATCTAAATATGATATGTATGATGAAGGTTCATCTGGGTTATAATCGGGTAAAAATTTATTATTAGCTATATGCTTCCTTTCACTACACTGACTTATTCCGCCCCGTATTCCTTTTTTGAAAAAATTAATCATGTCAATGTCTGTCAATAATTCCAATTCAATATTCGTATACTTCAGCATTGCATCCCACGATAATCCGGGCGCTGTATAATACTGTGCTGGATCTAATTTATATTTATCTAAGCATATATTTCGAAAATTCTCAAATATGTCGCATAATAGAAGAACATCGGACTTCAAATATAAATCCGAGTATTCCCCTAAACTCTTACACTCGAATAAATGCCAAACAAGTTTCGCTCTCATATAATCCTTATCTGATATATGCTCTCCGTTAAGATTGTCATAAAACTGATTTTTAGTGGGTAGAGTTGGATAATTCAACTTGTCAATATGATCAACAAAGTTATATGGAAAAACACCTTTCTGTCTCATCAAATTGAATTTGTCAATTTGTGGAAAATGTTTATGCATCTCAATACACTGATCGGATGTTAAGTTAGCACCTAAGTTCTGCAAAGAATTCGACATGAATTTGAAACTATCTATAAATCTCATTTTCAAAAAATTCTTTTTTTCTTTTCCGTCTTTGTCAGTGTATGTGTGAGTGAATAGATGCTTAGTGAAAGAAATGTATTTTTCCTTAGTTTGTGGAATAACATCCACTTTGTCTTTGTTTCTATACAGTTCTTTTATGAACAAATGACAATCATACCCACTCAGATTATGGAAAATGATTGGAACAAAATTTGGCAATTTGAAATTTAAGTTACATACGGAATGTGCGGCAGGTGATCTTTTTTTTCCAGTGAGGTGGCAATGGTCTCTCACTTTCACATCACCACCCGTGAATGGTTTATCACATATTCCACAAAATTGTGTAGAAGAAAACTCTGCTTCTTCCGCGGGGGTTTGTGCAGCCATAGGAATTGGATACCTCAAATAATTGTGATAAATATTTCTCAAATCATCTTCAAGTTTTGTAACAAATTTCTCGGCTGCATCCTCACCCCTATATGTAACAAATTTCGATAATTTATCATTGTATGAACATTTTATCGAATAAGCAAATGAATAAGGTTCGTGTTTGTATGTTTTATTCGAGAATGAGTGTTTAGGGTTGGGTTGACTAGTTTGAATGGGTTTGAGAACTGATTCAAAATCAGCATAAACTACAAATGGCACCTTCATTTGTTTCTCAAAATTTTCAAACATAAGTGCATTACCCGGTAACATTTTACCATATTTGTTGATTCTGAAATTGACTGATGGTGTTGTAGTACTCAAGTGATTACAGTCATGCAACTGATGACGTAACAGTAATCGCTCGTGAGAGAAATACAATAAACATCCATCACAAAAATATTTTTTATGCTCATGCGCAGATAGTTGACTTGAAACTAACCTAGAAAGGTCTTTAATCCAACAATAATGACTATTGCCAGAATCATCTGTTATAAGTAACAAATTAACATGTCTTCTAAGTCTTCTCTGTGAGTAACGCAACGGACCAACCACTTCATATTTCATTTTACCCTTATCAAGTTTTGACTCTAACCCATACACATTAATTGAAATATCATTCATGTCCTCAAACTTTTTTATAGCTTGAAGTTTAACTGGAAAATCCATACCTGTTACATTCAAGACATTGGCGTAGTGGGGGTATGAGGAAACTTCTGACACTCTACCATTCGCAGGAAACAATGCAGATGTGATGGCCCATGCAAAACAATGTTGATCTTCATTACGAATATTCACAACGCCTTTTCTTGTCTCAATGAACTCGGGCAGCTTCACATACGAACATCCGCTGAGTGGACTATACTTGTTGATGTTCACTTCGAGGAACTTAATTTTTTCACAACTCCATCCTGAAACATAACAATAATTTATTATTCATATAAATAGAAATGAAACTTTAAATAAATACCTGAATCACGTTCTTCAAATTCCGTAGTCTGAGCAATAATGACATCACGGAATCCATCGAATAATGCACCCAAATCCGTAGACTGATCCACAATTTTATTCTGTGAATTGAATGACTTCGTGTCACTCAAATCCCGTGTTTGAACAATGTAGCTGCCAAATACTTCCATATTCACTTTAAAGATCTTGTGAACCTTTATTGCCTCTTCAAGTAATCCAATAACCTTCTCCCTGATCTCATTGAAGAATGGCATATATTCAGTGTAAACATTGGTACTTTCCACTCTATAACTCACAATTCTACACTTGAAAGCATTCCTTATAATCTGTATGCCATCACTCACTTGCACACATGCATTGTTCCTGTGTTGGAGAGTTCTTTTGTGAGAATTAACTTGGGATGTAGGAATTGTCACATTACAACAATTGCATGTGTACATTGGTGTCGATGCAGCCACATCTAACTTAATCCTTTTCACAGAAGGGCCACCTTGGCAACTTTGAAGTTGATGCCGACGGAGATTATCACTACGAGTGAACGATTTACCACAACCACAGGAATACATTTTATCGATGTCGTCTTCTCAGCACAAAACTCAACAAAATACTGATTTCACAATCATTCCCACCTCCTTTATATGTAATATCGATGAGTGGGAGAGAGGGTGAACAAATTCTATCCGCTTCGACTATTCATACAACGTCACAGCAGAACCATCCCCACCATATCAATGAAGAGAGGACGGAGAGTAGTCGATGAGTCACCGCAGTGTATGGGTGTGTGACGCCAGTTCACATATCTGACTGGATATCCGTGGCGTGCAGACGTCTCTATACTTCGGTTTAGATTTTTATGCGTACTCCACACATTAGATCATACACAATGGCAGAGTAAGTATACATGAAAGACATTGAGGTAAGAAAAATATATTAAGTACTTGGCAAAAGGTACTTGTCCGTGTATGAAAAAAAATCAAGTCATCACAATCTCTAGGACAAACACAAACCCTGAACACCTCCCAACAATATACATCATGGTCAAGGCTAAGGGCAAGCCCAAGTCCTAGGTCAAGTCCTAGGTCGAGGTCATAGGTCGAGGTCATAGGTCAAGGTCATAGGTCATAGGTCAAGGTCATGGGTCAAGGTCATAGGTCGATGTCATAGGTCATAGGTCAAGGTCACTGATGACGTCATAGTGGTGGGGGGAGGCCCAGAACCGGCTCAAATCTCCTACTGACGCTTATTACCATAATCCTATACAATAGGAATAATTGGGTCAAAAATCCGTCAGAAAACAACTACTTCCCTGGCTCATACCACGCCGAACGTTGAATTACATCTAATGAATTTCCGTGCAGAGTTCCTACGAGGATGTCTCCGCAATTGCTAGTTGCATGGAACTGTTCATTGAAACATTTGGACCACCTATAGATCGATTTGTCACCGCTCGCTCCATAGAGTGCTAGAGTGTATCATTAGAAAAACGCAGAAATCAGGCTTCTGTTTTATGCTTGCATAAATTATTCAATGGTAAAATTGACTGTCCCGCATTACTGTCACAAATTGATATTTTTGTTCCAAGAATAACATCTAGACAAAACACTACTTTCTTATGCAAAAGAGCTCAAACAAATTTAATGTTAAAGGCACCAATAAATTCTATGTGCAGTAATGCAAATAAACTTTCTAGTTTTTGTGACTTCTTTTCTTGCAGTGCTTGTGAACTCAAGAATAAATCTCGTGCGCATCTTTGAATTTTTGTATTTTTGTTTTATTTTTATCTTTATCTTTGTATTAAAATAGGACTTGTGATTATCATTCATTCATATATTTAGGAATTAGTGCTACTAATTAATCTTGTATTGTACTTTGTAAAATTGCTCTGTAAATGGGAAACTGTTGGGCAATAAACGCTATTATTATTATTATTTAATGGTAGATCTTCTGGCTGCCTCAATCAGGCCTGGAGGAGCATTTGATTCTTTAAATATTCCAACGGTTCTTCGTACATCCATATTTTTTGTAAAAACTTGTTGTCTGATTTCTGTTTCTCCTGCCTGAAAAATGCTGAGATTGGGTCGCCAAATGCGTGAAGGAAGTGTTTGTGGTCCGGAATTTCTTCTGAATGTTTGAAGGACTTTATCGACTAAATTCTGTTTTCAACTTTTCCTTCCTCTAGTTTCATGAAAAGAATATTCCACAAAGATAATACGAGGCATAATATTATTCACCTCTTCAATATCAATATTTATGCGGACCTATCCCCGGCTGCTCTCACAAATTATTGTTCACCGCAGCCAAGACATCCTGCAGCAGCAAGCTGCATGGCAGCCTTGTTTGCACTTGCAGGATATCGTTTTGAGAAGCTCCTGCGGGGCAGCATCTTATAACGTAGGAATAGGTGGCAGTCCAATCGTCATGATTTTTCAGTCTCAATCTTGCAGACTCTTCTTGTTTCCGTAACATTCTTGGACCTCGGGGTAGGTTCAAGAGGAATGCTGTCGTGCTGCTGTTTTGTCATTTGCGTCTTTCATCAAGTCGCTAAAGGCGCGAAGAAAGAGTTTATGCTCCGCAACTTCTTCTGAATGTTTGAACGACTTTTTCGAGTGAACTTTGTTCACGATTTTTCCTCTCTCTGGTTTCATGAAACAAATATTGGACGAAGATGATGCGAGGCCTATTAGTAGTACGAGAAGGTCGACATCTCCACCTACTATTTTACCACCATGAAATCATAGTCTGGTCATATATCAACGACGGTGTTGAGTGGGTGCTGCCCCTGGGAGAGTAATACCCAAAACATAAATTTTAATAACACATATGGTGAGTTTATACAGAAAGTAAAATAAAATGAAGTGAGATGTAAAGTAATAAATTTCGGAGTGTTTATACAGCAGAGTACAATAATATAAGAAATAAGAAGCTGCCCATCAAAATTTGGAATTTTATATTGGTATCACTTCAAAAACACTTAGGTCTTATTTTAAATTGACAATGCCTTGCTTTATTCATTAAATAATAACCCACCGTTGCCATCATTAATCTTATAATAAAATCTTCGTCCTATCCCGGCATCTTTACCATGCTACACAAGTTGAATGGCGATTTTCGAAATTGGCAATACAAATAATAAATAATGCAATGAGAAAATAAACAAAAACAAGCCCTCAGCCGTATTATTTATATGTATTTCTGTCCTCTGTCAATTGTATGGTCGACATAAAATAAAATAGAAGAAAAATATTTTTATTATACTTCTCTTATTTTATTTACAGTATGAACTTATGATAGGTGTTGTGCAGTTATATCCATTTATATTCAACACTAGATGTCCTGCCATACCAGGATGCTCACTGCAATAATCCTATACTATAGGAGTATTTGGGTCAAAAATCCATCAGAAACCAACTACTTTCCTGGCTAATACCACGACGAACGTTGAATTACATCCAATGAATTTCCGTGCAGAGTTCCTACAAGGCTATCTCCGCAATTGCTAAATGCATGGAAATGTTAATCGAAACATTTGGACCACCTATAGATAGATAAGAAAGTAGTTGTTTTCTGATGGATTTTTGACCCAAATACTCCTATAGTATAGGATTATTGCAGTGAGCATCCTGGTATGGCAGGACATCTAGTGTTGAACTTGATTAGCTCATTGTTAAATAGATTCCTTCTATTTTTAATATATTCGCTTTGCGAAGTACTGGGTATTGCTTAGGGTGGCTAGTGGGTGGGATGGCGCTCGTAGTTTAGTTAAACACCGATCTGCGGGTGGTGTCTCAGCTTCTGCCTTGAAATGTATTGATAATCGAATCATTTGTTGCAGACATTAGTTATTGTCTGCAGAGACCTACCCTATACTGATGAGGGCAAGAACCCAGAAATCGATCTATAGGTGGTCCAAATGTTTCGATTAACATTTCCATGCATTTAGCAATTGCGGAGATAGCCTTGTAGGAACTCTGCACGGAAATTCATTGGATGTAATTCAACGTTCGTCGTGGTATTAGCCAGGAAAGTAGTTGTTTTCTGATGGATTTTTGACCCAAATACTCCTATAGTATAGGATTATTGCAGTGAGCATCCTGGTATGGCAGGACATCTAGTGTTGAACTTGATTAGCTCATTGTTAAATAGATTTCTTCTTTTTTTAATATCCATTTATATTATTTTATTTTATTTCTTATTTTATTTTACTTGCTTATAAACTCAACAATACATCTTCTTGGAAGTATAGTAAATATTCTTTTTTCCATAGCCTCTAAGCTGCCGAACGAAATTTTTATTCCAAGAATTGTTTCGAATTAGTGCAAAGGATGCGCACTCGACTAAACCATTATTTCTTTGTACCTTCCTTTGTTTCTTTGTTTTTATTTCCCCTTTTTAAATTTTCTCTCATTCTTTCTGGCTTTTTCTCTTCTTTCTTCCTTTACGATGGTGAATAATGGGCGAACTTTGTCCCATTGTTACTACTGTATTGGTTTAACTAAACCATCATCTAATAATGAATGAAAGAATAAACTCAACGACAATGGTATCATGTTGTTCATTGTTTGACATCGTTATAAACCTTTTATATTAATTTCCATTAGATAACAACAGTTGTTACTCGCTTCGAATGCTACTAGGTGTAGAGTAGGTAAATATCAATAATCTTTATTTACTCCTTCAACAAAGGGTCATATAAACAGACACTTTGATGTTTCGCAACCAGCTAATCCTATATCAAACTTGAGATAAATAGAACCAACATTTGATTTGTAATAATTCAAACAGCCCAATTTCCCAGATTACTGAGCTGCGACATTTTTGAAAATTCGTTAAATGGACAATTTACAGTGAGACTACGTACATACCATTATTGTTCATTCTTTACATCAATGACCTTTTGAATTTAAAAATTTCTGGAGAGGTTATTAGTCGCAGATGACACGGCTATAATATTTGAATCGCATACCTGGGAAAAACTGAAAGAACTAGCACTAAAAGACATGAAGTTAATAAAAAAATGGTTTGACTATAAACTTCTTACAATTAACTTCGATAAAACATTCTATCTGCCGTTTTCATGCTATGAAAACACTAAGCCTCCCTATTCGGTCCTCAAAATTGAAGAAAACATGGAAATAAGAGAAAATGATTCGATTAAATATTTGGGCATAAAATTTGCCAAACATCTCAGATGGAACGTGCACATTACAACTCTATGTAACACGTTGAGAAGTATCCTCTGTAGATTCAAGTACCTAGCGAAATACCTAGAAAAAAAACATCTGAAGATGATCTATCATGTTCTAGTAGAATCCAGAATTACATATAGAATCATAGGATGGGGTAGTGCACTCAAAAACCATATAAAAAATGTGGAAATATTACAGAAAACTTTCCTTAGAATAATTTTAAAAAAACCAAATCGATACTCGTCTGATAATTTATTCTCTGAATCTGAAATTCTTGATATCCGACAAAATTATTTCCTTATGATATCGTGCTTTGAAATGAAACATAAATTGAATCTTCATATATATGAACATACATAAAAAAAAATGTATAAAACTCCTCTTGCGTCAAAATCTATAGGACAGCGAAACTACTCATACTCAATCCCACGATTTTTAAATTTCATACCTCCTCAAATAAAAAAAATAAACAACTTGTGGTTATTCAAAAAAAAACTGAAAGAACACTTACTTAATACAAATAGATGGGAAATTCATAGCTTGATTGAGATGTGAGGAAAAAAAAATGTATGTTATATTTATAGAATTACTCAATTGATCGACATCCTCCATAGACAGTCTACGACTTTTTGGAAAATGATTTATTTACACGAATATGATTTTATCTATGGAAAATGTACTATCAAATTATGTCTAGTCTTGTTAAAGTACGTGTTTTATATATACTACATACATATTTTATTTTTTACATATTTTATAAAACTGTACTTTTGAAATCCTATTCTATCAATATTATATTCTATACTCTACATTTATACACTATATTTACTGTAAATAAAGATTATTATACATATAGGTAAAGAAAAACACAAGAATAAAACTATCAAGTAACACCACCGACACACAACCACATCCACATAATCGAGAATGTAAGACGACTCAGTAATCAGACTGGTAGACAATATAGTTAGGGAGCCACCAGTGAAAAAATGCGCCGAACAGCTCTACTGCCGTCCTAACTTAAAGAGCAGTATCTCCACTTCTAGCCCGTTTGCAGTTAATCCACTTGGTGTGTTCATTATGACTATATCTATCATCATACGAAGCTAAAAAGCAATAAAAAATATAGATCTATAAGAAAAAACATAAGCACCATGCAGTGGCACAGATATAAATACTTTCATGCGCATTTTCTCGGAAGTACCAATTTGTGAGATACAGCTCTTTAAGTTAGGACGGCAGTCTACTCCTTCCGAGCTCAGGAATGGAAGTACTTACCTGGAAGCAGGGCTGTTCCTGTCCGATAAAAAATAGTACCAGATCTCATTTGGAAAAAGTACTAGAATTAAGAATTTAGTACTGGATTCTACTTTTCTTCAAATTTGCAGTAATCGAGGTAGGTTCTGGGTATTAGCAAAGAGGCAATGCTAGTTTTCCATTCAAAACAAAATCGCCAAGATATAACACTAACATCACACTATGAATAAAAATAATAATTTGAAAAATAACTAAATTCATAGAAAAGTTGATCAAAAAACAAAATTTGAGGTAATAAAGTAATAACCTTATTTATAATAATAATTGAAGCATTTCTTCCTGGAATCTGGCAGTTGGGAGTTGTCAAGTCAAACCTGTGTGAAACCACAACTTTTGACAGTTTTGACTTTTGACACAGCAGTCACAGAACATCAGAATAGTTAGAACGAGACAATGTGACCGGTACGCTGTAACTTGTTTTGCAAAGCGAAGCGAAACGAAGTTAAACGAAGCACACGCTATCACTTTGTGGTGTACCGGAAAGAGATGGCGATTGTTTCGCTTCGCTATCGCTATGCGATAAAAGTTACAGAGTCCCAGTGACACGCTAGACCCTTTTCTTCTTCTCTATTTTTTTCTCTTCAATTTCTTTTTAGTAGACTTGATTTGCCTCTCTAGTCTCTAATCTCTACACAGATTTGGAGATTTTGTGACGGAAACATTGAACCCAATCTCAAAACTGAAATAGTACTAGTTTTTCACTTAAAAGTACTTTATAACTACCGAATCTCTTCAAATAGTACTGAATCTAGTACTAAAGTACTGACTGGAACAGCCCTGCCTGGAAGATACCAAATCCAAAATATTTTTGATATTGAGTATAGTCCGGTGGAAGGGAGGGTTTTCGTAGCCGATGAAGCGCGACGGGATCACCCATGTTATTTTTATGTATTTTGACCCGCTGAATCCGACTTTCGAGGGTGATAAGCCGTGAAAGCACCCGGAAAATGTTTATGGACGAGAAAATCAAAAAATCTATTTTTTTGAAAAACAAATGATGTCGTAATATTCGGCATAAAATTCTCTACAAAAAACGTATCCACAAGTTTTTTTTTAAATGCACCGTTTTCCAGTAAAACGTGCCCGAAATTCGAAAAAATGCGATTTTCTCAATTTTCTGTGCCCTCTCATTCAGTCACATAATGATATTTTCAGGACCACCTTTTCCCAAATTATTCATATGTCTCGACTATGAATAACAGAATAGACATTTTTGAAAACATCATTCGTGTGGATTTTCCAGCACTGAATTTCCCGATACTTTTTTTTATTCGCGAAGCTGACGTGGTGGACAAATTTCTTATAGCGCCAGCAGCCAGCGCGTAGAAGATGACACAGTGTGTCGAAACAGCTGTTAGCTTTAAATGTTAGTATTGTGTAAAAAATCTTTGTGAAGTATTACTTTCACTCTACCCATTCATTTAAAATGAATTTACACACATTGAACGCCGAAACCGTAGAACATTGATATATGTCTCGACTTTGAATAAAAAAAGAGACATTCTTGAAAAAACATTCGTGTGGGTTCGTGTGAAAATATTATTATGTGATTGAATAACAGAGCACAGACAATTGAGAAAATCGCATTTTTTCAAATTTTTGGAAAACGGTGCATTTTGGAGGAAATCATCACTAACACTTGGTGGTTATATTAAATTTGTGGATTTGTGAATCTATACCACTCCACTTCGAGACACCTACTTCTACTTCTACTACAGGTTAGGTTAATAATAATATTTTTCCGTCGACCGTTCATTTATGATGCATTTTAACGCACTCAAAATCATTGATTAATGACCCCTGTTAATGAATGATTTTCTATTAATCAACGATTTGATTATATGCAACCCAACATACATTGCTCTTATACATTTTATATCGGTTAGTACTACCTGTCATTATTTATTTGTCAATTTTCAAATAAAATTTTAGAAAATGTTCATTACACCAGTTGTCACTCAAAATCATATATGGTCCCGTGGGGTAATGGTAAAGTGCACCTGGCTTGCAACACTGAGGTCGAGAGTTCAAAACCCACCGAGGGTAATTTATTTTTTTTTATTTCAATTTGAAAATAAATAATAAAAAATAAAATAAAACTACCACTGAGAAAAATTAAACTATCTTTGATAAATAGGAAATAGTGATTGTTTTTTATCGTAACGTTAAATAAATAAACATTGAAAGTAAGATATCTCTATTTTTGAAAACTACTGTCGACGGAAAAGTTTTGTAACAAACTCGTGAATTAAAATGGCGATTAACAATCTCAAACATTAACTAAACTAACTTTTTATCTCGATTGGTAATCGCCTTTATTAATACACTTGTTCGTTAAATAACCATTAATACAAGCTTTTATGTAACTTCCCTTGTGGTCGAGTCTTGCAAGTGAATTTTGACTCACTTCTAGTTCAATTAACTTGAAACTTGGCAGGTGTCCATAATTGTGTAAAAATAGTGAAAAACATCAGACCGTCCAATTATTTCATTTCGAAAATATTTGCCTCTCTGCCTGCTGAATGCAAAATAGAAAACACCTAGGAATACGAAAAAATTCATTTCGAAAATATTTGCCTCTCTGCCTGCTGAATGCAAAATAGAAAACACCTAGGAATACGAAAAAATTCTAATGGTTTCGCACAAAAAAATATCAGTCGGGGGGGGGTGTCAGGCCTCCTTCTTCTCGAAATAAGTTGCAAAAACTGATGATAATTGAAAATCGAGTGAGAGATAGCTGCGTATATCGCACATGATTGTATAACGAATAAGATTACTTTCGTTGTGTTTTGGCATGCTTCTTGACTACCATTATCCCTGCCAAAAATGTCTCATAGACTGATAAAAAAAATTATATGAGAATTGATGAGATCCAAGTTGGATACTGAAACCGCAAATCCGTATAGAGCCATATTCGATATTCATCAGTATATAATAGTTATTTATGCAACAAGTGCAAAAAGTAGGTGTTTATTCACGAGTTTCATACAATATTTTTTCTGCGTTCATGCAAAAACCTGAAAATGTTTCATTTAGGTGGCACTAAACTGTAAGGAAGACATTGTTTAAATCTATCTGCTAAAAGTAATTCAAAAACATTTTGTGTAATTCAGATGATATTCGAAGGAAATAATTTTATTTTTAACAAATTGCATTTTCTAGTAATTTCATAGTCCATTATAAAATGAATATGATGAAACATGCAACTATTCAAAAGATAATACAATCTCACAGAAAATGGGCTAAATTTGGCGTCGATTTGAAAGCTTATGTCTGTCATGATCACAGAATGCTATAGTAGAATGACAGATGAGTACAATAAAGTCTTTATTGCACTCAGTGCAATAAAGAGACAGTTTACCACCAAATATAGTTCAATAAAGTTTTGTTTTTTGCATGAACGTAGAAAAAAGACATTACAGTTAGATATTCCTTCAATGTCTAATGGCATTTCCTAACGTAAATCTATGATATTTGGAAAGTATTTTTAGACATAACTGTTTTTCTATCAGCGATTCCTGAGATGAATCCTACATGTTTCTATGGGGTCATCCAGTTTGAAAATTATTGAGAACATATGACATGTTATAGCAGTTACAAGATTATTTAAAAAAATAAATAATATTCTGCGAGATTGTTCCTGGGACATTCCATACGAAAATAATAAATCCAATGGATTATTATATGCACAAATGCACATACAGAAATAAAGTCTTTTTCAACTTCAACTGCTAATGTACACATTTTATATTATTTTATCAGCAGTGCTGATAGAAAACTATGTAAATTATACATTCATTTCTAACGGAAACGAAAAGGAGGTAAAGTAGATCTGTGCAGACAGTTTCAATGCCACCTGTTCCTCGTCCGTATTTTCACAACTCACATCCTATTATGGCTGGCTATTTGCCCATTCTGGTCCTGCGCTATAAAATGTGGTCTAGGCAGCTCCATCTTTCGAGTAGAGGTAGAAGGCCTCCGGTAGAAGTCTCTGGTTAGAGATACATTTATTTCATGCATTCGGACATTAACTTTGTGCTTACGACTGTAAGTTCATTCTAAAAACTAAACTAAACTAAACGGTTTATCAGCGAAGACATTTTACATACGAGGGAAATTATAAGTAGATAAATTAATTCTCGGTGATCCGATTATAATGAAAAAAATGCATCATTCGCGATTTAAGTTTGAAATATATAGGTTTCCCTGGTGTGATAGTGATCTTTCTGAAATATTTATGAACTATTTTGGCTTAATATGATAATAATAATCTATTCGATGGCTAATTACCATAGCAGTCGATGCCAAAACACCAAAGAAAAAAAAGTAATCTTTTCAAATATTTTGGTAATATTCTTAGGAATATTTAGTTTAGAATATTCCATTTAGTTTCGTAATGTTCTTACTGTTGGATCTCATGAAATCTCATAGGATTCGCATAAGATTGGATACGGAATTCCAAATACAGATTGTGTTGTCAGATTGTTTACTGTTTCTTAAGATAGTACCAGACTGGTTTAAACTTGTTGAAGGCAACACGAAATTTTATAAATAAACTATTTTCAATACATTATACCATGGGATTTACGTGTATAAAAACGCCAAACGTTGTCAGTTGATCTTTTTTTAACTATAAGAGATAAACCGGTGGTCGGTGGTCTGGCGGTCTAAGGCGCAGGCCGTTTAGAACTTCAGTATAGAGGTAGTCGCCCGATCTCGCTCTTGAGCGTGATCGCCAAAGTGGTTGAGGAGATCCTCTTGAGACGACTGTTGAGTCTCGAGGAGAAACTCAAAATGATCCCCGATGTGCAATTCGGATTCAGAAAGAATCATAGCACAACATCTCGGGTTGTCAGAATTGTACACGGGGTGAAAGAGGCAGCTCATCGTGGACTCAACACGGTCATGGTCCTGCTGGACATGAAAAAAGCTTTTGACTCAGTATGGGTTGAAGGTCTTATCTCCAAAATGCTGTTGGCAGGCATGCCTTCATATATAGTAAGATTGGTTAACTTTGTTGGGAGGACTTTTATGGTAAGAGTAAACAATACTCGCTCCGCAGAGTTTCCGATCGAAGCAAGTGTCCCGCAGGGTTCAAGTTTGTCGCCACACTTGTACTCGCTAAATACGTATGACTTTCCTCAGTGCGAGAGACCGGATATGGGCACGGCGATATACGCCGATGATACCGCCATTTTTGCCCATTCCTTCTCGAGCGTCGCTGCCCAGTATAGGATCCAAGTTCACTTGGATAGGAAGGTCATACCCTATTTGGCCGAGAACAAGATCGTGGTGAACCCGGCGAAGTCAGAGACCATCAACTTCACTAAGAAGTATACCTATTCGAAACTATACAGGAAGTTGGTGATCAATGGCCAAGCTGTGGAGAACGTGAACACTGTGAGATACCTGGGAGTACAGCTGGACAAGCGTTTGAATTTCGGCAGACACATAACACTGGCTATACAGAGGGCGGGTGGTGCACTTAAGCGCACCTACCCTCTGATAGTCAGAAGCTCTAAATTAAGTCTTGATAACAAACTTTTGTTATATAAACAAATTATCAGGCCATCAATGACATACGCTTGTCCGGTATTTTGCAGCCTAAAATTGACCCCTCTCATGAGGTTGGATAGGATGCAAAATAAATTACTCCGTATCATAACCAACAGCCGAAGATACGTTCGATTGGAGACTCTTAGGGAGCTTGCTGGCGTCGACTCGATCCCGACATATATTAGAAACTTGTCCTACAAGTTCTATAAATACTACATCGATAAAAGTCCCCTCACTAAGGACATTACAAAGCTCAGAGTGTTCGATAATGAGCCCCGCAAGCACGGCGGGCTCATCTATCAAGCGTTGGATATCTTCCAAGAGCGAAGGGAAGAACCGGTTCCTTAGGGAACCAAGACGAAAGGAATACCTAAAACGCAAAGTACCTCGACCCGGTTTTTTGCCTCAGCCTTTTCCGGGATTGACATCGAAATAACCAGCCTCAAAAACAACTGCTAGCATTTTTCTACAATGAATAAAATTTAACAACACGCATTAGCTATGCAGGAGGCGTGTATCTTACAGAATATCACCGCAGATAATGAAATGTCTGGCCCCACGTTACCACCAGCGTGGCCGGACAACGGCACCCTCTCTTTTGGGGGTTCCTAGTTCGGTTTGGCAGGGTGCTCTCCTGTTCTCCTGATCGAGGACAGGAGAGTTGCTACTTCTGCGCCCGTCTTTGCACCCTTTCTCTTCCTGCCTGGGTTGGAGTATGTGTAAAGAATGAAATGGCATGTTATTGTTTGTGAATTGTATTGATCAACTATATATAAAATAAACCTCTATTTATTTATTTATATTAGTATAGCGGTAGTCGGTTCGAGCCCGATGTAGGTACGAGAGATTTTTTCTTAAGTACCCAATATCGGAACCGGTAGACGACCACAGTCCTTGTTGAAAGCAAGTGTATTGTTTTTGTCCAGATGCCAATCTCGGCTAGTGCTAGCTCAGAGTGCACGCCGGCCACCCGAGGTGGTGGTAGGTTTTCCTGCAGCTGAAAAGTGAATATGCCACCAAAAATCAGTAAGTCGGCCCGGAGCGCCACGGCAAATAATAATAGCCGTCCTCTACCCGCACAGGCTATGCCTTTGGGTACACTCTACGAGTGTTTATGAGGGAGTATTATTATTATATATTATTATTAGTCCGGGAGGAATCAGCGACAGATCTGCACAAAGCTAGTTTTTTGTCAGTTTGTAGTTTCGATGTAACAAGTAAACAAAATGAGATACGGTAAGTTTCAAAAAGTTTGTACCATGCGGGAAACTTTTTATTATTGATTTGTCAAAAAATTGTATTCTTCTGAAAAATTGAATTGCTGGATATTTGTATTTGAGTTACCAAAATTCTAAATTTCTAAACGCTGTACGCCGTTTACACTAGAGAACAAACAGTAGAATTTTGAACAAGTGTCTATCCTTATTTTAACAACTAAACTTGCTCAAAATAGTACAGTAACAAGAAATAATAATAATGTTAAGTAATATCGAATGATGAAAAAATCAAATTTAATTATTCAATTAATTTATTAATGAAGTACCTGTTTATTTGGAATAATTAAAGAAAAACCCGGGACGAGATTCAGCCGAACTTCCTATGTGAATAGGGATAACTTCTGCCTTTCCATCTATTTTTTTAATAATCAAAAGAACATGTTATTATGTGGAGTACTACGTTAACACATTATTTTATACATATTAAATAAAATATCACACTTGAGAAAAAAACTAAAATTATTCCAGGCGGAATTTTCACAAGCCGATAAATAAATAGGTAGGAAATGAGAGCGGTGGACGATATATCTTATAAACTAACAACAGAATTGGCGAATAAATTGTCGTGTGTAAATACAACCAATATTCGTCAATTTCAATATTTATTCATTCGACATATTCTAAACTTCAATAATCCCATTTAAAACTTTTATT
Organism: Chrysolina haemoptera; assembly: GCA_958298965.1. Lineage (NCBI taxonomy): Eukaryota > Metazoa > Arthropoda > Insecta > Coleoptera > Chrysomelidae > Chrysolina > Chrysolina haemoptera. The sequence continues at coordinate 17,003,756 of OY282602.1, read as the reverse complement.
GGTTTTATCTCCTGTGCTAAAATTTCTAGACTACAAGCCCAGACCAAATTTGGAGGGGTCATTTGACCCAGCATGAATTATATTCAGAATTGTAGTGCCATACGAAACAACTCCTTTGCGCAGAACGTGTCATATTTTTTCAGAAAATGTAGAGAGAAATTTCGGAATAGGGCATTTAAATAACTCCCAATTAGCTGATAATTTCCCTATTGAAAAAATATGTATACTTCATCTTGCTCTGCTAACTTTTTGTTAAGTTAGCAGAACACATGACACATTTTTTCAAAAAAAGGAGCACAAAATTTCGAAATAGAGCACTTAAATAGTTCCTAATTAGCTCCCAATTATCCGATAATAAAAAATAAATTCTGCTCATCTTGCTCTGTTGGCTTTATAGACATATCAAAGTCAGAAGATCATTAATCTCCACAATTCCAAAGTATTCCATATGGGAATCATTAAATCCATCTTCGATTTTCAAATGAAAATAATAGAAGCTCATCGTGTATTTTAATACCATACGTAATAGTTCGTTACTTTTGAACCGTCACAATTTATTTATTATTATGATGATCAAGGACTGTGAATGAAGGTCATTTGTTGAAAATAACTGTGAAAAATGCTTCGTAAATGTGGGCGAGGGTATTTTAGAATGAATAGGGGCAATCAGGAAAAACTCGAAGAATATTATACCCATACCTAAGGCGTGAATCTAGATTATGATTTTGAACGGTTATTAAACTGGGTTTGTAAGAAGATTTTAGGTTGAAGGCGCGAGAGGATTGGTACTGAATATATGATAATGAATACCTTTTACTACGACAGTTCGGAAACTAAGTGTTTACTGCTGACAGTTCGTAAAATCATCAACGGTGCGTAATAGTATATTGCAAATTGTACACTATACTTTTTCTACGACCATCTGAATCATAAACAAATCTGTGATATTTCTAATAACACTTTTTATCATAAACTTTCCTGCCGTCATGATTCCTATAATAAATACAACTTCAAAAAGGACGCATACACGTGGGATATTAACACAAGTATCTCGAGTATGAAAGGGGCTTTGATAAATACATTTGCAGAGATCATCAAAGAATTGTGGTCGGAAGATTCGTCAGATCGAGTGGTAAATACATTCTCCTAAAAAAGTCAGATACAAAGATTCGCACTTCGTTTCATTGGTTATGCACAGCAAGATGCTCAGGAGTTCCTACGGTACCTGTTGGAGGGTCTTCATGAAGACGTTAATAGAATAACCGAAAAGCCGAAACCCATTTTGACAGAAATAGACGAAAAGTTGAGTGACAGTGAGAAGGCTCAAGAGTCTTGGTCACGATTTTTAAGGATGGACAATTCTAAAATAGTTGATAACTTCGTTGGCCAATTGAAATCGACGTTGAAATGTACCTATTGTGGTCACTGTTTGGTCACCTTTGACCCATTCTGGGACCTGTCTCTGCCGATAAATCAGAGAACAGGCCAACTAAGATTATCACAGTGTTTAGATTCGTTCACAAGGGAAGAAACTCTTGATGGTGACGAGAAGCCGACCTGTGCAAAGTGCAAAAAGAGGAGGAAATGCACGAAATCCCTATCAATATATAAATTCTCCAAAATTTTAGTTATACATTTGAAACGGTTTTCTCCAACGGAAAGATTCAGAGGAAAATTAAACGTTACCATCGATTTCCCTCTAGAGGGGTTAGGAACCAAATCGCACCTTTGAGATCATTTTTAGTTCTTTTGTTATTTACTTACACTTTTTGAATTAAATATATTGTTAGGGTTTAGTGAAACATAAAGAACAACAATACTGATCCTGCAGTACCAAATAATACATATATACCTAAAAAAGGAATTTAAGATACAAATATTGAAAATTATAATAAAAATCGAACACTAATCGATTTCATAAAAGAAAAAATAAGGTTGGTAATTTGGGATTTGAACCCTCACCCTCACTATCCGTATTAGGAATGTTCGCTCACTCTGCACTCGCTGGCTACGAGCCCACATAATAATATGGTGATATTAACTGCTTTCGCCAAAACATTTCATACCACCAATCCATGTTGAATAGGAATAATAAAACCCCCGATGCCGTTGGAATTGTTCTTACAAGTTTCGGGGGAACATTCGTTGCAACTGTCGATGTGACATTTGTCACAAATAGTAAGTTATTAAGGTTTTGCTGCTTTCACATTCAGTATTGAATGACTGCAATTCGTATGAAGGTGAGATTGCCAAACGAGGGAAGCTCGGTCACCAAACTACTATTGATCAGTATTGCTGACTAAAAAATTGTTGCGTAAGTACAGTTCGAAAAACATAGCTGGAAGTGTGATATTCACACTTCATGCGCGAACGATCACGTGACGTTCTATGCCTTAACAGTGAATAGTCCATCGTACGACGAATGCGCATCATGGGCATGCATATTTTCACACTTCTAGTTATGTTTGCTGAACTTTACCGTATATGAAACTTGTACTCGTATTGTCCTTTCGATTTTCTCCCAATTATTTATGTTCTTTTTCATTAAAAATACGAAAAATCAACAATAAATGAAATACAACAACTCACTCAACAAAAACTTAACTAAAGTCTATAAAACCTCACGAATTAAACAAAATTATTATTTTCCTCAACCGGCTGCACCCCAGCTAGCAACCTTCAGAACCATTCGAGAGATTTGTACAAGCTAAGGAAGAAGCCCTTACCTCTCAACACATTCGTCATGAGAGCTGAGACACGCCTGCTATAGCAGGCATTTCATATTGTGCCGAACCGTCCCCAGCAGACCTGAAATACGTGTTATTCATATGACCGCCTTTCACATGTGTCCCAGTAGACATAGGAAAACGGTATTTTGACTGCAAGAATTTTCCCAGAGTGATGGAAGAGGTAGATTTAAAATATAGGTGTCTTCAAGCAGTTTGCGACGTGAATATGTGTGGGTAAATTAATTTCGTGGAATTTTTTTTTTGTTTTTGAGTTTTTTATTCCATAATCAGAGTGCTACAAATCACCATTAAATTCTTCTGCTTCTAAGGAAAATATTTTGGAAAGATATCTTTTCTAGTTTGAAAGTTGATATATTTATTTTTTTCTTTAATTAGCATCAGTATATCTGTTGCTATATTTTGTGGGATTGTTCTTTTAGTTGGAAATTAACAGTTTCCTTCTGGTTTTCGTTTTTTTTCTGACGATTGTAGAGACTTTTTTGTGCAGTGGGACAGAACTGCTATAACCGTCATCTGTTCTTTGTCAAAACGTACGAAACGAAAATTTTTATTTCATACAATTTGTCACATTTGGACAAAAATAAACTCAATTCTGTAAAAAAAATGGGTGTCGATTTTTTGTGCACGAATGTGCGGTGACACCGCTAGAATCGAATCCATGCAACTACCGATGATATGAGCCCGGTCGTGCCAAGTAGTGCCAAAGGTCCTTGTTAGATGGCGCTGGTTACTACCACCACAGATGTTCGTGGTTTTGTCCTTACTTCAATGGAATAACGATGTTAAATGGGATAACCGCTCTTCCTGCAAGGCATATGCGTTGGTTGGATTTAATCATTCATTGTGGGTACCTTCAGTTTGTGCGTTTTTCTCGCTTATTTTTTTCATATCAGCATACTACGTTTAATGGAATATTTCTGTTATTATTATAGTACCAAGTTTGATTTTGTGGAGGAAATCCAGTTCTTGACATGATGTTTTGGGTTTATGACCTTCCACAATCTGAAAATGAAAAAATTTTAATCCAAAGAAATCTGTACAAGTGTAGAAGGGCAAATTAATTAATTTTCCCGATAAGTTACTGCGTTCACAAGACTGCTGTCTTGAAAGAAATTAATTTTTGTCAGTAACGTACCCTACACTGAATTTGCCTATCTGAAAAAATGAGATCGAATTAACAAAGAATACTTCTCTTTTTTTGAAAATTGTTGACGTTTCGGAGGCTGTATCTTCCTCCGTTATCAAAACTTCTTGGAAAGACGCTGAAGAAACTGAATTTGAATTGCGGTTTTGGAAATAAGACCTTTCTTTGACAGAGTCAAATGAAATCTGTCATACATTCTTTTGATTGACATTTGGTATCTTGATACATAGGGTGTTCGGTATCAATCAATCACCATTCTATTATTTCTTATTTCATCTCTGAGGAGGGGTAACCAGGTGCGGTCCATTTCGATGGAATTGGTTGAGAAGCAGTTGTTCGATAAAAGAATGCATGCAGTTTCCTTCAACTTTCTTTTTTCTTGATTTGATTCTCTCAATAAAATTTTGGTATTATTCCATTCCATCATATGATCGCCATCAGATGTTAGAATATGTTCGGATATTTTCGAACCCGTTATTTTTCGATTTCTGATGTAACTTTTATGTTCTTCCTGGCGCACAATCAATGGTCTTGATGTTTCACCTATATAACTCTTACCACACGAACAAGGTATGTTGTAAACACAATTTTTTGAACATTCACCAGCGTTTTTGGGTTTTGTATGTGTGAGTATTGATCTCAATGCATTGGTTGTTTTAAATGTTGTTCTTACATCATACCTATGGCCAATCCGTTTTATCTTTTCAGACAGTCCAGACAGATTTCTTTGGATTAAAATTTTTTCAGTATCAGATTGTGGAAGGTCATAAACCCAAAAAATTATGTCAAGTACCAAGGTTGTTTCCACACCGAGATAGTTATGTCAATTGGACAAAATAAGAAACCAACAAGAATGAAGCCGGTCCTACACACGATGCTTAATTTCATACAAAGAACGAACTCTATTTAACTTCAACTTTATTTTAACTTTAGGGTTTGACTTAAAAATTTCACACCAACAATTTTCTACTAATGGAATGCCATCATTTTGACATATTAGCGTGTCAACTACACCCATTTTTGAATTTTTTTTTTCTCCAGGGTTTAATTGTAATTAAAATTTTCATTTCCAAAAAGCAACATTTTTAAATGCTCTAATGATTTGAATAAACTTATAAATAGACCATGCGAAAATGGGACACCTAAATCTGTCGTTATCTGACGATCTATTCTCAGTCATCATGACTTTTCATATTCCATGGACGACTTAGATAAATTTAACAAAATATTGCCAGCCATAATAATTCTAAAATGCAAGCACTTGGGAAATTATAAGAGAAAATAAAAAATAACTAACTATTTAAAAATCGGTATGAGTCAGACAATATCTCTCGCTGTGATTTTCAAGATCTCAAGCTGTCTCAAGAATCCCCCGGTTACCCCTACAAGTTTAAAATTATCGCCTTCATCAGTGACAGTACCTACCTACGCACTTTTTTCAAATAATCATCTATTACTCCACTCTCATTTTCGTTAACACAATATACCTAATTTGTGTTTGACACCACCAGCAATGGACTCTCATTTAAAATATTCCTCAAAAGTTTCATTAATGTCAACACAATGAATTACATTTCGATAAGGCGATAGGCAAACATTCCAATGAAAGAAAACAAACACAATAATTAATAATTCGATAGTCCGATAGCATGAAATCTATTCTTGAAACAAACCACAGACTGGCGAGAACTGGCTCATCAAGAACACCTATTAAGTATTCAAAAATATCTAAAAACTAATGTTTTAGAAGCGACGGGCTTCTGAAATAATTGGTTTTAAGTTGGGTTAGGATTTGTTTAGTATTCTGAACTCGAGGCCAGGCCAGAGCAGAAGCGTCGGTTTGTTTCATGTTATAGAGAATGTTTAGTGTGTAGAAGTTCGGTTAAATATAAGACGTAGTCTTATTGCGGTCTCCCCAAAGTTTTAATGTTTTTACTTAGCCATGTGCGTGTTTGTTATATTATAAAAATGTTTGTTGACATTGTGACAACTTGAATACTGCCAACCAACCCCATATTCAATTGATTTTCAGTGTTAGTCCGCAAGGGAGGGGAAGAGGGCAAACAAAAGTGAGTTCATTGTGATTATTATTATATTATGTTATCTAGCATTCGCAAAAGCAATAAATAAAGCTATAAAATATACGGTATCGATATTATAGGATTTAGGATTTTGCTGGGAAGTGGGAGCGCTGGGCTGGCGGCTGGCTGTGTTATAATAGTTAATTCTGAAAAGCTATCGATCCAAAACAGTAATCAGTGGCGTCCTGGATAAGTCAGGAGGTTGGGAAACAATCGACTGAGGCTCTCGTGAAGATTATAGTGTTAATGCGCTGGTGACTTAGCATAAAATATTTGATATTCAAAAATCATAATCGTCGGTCCCACGCCAAAATCCGGAATGTGCAAATTCTGTTTTGACTGTAGTATTTCAAAATACTAATTTTCTAACAAAATTTTCAATGCAATCGCACGAATTTACTGCTATGTATATTAGGTTGTCTACTGTGAAAGAGAGTGAAATGGCGAATGTAACCAATATAGTTTTAAAATTCTTCTCATTCGAAATGATAAATTTGCACATTCGTGGTTTTGGCGTGGGACGTGGGACCGACGATATTTAGTATGACACAAGCTCACATACAATCTTCACGTAGCACTTTTCGATTAATGTTTTCCTCGGTATCTGTAACTACAAATAATTTACAGATACAGAAAATTTTTCCAAAAATTAAATCTTCAAATTATCCTATTTGCCAAGTGTCGGTCACTGAAAAGCTAAAATCGGACTAATTTAAACCACTAGTCGACCGGTTGGCACTTATAATGACGGTTTAATTTTATTTTCACTTTTTCTTTATCGAATTTAAGTAGACGAATATAGGTTATTCACGTTACGATGAGCATGACGTCATGTTTGGTAATTTTGTATATCCGACATAACGTTAAAATTCCCAATGAAATGCGTTCAATGGCGATGAAATTAGTCAAATTTGATTTCATGGCTATTGAACGAATTTTATTGGGAATTTTAACGTTATGTCGTATATACAAAATTATTAATTTCAGGTGACATAAAAATTGAAAACTCAAAAATAAATAACGAATAAAATATATGAACAGTTTCCATGTAGGAACATAAGAAGCAATTGAAATGTATCCCAATCCCAATCCCATATAAGATCGAGCCATCATCTTATCCATCGATCACAGCCTACATTTTTCTGATCTTCTTTTTCCGAATAAGTTCTTCGCAGGCAGAACATACAGTTCTAGTTAGGTAGTTCATCTTAATTTTGTTTAAACATCCTCGTTTTCTTTATAATTTTCGTGTTCATCGTCGATTGCTTGTTGTTTACTCTTCTCAGCCTCTCAGCCTTCTGAGGATTTCTTATGTTTTCGTTTTTTTTTTTTTCACCTGACTGTATTTTTAACAAGTTTTCTGTTCATTTCTTTGTTTACTCAACAATTTTCTTTTTCTGAAATCGCTCAAGAATGCTTACTTTCTCGAATCAACTTCAGACTTCAAAATACGCTAATTTAGTATTTTAGTCAGTTGCTAAGCAACGAACTTTCCCGTATCGAAAACGGTCAGGGAATAGTTATTTACCTAACAAGTGCGGAAAGTAGTACTTTTCCGCACGCGACGGCAGTTGCACGAACGACGCGAAGCGGAGTTCGGGCAAGCCGTTAAGGGCGGAAAAGACATTTTCCGTAAGAGTTAGGTACAATATTTTTCCTACGAGTGTTTTTGTCAATCTTATTTATGAAAAAACAAGGTTTTTAATAAACAAGTTTTCATAATAATGCTACAAAATGACTAATACGACAGAATAGTTACATAGATCATTTATTTAGTTGTAAATATCCTCATTTTCAAAAATACAAAAATCGTGCGGAAAAGTAAAAATCGTGCGGAAAAGTAAAAATCGTGCGGGAAAGTAACTTTTCCGCACGATTTTAAATCGTACGGAAAAGTACAACTTTCAAAACAAAAAATCGTGCGGAAAAGTTACTTTTCCGCACGCTCGTAGGAAAAATTTTTGCCGGCGTCTCAACAATAATGACATCAATCAAAACTTGTTATGCATTTATAAAAATTCCTTAATTTATGATAAGGTTGATTGCGATTTCAGAAAAAATAGTATGTGCATGTACCTCGTAGTAAAAGCACATTCCCAGACTTTAATGCTTGCTGGCCTCAACGCCTCGGCCAACAATTTACATTGTCGACCGGGAATGTAATGCTTTTACTACTAGATACACAATATACTATTCTCCTTTCTTTTCTGTTCGATTCTCCTCAGGTTTACTTTGTCTTGCAAAAATGTCCGATGGGCTACTGAGGAAACAGCAGCAGGAAATTTATATTACTAGGATAATTTTCTTTTCTCTCCAAACGATTCAACTACAACTGATAGTCTAAGAGCCGAAGAGAGGTCGACCTTCACAGTTCTGTTTAACGGATGAAACTTACTTCTTATGAAGTCTCATAAATCGGCAAATACGCCGAAAATGAGTTGCCTATCAAAATGTGGTCCAGACTACATACAGTGAAATTCAAAAATTTGCACCATATGGAAAACTTTTTTATTATCGCGGATTTGTCAGAAAATTTTATTCTTCATAAAAATTGGTGCATTACAGAATACTTGCAATACTTGAATTGTCAAAATTTCAAATTTCCGAACGGTGTACAGGGCGGAATAAAAAATAGTATTTTGATCAAGAGTACTGCGCTAGCTGTGATTCCATATTTCAATAGTGTTTTCAATTCTGAACAATAATAAGGGGTAGTTTACACTTGTACACCTGAACACCGTTTGGAAATTTGAAATGTTGACCACTGCAAGTATTCTGCAAGTATTCTGCAAGTATTCTGCAATGCACTCATTTCCATGAGGAATAAAATTTTTACTTATAATCTCCCTAGTGCTTGAATTATTACCGGAAATTTTTCGAGTACATGAATTTTCTTAAAAAAATCATGTACGAGATAAATTTCCAGCAATTAATTCAAGCACGCGGGGGATTCGGTAAGAAAATTTCACACCAAAATATATTAAATTAATGGTTAATTCAACTGACTTGTAGATTATTCTGAGAGAAAACAAGTTGTAACATCAGTGGGCCATGAATGGTTTTTGTTGATATAATGACAGTTACGCGTTTGTATTAGTGGCGGTGTTAGTATGTGAGAAAGGAAAATTCATTTTGCGACATTTTCAACCTAAAATTACATTGCACATCACGCAGAACTAAAATAGTTTTGACTGGTCCATGCGGATTATCCATTGGGAAGTGCTGTGGAAAGGAATTCTTGCAAATTTCAGCCGAGTATTCACGAAAAGATGAGTTGAATAAAATTGTTTCAAATATTTAGTTCATCAAGTCAAGCATAGATAGATTTGATTGATATACATTTTTTACCGATGGACCTATTCATCGTTGAAATGCAAGTTCTCAAAATATTTTCAGACACATTCGAAATATTTAGTGAATATATAATTATGAAATATTATCTCCTTTCATATGAAAAATAACATTCCATTTGTACATTAAAGCAAAATGTTAACTATCACATGTCAAATATTTGACAGAAAAATTTCCACTTATTAATTTCGCCCAGGGTACCCAGGAGGATAAAAATTTCCGGAAATTTTTTGGGTTGCCATGGCAACTAAATAAAAACCAATTTTTTGATTGGCTGAAAAAGTGAGGTGTGAAATTTTCTGACAAATCGATAATGAAAAAGTTTTCCATATAGTGAAAATTTTTGTAACTCACTGTATATAATCTGGACCACATTTTGATAGGCAACCCATTTTAGGCGTATTCGTCTATTTATGAAACTTCATAAGAAGTATGTTCCATCCTATTACCAGATCGGTGAAGGTCGACCTCTCTTCGAATCCTGCACTATGAGGCATCAATTGAATCCACGCTTACGTCTTAATAATTAAAACAAATCATTCAGCGGTTATATAGAAAAAGGTTATTATAGAATTTGAACTGCGTCAAATTCATATACTCAGTCATATAGTTATAAGAACATTAGGACCCACCTACCTGCGTTAAAAATTAACAGTGCTACTCCTAAGGTGGCGTATGGAGTTAGTAACAAAGCCTAGCCAGAACACTAGTATGAATGAGATATATGTTTGTGACGAATGTCCGCCGTCTTTGACGTGCCATACCAATTAAAATAGGGATGTAATATTGCCTAGAGCAAGACAACTGCATCCCCCCGTTACAGCTTCGTTGTCTACGCTGGATAAAGCCGGGATGGCGAACGGATTTTCCGCAACGGAGCATGTCCATATTGCACCGTACAGGTAGCAGAAAAAGACAATAAATGATTATAGAGAGAGAGAGAGAGAGAGAGAGAGAGAGAAACCCACCTCCCGAAGCGTGCAAATCATCAAATGGTCCGAATAGATCAAATAAATTCATGCGATCAAGATACAAACAAATAGAGTACAAGGGCTACTACTGAGTGCTTATGGTCTGAGTGTCATAATGAAATGATGATTTTGATTTTTGTTCGAAAATATGAATAGGATATTCATAAAATTTGTTGTGGAATCATCTGCGGCTGAAAGACAAACTTTAGTCGCTTTTCCATCGTTCAAGATAACCTCTTGGGAGGTATTCATGTTGAAAAGGGGAACATTGTCCATGAAAATTTACAAATGAAACATGTGACTTATTTGTAATATCTATAACAGAAAAGAACTACTTCCCCGGCTAAAGCCACGCTGGACATTGAACTACATCTAATAGATATTGTGAAAAGATTCTAACTGGAAAGAAAAAACCTGAAAGTGAAAATTCGCATTTTCATTCAGATAGTTGGTTTTTTAAATTTTCTCTATTTTTTATTGAAAATTCATTAAATAAGATAGGGAGAATGTTATTAAAAAATATCACTCACAGATATCGTTCATTTTATTGAAGCAAGGTTCGCTTCTCTCGAATTTAATCCTATTTTGCTTTACCAAGCTCATCAGGGAGATTGATAAAATTGGAAAGCAGGCTCTTCAGAAGCAATTATACAGATCAAGGATGAAAATGTTGGAAATATTTCTTCTTTGGTAACACTTTGAAAGTTATTTCACATAGACCTGTCATGGGCATTGCATTTTGATATTTGTTTGAAAATATGAATGGGATATTCATAAAATCTGTAGAGGAATCATCTGCGACTGAAAGACAAACTTTAGTCGCTATTTTCCATCGTTCAAGAAAATTGAAAAATGAAAAATGTGATTTATTTTCACAAATACATAACATCACATTACAAATAAATCACACTTTTCATTTTTCAAATTTCATGGAGAATGTTCCCCTTTTCGTAATGATGATAATTTAATAAAAAAAACTCGACTTTTCCCTCTAACAGAAAATTGTCCAAAATGAAGTCGAATGAGATGTGTGGAATAACCTCGAGAATAACCAAACGAAATTTATTGACTTGTCAAACAAGTAAACATTCCTCCGAAACAAGGAGATCAAAGTTCACAGATTCCATAAACTTCGCTTATCTCAAGAACGTATTGGTTGGCTGTGGGGCATATTTGCGTGTTCCCAAATAAAATAGTTATTTTTGTATCTAGTGCGCGAAATGCTACTTTGGTGATCGAGAACTGATTTTTTTTAACGAGGCGCAGCCGAGTTAAAAAAAATAGTCGAGATTACCAAAGTATTTCGCGCATGAGATGCAAACAAAATTTTTTCTACAAACGTCAAAAATATTGTTCTAAAATAAATAATAACTATGAAAAATAGTATTGAACTGGCTTAAATAATTTTTCCAAATCAAGTAATTACTGTAGGGTTTCTATGCATCTTGACTGTAACTATGGAAATAAAATGGCATTTGTTGACAATTATTTCAAAGTGACAGTTCTCGATAATTATTTTTTGACTTTTTATTCGCGTCAATTTCGTGCGTGATATTTATTATTGTAAAAGAATGGAAATTTCGAGCGACGATGAACTAAGCAGTACCCCACCTAACTTGATCGATGCGGCCAATTCCGTTATTTCCAACCTTTTACCGGAGAAATCGAGGCGCCAGTATGAAAATGCATATCAGCAATTTAAAGAGTGGTGTGAAGCAAATAAAGCCAGAAAAATATCCGAAAATGTGCTGTTGGCATATTTTGCACAGAAGTCTAAGAAGCTGAAGTCTTCCACGTTATGGGCAATGTATTCTATGTTGAAGGCAACACTCAATGTTAAAGAAAACGTGGATTTTAAGAAATTTACCAAGTTGGTTCCATATTTGAAAAAATTGTCAGTTGCAAACCATCCTAAGAAATCTAAGGTATTGACTAGAGAGGAAGTTGATCAATTCATAAGAGAGGCAGATGATGAAACCTATTTGTTGGTTAAGGTAGATTTTTGATGATTGTTTTATATGTTTTTTGAATTACTGATTTCCTTTTAGGTCGTTTTAATACTGGGTATTTCGGGTGCTTGCCGCCGTGACGAACTCACTAAAATGACGGTCGATGACATAGAAGATAAAAATTCCATTTTGATTGTTAAAGTACCCGATACAAAAACGAATATACAACGAATTTTTACAGTTTCAAATTTATATTATACTGACTTTTACCGAAAATATGCGGCTCTTCGTCCAAGTTATGCTACCAGTCGCCGATTGTTTTTGAAGTATCAAAATAAGAGATGTTTTAACCAAGTTGTTGGAATAAATAGTATTGGAAAGATGCCTAGCTTAATAGCAAAACACCTAAAATTACCAAATCCTGATGCCTACACTGGTCATTGTTTTCGGAGAACATCAGCCACACTCCTTGCTAATACGGGGGCCGATATATGTGTTTTGAAGCGACATGGAGGATGGAAATCTTCGACTGTGGCCGAAGGATACGTGGAGGATTCTATCAATAACAAAATTCAAATATCAAATAAAATTTTAGACTGTGAAATTTCAAGATCAAGTGCTGTCACCTCTACGGCAGTTGCTTGCAAGTCAAAAATGGATAGTCTTCCAACCCCCGAAACTACGATATCACGAGCTGAATCTGAGTTATCTGGTTTAGGAATAAATATTGGTTCGTGCACTGGCTGCACCATTAATGTTAACATTGTAAATAACAAATAAAATTAGGTAGTGTAAAATTTTCTCACAATTTGAAAACCTTAATTATTGTTCTACATTAATAAATAAACGATTTCTTGTTTTTTGCTTGATTGAGGACCATATATATAGGTTAGAATTTGAAAATCCCATATAGTTTACATGCAGTGTGCGAAATATATTTCGCACATTACTTCGCGCACGGTGTCATGGTAACGAAGGAAAATGAAAAAAAGTGCCACTTCGCATACTGTTGTCAATGTGCGAACCTTGTCATTTTTTGACGTTTGTAGAAAAATGAAATTTTATTTAAATAATTCAATAATTGGTTGACCTCACTTTAATGTGTTAGGAGAAAAAAAAACTACATCAATCTTTGAGGGTGGTGGAGGAGTGCCATGGGAATGGAGTTTGGGATAGATGGGATAAATGTGAAACGGTTCATCTCAAAAGATGACGATGTGAAGATCACGGAGAGGACGTTCAGCTCGTAGACGGAAGCATCCTACTTCATTTGGATGTCGGAGAGACATCTAGATAGGTACTTGGTAGTGGAACAACACCGCTCTTGAGAAGTTCTTTCTTAAAAAAAAATCTCCGCAGAAAGTATTATCAGAACAATGGGGGAAGAACAGAGTTGCTGCAACAGATATGCTTGTGAGAAACTAGATGTCCTGCCATACCAGGATACTCACTGCAATTTTCCTATACAATATAGGAATATATTCGGTTCAAAAATCCATCAGAAAACAACTATTTTCCTGGCTAATACTACTACGAACGTTGAATTACATCCAATGAATTTCCGTGCAGAGTTCCTACAAGGCTATCTCCGCACTTGCTATAGTTGCATGGAAAATGTTAATTGAAACATTTGGACCACCTATTGATCGATTTCTGGGTTCTTGCTCTCATCAGTATAGATAGGGTAGGTCTCTGCAGACAATAAATAAGGTCTTCAACAAATGATCCAATTATCAATCCATGTATAGGTAAAAGCTGAGACACCACCCGCAAATCGGTGTTAACCAAACCTACGAGCGCCATCTCAACCACAGCCCAACTAAACAATACCCACTTGTTCGCAATGAACGAACGTATCATAACAGAAAGTTCCTATATTGTACTGGAAAATTGCAGTGATCATCCTGGTATGGCAGGACATCTAGTTTCTAACTTGATAAGCAGCTCATTGTTAAATAATAGATTTCTTTCTGTTATGATACGTTCGTTCATTGCGAACAAGTGGGTATTGTTTAGTTGGGCTGTGGTTGAGATGGCGCGCGCTCGTTGGTTTGGTTATCACCGATCTGCGGGTGGTATCTCAGCTTTTGCCTATACATGAATTGATAATTGGACCGTTTGTTGCAGACATTAGTTATTGTCTGCAGAGACCTACCCTATACTGATGAGGGCAAGAACCCAGAAATCGATCTATAGGTGGTCTAACCATATGTTTCAATTAACATTTTCCATGCAACTAGCAATTGCGGAGATGGCCTTGTAGGAACTCTGCACGTAAATTCATTGGATGTAATTCAACGTTCGCCGTGGTACTAGCCAGATAAGTTATTGTCTTCTGATGGATTTTTTACCCAAATATTCCTACTGTATAGCATTATTGCAGTGATCATCCTGGTATGGCAGGACATCTAGTTTCTAACTTGATGAGCAGCTCATTGTTAAATAAGAGATTTCTTTCTGTTATGATACGTTCGTTCATTGCGAACAAGTGGGTATTGTTTAGTTGGCCTGTGGTTGAGATGGCGCTCGTTGGTTTGGTTATCACCGATCTGCGGGTGGTGTCTCAGCTTTTGCCTATACATGAATTGATAATTGGACCGTTTGTTGCAGACATTAGTTATTGTCTACAGAGACCTACCCTATACTGATGAGGGCAAGAACCCAGAAATCGATCTATAGGTGGTCTAACCATATGTTTCAATTAACATTTTCCATGCAACTAGCAATTGCGGAGATGGCCTTGTAGGAACTCTGCACGTAAATTAATTGGATGTAATTCAACGTTCGTAGTAGTACTAGCCAGGAAAATTGTTCTTTTCTGATGGATTTTTGACCCTATATTCCTATATTGTATAGGAAAATTGCAGTGAGCATCCTGGTATGACAGGATGTCTGGTTTCTTTCTCTTATCAATTTCATACATTTTTCCGAGCATTTTCCTGCCTGTATGAAGTCTGTTGAAATCGGTGCTATTATAAAATGCAATATACTTAACACTTATTTTAATACTTCATAAATCGTTGGGGTCGCCTATTTAAATTAAACTAAGGTAATAATAATAGTTATTCATGGTACTTAGTGTATTATGTTGAAAATAAGTCACGCGAGAAAGTCAGGCC
Source organism: Chrysolina haemoptera (assembly GCA_958298965.1). Lineage (NCBI taxonomy): Eukaryota > Metazoa > Arthropoda > Insecta > Coleoptera > Chrysomelidae > Chrysolina > Chrysolina haemoptera. Next base: position 16,988,391 of record OY282602.1, on the reverse strand, counting down.
GAGTGGTATAAATTCTCAAGTGACTTAGGAAACATAACACACGAGTGGCATACAATGTTTCATCCAACAAGTGGAAGAAATCGTTTTTTTATGAGATAATACTTAATAAGTTTTGAATATGAACGGGAGTTATAATCCATAACTCACTAGTGAGTTATGGATTAGTAACTATCAAATAACACACTAGTGTGTTATAATTCATAACTCACTAGTGAGTTATGGATTATAACTCACTTAAACTATCAAATAACACACTAGTGTGTTATAATCCATAACTCCCGTTCATATTCAAAACTTATTAATTATTATCTCATAAAAAAACGATTTCTTCCACTTGTTGGATAAAACATCGTATGCCACTCGTGTGTTATGTTTCCTAAGTCACTTGAGAATTTATAAATCTTTCTCACGTGACGTATTTCCAACATAACACACTAGTACCATGAATAACTAACTCACTAGTGATTTATGGATTATAACACACTAGTGTGTTATTTAATAGTTTACGTGTCTAAAATGTCATTAATAATGACAGTCATAACTATCATGTGTTAGATAAAAGAATTGCATCTACTAATTATTTTTACTCAGTTCCACCTTTTCGACCATGGAAAGTCAATCGGCAGTAATTGCATATGCTAATGAATAGATAAATATCAGTTATAACATGACATTGTTGCGGCGGTGACGCATTACCTTCATCGTTGTTCACTTGTATTCGGCGCCGGTCAGTCGAGAGAATGTTGTTTACTAATGTGAGCATGCAGCGGGAACCGAGAACCGGGAACTGGGAACGCTCATTTATTATGTATTTGAAATCGCGGCCTAGAAAACTGTCAGCCTGCAGTGTATATTGATTTTGAAGATTTTGGTTCTCAGTTTGTGGTTACCTAAATAAAATTAATAAATTCGACAGCATCGAAATACAATTTTTTCGAGGGACGGACCTTTGGGGGGGTGTGGGGGGGACTTCCCCCACCCCAAAAAACTGTGAGTTGGGAGATTGCTGGATGCAAAATGAACCAAATAATTTTTGAAACTGGTTTATTTTTATTTCCATATCATAATTGAAGTAATAAGTTATTTGATGTGTACTATTGTTCAGAACGGTACAACGCACGCAACCGCATATTTTGTCTAAAAATGATAAAAAGTAAGAGAATACCAATTTTTGACCTAATATGCTGTTTGATGTTTCTTAAAACAGTTTTATACAAATTGAAAATTATAAAAGAGCTTATGGAATCGTTAAACTTGAACATTATTATAGACGGCATTTAGAGATAGAAGGCACAAATCAAATAAAATCAAATAATCGCCCATTTAGTTTCATCAATTGTAATAATGTTAATATCACATACAATCTTAATTCAATGAATAAAGTTTTATAATGGAATATTTCCTAATTTTTGTCCTAGTTATTAATAGTGTAGCTGCGGTAATGTTGATTTTTACTTTATGTCCCTAGGGATTTAAAATGCAACTTTATCTCCCTAGGGACTGAAAGATACATTTTAGTCCCTGTTTAGTCCCGGAAGTGCAAAAAGTGATTTTGTGAAAACGTCAGTTTTTAGTTCATATGTCAATGAATTAAAAACGTAATTTTTAATGACAGTTGTACAAAAATAAATGTTTCTATCGTCGTTGTCCAGTGAACTGCTCACCATTCAGAACATTCAATCTGATATTGAATTATACCCGCCTGGTGAAAAACCGGGTGTTTATGCCTAAGTGTATGCTCTCCAGGGAGAACTTGAAGTTTTTTTATATACAGGATGTTTCCTAAATTCGAGCGATAAATGAAGTTGCAAGTGGAATTACAAAACAAAACGAAATGAAAGAAAACATTTTTGTCGAAAAAATAAATAAATTGGGATATATATATTGAATTTTAAAGTTTTCAAATTTTTTTGGTAATCACTGATCAAAGGTCTACAGCCTACGCAAACCCGCTTTGTCCTGGAGAATCAAACCAGTGCCTCTCAAACAAAGGTAAGTGAAAGCGATTTCATAAAATTTCATAACGAATTCTAAAATTTTTGATTGCTGCAAAAACAAAATTCTTGACATTTATTGTTAAATTATGTTCCAAATAACAACCCATTTTCTTAATCGCTCCAACTTCAGAAACATCCTGGTATAAGAGCAACTCTACATCAATGAATATCATGAATGCAGCAAAAGAAAGTAAGGCTGTTTTGAAGCTTTCCCTTCGACTGTGTCAGCTTATTTTCACTGCAGGATATTCGGTAGCAGAAACCGAAAGACCGCATAGTATGCTACAGTTTGTTAAAAATGATCTACGTTCACTGCTGGGCAACAAAAGATTAGATTCGCTCATGTTAATTAAATCTGGAAAAAATCTTTGTGACTCGATAGATATTCAAAATATTATGAATGCGTGGACAAAGTTAGAATCACATACTACAATATATTACAATATATTTTATAATAATTATACAGGGTGTCCCAGAATAAAGGGGACAAACTCCGAGGGTAGAATCCTCACTTCATTTTAAGGCTGAAAGTTCCAGTAAACATATACCCTAAAACGAGTAATAACCGAGTTACAGGGTGTTGAAACTGAAACAAAAAAATAGATTTTCCAGAATAACTCCATAGCGGCTTAACTTTTCTTAATGAAATTTGATATGTCACTTGGACAGCATTCAGTTTAATATTCGCCACTCCCAAACTTTCACGCCACTGGATTAATATCCCACCCAGGGTTTTTGAGCCCTCATGATAAATTACTCCAGTATAAATAAAATTAATACTTCTGAACCAAAGAAAATATGACTTTGTGGCAAGTAAAAGGAACGTATGTGAAATGTCTCGCAGTTTATAGTCACAAAGGTCAAAAATATTTGCTTGTAAATTGCACATGCAGGGTTTTTGAAGCATTTTTGACCCTTGTGTCTGTAAACTGCAAGTCAGTATAGTTCACATACGTTCCTTTTACTTGCGTTTCTATCAAAAAGTCATATTTTCTTTGGTTCTTTGGTTAATTTTGTTAATACTGGAGAAATGTATCATGCGGGGTCAAAAACCCTGGGTAGGCACCCATGTATCTGAATTTGTTTCTGGATGTGTTAATTTTCTTTTGTTCATTTGAGTTTTTGGAACTCTAGATGCCTCTAGTTTTCTGTGGAGAACCCATAAATTGACCCGATGTTAAGTGCGTTTTGAACGTCATTTCGTGATAAGGCGATTCGATGAGAAAGTGATTTTAAAAGTGAAAGTAATATTGTCGGACAAATAGTATTTGTCAGTTGACAGTCCCAAAAGTTTGCGGGGGCCCTAAAAAAAACGCCCCGTTACCGAGAATTGCCGCAAATTGCATACTGTTCAACTCGACCTGAAGAACAAAAATACGAAGTATCGTCGGTGAGGTAATCAATTTTTTCCCCGGGATTCGTCCCGATGACTAATATTTCGAAACAGCAAGATATTATTTCAAAGTGTAAACAAATTCAAGGAACTCAAAAAAGACTTGAAATTACCCGAGGATCGGTAAATGCACATCATAACCGTTCTAGTCTTAAAGATGCCCATACAAAATAACGTAACATTCCAAAACTCCCTCTATTCACGAAGTGCGTTCCCGCTAGGTGGCGCTAAAAATGTAGGCGCGAAACAATATAATGGTGACTACTTCACTCATCTTGAAATTCGCACCTAATCTGACCAATCGGAAGCCAAAGACAACTCGTGTTATCGCGATAACACCAGCTGTCTTTCAATTCTGATTGGAGGATCAGCTTCGGTATTTTCAGCGACGTAACCATGACGAAATGAATACGTTTGACAGTTCGATCAATAATAAATATAGGTGGATACGTCAGAATGAGTCGCTTCACTTCAAATTCAAATGAAATTATGAAACGAAACATTATAATATTGACGATTTTAATAATTTGTTTATGACTGACATACATTGTTTGTATTTATATTAATGAGATTGAATTTATCTTATAAGTCTGTCTTTTATTTCTGAACTCAACTGAATTGTTTTGAGAAAACACCACTCGTCCTGCGGACTTATCGCGAAAATTCAATCACTCGTGGTATTACTCCTGATCAGCTAGCGGGAACACATTACGCGAATTGAGACCAAGCATCTTGCAAAGGCTTTCGCCATTTTTTTAAATTGTCACACCACCATTTTCTGTTACACTTTGCTCTAGTATATAATCATATTGGATTTTTGCATCAAGTACCTAATCAATTATATCATCACCAAGGAATAGTATTCATACCTGGAAGTAAATGTTTCAAAATGATGGCCATTTCAGGTGTAGGTATGTTCATTGTCAATAAACCTATTCTCTATCCTATCAGGCAATTATGCACTTTTTTATCGCTACCCAGCGAGTTGAAAATATAATTTGGTGTACACCACTGACCCTGACTTGCTCCTTTGCTACATAATAGCTGGGAACAAAAATCGATAGACGCGTCTGAAAATAAATAATGTTCAAAACAACCTCACTATCTTGTCTCTTCTACGTTTTTTGCAGTCTTCCTAGGTCCTGCATTGTGTTACGTATTAAAACTGGACCATCGCTGCGCATTACTCAACTCAACTTGACCTACACCTCTTTCAGTTAACATTAATTGATACCCACTATCATTATGATTTGTTTCAAGGGTCATGGAGAATTCAACAAAGTGTGCAGTTGAGAGTACCAAAGAAAGCATCACAAAAGGACAGAATGAGGAAATAAAAGAAGCTAAACAAGAAAAGAGGAACGTGAGCATGAAGGAGATAGGCATAAGGTTCGCTAAGAGGGTGAGTACCCTTTCAACTTTTCTTTTTATTCATTGTTTATATTTCCATTGGCGTAGTCGCATATACAGGGTGTTAATTAAGTACGTTGACAAACTTCAGGAGGTGATTCTTTGAAAGGTTTCAGGACGAAAAGTTCATATAAACATATGTCCCAAACGGCTTGGTTTTTGGTAGACAGGGTGATAAAAATTAATTATTTTCAAATTTTTTTGAAGTAAACCTCGACATTTTCGACAATAATCATTTCAAATTAGGCAAGTACAATCAATTCAATAGTACGCACGATACAAAATAATTCATTTCTTAAATAATTCACAGGGTCCTCCTTTTTTCAGAGTCAAGACTTGTTCAACGATTCAAAAAAAATTTTCTGCCACAGTGAGAGATTGTGAGTGAAGAATAATCAATGATATTCTATCATCTTTTTATTTTCTTGAAGTACGGTTCAGGAGCTATTATGGAAATATTAGTGGAAACATTTTCCAGTGTCCCATGACATTAGAAAAATTGAGAATAAAACATTCTCAATTAATGTAAGTAAATTGGAAGAAATATTTTATTCAAAATTAGAATAATCTACGATGATTAAAAATTGTTTGATCTAGGTTATTCTGCGAGTAACAAAAGCTTTCGCAGATACAAAATAAGTAATCTTGTACAGGAAGATATTGAATCTAATACCCACAGAATTATTTTACAATTTTTATTCATCGTGGATTTTTCTAATTCTTAAAAAATATTTCTTTCAATTCACAAAAATCGTACAAGTAAATGAAAACCTCAAGAAAACAAAAAGATGTTAAATGAAACACCCATCATTATTCTTCTCTCACAATCTATCAGTGGTGACAGAAAAAAAATTCTGAAGGATTGAACAATTCTTGACTCTGAAAAAAGTAGGACCCTATGAATTATTTTGTATCGTGCGTACTATTGAATGGATTGTATTTGCCTGATTTGAACTGATTATTGTCGAAAATGCCGAAATCAACTCCAAAAAATCTTGAAAAAATTTTATTTTTATCACCCTGTATCTCGAAAACCAAGCCGTTTGGGACATATGTTTATATGAACTTTTCGTCCTGAAAAATTTCAAATAATCACCTTCCGAAGTTTGTGAGAATATTTTCTTCTCAAATTTCTTTATGTTATGCGATACTGGAAAATGTTCGCATTAATCTTCTCATTGTAGCTCATGAACCGTACAAGTAAATGAAAAACTACAAGAGAACAAAAATATGTTAATTGAAACAGCATTGATTATTCCTCTCATAATATGTCAGTGACGGCGGAAAAAAAATTCTGAACATTGCTTGACTCTGAAAAAAGGAGGATCCTGTGAATTATTTGAGAAATGAATTTCTCCCCAAACAAGCAAATTGATATCTTGGTGGATCTTCAAGAAAACAATCCACAACTGAATTAGCGAATAAAAATGATATGCCACGGTCGTCAGTACATAAAATACTAAAAAAAAAACTACATCCCTATAAAATGAAACTGGTTCACGAACTTTCTGAAGACGATCCTGATCGTAGAATTCAGTTCTGTGATCTGATGAGTGAGAAACTTCGTCAAAATAGAATTCACGTGAGCAAGATTTGTTTCAGTGATGAGAGCACGTTTTTCTTGAATGGACATGTGAATAGACAAAATCACCGCTATTGAAGCACTGAAAATCCTCATGAGTTCAATGAAACACATACTCAGTACGTCCAAAAAGTTAATATTTGGGCTGGCATACTGGGCAACCGTATCATAGGTCCATATTTCTTGAGAGAAATTTTGAATCTGAGGATGCTACAAGAAAACATCTTTCCGGAAATAATTCAGGTGGCTCGAAATAATATAGAAAATATTCATTTTCAACAAGACGGAGCACCTCCTCATTATTTCAGGCCAGTAACCAACTTTTTAAATGAACATTTTCCGGAAAGATGGATGGGTAGGAGGGGTCCTATTGAATGGCCAGCTCACTCTCCTGATTTGACCCCTTTGCATTTTTTTTCTTGTGGGGATATCTCAAATCTCAAGTGTACAGAACCGCTCCAGGAACGATAAATGAATTGGAGGAACGCATAAGAGACGTATGCAGGAATCTTACACCAGAAATGTTTGGAAATGTAAGAAGCGAATTTCAGAATCGTCTCTTCATGTGCCAGGAAGTCAATGGCCAACATTTCGAACATTTAATTTGATTTTCTTTCTCAATTTTTCAGATATTTATGTAAAATAAACATTGTTCTTTATTCTGGATGGTTTTCTTAATTTTGCTGAAATTCAATAAACCAATCACCTGCCTTCTCACTAAATTTCATTCGAAGATGGCACCCTTTTATCATTTTTAGCAAAAAAACTTTCATTTAATGATACCAAAAAAGATTTGATGATTTTACTAGAGCTCATTAATAGTAATCGAAAAGATCCTCATATGGCAGAGCTCTAACATTATGTACCGCCATTTTGTTTTGGATGTACATTTTTGTTTGAAATTTTGGGGACGTATAGAGAATTGTAAGACGTTTCGAATGAGGCATCACTCGACCCCCCATGCCATTTAAAAAATAGACATTTTTTTTTGTCGTCAGAAAGTAGCTTATGAACTGCCATTTCTCCAAAAAAAATTTCATGTGAAAATTACAATCCGTTCAAAAGTTAACAGTGGGCGGGGTTACTTTATGGAAACACTGTATAATAGACCTATGTACATAGCCATTTAGTTATTAAGCATACCTATATTCACAACTTGTATTTTAATAGGTATAGATTTAAAATGTTGACATTGTATACTACATAACCATTCATATGTTTTTATAGGTACTTTAGTGGACTTTTGTCTGTTTGTATCTGAATGGCAATGTAATAATAATAATAATAATAGCTTTATAGTACTCTCCATACCGCATTCTCCTCCAAAGCTTTAGATTACAATGTCCTACAGAGATTCCAGAGACCTCTTGTGAAGCAGCTGAACACATGGCAAATTCACATATTTCAAATTTTCTCCAAATAAAATAGAAATAGCTTGTGAATCTTTACCAAACCAAATTTGAAATATTAGTTGTTGGCTTTACTAATGTGTTTCTTTATCAGAAATATACTTTTCCAGATTTTTTTTGTAGCAAAAAATCTATTTTAATATTTTTATCTCAGATCTTTCTCAAAATTTGTTCATAGCTATAAAATGTCATTCTGAACATCTTTCTCAAACAAGTATATTTTGAGAAGTAATTTTTAATTTTTTTACATTTCCCGCCATACTTGGTGTTTATCTAGCATTGCTTGGGACTGATAGATAGTTCGAACAGGCCAATAGATCACCTGCAATATTTAATGAGATATTCAAAACTTATATTTGTTTTTTTTTCAGGCAACCTTATTTTTTCTTGGATACACCATTTGCTATTTTAATTTTTCGATAACTCTGCCAATCCTTACTATCTGCACTTTAGTGTGGTTCGAAACGAAAACGTCTGACAAAAGCAAGAAAATATCCACTAAAGCTAGAGTAAGCTCCATGACGAAAAAGGATGTCCTTAAAGCCATTGATGAGTTACCATCTTGGGTGAGTTCGTTGTAGGCATGCGTTTAGATAATAATGAGAATCTTTGATTTTTGTTCGAAAGTATGAATAGGATATTCACAAAATCTGTTGTGGAATCATCTGCGGCTGGAAGACAAACTTTAGTCGCTATTTTCCATCGTTCAAGATAACCTCTTGGGAGGTATTCATGTTGAAAAGGGGAACATTCTCCATCTAATTTGAAAAATGAAAACGTGATTTATTTGTAATATCTAACAGAAAACAACTACTTCCCCAGCTACAGCCACGTGAACTACATCTGATAGATATTCATTCATTCAGGTACTTGATTTTTTTAAATTTTTTCTAGTGTTCATTGAAAATTTATTAAATAAATTACATAGGGAGAATGTTATTAAAAAATATTACTCACATAAATCGTTCATTTCATTGAAGCAAGCATTCAATCCCCAATACATTTTGGTAGATGGAAATCTATTTCGCTTTGCCAAGCTCTTCAGGGAGATTGATAGAATTGAAAAGCAGGCTCTTCAGAAGCAATTATACACATCAAAGATGGAAATGATGGAAATATTTCTTTTGCGGTAACACTTTGAAAGTTATTTTTGACATAGACCGGTCACGGGCATTGCATTTTCATTTTTTCATTTTTCAATTTTCATGGAGAATGTTCCCCTTTTCAAAGAGAATCTATGGTTTGAACAAATATTCCATTAGATTCTGTTTCTAACTTGCTTCCTCTATCTATCCAAGAGTTTATCTATAGAGTGGTAATTGGAGTAATTACCCTCCCCCAGACGGACTCGATTCGTAACAAGAAATACTATAATAATTCAAAATTATCTTTGTTTTCGATTTATTACATGTTTACCCCCCCCCCTCCCAGAAAAGTTGCCTAGATCCGCCCTTATATGTATCTATTTATCAATAATATAATTAATACTTTATAAACTGAATGTCTTATTATACAGAGTGTAATCACCTCTTGCATTCCGGTCAATGAAAAAATTGTTAAAAAAATAAAATTTGGTATTTTGAAATTTGTACTAGATCAGGGCCGCAAGTGAACACTTCTTCCATTCAGCTGAGGTTTGGCCGAATTTTTGCCGGAGAGTATCAAATAAATGAAATAGTAAATTCGGCGATGTCGAAGTACCCTTCTCTCCAAATATTTCCGTTTGGAAAATAAGCCCAAGTAGCACACCCATATTGGTACAATATTGTGAAAATATTGGCAAAATATTTAAATAATAATATTGGCGAGAAAAAAAATGTGAACATTCGGCGATATTGGTCCAATATTTAAAAAATAATATTGGTCTAATATTCTCGAAGCAATATTGGCATCAAAATGTTAGGCGATATTAGTACAATATCGCTGTAGCACACATTGGAATAATATTGGTAAAATATTGGCAAAATATTTACGAGATATTGACGAGATAAAATTATAATTATTTCGGGATATTGGCACAATTTTACTTGGACATTATACAAATAATATTAGTGAAATATTGAGGAAGCAATATTGGCCCCAAAATATTTAGGGATATTGGTACAATATCATTTGCATATATTGGTAAAATATTCAAAGTGAATATGTTGCCTTGGAAACATTGATGAAATATTTCCAGAAAATGTCGAATAATTTAAAAATTCTACAATTTCGTATCTACTTCAAATTACCACTGAGTAAATTGACTTGTAAACGCATTGTGAGAAGCCTTATTTAATATATGTTACTATGATTCAACTGTTGTTCCATATGTGGGGCCACCTAGCGGTTTCACACCCAAGTTTAATCACGATTCATTTCAATATTGTTTATTGAATATTCTACCAATATTCAAATTTCAATCCTAGTGATAAATGTATTTTGTAATATTGGATCAATATTGTCTTTCAAATATTGGCGCAAGGTTTTCGTATCAATCTCAATCATATAGGGTCAATATATTTTTAGAATATGGATTAGATAATATTCCACCAATGTGTTATCAAACTTGAATATACAATATTGTTTTTTATCTCTAAAATCGATATGAGAGTAATATTGAAATCGCCATATTGGAGCTAGATGCTGGAAAGAATATGTAGGCAATATCGCTCTATCGATATTGGTGAAAACCAATATTGACCCAATACTTCATGAAACAATATACATTCAGAACAGGTTGAGCCAATATTCCATCAATATTATTAATGAAATATTGTTTTTCCAGTATGAACCCATATTGGTTCAATATTATTTTTACATTTACAATATATCCATATTGGCCCAATATGAAAACAAGATTCAACCAACATGAGGTGCTGCCTGGGAGAGACAAATGTCTGACAGAAAACAACTACTTCCCTGACTAATACCACGACGGACATTGAATTACATCTGACAGATATTTGTGCAACGTTCTTCCAAGAAGACCCAGTTGCAAATGCTTATTGTAATTATACAGCAGATTATCCTTCAATTGGCTGGGGACACTGGCGCACTCAGGAATTTTTCTTGGGGGGGCTCATAGAAGCCAATGAAAATAGTAAAATATATGAATTAGGGTTCAATTCTGGGAAAATGAAAAACAATGATAAACAAAACGATACATATGTAATTTCTATTAAAAAAACCATTCTGAAGGTACAAACATTTTGTGCAAAATCAACAATTCTTAATTCTTGGGGGGGGGGGGGTTCGAGCCCCAGAGCCCACCCCCTGGGTGCGCCAGTGGCTGGGGAAGACCACCTGCAGACGCGTTTCGCGGTTCTTGTAGTTTTGGTAGTTGTAGCTAGCGTCTTGTGCGACAACATTCACCCTTTCGTGTGAAATTGACCACTTTCTATTACTATTCCCGCCCAGTGCGAGAAACCTACACTTTGCAAACTAAATCATGTGCGGGAAAGGGTTCTATATCATGCATGCTCAGAAAAAATATATGAAATCATTTTTACTGGTTGTAATGGTATTTTATAATGATTGCCAACGAGGTTATTTGAAAATTCCAAAGGTATTTATTCATGTCAAGTCATTCAAACCCCTTGAAGTATACCTACCTACTAGTACTAGTAATAGTAAGTAATAAGCCATTTTGTCTGCGGTCGTACTGATGTATATGAAAAAAAGTATTCAATTCTCCAACAGTTTCTAATATATTTCGTTTTTTAGGTCACTTTCCCAGACAGAGAGCGAGCTGAATGGCTAAATGATGTAAGTATTGGTTACTCATTAACTATTTGTTCATTTTGGATTTTTTTATGGTTTACCAGCCCATTGTGAGCGCGTTAATGTCGAAAAGTTGAGTTACTTCAGTAAACTCTCCAGGAAGAGTAAGGAAAAGTCGGGTACTGCCGAACACTTACTTAAACACTTACTTAAATTAACATTACTCCAAACCTATGAATATTGTTGAAGAAATCTGCATTGTTCACAATAAGCTTGTCAAAAGAGAAACAAGATGTCCTGCAATACCAGGACCACGCTTATTGCCATAATCCTATACAATAGGAATAACAACTACTTTCCTGGCTAATACCACGACGAACGTTGAATTACATCTAATAAATTTCCGTGCAGCCTACAAGGATGTCCCCGCAATTGCTAGTTGCATGGAAAGTTTCATTGAAACATTTGGATCACCTATATATAGATCGATTTCTGGGTTCTTGCCCTCATCAGTATAGGGTAGGTCTCTGCAGACAATAACTAATGTCTGCAACAAACGATTCAACAAACTGTCCATATTAAAGCAGAAACTGAGACACCGCCCGCAGCCTAGAATTCACCAAACCACGGGCGCCATCTGAACTCCAGCCCCTCAACCAAAGCAATACCCAGAACTTGCGTGATTAATCTAACCACTAATATAAATTAAAGAAACCTGCATTGCATTGTTCCCAATAAGCTTGTCAAGAGAGAAACAAGATGTCATGCCCTACCTGGACGACGCTTATTGCCATAATCCCATGCAATAGGAATAATTGGGTCGAAAATCCATCAAAAAACAACTACTTTCCTGGCCAATCCCGCTACGAACGTTGAATTACATCTAATGAATTTCCGTGCAGAGTTCCTACAAGGATGTCTCCGCAATTGCTAGTTGCATGGAAATGTTCATTGAAACATTTGGACCACCTATAGATCGATTTCTGGGTTCTTGCCCTCATCAGTATAGGGTAGGTCTCTGCAGACAATAACTAATGTCTGCAACAAACGATTCAACAAACTATCCATATTAAAGCAGAAACTGAGACACCGCCCGCAGCCTAAAATTCACCAAACCACGGGCGCCATCTGAACTCCACCCCTCAACCAAAGCAATACAATACAATACAATATATTTATTCATAAAATACTTATACCAAATCCTATGTCTTTCTCTGATGATTAATTTTTTTTTGTGTTCACTTCTCTATATGTATTGCATCAAAAAATATTGTTTGATTTCCATTAAAAAAAAGTGTAAATATTTTTTTCTTTTCAGATAATAATGCAGCTATGGCCCAGTATAAGTAGCTATATTATTAAACGATGCAGGGGATCTCTACAAACAAAAATAAGAAGGAAATTTGAATCGTTCACATTCGAAGATATAGATTTTGGGATTACGGTATGACACTATATCAATTAATTCACGATATAATCCTTGTTTTCATGATTGCAGCCTCCAAAAATTGATGGTGTCAAAGTTTATAATAGATCTATAACGAAGGATTCAATTGTTATTGATTTCGATGTTTTGTAAGTATAAGAAAAATAGCTGAAGTATTTTTATCCTTCTCATCCGTTTCAGTTATGATGGAGACTGTGAAATAAATTTTTCGATGTCCGGGGCACAGATTGGAAGCATTAAAGATTTTCAAGTGAGTGTTAATAATTCGATTATTTCGATGCATACTTACTTAGAGTGCATATCGGGTGGCATATACCAAAAGGAGATCAGAATAACGAATAACTGTAGGTATATACAGGGTGTTATGTAATAAGTGTCCGATATTTAATAGGACGATTCCTCAGTTATTTATAAGGTAAAAAGTTCATATAAACATGGGCCTTCAGTTTTGAGATAGAGGGTGTTGAAAATTTATTTTTATTTTGGTTTTTCGTGAATAAATTTTGAAATAATGTCCATATTTGAACAAAAATTGGTATTTGGGATTTTTCAATATGAGAAATTCTAATTTGATCTCTGTTTGGCACTTTATTGTAGGGGGCGCCACCTACAGGTCTTTGTCTCTTTTGGGGAGTCACAACTTTTTCGTGCATGTATGTATCACATTTTCTAGAAAAAAAAGCATATTCCACCATCATTTTTACGTGAAAAAGGAATACTTGTCGAAGTCGCTACAAGCAGCCGTTTTCGAGATATTTTAAAAGACCTCAGTTTGAGAAATTTTAAAAAACGTTTCAAATTCGAAGTTCAAATGAAAAAACTACAGGCTATTATATATTTCCTGTGCCACCCGGTATAATGTATTTATAATGTAAATGCCAAGAATCTTCGAAATATTTGATTTTATACCCATTGCAAGGTATGAAATATGTTGGTTATAATGTTATAAATAGTTACCTTCACATTCCTTTCAAATATAGTAAAGATTTTGATACGCACGCCTTCATTCAACTTCAAATATATCGAAAACCGTTGATATTTGTGAAACGAAACGTTTTCCTTTTTTGTACAGGAAATATTGGGGATTGAGAAAGATAAGACGAAATCGATATTAATCCAGTGGCGTGAAAGTTGGGGAAGCGCGAATAGAGGTACCCACCTGCCGTACGCCCCTGTTTAGAGTTACAAACCCTGATTTACCTTGAAATATGAAACTGAATGCTGTTAAGTGACATACCAAATTGTAACTCGGTTAATACTCATTTTAGCGTATATGTTTATTGGAACTTTCAGCTTTAAAATGACGTGAGGATTCTACCCTCGGAGTTTGTCCCCTTTATTCTGGGACAACCTGTATATTCCGAATATTTTTAGCCTCTCCCCCTAACAACCATTCCCGAATGTATCAGAATCCCCATTAATTTTTGGTTTTGCTTATTAGATGTTTAATCCCTTAAATTACTTAACAAAATTTGACTCTCATGACCCCATGATTTCAGGTTGGAGCTGAGTTGAGACTGGTGTTGAAGCCATTGATGATCAAAATGCCTATAGTGGGTGGCATACAAGTATTTTTCCTGAACACTCCTGATATAAATTTCGAATTGGAAGGTTTATCAGGAATTCCTGGACTTAGGTTTGCGTTTGATTATTTAAGTAGATGGGTTTGATAATTATTCTCTCATTTCAGTTACTTTATTCGACAGAAAATAGAAGAAAAAATTACGAAGAAGTTGGTTTTTCCTAATAAAATAACGAAGAGGTTCTCGAAATCTGTAGAAGCAGTCGAATTAAAATCGTTAGAACCAGCGGTAAGCCTTCCATATGAATTTATTTTTATATACATCTGTTAAAAATATATAAATAACAAAATTCTGGTTTGTTCCATTAAAACTATGATAGGAATACTAGACAAATATGCAAAAACAATTTGAAATACTAGAATATTATTAATTGCTATCATGTTTTAACCTTCAGGGTGTCTTAAGAGTTCATGTATTCGAGGCAAAGGACTTAGAAAGAAAAGATGTAACAGGAAAATCAGATCCTTATGTTATTTTGACAGTTGGTGCTCAGGAGTGCAAAACACATGTGATAAAAAGAGATCTTAATCCCAGGTGGGATTATTGGTGTGAGGTGAGATGGAGTTTTAGCAAAAAATAATTTTAACTGAACCCTTTAATGATGCCATACATTAATATGCACAAAAAATAGATTTTCACCGATTATTTGACTTGCAGAATCTAAATATTCCAATAGATATATATATATATATATATATATATATATATATACAGTGTGTCCCACTTTGAGCAGCCACACCCTCGTATTTTCTTGACAGTAAAGTGATTTCAAAATTTGTTTTTCATTACGTATAGTACTCGGAAATATCTACCTTCAGGTTTATGAAATATTCCTATATCCATTGTCCATGGCTACCTACGACCAATTGAAATGTGAAAAATTGGGATAAACCTTCTAGGCATTTTTTTATCGCAAAAATAACACCAGATTCTGTTTGAGAACACCCTAAAACCCCCAAATCTCAGTGCTAATTCATCAAAATATACAGGGTGTCATCTGTAACTAACAACATTTTTTATTTGTTATTCATCCGTAATGTTTGGTTGATTTCGATTTTTATTTCCTTAGTCATGAAGAACTTAAAAATGTTCAAAGAATGCTGTAGGGAATATTCGAATATTACTTTTTCATGGCTACCTACGAGCAAATTGAAAAGTGAAAAATTGGGAAAAACATAGTAGGGATTTTTTTATCGCAAAAATAACACTAAATTCTATTTCAGAGTGCTCTGAAACCTCCAAATAGCAGTTCTTGATTATTTAAAATATACAGGGTGTCATCTGTAACTAGCATATTATTGATTTTTATTCATCCCTAATGTTTGGTTAATTTCGATTTTTTTTTACATAGTCATTAATTACTTGAGAATGTTCGAATAATGCTGTAGAAAATATTCAAATATTACATTTTCATGGCTATGACCAGTCGAAAAGTGAAAAAGTGGGGAAAACACATCAAGGATATTTGTAACACAAGTAAGTACGTAACAGCGGATTCTGAATCAAGACACCCTAAAATCCCTAGAACATAATTCACGAATCAAAAAAATATATAGGGTGTCATTTATAGCTGGCAAAATTGATAACGCTTATTCATCCGTGGCGTTTAGTTGATTTAAAAAAATTCTTCTCCAGTCGTAAAGTACCCAAAAACGTTCAGTATATCACTTTTTTATGGCTAGATATGATCAGTTGGAAATTGAAACGTTAGGGAAAACATAATAAATAAGATTGTTTTATCTCTGAGCTAACTCCAAATTCCTGTTCAGAACACGCTCAACAAGATTTATGAATAGATGTTACCATTTACAGGATGATATCGTGTTTAATTTCCTGACCCGGGCAACGGAAGCTGGGGACTTTGCGGTATATTTTCAACCAGGAGCTGTTGTCTCGGTGATAGAAGGATGTTTGCCCCAATTTTTTCAAATTTCGACTGGTCATATCTAGCCATGGAAGTATAATATTTCGTTATTTTCCACAGCATCAATTGAATATTTTGGGTACTTTTTGACTGGAGAAGAAATTTTTAGAATCAAATTAACACTACGAATAAATAAAAGTTATGCCAACTATAGATGCACCTTGCATATTTCTATAATAAAGTATAGAGGTGGGGCTCTCAAGGTGTTCTAATCCAGAAACCGCTGTTACTCTTGTGCTTGAAGTATTACTAAAGTGTTTTCCCCATTTTTTACTCCTCAACTGGTCATAGAGAGCCATGAAACAGTAATATTTGGTTATTTTTCCCAATTTTTCAATTTTCAACCATAGCAAGCCATGAAAAAGTAACATTTGGTTCTTTTCTATAGCTTCAATTGAACACATTTAGGCACTTTGTGACAAGAGAAAAAAATTTCGAAAGCAACCAAATTTTACGGATGAATAACAAATAAAAAATGTTGTTAGTTACAGATAACACCTTATATATTTTGATGAATTAGCACTGGGATGTTGGGGTTTTAGGGAGTTCTGAAACAGAATCTAGTGTTATTTTCTCAATAAAAAAATGTCTAATATGTTTTTCCCAATTTTTCACTTTTCAATTGGTCGGAAAATGGATATACGAATATTTCATAAACCTGAAGGTAGATATTTCTGAGTACGATGCGTAATAAAAAACAAATTTTGAAATCATTTCACTGTCAAGAAAATACGAGGGTGTGGCTGCTCAAAGTGGGACACACCGTATATATATATATATATTGTTTTTTTTTCAGTTTGTTATTTTAGATCCCATCGGACAACATTTACAGTTCAAACTTTTCGACCAGGATGACTTGAACGAAGATGATTTCATGGGAAGGTAAGCAGTACAGTTTTATCAGGTCCACTCTTTTTCAGGAAGCTGTAAGCTGTGTAAATAGAAATCAACATTTCTATTAGACAATATAATAGTTATTTATAATACAAGTGTTAAAAGTCGCATTTTATTTTGTGAGTGGGGAATATTGCGAAACCAGCGTTAGCGAGTGGATTTACCCACCTTTTTGAGGTGGTACCCCAGAGGACAGTGTCCAGTGAGGAGTCCCGTTACCATCTTCAAGTCTTTCTTGTCCAACTCGAGAAACTGTTAAGCTTTCTTTGGCGAAAGGCACGTTCCAGTGAGATTTCATTTTATAGGTTCCCAGCGTCGGAACTCTTCTTTTAAGTGGGCTTTGGAGAGTCCACAGAAGGGTTCTGGGCCGAGAAATTGTGTGTTTGCCCCTTCTTTGGCAATGCAATTTGCTTCTTCATTGCCTTTAATTCCTCTGTGACCTGGCACCCACTTCAGGGTGACCTGATTGGTTATTAGTTGTCTCAGGGAATGTTTACAGTCCCAAGTTAGCTTACACTCACAGGTGTATGACCTCAGAGCTTTTAGTGCTGCTTGGCTATCTGACAGTATATAGATTTCTGCCCTTCGAGTGCCTCTTTCAAGGCATTCCTGGGCACATAATTCTATAGCATGTACTTCTTCTTGGAAGATGGTTGGGGTGTTACCAAGGGGTTTTGAGAGCCTGAATTTGGTCCTGTAACGCCCACTCAACCCTTTCATCCATCTTGGATCCATCTGTTTACCACACTGATCCGTCCCTTCCCAGTTGAGGTCCGTTCTCTGTGCAAGTTTGGTGGCTATTTATGACCACTTCAAACTGCATTTCAAAGTCGGTTTCTAGGGAAATATGTGTTCCAAAATCTTTAGTGTCCGGTCAGGTTTCCTGCTTTTGAGTTTTTTGTCTGGCTCTGTCTAATGTATATGTACTAAATCATATGAGAAATAAACCTATTATTATTATTACTATGTTATTTCATATCGATACTAGTGTGAATATGAAAATCGTTGGTTCAGATTTATTCGGTAATACATTCAAAATTATCTTTCTGCGGCAGCTTTAATAGTATTAGGAACATTATCGGTACCTATCAGAATCACTCCTTCTGTTTTTCTGCAGATTCTGGGAAATAAATAACCAAAAATGAATTAATTCGATGGTAAGTCAACTGAAAGTTAGACCCTGGGAGTGTCTCCGCTACCATCTACACTGGACCATCATTTCCAATACCAAGTCTGGTGCAAAAACACGCTCATTTTGCAACTTGTTATATAAATAGCTAATATCACCCTGAAAACTTTCTTCAACTTGAAGATACTGCAGGATACACGAATGTCTGAATCTATTAATGGTTTCTAAACTTGTTTTTGGATCCACCAAGCGAGAATGGATCATAGAATCCATTCGAGCACTGGGAAAGAATACCATAACATGGTACATGGACAGGTCCAAAACTCCCGAGGGAACTGGAGCAGGAGTCTTTGGGCCTCGCACCAAATACTCGGAACTCATGGGCCAGTTCCCCAGCATTTTTCAAGCGGAAATTCACGCCATTGATCGGGCCGGAACCGAGCAAATCGAAGACACTGATTAACCTCAGCAAAACTAGTCTAAAGACAATCACGGGATTTCTAACGGGCATTGCAGACTGAAAGAACACCTAAGGAAGCTAGGCTTAGAGGACAGCACCTACAGATTCTGTGGGGAACATCCAGAAACACCCCACCATATAATGATGTACATCATAAAAGATTGAATATACTGGGATCATACCAGCTGACTGTGGGAGAAATACCACGAGTAGACCCCCTTCAAATGCTAAAATTCCTGAAGAAATTAAGGCTTGAAGGGCTGCTGTAAACAAGAACACCTTGTGATAGCAGAAGAAGATGGGGCACAATAGATCTAATCAGGTCGCAGCTCATCAGTCACCTTCCATACCTACCAATACCAATACCAAACGAAAATAAACATACCCAACTATTTGAAAATCAGGAATTTCAACTAGCTATAAGACAGTGCGAATATTTGTCTTCAACAACATTTCTTAATTACTCAAAATAATCAATTGGAAAACTGATGATAGTTTTTTTTTTCAGTGGCATCGTTGAAATACACAGTGTCATAAAGGAAGGGGAGAATGACAAATGGTTTACTCTAGATAATGCCAAACATGGAAAAGTCCATTTGAGATTCACCTGGTTAGGACTGTCAGCTGATCGAGGGGTTCTTAATGCGGTAAATAAAAACTACATACTTTCATTGGTTCCTCATTATCGTCACTACTGGAAGTTATGCATCATTAAACTATACAAAGTGAACTACCACCACTTAACGAAAATTATACAGTGTGCTCTCCCCACTAAAAGAAGTGGAAAACTAAGTGAAATTTGATCCAAAAAATCACGTCAAACGTGGGACTGAAACACTGAGGTTTTAGTACGACTCCCAATAACAAATTGCAAAAATAACTGATTTTCTAGAAAACTAACTCAACATGAAACTTAATCAAAAAAACTTGTTATCGAATTAGGTGTCCGTGTACGCGAACACAATTTATACTAAATGAGCGCGAAGGATGACATACTGAAATGATGTAATGAATCGTTCAAAACTACATACATATTTTGCTATATTTAATCAGGCACCAAATGTCTTCTTTTCAGTTTTATATTTTTGAAATGTTCAGTTGTTTTCATAAAATGAAAGCTGTTAGTAATTTTAAAAAACATGTTTGTCTTTGATTGATGAAATCTGGTATATAGCCACAAAATTGCAGAAGAAACAACTTTTTCAAATTCCTTTTTTTCATAAAAAATGCCAAAACTCCACTTTTTTGAAAAAATGTTAATTTTGACAGGAAATGAGTGACAGTTAGTAAAAAATGATCATATAATTTTTGGTCTAAGGCGAAGCAAAAACCAACACTAAAGTCCAATTTCATGTTAAGTATATAAATGAAAAAAAAGTCCCATATGTCTTCAATGGTGCCACTATATAATTCCATTGAAACTCATGAAGGAGTAGGTGCAACCTCTCTGATTCAACCACCACCCAAAAATGTCATTCCTTATTCACTGAAGGAATTTCAGTATCGTGTTTCTAAAAAATTCAAAATCTGTTTTTGTTTCTAGGTGTCCCAGGAGACGAAGTTACTGAAAGTAGCAAACATAAGTAACGCTCTTCTTACTGTTTATTTAGATACAGCTCAAGATTTACAGAGAGTCAAGTCAAAAAAACCAGATCCATATGTAATTTTGACAGTGGGCAAAGTTCAACAGAAAAGTAAAGTTAAGAAACATACCGTCGATCCTGTGTGGGAACAAGGATTTTCAATTCTGATTGCTAATCCCGAAAATGATTCCTTGAATGTCAGCGTAATCGATAAACATAGTGATACTAAGTTGGCACACTTTGTATACAATGTGAACACCCTGTTTGATTTTCCCGAATTACAGATAAGCAAAGAAGAGTTTCCACTCAGCAACTCTGGAAAAATCATACTTTCATTGCAGCTTAGGGTAAGAGCAAATCCATCGAAACCATACTGTTTGAAGAGAATAACCGACTGTTAAAATTGACCGAATTCAGTTATATTTCATAATTAGCCTTTTTCTACGTTCATGCAAAAAACAAAACTTTATTGAACTATATTTGGTGGAAAAACTGTCTCTTTATTGCACTGAGTGCAATAAAGGCTTTATTGCACTCATCTGTCATTCTACTATAGCGTTCTGTCATCGTGACAGACATAAACTTTCAAATCGACGCCAAATTTAGCCAATTTTCTGTGAGATTGTATTACGTTTTAAATAGTTGCATGTTTCATCATATTCATTATATAATGGACTATAAAATTACTAGAAAATGCAAATTGTTAGAAATAAAATTATTTCCTTCGAATATCATCTGAATTACACAAAATGTTTTTGAATTACTTTTAGCAGATAGATTTAAACAAACAATGTCTTCTTTACAGTATAGTGCCACCTAAATGAACCATTTTTTGGTGTTTGCATGAACGTAGAAAAAATATTGTATGAAACTCGTGCAAAAAGAGTTTATTGCACTCGACGTGAAATTGTCCAACGAGGCCATCAGGCACGTCGAGTGCAATAAATACCTACTTTTTGCACTTGTTGCATAAATAACTATTTAAAAGAAAATAACTATATAAAATAGTTATTTATGTATCGAGTTAGTAAAGTGTTACTTTTTTACGTGAAGGAAATATTGATGCACTACGTCGTTGGCGGCGTACGAGTGAAAAAAAAACACTTTACTCACGAGTTACAGTATTTTTCTCTAAAATTGTCACAAAAGACAAGACCCATTTCCAAGGAGCTGAAAATATACAGTGTGACCCATTTAAGATGGAAGCACCCTTATAAAACTTACATTTTTCAACCGATTGAGATGATTTTTGTTTTATTAGATAGACGTTCAAGAAGTCTACTAGGACACCAAATTTCATGAATAAATCTCCATTTTCAGGGCCAACTAATTTTATTTTACAAGGTATAAAATCTAAAAAAATTACTAGGAAAAATCTGGCTACACCACTGGATTCGCGACATTTTCAAATGGTTCATATGTAAATTACGTTTAAATGCGTCAATGAATAAAAAAGTTATATGGGAATGAATTTTGAAAAATATGCCGTTTAATTAACCCAACAATTCAATTTCAGAACTTTAATCAAAACTTCACCACTGTATTGAGGGTGTCTCGAAATATCACTGACTATAATTTCATTGAAATGTGTTGATAAATAAAAATTATGAGACAAAATGACATTTTCCTGAAAATCCATTAATATATTTTTCAAATTTTATTATCTTATAATTTTTTTATTTATTTACAGATTTCGATGAAATTTGGACTAGTGATATATCGAAACCTCCTTAATACAGTGGTGTTTTCCCAATTTTGATAAAAGTTCTGAAATTGAATTGGTGGGTTGATTAAACGGCATATTTTTCAAATAACTTTTTTATTGATTGGCGCATTTCAACGTAATTTACATATTACGTTTAAAAATGGTGCGAATTCAATGGTGTAATCATATTTTTTCTAAAAAAATCGCTAGTGATTTTTTTAGATTTTTGACCTTGAAAAATAAGATTGGTTGGCCCTGGAAATGGAGATTCTGGTGCCCCAGTAGACTTTTTGAATGTCTACCTAACGAAAAAAAAATGATTCCAATCGGTTGAAAAATGTAAGTTTTATAAGGATGCTTCCATCTTAAATGGGTCACACTGTATGAACACCTCTTGGAAAACAACTACTTCCATGGCTAATACTACGACGAACATTTCACCGTTCCTCGAGGAGGTATCAAACAGTAGATACGTGCATGGAATTACACGTTAAAAGGTAATGGCTGCGTCATTCGTAGCTCGCTTCGGGGACTCCGGAAGATGCATCTGAATGACGGAAATAACACCAACAACAAAATATTACTCTTCATTGGGCTGCTGCAGATACGG
The DNA here is from genome assembly GCA_958298965.1 of Chrysolina haemoptera. Classification (NCBI taxonomy): domain Eukaryota; kingdom Metazoa; phylum Arthropoda; class Insecta; order Coleoptera; family Chrysomelidae; genus Chrysolina; species Chrysolina haemoptera. The sequence continues at coordinate 16,965,563 of OY282602.1, read as the reverse complement.
TTCGGCACACATAGCTGAAAAGGTGAAACCTCCACTTCTTGCGCGAATGTTCATGTTGAGTTTCTCATCACTGGATATGTTATATTAGGGACTAGAGTCCGTCGTACGACGAATGCGCATCATGGACGTGCAGGATTTCACGGTTTCAGCTGTATATGTGTGCCGAACTGTAGGTTTCAAGGTTACTGCCTCTGTTCATTTCAATATAATTTCCTCGCGAATAAAGCCGCCATTCACATGGCCAATCGCGAGAAAAATCAAGAAGTACTCCTCGATAGCACAGACTACATACAGGACCAGTAAATGGAAACATGTCTGCAGGTAGTCATCTCCAGCCAAATGAGGGATGATATGCTCAAATGTATGTCACATGTAGTTTAATGTACGTTGTGCTATTAGCCAGGATAGTAGGTATTTTGACGTCATAGAAACTATTCGTTTCATCTTGTATCAAGCAAAGTCGCAAACCTTTGTTCATGAAATAGTTATTTACCTAACAAGTGCGGAAAGTAGTACTTTTCCGCACGCGACGGCAGTTGCACGAACGACGCGGAGCGGAGTTCGGACAAGCCGTTAAGGGCGGAAAAGACATTTTCCGTAAGAGTTAGGTACAATATTTTTCCTACGAGTGTTTTTGTCCATCTTATTTATGAAAAAACAAGGTTTTTAATAAACAAGTTTTTATAAAAATGCTACAAAATGACTAATAAGACAGAATAGTTACATAGATCATTTAGTTAGTCGTAAATATCATCATTTTCAACAATACAAAAATCGTGCGGAAAAGTAAAAATCGTACGGAAAAGTAAAAATCGTGCGGGAAAGTAACTTTTCCGCACGATTTTAAATCGTACGGAAAAGTACAACTTTCAAAACGAAAAATCGTGCGGAAAAGTAACTTTTCCGCACGCTCGTAGGAAAAATATGTTTACTGTAGTGGGTGAGTCAGGTGGTTTCAATCAGAAAGCCAAGCAACCATAGGAGCGCTTACTGCCTGGCTCGACGACTGGCATAATGAGACGGAAATTTTCAATAGGAACTCTCAACCGTATTTTCCTACGAGCGTGCGGAAAAGTAACTTTTCCGCACGCTCGTAGGAAAATAATTAAAATTGTGATATTTCAGATTTTGAAACATGAGCAATTCGAATGTGATGATAGCTCATCTGATTCAGATACTGAAGGACTTTCAAGAGTCCCCTCTGTTAGGTCATCCACAATGTCACATAGGTCACGTAAGTTCGTTCAATATTTTTTATGTTCCCATGAAAATGTAATGTTCAGAAAACATTGTGAGAACCGAGGAAATGTAGGTATTAATTGGTGTTCTTCTTAAATTTGGTGTTCTTGAATTTCTGCAGGCTGTATGTCACAGGGAACACCACCCGAAGCATTGAGCTGATATGACAAACAAAGATCTGTTATAACAACCCATAACAGCACAAGTCTTCATGATTTATGTCCTCAAATCTAAAAGAGAAAACTGTCTGTATGATACCTATCAGGCCAGGACTGGGACCATTTGGGGCCCTCAGCTAAAACTTGTGAAGGGGACCCATACCGGGGGGTCTGGGGGTTCTGTAATAAAATTTTTGGAAATTAGGCGCTTGAAAACAATGAAAAACGATTTTTTACGCTATTTTGGTACTTATAAAGAAGTAATTCAGCTGGGTTTGTATACATATATTATAATTTTTGACTTTTATTAACTTTAATATTCATTAAAATAAGAAATTCACAGAATTTTTAGGATACCACAATACTACAAAACACATGCTGTAGAACTGCCAATAATTACAAAGAAGTTCAAAATAAAGCGCAGTATTTAATTATATATTTTTTAGCACCAAAGTATTAATGAATTATGTCGAAATTATTCGTGTGATAAAAATAACAGCAAACGGATTTTAGAGATTAGAATACTTGAATTTTTTTTTAATCTTGTGTATTTAACAGTTTACAATGTTGTTATACTAGAATAGAAGGGGCTTAACTTAACTGAGATGATTCGACATTTTACTCCTTTTGCCCTAAAATAGCAGCTTCTTTGCAAGCAACTCACTTGTTAAAGCTACTTCATCTATTATTTTATTTTTGTCCAAATCATAAAATAAATCCCTCTCAACATTAATAAAAAGCAGACTGGACATAAGGTCTTGGCCTAAAGACGACCGAAGTCGATTTTTGACTATTTTAAGTTCAGAAAAAACTCTTTCACATGTGACTTGGGTACAAGGGGAGAAGAAGGACGATATGCGATCGCGCGGCTCTACTGAGTGATCAGTTGATCTGATAGAGCATCGCTGTGCACTTGTGCAGTTGTCTGCTGGACATACGTCACCACGCAGACGATGCATTGCACCACAACAACGTAACTCAACTCAAAACACAGTAGCTCGTATAAATCTTTCGTATATACAGCGAGATATAAACACTTGATGGGCGTGTTCTACTTTTGGAAAATGTAAACAAAACATTACCAAGGACACAAAATAACTTCTATCAAGACAAAAACATTTTTTGTACGTCATGTGGGGGCCCTCTCGGGCCGGGGGCCCTCCGCGATCGCGGACCTGCGGACCTGGCCAGTCCGGGCCTGATACCTATCATCATAACAACGTATTTTTTAATTGGAAAATCCATGTTTATAACACCTTTACAGACTTACGCACTCAATTCAGACTATACACAATGAAATAATACTCACCAAAACACAAGAACACGACAAGAACGTGTTTTTAGAAACTTTTTCGCAGAAAATCCACATACAGGACACGCCTGGTCTTATGGAAAATGGCTTTGTTTGTCCCCCCATGGAATGTTTACGCACTGACAGTGCTCTGTTGACGGGTCGAGTACGGTCCCTGATTGTTTCAATGAACGGCGAAGCTTTGGATCTCGTTGTTTATGAAGCTGTCTCCAAAAGTATCGAGACATTCAAGAAAAACACCAAATTATGTTCTCTGAACATTACACATTTCGTGGAATCCAGAAGATAGACAAATAGAAAATAGAAATAAAAAAAAAAACAATTTTCAGTATCCACTAACAGCAGTAACACTCCCCCGCCCAACACTCCTCCGCCCAAATCTCCGCAAGCAGTATTCACAGAAATGGCAGATGAAGTGATGGAAGATGTCATGGAAAAAGTTTCAAGTAGTTCTCAAAGTGTTATGAGAAGTCCAAGCTTCAGATTGTAAGTGTTATCTTGTTTCATAAACTAGTAGAAAAATCTCAGTGAACTTCTTTGGTTTAAACTTGAAAAATATGTGAATACCTAACTGGCAGTTTTCAAACACAAAAAAATTGTAAAAATGTCTGTACAAAACAACTATTCTTCTATATGCCACGAAAGGTGATGACTTGTAAAGAATAAGGTTCTTTTCTAATCAATTTTTATACCAAACGTAGTAGCTTGAATTCCAAATGGAACATTCATCAACAATTTCACAGAACATAAAAAAACAGTTACTTATATTAAATTAAAATTTCTAGGAATCGCACGTTAACAGGTAAGACCTCGTTTATCCTTCGCTCGCACAAGTTTCGACTTCTGTTCGTATGGGAACGACAGCCTGTTAACTGAAAAATAGTTATTTTTGTATCTAGTGCGCGAAATGCTACTTTGGTGATCGAGAACTGATTTTTTTTAACGAGGCGCAGCCGAGTTAAAAAAAATAGTCGAGATTACCAAAGTATTTCGCGCATGAGATGCAAACAAAATTTTTTCTATAAACGTCAAAAATATTGTTCTAAAATAAATAATAACTATGAAAAATAGTATTGAACTGGCTTAAATAATTTTTCCATATCAAGTAATTACTGTAGGGTTTCTATGCATCTTGACTGTAACTATGGAAATAAAATGGCATTTGTTGACAATTATTTCAAAGTGACAGTTCTCGATAATTATTTTTTGACTTTTTATTCGCGTCAATTTCGTGCGTGATATTTATTATTGTAAAAGAATGGAAATTTCGAGCGACGATGAACTAAGCAGTACCCCACCTAACTTGATCGATGGGGCCAATTCCGTTATTTCCAACCTTTTACCGGAGAAATCGAGGCGCCAGTATGAAAATGCATATCAGCAATTTAAAGAGTGGTGTGAAGCAAATAAAGCCAGAAAAATATCCGAAAATGTGCTGTTGGCATATTTTGCACAGAAGTCTAAGAAGCTGAAGTCTTCCACGTTATGGGCAATGTATTCTATGTTGAAGGCAACACTCAATGTTAAAGAAAACGTGGATTTTAAGAAATTTACCAAGTTGGTTCCATATTTGAAAAAATTGTCAGTTGCAAATCATCCTAAGAAATCTAAGGTATTGACTAGAGAGGAAGTTGATCAATTCATAAGAGAGGCAGATGATGAAACCTATTTGTTGGTTAAGGTAGATTTTTGATGATTGTTTTATATGTTTTTTGAATTACTGATTTCCTTTTAGGTCGTTTTAATACTGGGTATTTCGGGTGCTTGCCGCCGTGACGAACTCACTAAAATGACGGTCGATGACATAGAAGATAAAAATTCCATTTTGATTGTTAAAGTACCCGATACAAAAACGAATATACAACGAATTTTTACAGTTTCAAATTTATATTATACTGACTTTTACCGAAAATATGCGGCTCTTCGTCCAAGTTATGCTACCAGTCGCCGATTGTTTTTGAAGTATCAAAATAAGAGATGTTTTAACCAAGTTGTTGGAATAAATAGTATTGGAAAGATGCCTAGCTTAATAGCAAAACACCTAAAATTACCAAATCCTGATGCCTACACTGGTCATTGTTTTCGGAGAACATCAGCCACACTCCTTGCTAATACGGGGGCCGATATATGTGTTTTGAAGCGACATGGAGGATGGAAATCTTCGACTGTGGCCGAAGGATACGTGGAGGATTCTATCAGTAACAAAATTCAAATATCAAATAAAATTTTAGACTGTGAAATTTCAAGATCAAGTGCTGTCACCTCTACGGCAGTTGCTTGCAAGTCAAAAATGGATAGTCTTCCAACCCCCGAAACTACGATATCACGAGCTGAATCTGAGTTATCTGGTTTAGGAATAAATATTGGTTCGTGCACTGGCTGCACCATTAATGTTAACATTGTAAATAACAAATAAAATTAGGTAGTGTAAAATTTTCTCACAATTTGAAAACCTCAATTATTGTTCTACATTAATAAATAAACGATTCCTTGTTTTTTGCTTGATTGAGGACCATATATATAGGTTAGAATTTGAAAATCCCATATAGTTTACATGCAGTGTGCGAAATATATTTCGCACATTACTTCGCGCACGGTGTCATGGTAACGAAGGAAAATGAAAAAAAGTGCCACTTCGCATACTGTTGTCAATGTGCGAACCTTGTCATTTTTTGACGTTTGTAGAAAAAACAATTTTATGCAAATAGGTACATACCCTCATCTAGAATATCATTTCACAACCAAACCCAGCCACGTTGTGTTAAAATATCTGATAAATGTTATCTGTTCAACGTTATTTCGTTGGGGGAGGCGATGGTAACACCAAGGTCACCAGGATTTTTATAATATAATAGATCTTACTTCAAATCTTCTACATAATATAACAAAACTCGTAAAAAATATATATAGTGCTGGCTTGGAGTGCACGCCGGCCACCCGAGGTGGTGCTGTAGGTTTTCCGGGTTTTCCTGCAGCTGAAAAGCGAATACGCCACCAAAAATCAGTAAGTCGCCCAGGAGTGCCACGGCAAATAATAATAAATATAATAATAGCCACTCTACGAGTGTTCATGAGGGAGTAGTATTATCATATATAGGAAAGCAGCAAAATGCAGGTGTACTCTTATAACATTATATTTCCAATATTTCAACTGTGATTACTGTCATCATCCGGGAGAATGTCATTGAGATTGATCGTTAAAAGATATATAAATACATCAAAAAACAAAATGAAAGAACCTTTTATGCTAGCTTGGAATGCGAACCGACCACCGAGTGGTACTGTAGGTTTTACGGGTGTTTCTACAGTTGATAAGTGGATTAATAACTCCACAAAAAATCAGTCATCCCGGAGCGCCACGGAAAATAATAATAGCTGTCATTTCCACCCGCTCAGGTTTGAGTACACTCTACGAGTATTCATGAAAAAGTATTTTTATGCACATGGGGCTAGAAAATGATCTATAATTCAATATGAGAGAGATGTTCGCGTTGGGTGAGCAGATCACATCATACAGGGAGAGGTCATAAAAACTTTTGCCTAGACTAACTTACAAAGAAAGTTTGATTAAGTACATCTGTATGGATTCCAAGCATTCATGTTTTGTATTCGTATTGGAAAGAAAATGTGAATCCTTTTTTATGTTTGGAATAATTGCCTGTACTGGAAACATACTTATAGACTTCTTTTTTGTGACTGATAACTTTCGTAAAAGCACGGAAAAGTTGAAGCCAAACAATTCAATTAAACATTTCTTTACAAAAAATGGTGGTAGTAGGTACCTCAGTTTAGTATTTGAATGTGGGAGAAGTTGTCATAGAGCTATTCAAGCGAGACATTGGTAAATACCACGGTAATGTCCTTGGTTGTCCTTGGTCATACCCTTTGACATAAGTTGGTTAATACCATTGGAACGCGCGTGAATGGAATCGGTCATTCGGCCAAAAATATAAAAAGAAACTATATAAATAACTACAAACATTTGACTACACATAAAGTCTTTTTTCATTACTTTATTTCAAGCCCAGCGAACCATTGAAAACAAAAATATATCCAATGTTTCTGATGGGTATATTATGGACTTATCTTGGACATGAGAAAGTCGCCTTCAAGATGTCCAGAATTGGTTAAATTTTGGTCCACTATGGACTTGAATTGGACATAAAAAGGATGATTTAAAGATGTCCTGATTTGTAACAACGGACGTCTTAAAAACGTCTTAAAGACGTAATCACAAAGTTGCTGGACGTCTTTGAGATGTCCCGAATGTCTTTGGTAGATGTCTTAAAGATATCTGAAAGACGTATTTGTACTGTCTGGGGAGGAATATTCAATGGCCCTAAAAATTCCCTGTGACTAATTCGACCCACGTTCGTTCATCTTGGTATACATATTTTTCTTTCATAAAGCTTGTTGGAATTGGGTAGGTATTAAAAAATGTATTTGTACTAACCGTTTAATAAAAGAGAAGCTGTTTCCATGTTGTCGACAATAACTTCTATGTCTCTACCTTAACGATTTAAAGAAAATTTAAATCTTACGTTCCATATTGAATGAATATACTGATCAAAAACAACCAAAGTGGGGATTATAAAACAGCTTCCGACCTGTGTAAATAACGCGGTCCGTCAAACGTCAAGTGATGACGTCAAGTAATGACGTCACGACTAGATGACGCTTGGCGCTTGAATTCGGATGGTATTTACCAAAGTCGAGAGGTATTTTGCGGTCATTCGCTTATACCTCTATTGTGTTGGTCTACTGGTCTATTTCTAGTCCGATTAGAGTGATTTTCTGATTGTTTTCATTACTGACAGACCTTAAAGGCAACCACCAAAAGTCGTCAGCGATTTTTGCGAGCTAGGGAAGACCATGTCCTTACCAAATTCAATCTTGGGGAGAAAATTTATAAAACATACGAGTAATTTCAAATTAAACTTCTTCAAAAAAATATCGAGTAAGTACACTAACAATCATAAATATGAGTATTTATCGAAAATAAAAGGATTTCTTTTGTACTTACTTACCCCCGATAATGCGGTTTGTTTCTTGGTAAATATGTGACTCATGAACAATGATTGTGTTTGAAAGACCAGTTCATTTCAACAACATACTCTAATATGGATAAGTCGGAACAAACATTTGCAGTAATCAGTTCATTAAATTTAAGCGATATTTACTAGTACATTTTCTTATTTATTTTATTATAATATATTTGGGAGTTCTTTGTGAACAACATAGCTAATCAAATCAATATTGTTACATCAAGACTCTTATTTCACTCACAACGTAAATTTATATGAATATTTTAAATGTTTATAGGAAGCCAGATTTGGGTCAGATAGAATTGACACTGTTTTACAGTGCACCAAGGCAGAAATTGATAGTCACTGTTCATAAAATTACGTAAGTATACTTGTATCATATTATATAGAGATAAAGATATTGTTTTTTTATAGAAACTTACCACTAAAAGATCCCACTGATATACCAGACCCTTATGTGAAATTGAAACTAATTGCACCATCAGGATCACACAGAATAAAGAACAAAACCAAAGTAAGTAAAAGTATGCCTATGAGGTAAGCGTTAGAATTTCATACTTAATGATCTCCATCCCTCAAAAAAAAGGATTTTCTTTTCTGATTGATGGAGGCATGTATGAGTGTATACAGTATAGCAAAACATATCGTTAACCCATATAATAGTCATTATAGGTTGTGGCAGTCACACCTATTATAATAATAATTATAATTGTTGTCATTGTTTATTCTATTCTCGAGTAATATAAAACTTGTCAATTCTCCATCTGACATCCGCAACTCCAACTATTTATTTGTATTCATGTTTACTTTCTTCTGTAATTCTAATTACAGAACTCTTTCATTTACGTTTCATAAGTTATCACCATTTATAACAGATGGCGCCACCAGGCTGTTTTTCCATATTATTTGAAATTGAAACTACGTTTTGGATTTATACTTTTTACTAGGTATGCGTTTTTTTCAACAACCTTATCAGTGAAAACGAGAGTTTTACATTTTTATTCTTGTCAACTCAAATCATTCTCGAACTTTGCATTCTATAAAGGGGAACCTTTATGGCTTATTTGTTACCAAAAAATACTCATCAGTATTTTTTGACACTGGCTGGTCTTCTTTTAGGTAAGAAATTGGCTTTATTTCATTTAATTCATTATTCTACGTACATTAAATCAATCTTAAAACTTCCAAATTAAATTACAATATAATTAATAAACACATTTATTTTTCATACAATTGTGTAAATAAAAATATTCTTTTAGTGTGCAACCAGAGAATATTTCCTAGTTATTCCGAAATAAACATCCAAGACGTTCTTGTGACTATTAATACCAGCCTTGCCCACCCTACACAAACCCTGAGATTTCTGTTCTTTCGCAACAGGTAAAAATAACGGAAAAAAATATTTGGAAAGTATTGAATGAAAAGGATATTTCGTCCGATTTTGTGCATTTTTATCATTGCCACCATCAAAATGAACGAATGTTTTTGTGATGTTTCATTGTATTATTGAAATCAATCCTTTACTTAGTTCAACGCCTTTCTCATTTTCATTTAAAAAAATTCCGTTTATTTGTAAATAATTTTACAAAAAAGTGTTGTTTTCGCGAAATGAATTTCCTTACATTTTCATTTTTGTTCGAAAATATGAATATGATATTCATAAAATCTGTTGTGGAATCATCTGTGGCTGAAAGACAACCTTCCTTGCATTATTCCAGTCGAAATGAGAAATATCCAATTTTACCAACGGCGACTAATAAAGGAATGTTTCAGCCGTCGACTAGCGCAAATTAATTATTTCTTACAATTCTGTATTCCGAAACAGAAATGAAGTTCTTTACACACCTCATGTTGCTCATCCCATACGGCTGTTAACGTGAACAGAGGGATCATACAAGTTCTGGAACAGGGTCGGATTTCAAATTACTTGAAATATTCCCTGCGCCTAGACATTTTTTATGTGTTACATGCCTACAACTACCGGTTATGATATTAAATGAAAGTACATTCCATATAACTTGGTCGAAATTGTTTTCTAAAACTTATTAAACTTAAAAATATCAAAAACTACCAAGCCTGAAAACCCCCACATATGTTCAAATTTTGAATGATATCTTAAATTTTTTATGAAGATAGTAATACATACTCAAAGTGGAGTTTCAGTACGATGAAATTAAATAAAACAAAGTGGTCTCCTCAATATATATTTCATCCCAGAGTAGGAAGGGGATGTTGTCATGTTCATCTTCAGTTGACATGAACAGGAAGTCAAAATTAAATCAGTGAAAACGCTAATAACAATTATGAAAAATGTAAAAAAGAACAAAATAGCGTATAAAATTGAATCGGACCATAATCACAAAACTCGACCGCCATCTTGAAAACATTAATTTTAAAAGAAGATTCACAATCTCCTAGACCGAAAACCCACACATACGAATTTTGAATCAAAACTGACCATAATCACAAATCTCGTCCGCCATCTTGATTTTATTAATTTTGACAAACGATTCCTAATCTCCGCCCCCGAAAACGCTCTCATACCAATTTTGAGTCGAATAGGTTCACAAATATCGTCCGCTACTTTGTGTTTTTCTCTAAAAAAATATTATAATGCATCATCACCGGAATTATGAACAAGTATCCCAATAAAATAAATTCTGTTCTAATATGTTAAAAAAAAAACTTCAACAAATAATAGGATAAGACTTCATACGCCAGCACTGTATATTTATGCTGCATCCATGGATCCATGTCATGAACTTTTATCCAATATTCTAGACAAGACCATCGATATATCTTTTAATGCAATAGGTAAGACTCCAGACATGAGATAGTCGAAAATCCACATTGCAGTTTCCTCGTAATGAGAATGTCAGTGCTTCTCGAGAACGATTAATACCCTCCTATCATCAAATCGAAGAGAAATCAGAACTGTGGTGGGGCTCATACGGTACCATAATCTCGATAAACCTATTTTCATCAAGATCACCGAGGATATATCCTCCCTTATTAGTTTATTGTTTATAGCAGTGGCAGGAAAATCCGTTGCTTTACTTCACTTAACCACAGGCTAAAAAAATCACTATATTTTTAAATAATTTCATTTTCTTTTCTTTAAACTTAACAACTATTCATACAACTTCAATGTAGGATAAAAGATAACCTGCCACTTCAAACTAGACGTGAATTATAGAGAGGACAATAACTTAATAGCTATTAATGTAACGAGATTATTATGCGATTTATAATAATCGCTCTGCGCCGGGTTGCCTGTGCAACTTCCGAAATTTATTTAATTTACATAATAATCAAGTTACAAAAAGGGAACATTCTCCATTAAAATTGAAAAATGTGATTTTTTTGTAATATCCAACAGAAAACAACCACTTCCCCGTTTGAAGCCGCGCTGGATAATGAACAACATGAATACCTCCCAAGAGGTTATCTTGAACGATGGAAAATAGCGGCTAAAGTTTGTCTTTAAGCCGCAGATGATTCCACAACTGATTTTGTAAAAATCCTTTTCATATTTTCAAACAAAAATCAAATCAAGTTACATTCAAAGCTCTATCGTATCATTGACAAAGATGATGTGAAATAAAATCAACAACTTGGTTTATGTCACGTTATTGTCATTTTAGCGTGCATCTGGTAATGAGGGTATTATAAAGTAACTGACGTATTATATTGTAACTAATTTATTATGTATTGTTATGATATTAAGATGTTAATAATTTGTAATGAAGATTTAACTTAAAGGAAGCTTAATATTCAATCATACGATGAAATTAATTTCAGGTCATCACAGACAACTGCGATCCCATTTTCGAAGAAACTTTCGAGTACCTTCTGTCATTATCAGAGCTTCCTAATAATAAGTTAATTCTGACAGTCAAGAGCAAGAAATTATTTTTCAACTCCAATATTATTGGCCAGGTATGATCGGTACTCATCATTTTATATACAATAATAATATAAATATTCTTCCAGGTGGTTTTGAACTTTAAGAACCTAAGGAACTTACACGTGCCTTTTAGAGATTGGTTTGAATTGTCACAAGCAGAAGACTCAGACTAACATTCTTTATTGTAAATAGGAGGAAAGTATTTTCATTATACATATACTTATATTTTTATGTATCATTGACATTGTCAAAAATTTATAAGAATTTGTATTGTTGTATAATTATTATGTATATAAAATATTTAACTTTGTGATAATTGTTTCAGAATATAATCGAAGTAAATGTACCTATATGTACTCATTCTATAAACAACTTGAAAAAAAAAAATATGAAAAATTGTATATGAGAACAATAGCTATGTAACTATTATCAGGAATTGAAAAAGTGAAGGTTTGTGGTGGGATGTAATTCAACAAACAATTATTTAATTATGGTCATTCTCTTTTATGTACAAAAGGAAGAAGCTTCTACATCATTAAAAAAAATCGAAAAAATTTCACCTATTTTTTTTAACCGTATGCTTTTGTATGAAATGCTTAGAAGTTCAAGCAAGCAATGGTGATTCGGGACCTACAGCTTTTGTGAAGGTGGATTCCGAACCACTCAGTGGCAGACGGTTTTAAACCCAGTTCATCAATAAATAATCACAATGTTTAATTTACAATGTAAATGCCAATTGTTTCAAATGATACAACAATTTTCTGGTACATAGTAATATTCAGGGTGTCCCAAACTGATTTAGCCAGGTTTCAGTTCCTAAACTAGCCGAGATATTTAGTTGGAACAAACTCTAGAATTTTCAGCTGTGAGGATAATTTGAAATTACAGCACAATTTCATTTTATTACGAACAGCTACCCTTAAAAATTCACTGCTAGTCTAAAATTTTAAATAGCACCCTGTACATTTTCAACATATTCTTATAGAATGTCTAATTCTTTATTCACCAGTTTTTTCCAATTCAAAATCGGTTGATAAATAGCTGAGAAAATTGATATATAAGTTTTAAATCTAGTTACCTATGAAAATTTGGTTAAGTTGAAAATCCAGTAAAAAAAAAAGACAGAAAAGTAACGATGTCACTTTATTTCAAGGTTTTACAAATTATCTTATTTTTACAAGTGTTCTAAATGAATATTGACTTTACTTTGACAAGTGTCAAAAATGTTTTATCTACGATTTTCAATTCAACAAAAAACTAATTTTCTCAGCTATTTATGAACCGATTTTGAATCGGAAAAAACTGATGAATTCAGAATTAGACATTCTATTTTGAGTATATGTCAAAAAATATACAGGGTGCTATTTAAAATTTTAGAGTAACAGTGAATTTTTAAGGGTAGTTGAAACTGCGCTGTAATTTTAAAGTATCCTCGCAACTGAAAATTATAGATTTTATTCCAACTAAATATCTCGGTTAGTTTAGGAACTAGAAACTGGCTAAATCAGTTTGGGACACCCTGTATATATAATATTAATTATATTAACAATATAACTAGAAGTTGTATTATCTGCTTGTTTACACCTGTAAGAGGATAGTTTTGAATATTTCCAGGTTAATAAGAATGTATGCTTTACATTATTGCTATGTTCAGTTTGGTTGTACTTCTGATATTTATAGGCAAGGAATTAAAAATTAGAAAATTTGGGAGCTAAGCAGTCAATAAATTGTTAAGGGTTTTATTGCTCTGTGGATTATTGTTTTTATAGTTTTTTTTTAGTTTGATCTTTGCTTACCTTTTAACGTTCGATCCCAAGCACTTTAAACTGTATACTGCATCTGTTGTGCATTTTTCTTGTGTGAAATTGATTATCATATAATGAATTATTAGATTTCAAAAAGTTGGTTAACCTGTGTTTTAGACAATTTTCCATTATTTTGCTTATTTGATGATAATTTTCAATTTTGTTCTTCTGTCCAGATTTATGTACTGAGGCAACTATCCATTGTTCGAAGTAGGATGGCATTTGTCTAGAAGTAAAAAGTAAAAAGATTGATATGTGAGTGTTTTTGCAATGTAAAGATGGGAAAACTTGACAATTTCATAAATAATTATATTTTCGTTATACTCACTAAATCATAAATTTCTGCATTCCAAACCCTTAATTTAACTTCGAAATCGTACTGCCAGATTCACAGTTTCTTCTAGAATATTTAGTAGCATATGGGTTTTTTTGACTGTCACAACCGTTAAAAGATGTGTAAAGAAACCCGATCGGAAAAGAACGCTGTCAGTTGGACCGTTTTGAACTAGATCACTGCCATGGTGCAATTTTTCACAAATAAATATCATAAATAAGGAGGATGGCTCCAGCAGACGTGAATGAAATGACACTTAGCCATACGTTCCACCAAAATGTTAATGTGAATATAGTTGATATTATACTTCATACAGTAAAATTAAATATGAGTGTATGTAATAATTTTTTCGTTTATTCTCGATAACTTTTGAATTTAATTTTTATTGGAATTGTTATTATGAATTTTCATAAATAAATATTATTATGCATGCCAGTTTTTTTCTACCTCTTTCCTATCAAAAACCCATTATTTAAATTTAAAAAAATTATCAATTCCAAAAGAAACTTCCTAAAATTTTTGTAATTGATGCTATTTTATTTGGAGAAATTCATGATAACTTTTATGAAATGAATAGAAAAACACTACAAGGTATTTTATTATTACGTCCGATTTATAGATGAGTTAACTGCTATATAAATCTTGTCTCCTGTTACTCAAGTGCAGCTTTTGAGAACCCAAAAGCCGAAAGCACCCTGAGATAACTTTCAGCAAAGTATTTAGAAAACAAGGATGGAGTAAAAAAGTGTTTTCCCAAATATAACTGTAGATATTCGCTTTTTAATCCATAATTAATCACAGTTGGAAGATTCATCAATATAAATATAAATAAAATATAACAAAGCTCTCAAGAAATGCATTTGGTGTATGAGTTACGATTTGGTGAATTTGTTAAGCCTTGCGTAAATCCAAAACTTCTAAAGATGCACTGTTTTCAATTCTGACGTGATCAGCAACCTGAAAATATTACACACTATATTAAAATCAAATTATTTTATGGCTTACGCAAATTATTGACTTTTAGTATTTTGCGGAAATATTGCAAGAAGTTCCAATTTGGGAATTGTAAGTGTTTTGAGCGGGACTACTCGTGCTTTCGAAGCAATGAGTGCTACTTTGAAGTAATTGCTAAATTTCAGCCTTAGATAAATAGCTGCTGAGAATGCATATTCGCTAGCATTAGCGAATGTATGGAGTTCTATTCTTTCACTATTCTTCAACTGTGGAGAATAACATCTTGGGATTTCGATAGTCATTGCAATTCTCTTTACTCTGAGCCAAACCAACCATTTTCCGAAAATTTTTTCAGTGATTGAGTCATCCCAACCAATGCCTGAACGCCATATTTCTTGCAGTAATATCTTAACTTTTATGGTTATACCTAAAATTTTCTCTGCAGTTGTTCTCCTATCCACTTCAGATTTGATTTGATGAGCAAGAAGATTCTGTAGAATTTCAGCCAAAACGTCAGGAGAATTCGAAACAAAATTTCTTATTACAAATCCACCTCTACTATGGACGTGTATGACATTTACTGCTTCCTTCTCATTTTCGGCCCCATCCAAATAGTCGTCTACATAATGATGTTCAATAATTGCTTCAGCAGCTTCACCAAAAGTCTGACTGTGTTGATGTGCATTATAATTTTTGACAAACTGTGCCAAAAAACGCGAAGAAGTTGTACCAAATAACATAGCTGTCATTCTACATACATCTGGAGGTCTGCTGGTATGGAAATCACGCCATAAAAAGCACTGTGAGAAATTGTCTTCGTCTGATATTCGAATCCTTTTAAACATCTCTCGTACATCTCCTGCGAAAGCTATCTTATGTAGTCGAAATTTAAGCAAAATTCCGAAAAGAGAGGTGAGCCAGTTTGGTTCAGATAATAATAATAATGATAATACTCTCTCATAGGGGATAATATTCAATGCTGCAAGGTGTTTGAGAGTATCAATTCAATGAAATACATATTTTGACAAAATCAAAATTACCCTTCTCTCCGTATATTCCCACAATGTGTTATTTGTCAGATATTTGCTTAAAATTTTCCACAAAGTGGGAATGTGTGCGATTTTTGTTGAAATATTTGTTTCACAGGATACACTGAGGCTGCTGCAATGAGATATCATTCTTGGAGGAATGTCTGCACATATTTATAAAAACATAAATACACAATTATATATTGAGACCAGCAACTGTGAGTGTCAATTCTCAGAATGAATTTCAGCATAGTTGAATAGCAAATTCACTGTTCATTCACATACTATCAAAAGAATAGCAACCATCAGATCAAGACCATACCAATGAAACATTTTATTACTACTCCCAATATTGATGAACATAACGGCCAAAAGACAAAACTATCTGGAGGCTGCTATATTAAAAGAATCTGGTTTTGCAACAGCAAAACTGGTGTAATTTATCAAAGAACACTCGAGATATTGTATTGCATTTGAGATTTAGCAAAATCATATTCAAAAGCATACCTGTTTTACAGAAACAAAGCATTTGTTATACTTGGTTTACTTGACAACATTGCACACACCCCTTAATATTCTCCTCACTTGAATGTGTGAAAATAAATATAATACAACTCAAAATACTCATAAAAATTCAATATTTGACATAAAAGTCGATATTATTGCTTAATATTGGCTACCCTGAATATTTTACCTATCCTACTCGATTTCACTTTTAGCTTGATTTGAACAGTTGTTTCATTTCAAGATATATATCATTGAAATCAGTAATGAAGATGAGTCATGACCACCATTTAGATTTTCATTGATGACAACAATAGTAAAATATTAACAATAAATGATCACCATATGAATCTAAAGTTTACACATGTACGCCACTTTTTTCAATTTCAATTATGGTGGTATTTTTAAAGTATCTATGAAACCTGCATTTCTCAAGACAAATTTGAAAAAAAATCAATAGTAAACTAGATCAGTGCAGAAACCCGAATCTCGTAATAAGATATATCCTCTTCACTTTTTACAAACTGTTCTGTCTGACAGATTTGGTATGGCAATAGGCTTATATCTTATCTGAAACTATTTCTATGCGTGCTTTATGCAACAAAATGTTGACTTCAAAACTTAAAACTGTGCTATGTTATTTCGACGTAATACTCCATAATGAAATCATATCAAAACATAATATATCATCACCTACTATATTAATTATTTACTCACTTTAAAAAGTGGTGGTTCCGTAGGATGTGGATGAAATCCACTCTTCCGACAGTTTGCAATGAATTGTAAACCGTGAGTTGGGGTTAACGTAAAGAAGCCAGTCCTGAAAAGAAACAATAAAAAATGTTGCTAAAAATATATAACCTTCAAAAAACATTCTTTTCATTTAAATAAAATTAAACTGATTATATATTATTTTCTGATGTATAGGTAATTAAGCATATGATTAATTATGAATAAAAGCACCTGATGAATTATGAAAACAAGGAAGTTATTCTAAATAAACAACACATTCGTGCAATAAATACAATCAAAATACATAGGTAACTCCAAACATAATTTTTGTGCCTTCTATTCGAAGATTTAAAAGACTAATAGTTTTTGATTCTCTAATGAATCTTCTGTTTTACATTTTAAGCTATTTTGCACCTGTTCAAATTGAAGAAAGTTGAATTTTGAATTTCCAACAAAAAAAATATAATGTTAAATTAGGAAATATAAAATATAACACTAAACAAAAAAAATACAATACAGATAACTATGAGCAGGACTCATACAAGAGTACTTATGCCTCTCTGCCTATCTGAAACCTTCTGTTGGGGAAAAACGTTTAAAATGGATCACCAGAATTTCTGGAGGTTTATGATATGATATTGATTTCGTGCACTTTCGACGCACCTTGCAATTCGAACAAGTGGGTTTGTCGTCATCATCCAATGTTTTTTCTTCAGTAAAAGAATCCAAACAATGTAACAGTCTATGTTGTCCTGTTCGTTGCGGAATCGGTAGATAAATGTACCAGAATGGATCGAACGTGAAATGTGTACAATTCAATGTAGATTTCAGTTGGACAACAAAGTGATCGACAATCTTCATACTCAAGAATCTCATCCAAGCCAGACTGCCAGACAGGTTTATATCAAAAAATAACTTTCAAAGTGTTACCGCTGAAGAAATATCTCCATCAGTTCCATCCTTGATGTGTATAATGCTTCTGAAGAGCCTGATTTCCAATTTCATCAATCTCCCTGATGAGCTTGGCAAAGCAAAATAGATTTTCGTCAACAACAATGTATTGGGGATTAAATGAGAGAGAAGCGATCCTTGCTTCAATGAAATGTACGATTTCTGTGAGTGATATTTTTAATTACATTCTCCCTATCTAATTCATATAATGAATTTTCAATGAAAACTAGAATTAATTAAAAAAATCCATTATCAGAATGAAAATGCGAATTTTCACTTTCAGATTTTTTCTTTTCAGTTTTGGAGTCTTTTCACAATATCTATCAGATGTTCAATGTCCAGCGTGGCTTTAGCCGAGGAAGTAGTTGTTTTCTGTTAGATATTACAACAAAAAAAATATATTTTTCAATTTTCATGGAGGATGTTTTCCTTTTCATCGTCGATTTTCTCGTCGATTTTATTACTGCCTGGCGTTATTGGGAACTGTAATATCTCTCTATTATCTCTGTGGATCATATTGAAATCGTGTTCAACATTAATTTTTAATAAAACTTTTTCAAATGGAGTATTGATTGTTGCCTACACAAAAGCGCAAGAAAAAAATAATATATTTTAGAAAAATTCCATCATCTAATGGCAAGTTAATTATAACATTAAATTAAAAACAATCAGACTTTAAGTTTGGAGTACACATTCAATAGGTATAAAAAAAATAGCCACCTATATTCATTTTCTAATTCAAGAGGTCAGCTAGGACCTATTTTTAACAAGATGGCTCAGACCAAACATGCTCTACTGGTTGTACAGTGACCGCCAAAATGTATGTACCATATGGGAAAAAAGTTTATTATTAGAGTATTGGAAAGAAGATTCTTGGGAAAAGTTTGTGCATGTCCGATAACTTAAAAATCGATTTTGACACATGTCACGTGATCGCTGGTATGGCGGCAAATTGAAAAAAATTACTATGAAAACGCAAAAAGTGGGGTAAAATGGCAAGATATCGAAAAAAGTAATTTGAAAAAGTTGCTTGGAATTCAATTTTATATACATAAAAAGAAAATGTGAGAAAACTGGAAATAGCAATTTTTTTTAAATATTTTCCTAGCTTTATAAAAATATTAAATAATTTTCTTATGAATATCTTGACCATACTGAAATATTTGTATTTCAATGATAATAACAAAACTTTCTCATTTTCTCCACACCAGAGAGCACTAAATTAAAAAAATTGAATTTTATCAGAACCCTAGCTGTTACATCGGTTCGTATCTAACAGTTATATCAGAATTCCACGATTATTGCGATGATGGAGAAATCCAAAAATATCATGTTTTTCTGATTATAATCAATTTTTGATGATAATCGTACACGAACGTTTCACTTCGCACATAATCTTAAAAATAGTGCATCAAATTAAAGAGGCTAGAGTTTTCAACATTGCATGCGAAGTGAAACGCTCTGGCACGATTATCACCGAATCTTGATTATAACCTGGAAAACACCATGTTTCTGGAGTGTCATGTCATCACAATCGTAATGGAATTCTGATATAACTGTTAGATACGAACCAATGTAACAGCCTGGGTTTTGATAAAATCCAACTTTTTTAGTTTAGTGCTCACTGGTGAGGAGAAAATGAGAAAATTTTGTCATTCTCATTGAAATACAAATGGTTCAGTATGGTCAAGCTATTCATAAGATAATAATTTGATATTTTCATACAGCTAGGAACATATTTAAAAAAATAGCTATTTTCAATTTTCTCTCATTATCTTTTCAAACTTTGTATGTGTGTATAAAATTCAATTCTAAGTAACTTTTTGGAATAACTTTTTTTGATATCTTGCAATTCTACCCCACTTTTTGCCTTTTCATAGTAATTTTTTTCAATTTGCCGCCATACCAGCGATCACGTGACATGTGTCAAAATCTATTTTAAGGTTATCGGACATGCACAAATTTTTCCCAAGAATCTTTTTTCCAATATTCTAATAATAAACTTTTTTCCCATATGGTACATACTTTTTGGCGGTCACTGTATAATATGATGGTAAAGCCTGCAATAACAAATTACGCTTTTTTGTATGGTGGGCTGAGACACAACAAATAAGGACTATGAAAAGATCATTCACGGTTTAAAGTTCATTCGAAAGCGAGGTCCAGTGAGTGAATTTGATAATAATTTTTATTAAAAAAAATATGTCTTTTTATAAAAATATCTTCTTCATCTGAGCAAGTTTAATAAAGTTTGAACAAAATACATATTTGAGAAAAATGGTAACTTACTCGTTATACTTTGGAGAGCATACTATTGCAATAGCCTCGGGCATCAGTAACTGATATGGGCAATGAGTATGAAGGTCCACGCTTGAAAGAAATGCGGTTTGAGTGGGATGAGTCTGAAAAGAAGGTCTACTTATGAATAATGAATAAATTTATAAATTGTACCTATTACTTCAGAAAGTCATTCAAACAATCATTTTTTCAAAAACATCTTGAACAAAAAAGAAAGGACAAAATATAAAATGTAAAATCAATAAAATGCAGATTTGAACACTTTGAAATGGAATAAAGGTTAGTAATAAGTGGGAAAAGTAGCTATGAAGTAGATAAAGATAATTGTATAGACAAGAGACGATTTGATCTTCATAAACTTTTATTTAACCACGACATGTTTTGCTATCACAGTAGCTTCCTCAAATGATTACACAATAAGTTAAGTGCATCCATTTATATACCCTTAAAGTCAATTACAACTAAAAACACCCCTAACCAGACTGTTAATAATTACAATTAACAAGGGTATACCTAACCTACCTGAATTAACAAAATTGTATCCAAAATAACAAAAGTGGAAGATCAAATCGTCTCTTGTCTGAGCAATTACTATGGATCTTGATCAAGTAACGGCCGAATCAATGAGAAAAAAAAAGTAAAAGATAAGTTTACTAATTACTTCGAATAATACTGTTTGCGATCTCATTCAGACTTGATCGCTGCATGTCAGTCAGTTTGTTGAGTTTCCTATGTTCCGTTTCAAGACTATGAATCTGTATAATGCAAGACTTCAGTTAACTATTACTATTATATCTTGTTTTTTATGAATATGAGTGATAAGTAGTTTTTGAAGAAATGTTAATGTTCCAAGATGATTTTTGTTGCATATACTGTGGGTCATTTATGATTCGTCATTTCGACAGATTCATAAAATTGGACAAATCTTTCATAATTTGATAAATATCAATTGATTTGTTTCATTATACAAACTTTTCAGATTTTGAAATTGGACTAAATAAATAGTTTTGAAGAACAAAAGCAATGAATATAAGACAATTATTTGGATACAACATAATGGCTTATATCCATAAACATAAATCGAATATAAACTTCAATAATCATATATATAATACAAGGAATGAAAATAATATCACAGTAAAAAATAAAGTTAAAACAACAAGGCCTCAGAAAAATTTCATACTTATTGCCATTCCACTATAATTTTATTCCAAAACATATAGAAATGAACAAGTCATTAGTATCTTTTAAAAATCAAATTAAAACATGGATTCAAAGTCTCCTCGAAATTTATTTCATGATATCTTTCACTTCAATTAACTCAGTCAATTTGCCTTTTATTATCATTTTATTCCATTTCAAAAATTTACAAAACATATGTATACAGAGTGTCCCAGAATTCAACTTCAAATATCTCGAAAACCGTTGATATTTGTGAATCGAAACGTATTCCTTTTTTGTATAGGAAGCATTGGGGATTAAGAAAAAAAAGACGAAATCGATATTAATCCAGTGGCGTGAAAGTTAGGGAGGGGCGAATTGGGGTACCCACCTGCCGTACGCCCCTGTTACAAACACATGATTTGCCTTGAAATATGAAACTGAATGCTGTTAAGTGACATACCAAATTTCATTAAGAAAAGTTAAGAAAAGTTATTCTGGAAAATATATTTTTTTGTGTCACTGTCAACACCCTGTAACTCGGTTAATACTCATTTTAGGGTATATGTTTATTGGAACTTTCAGCCTTAAAATGAAGTGAGGATTCTACTATCGGAGTTTGTCCCCTTTATTCTGGGACACCCTGTATATGTGTATATATGTATGTATATATAATTCTTACATGTTATTTTCTCGCAACAAGTTATTAACTTCGCGAGTATAATTAAATCGTTTATTCACTTTTTTACAAATTGTACATATTTTTTAGAATTTTGAATAAACTTTATATTATTATTATTATTATTATTATTATTAATGAAAATTAAAGTGGACCAAACTGAAGGAAAAGTGAACCAGAGAAAACGTTCCTGGAATACATTTTCCTATTTCTAAAAATAGAATCGCTAAAGGAATCAAATAAAACGGGTCATTTGAATTTTTTCTACTAATTAGAAATTGATTTGTAATATAAAATTCAATTTTGGAACATTATTTGATTGCTTAACTGTTATCGAATCTAATTCAATCACTCTGTATCATTTACAGTTCTCAAGATGCCAACAGTGGTAAGACCTAAATAATGGTTTAGTTTAACTGATGACGTCCCAAATACAGGACGAGACGTCTTATATAATTTTTTTTGTCATAAATTAAATAAACAACTATTCAGGTTTTTAAAAAGGGAAGTGAAGTTATTATCATCAGTTATAATGAAGAGTATTACTATCTTCAATGCTGTGTATTGGACATACGTTTGATTCATTAGATGCATGGGCCCTTGAAAATAAATGTTACTTACATGAATCCATCCTATGGTTATTAAATTATGTTGATCTTGGTAATCAAATATCTCTTCTTCATTCATTGTCATACAAGAATCCGATGTTCCTTTCTGTTTTGGTAAAATCATATGAGTTATGATCAATTCATTCATCTCCTAGAATAAAAGAAAGTAAAGTAGCTGGAATCTACTACTTACTAGATTAAGTCAGTAGGTGGAAGGATTCCTCTCATTTGCTATCATTTGTCTTGTGTAAGATGGAATATAATCCAGTAATGACAGACAAACTCGAGCAAAAAGTGAAGAATGAATTGCAGCACTCTGAAACTCGGCACATCACATCTCGACATATCACATCTCGACATCATATATTATAAGAAGAAAAATTGTTTACCAAAAAATCAGTGGTGGAACATAAAAAAAATTTCATTTAAAAAAAAATATTTTTTTTTGTTGTTATTTCAGAAAATATAAGATTTATCAAAAAACGATTTCAATAGGTTGAGAGATAATTCAATTCTCCACAAGAATGATTTTCAGTAATACCTTATGAAATATGCTTGTTTTCTCAGATAACATGGTTTAACGCCGACATTACATTTCATGCTCGCGCCTACCGCCACTGCAAGTTCAGGCAGGGCCAAAAATTAGATTTGTCATAACTTTGCTAAAAATTATAGTAGAAGGAAAAGAAAAAGTGCATATTCCTGAAGACTTTTAATTCCTCATGCAAATATAACATGTGAGTATCTGAGCACCTAAAATGTGTTTTGTCCCACTTCACATAACCCTTCTACGATATTTACGGAGGATCCGACAGTCCTGGATATTTTAGTTGATATGAAATAATTATACTGGAGCAGGAATCAGTACCCTCTTTGGGCCATATGCCACGATTTCAGACTAGTGAGACAAGCCTCACTTATACATGCCAAAGAAAAAACTGAGTTTTACTCCTGCCTCAGTTTTCAACTCACCCATAATCCCGACAGGTTATTCAGTAAATGTTTTTCATTTCATAAAAAATTACTGGGAATAATTTTTGTTGTTGTTTTTCCGATAAATCATATACTTTCCAAGATTACAGCAAAAATCTATTTATTTATTTTTAAACGAAGAAAAAATATGTTCCACCTCTGGAATTTTAGTAGACTATTTTTTTTCGAGTTTATTATGGTTCCAACTACTACCATACCTAGTTTGGTTGTGCTACAATCGATCCTCGTCTCAATACCCAATCGTACTGGATTAATAATATTTAGGGAATTCTAAGCACAGAATATTCCATGTTTCAGTATTTAGTTAATACTATTAGGTCATCTTTCCTCACAATTCATTTTCAGGTTTCCTTTGAATCAAAGTCATGATGTGGAAGTCTCTTTGAATAAAATACTCCGCAAGCAAAATTATATCTACATGCTATTTTATAGCAAGAAGCACTCAAGGAGATAAAACACCGAGGAATTTGAAAACACACTGTTGCAACATCTGCAGACTTAAGATCATCAATGGCATCCAGCATCATCAACATGAAGGAAAAAATAGATATTCTGACCCAAAGGGAAACTCAAATTAACTTATCCACCAAAAAGATCAATCTTGTCCTCGTTTTGAACTCTACCGGCGAATAAGATTCAAAGATAAAAATAAACTTTCATGTCAATGTGAGGAGAATTTGGAGCTAAAATAGTCAATGTCACACAGTTCTTGGAGTTTCTATCCCTCATACAAGACTTCATCCATCTTTCAAGCATACAAGACTTTATCTGTCTATTGCCCATAGTACACTTCATTCGGTAGAACAATCCAACCAATGAAAAAAATTATTATGGGAGATTTGATTATGCATAACATTACCTGGTGCAAATTCTCTAACAAAATAAACAAAACAAAGGCAGCTCAACAAGCAAAGGCCTTTGTTATCATTTATACCTACCACACCTATTCCTTTAAATTGAACAAAAAAGTATAGGTTTGTACAAAATAAATTCTGTTTAAATGCATTATATCCCCTCATATTTATTTTTGCGGTACACTGATGCTCCTTATAAACAATGAACGCATTCCAGAAAGTTCAAATGCAAATAAGTCGCTAGGGGAAATTCAAATGGAGGACTGAATGAGGCCGTGAAGGCCGTGATTCATGATTTTCAAGAGACTAAAGTAAGCGATAGTTTTTTACATCACAAGTTGATGTACCAGCCTGAAAGCCAGATAATCATGTAAGATCTGTTAAGATTCGAGAAAGTCCACCCATTGAATGCTTTACATATAAATGAAGTGGCTTATATGCATTCAACAAGCAGTATAATATCAGAGATTTTTACATAAACTGTACACCGATATCTATATCATCTGTTAGTACTTACTAGTTTTCCTGTTAAAACACCGCATGTCTCAATATTTTTAAAAGTATTGCTTTGTGCCATGGCTTGAAACAAAGTCATTACTTTGACTGGTATGACTACAGGCCTCAGTATATTGGTATCATATCTTTCTTGGAAACTAATCTCTGATGGCTTTTTGGTGCGGTCTATCGCTGGAAGGTCATGAAGTCTGAAAATAACAATATAATTTCTTAGTTTTATGACTACATGAAAATTCAATAATAATTTAGCTGTCCATATTAAATTTGAATTATATTCTTTATTCAGATATGTAATAGGACAATTTTCACTCTTATAAAGCTACATTTCAGACATATCACAACTGTGATATATTATGTTATACATTGCCATTCTGCAATTCTCAGATATTGATAACTTTTGATCAGGGGAATATGTACCACGTCAAGTCAATAATTTATCAGTTTTCTCAGAAACTCATTTTACCTAGGATTACTGCATGAATTTTTGGTTTGCGAAAACCATGCGAGGTCCATTGCCAAAAGTACAGATCCTTGAAGGACACCAGAGGATGACGTTATTTCGATAGACCCGAAAGCATGTTACTGAACCCTCAAAGGTGTTTGAGTCATATATATTCTAAGAAAATAATTGCTGATTCCGTCAAATTAGAAGTGTTTTCAAAGGAGTATGCTATCGGCCAAGCCTGTCAAAATCCTAAGAAAAATCGGAAAAATATTGATTTTCTTCAATCACCATTTTTTTACTTTCAGATTTTGGAAGGTAAAATCACCCAAAGAACCATGTCTATTCCAGATTTCCAGTTCTTACGGGCTAGCTGTATTGAAATGTTCATTTTCAACGTCTTCCATATTGTCTGCAGAGTGTCATTATTTGTATCAACTAAATTTTTGGTGAATAATATGAGATTAAATCAAGTCTATTAACGTATGTCTGATAATAATATTATGACATTTCTGTCGTACGATGTTTTTTATCGCACACAATATCATTGATTAATGCTCATATGAATCAATTTATCAATTCCCTCTTTTAGTTTCAGTAATTGTACAATTTCGAATATTAATATTCACAATAATGAAACTACCATAGGGAAAATTTAGAATCTTCGATTTTTCTGTCGACATATTTTATTTCAGAATCAGATAGAATTATTCAAATGATAGAGTTGCCCAAAAGGGTTGAAACATCCACTCCTGTTAAAAATCTTATATATTTATCAATCGTGAGTCATGTCATATCCACGATAAACTACTATATTGGCCGAAATGGAAATAAAGGAACTAACAAAGTTGTCCTTATTCCAGATTTTCACTGCGCGTGCGTACATGTCAAAATAACGGCGATTTAATTACTTCCTGACGTTATTGGAAACTTTCTAATATAAATAGGAAATAGTGATTGCTGTTTATCGTTAAATAAATAAAATTTGAAAATAAAGCATCTTCATTTTTGACAAATACTGTCGACGGAAAAGTTCTGTAACAAACTCGTGAATTAAAATGGCGATCAACAATCTCGACTGTTAATCACCCTTATTAATACACACTTGTTCGTTAAATAACCATTTCGTAATTTTCATAAAATTTATGTCAAAATATAAAGTTAATGACACTTTGTTAAATTGATTAGACATAGTGATATTATTATTCAAAATTTGACATCTGATATAATATTGTATGTAGCAGTCAATTCCCGCTCTTGAGTAGGTTGGAGAGTAGTTCTAATCAAGGTTTGTCACTACATAGATTGGGGTTTATATCCTGATCATGTTATTATCATTTTTTCAATGGAATTCATTAGAATAATGTTCTGTTTCTGTTTCAATGACGAGATAAGACTTTTTGATAGAAACTGTTATAAAAAAAAACAGATTTCGTATAAAATGATTCAATTACTTAGTCGCAGAAAAACTATAGTGAACAGTGAATATCATGGTCATAGTACAATATACTATTTTCAACTCTCCACTGACAATTTTGTATATTTTATCTTCACCTCTAAATTGATATTTATTCAAATAAATAGTTCTTCATTTCAAATATTTCTGTATGACACCAGAGGCCAACTGTGGAAGACTGACTCAATTCCCAAAATATTTTTCTGAAAAGTTTTTCGATAGTGAGAAAAGTTTTTCAGTTGAAAGCTGCTTTGAAAGTTATGTCAGACTATTGAGCACAGAGCCTAAGACAAAAGCAAACAACGGCCAAAGTGGTGTGATTATCTGTACAGGTCACAAAGCCCTCTGTATTTACTTTTGGAATGACGAAACACAACAATCTCAAAGGTAGTTTGCAGGTGTCCGAATCAAAACAAAATTCTGCTATTTTTTGACAGGGAGCACTTGCCATAATATCCTCAACAATGAGTAACATTGCAAAAATGTATGTTTGATATATAATTCAATGCAGGTTTCGTTATTAGCCAGAGGAGAAACTTCCGTTAGATATTTGCCATAATGGCCTACAATGCAGGTGAATGATAGAAAAAAAGGTAGTCAAACTTAGTTATGTAAGCTGTCAGTTTCAAAAGGAACAATGAGCTGTAACTTTTGACAAGATATTTAAAAACATAATTTGATAATTTCAATAGGGGCATATAATAATTTTCATATAACCATTCACAACTCTCACACAACAACCCACATAAAATATCGTAAATTGAAAGGTTGGGTAGAGGGATGCCTCGCTGACAAGGGGGTTCATTTAACTATATTTTGCAGCTTAGTTTTTGAAAAAAGAGAAGTAGAGTTCTGATGTCATACCAAGTTAATTTATTTTGGAGCGTTCTTTATATTACGATTTTCAATCGAAAAGTGTTGTATTCACTATTGCAATTTTCCTACCGATTTTATTAACTTCTGTTACTGTATTTTTCTCGTATCACGTTTTTTAGTAATAAATTACGAAATATTTTATCCAGGACTGGCTGTGAAAATAAGTAAGGTTTAATAGGGACTAGCAACTGATTTCAGTGATTATTTTGACATTGTAACAGTGTGATATTCATTACTCATAGAATTTTGACTAAGATTAAAATCTAGATCTACATATCATAGCTGCTCTTGAGAACAGCTACAATATGGAATAATCAATAAAATAAATAAGTAATATGTAGAAAAAAGTAGGTGGTTAAAAGGAAATATATTATTTGTTTGCTTCCTTATATTCCTCAGAAAACTACTGACTCAAATTCAGAACCAATTCATTAATAGTGCAACCATCTTCAAACATCTTCACTTTATGCCCAGAAGGTACTAGGGATAAATTGGCTACATTTGCAACTGTAAATGATAATAATAGCCGTCCTCCACCTGCTTTTAAGTATACTTAGGATTGTTCATAAGGGGGTCAAGCAAATTTTTTATTTTTTTTTGTAATTGGGCCTTTTTTCCCAAATTTCGATATTGAAGTCGAATGATGGAAAAAATCTTGTGGCCCTCCTTCGCTTTCATGTATAAGTTATAAAATTCCAATTTCAATATTCGACAACGACTATTGAATACTGAACACTGGTTTAGTTTTTAGTTATTGGGTTTGACAAAATTACCCCTTCACTTCATTTTCATAAAAACAAGGCCATAGTATTTTTGATGTGACGGTCGCGATCTGAGTGGTTGCTTGAGACGATACAGATTGCTGCTTGCTTTTTCTTTGCAGCTTTTTCAAATTTACCGCCAGGGCTGATAGTCCCATAGCCCCCCCCCTAAATCCGGCTCTGGACCTAGAATATTTTTTCAGAATGTATCCCTTGACACAGATTTTGTTTCATTTTGATTTTTTTATCAGTTTGGGAACCTAGGGGATAATTTAAAATTACACCAATATATGTATCCCTTGAAGTTGTCAAAAAATATTAAAACAAGGTATTTCCTCCTAAAGTACATTTCAAATATCCCTATAGATGCTTGAATTAAAAACTAATCGAATTACCAAAATATTCAAACTCACCTATCCAGAGAAGGAGAAATTATGTCCAAAGATGGTGCTGAAGGAAGTACAGTGGGTGGTACTACACCAGGGAGTGGTGCTACATTAGTATCAGGATCAGGGTAAGTAACGTCATCCAAATTTCCTGTTATTCTCACAACTGCTGATGGTCGCTGGTCTCTTGCACAGGGAGTCGGTACTTTTGGTTTTTCCACTCTTCTAGCTGCATTTTCTTTTCGTTTCTGTTCTAGTTCTTGTTGTTTCTAAAATAAGATTGCAGTTGCTCATGAGGTCTATAATTTGAAGAATGTGTCACCAAATGGTAGATAGATTAGATTAAATTCATTTTGGGACTAGGAGCATCGTCATAGCGACCTTTTCAGATCCATTGTGTTTTGTTACAGTTACTTGTTATTCCCGTTATCAATAGATCCCACAGGTTAGACTTTATAAATTCGTTTCAATTCGGGTCCAAAGAGCAAAAGGAACAAATTATTTTTGTTCGAAAATATGAATAGGATATTCATAAAATAACTTTTAAAGTGTTACCGCAGAAGAAATATTTCCATCCTTGATATGTATAATTGCTTCTGAAGAGCCTGCATTCCAATCCTATCAATCTCCCTGATGAGCTTGGGAAAGCGAAATAGATTTTCGAAAAATGTATTCCCATTGGGGATTAAATGCGATATTTTTTAATAGCATTTTCCGTATCTAATTTATTTAATGAATTTTCAATGAAAACTAGGAAAAAATAAAAAAATTAACTATCTGAATGAAAATGCGAATAATCACTTTCAGATTTTTTCTGTTCAGTTGGAGTCTTATCACAATATCTATCAGGTGTAGTTTAATGTCCAGTGTGGCTTGAGCCGGGAAGTAGTTGTTTTCTGTTAGATATCACAAATAAATCACATTTTTCATTTTTCAATTTTCATGTAGAATATTCCCCTTTTGAACAAATTATGCTAGTTTCACCTTACCAGTCCCAAGGTCCTTATTAGTAAAAAATTATTTTATGTACAGTATCGGAAACTTTTCATCTGTGGTATCGACAGAAATCTACGCTAGCAACAAGAAACGCAATGATATGATGATACCACATAAATAAGAGAGACGCACTACTGCGCGCCTCTCCTGTTGCCTCGCCCGACGAATTAACAGCTCAGTTGATATTCCTTCCTTGAGCAAGTGTGATAATTTTTTAACTATAAATCTGATATTTTTTCCTTCTATAGAGCTATTCTTGAAAGGCTTCAAAATAGATCCCTTTTTGTTAACAATGTACTTAGTTGAAAAATTAAAAAATTAAATTAACCATTAATTCGAATGTATAATAATTCAAATAATCCGAAAAACAAACAACATACTTCTATATACATATATAAGTTTTCTGTAATTGATTTATTATCAACAAACGGCAATCAGTTATAATACATTTCCTTATCACAAAACATAGTTGTTAACTCAATCTTGCACTTCACCAGTTTTCAACATTGAGGAGAGTGATGCCTACAGTAGAGGAAACAGTTTTTGCTGTTAAAGTTTGCTACCAGTCTCAAGCGACTGGCGAATGCTCATGCGGCTGTGCGATTATTCAATGAGATGTATCCAAGCAATCCCATTGTCAAAAATTATTTAAGAGAACTCATTAGGAAATCTGAGGAAATCTGAGGAAATCTGAGTAATCTGTCTCTCCAAACAAGCAGATGGATATCTTGGTGGATCTTCAAGAAAACAATCAACAATCCACAACTGTATTAGCGGATAAAAATTATATGACAGTACATAAAATACTAAAAAAAATTATTACATCCCTATAAAATAAAAATGGTTCACGAACTTTCTGAAGAAAATCCTGATTGTAGAAATCAGTTCTGTGACCTGATGAGTGAGAAACTTCGTCAAATAGGATTCACGTGAGCAACATTTGTTTCAGTGATGAGAGCACGTTTTTCTTGAATGGACATGTGAATAGACATACAGTGGATTTATACAGCAACTAAGATAAAATAAGAAATAAGATGAGGAAGTTGAACATTCGTAATTCAATGGGACCGTTCATAAACCAACTAAGAAATAAGCAATAAGATAAGGATTGGACAACTTTCAACTCTTATCCTAATTTAGTTTGAAAATACAAATGCGCATGTGCTGATAGAATTTTGACAGCACTGACAGCAGACATGATGATCTATGTCAACGAAGCCGTGATTTTATTGGTTGGTTCTTATTTCTTATTTAATTTAATTCATCTGTATAAACGGGTCCATTTATATCTTGATTCTTATCTTATTCCTTATTTTATCCTATTTGCTGTATAAACCCACTGATAATCGCCACTATTGGAGCACTGAAAATCCTTGTTAGTTCAGGGAAACACATACCCAGTACATCCAAAAAGGTAATGATTGAGAGAAAATTTGAATGGAATTTGATATTTGAAGATGCTACAAGAAGACATCTTTCCGGAAATAATTCAGGAGGCTGGAAATAATATACAAAATATTCATTTTCGACAAGATGGAGTACTTCCTCATTATTTCAGGCCAGTAACCAACTTTGTAAATGAACATTTTCCGGAACGATGGATTGGTACGAGGGGTCCTATTGAATGGCAAACTCGCTCGCCTGATTTGACCCCTTTGGATTTTTTCTTGATGGGATATCTCAAACTTCAAGTGTACAGAACCCCTCCAGGAAAGATAAATGAATTGAAGGAACACATAAGAGACATATGCAGGAATCTTAAACCAGAAATGTTTAGAAATGTAAGAATCGAATTTCAGAATTGTCTCTTCATGTGCCAGGAAGTCAATGGCGAACATTTCGAACATTTGTTTTGATTTACTTTCTCAATTTCTCAGATATTTATATAAAATAAACATTGTTCTTTATTCTGGATGGTTTTCTTAATTTTGCTGAAATTCAATAAAACAATCACCTGCCATTCTTTTACCATTTTTAGCAAATAAACTTTCATTTAATGATACCAAAAAAGATTTGATGATATTACTAGAGCTCATTAGCCATCGAAAATTGCCCAAAAAAAGTTCAGAAAAAAAGGGAAAGAGGCATACATTGTCACATAAGGTAAGAGATGCTAAGATGTAGTAGTGTCGGACAAAAACGGTTCGCTATAAGCGAAGTTTGTTATAAAAGATAAATTTAATACATATTATGTACTTGAGTTCATACTCTACAGATTGTTTCGTTCTAAGATTACTGTAGATAAAAAATATTTCAGATTTCAAATAAAATAGAAGCTGATTTTGTGGTGAGATATAATTCAAAATTTTGTCATGGTAGTAGCCAAGGATTTTCTGTATTTCTGACAGATGTTTGCTTCTATTCTCACCTTGTAAGATTATTATGGAGAGAAGGGCATATTGATTTTGTCAAAAATATTCAGACTATTTTGTCACTACCCAGCATATACTCTGACTTTGAATATTGGCTTTGGGTTTTGACTAACATAATGTGAATAAGATGGTGTTTTTGGATTTCCTTTTCTTAAAAAGCAGATTTTTGGTCCCAAGATGTTTTGACAGAATTACACTTCATAAGTGTCTTTGAGTGATATGAGGTGGACATAAGATTATCTCATTTTGTTAGAGTGCTTGAAAATATTTGTTGATACTAGTATATTGCACAATGAGCATGAAATCACATACATTTCCCACGTAATTTCATGCAAATTGTACACTATACTTTTTCTACGATCATCTGAATCATAAACAAATCTGTAATATTTTTAATAACATTTTTTATCATAAACTCTCCTGCTGTCATGATTCCCATAACACATACAACTTAAAAAAGGAATTGAAGATACAAATATTGAAAATTATAATAAAAATCGATTTAATAAAAAAAAAGGTGGTTTATTTGGGATTTGAACCCTCACCACCACTATTCGAAACCCTAATGTTCGCTCACTCAGCACTCACTGCTTCAAGCTCACATAATAATATATGATGAAATTAACTGCTGTATGATGTGTCCATAACTTGTAAACCATAGATGTAATATATTCTATTCTATTCTATAGAAAGTCCTGGCATCTATTCAAAAATATTAAATTCGATTGTCATCAATCTTAATATTGAAACTAGCGGTGTCTATGTCAAATCATGCACAGTATTGCTACTCATTTTCGATTCGTTTTTTTTAAACGAATTGTATCAAATTATTATATAGACGTTAACAAACTTGTTTAGATGTTATTTTATTTAATTCGTTAATACCTATAATGACAGTCTCGTAAATCAAAAAAAGTTGTGGGAAATGAAATATCCTGAACTGAAATGATCATAGCTGTACAGCTGGCGATGTAGAAATGAAAAAGTGTATCCAATCGCCTACTTCCTTGATCGATAAAGCTAATAAAATGGGTATATTTCTATGTATTTGTAGAAAAAAAATATTACTTACCAATTCTGCTAAACACCTGTTGTAATCATCTTCGTATTGGTCTAGCAATTGCTTTTTCAATTTCTCAGCTCTGGGCAAGATCTCTCTCAGTTTTGCCTGGTTTTTAGATTTCACTTCTACTGGTACAGTATTGAGTCCAGGATGCTTTCGAATTTTTTCGAGGAATAATGTCATAAACTTCAAATACAAAACATAAGAATTCTCCAAACTACCTTCACTATAATATACATTCGCCATCCGTACCATTTCTAATCCTGAACGATAGTACCTGAAAAAAAAAATAATTAACCAACAATATAACACCCATTATAGGCTTACCTCAAAGGGGGTACATGATAATCCACTTCCACTTGGTTACTATAGTTTATTAATTGCTTCAACCTTTCTTGAGGTTCCAGTTTATCAAGAATGGTTTCCTTTCTTCGTTGAGCCATGTTATAAATTACTCAAGCCCAATATTTATTGTAGTTGTGTTTTTTATTGGCTAGTCTCATTAAAATTTATATTAGAAGTACTAGACTACTAGACATAGACTAGATATTTATATTACTTATTGGACTTTTTGCGAGGTTAGATCACTTTGAAGTTTGAACTGTCAAAATCTTCTTCTTTCCTTTTTTAACTCTTGAATTTGACAACAAATTCACTGGGGCCACTCTGTGATTGGTCATTATAATGGCGGGAAGTTTAAAATTACAAGACAGCCACATGCAAACTGAGTTTAAAATGAGTACAGCTTGGCAAATCTATAAAGTTTACATTCTAAACTGAATGTAAAGTTTATCATTCCCTCTTCATCGTCGGAATACTTTCTCATTCTAATTCGCGTATCTCATACGTTTATCGGCATTCTTTTATAGATTTGCCAAGCTGTAAATTATGAGCCCACCTAACCTGACCTAAATGAACTAACCTTATGTAAATATATGGCAATTGTCACTTTGATTTGGCAATTGCCACTTTGAACTATCAATTGTCACTTTGAACTGGCAATAGTCACCTTGAACTAGCAGTCACTGGCAGTGAATGTCCTTCTTGGAGTAACAATTTAAAGTTCAAAGTGACAATTGCCAGTTCAAAGTGACAAATTGCCAATTCAAAGTGACCATTGTCAGTTCAAAGTGGCAATTGTCACTTCGAACTTAGAGACGAGCACGGTTCGCCCGTGAACAATCAGGAATCTCTGCTGCTTCCCATTTAGCTATGAGTTGAAGACTCTTATCAGATGAGGTGAGTACTGTTCGAACATTTTTTTCACCAATAATTATTCAACTCATCAAGGCCTGGAGCAGCACAGTTCTTCGAGCTTTTGGGGGCCTGTCGAACTATTTCCGGGGTTATCAGGCTGTGGAGATGATTGTGTTGAGGCTGAAGAAGCCTCCTGCAGAAAGCTTCGAACTGAGCTAGGTCTATAGTATTTACTTTAAGTGGTTGCGGGTACTCTTAGATGTTCTTCCAGAAGGTTTCCACCTAGTCAGCCGGGTTATATACAACATGTGGAAGTTCTTGGAATAAGCGAGAAGGTTTAAAGCGGAATTTCATGTTTTTCGCGATGTTTCGCGTCTGCTTCACTATACAGGGCAATTCAAATTCGACCCCCACCATTGGGATCTCCTAAACTACAGTAGATACGTCGAAGCTTAAATTGGGGCAAAGTTGTTTTTTGTGCTTAACAAAATACTGTTTTGAAACTTGGTAAATTCCGAGTATTTCCGGAAATATCGGAAAAAACTAAAAATCGGAATTTTCGTTTCTATTTTTTTCTATCGTTATTTGACAACATAGCTCAAAACCAAAAGTACATTTTCATTGATACTTTTTCTTAGCTACACGTTTTCATGTTCAGATTTACTATCCGACGTTTCGTCTTCTGGCATTCATTATCAACTTTTTTTCTGTTATGGGCGCCATATTGTTTTTTTATACAGAAAAATAGTGATTCTCATTCTGTTTTTATTGATGTATAATTTCTTATGATTTGCTCTTCTGAAACCACAGATATTAAAAAAAAACAACTTCATCTGAGATGGTCATGACTCCATCGAAAAATGTTGTTTAATAAACACTAGTTGTCAGAACTCATTAAACATCATAAGTTTGCACAAATACTTCAGTCGAAATGTACTCATTCTCAAATGAAGAAACTTTATTATAAATTTGATAGGAATATTACGAAAACAGCACAAATTTATTTTGAATTATATCCGGAAAGACAACAGCCGGATAGAACATTATTCGGAATTTTGGGCAAACACTTGGCTGAGTACGGTGCGTTTCAAAAAACAAGAATGAAATCATGAGCTTGTAAAAAATGCACAAAAAGTATTACAACAAGGGTTCGAAATGATGGCCTTCCTCTTGAATACATAAATACTCAAAATAAAAACAGCCCTAACAATATCCCTTCTTCTGATAGACCTGAATTGCGTGATGATATTGTCTCTAAGTTCATCTACTGTGTCATATTCTTGCTCTCCATAGATTCTGTTCTTTAAAGTGCCCCACAAGAAAGTATCCAAAACTGTAAGGTCAGGTGACCTTGCCGGCCATCTCACTGGTCCAGAATTTCCTAACCATCTATTAGGAAATCTTTGGTGTAAATATTCGCAAACTACTCTTTTATTGTGTGGAGGAGCCCCGTCATGCTGAAACCAGCAGCTGTTATAATTAACAAGGGGAAACGTATCCATATATTCTTCGAATTTGTTTCATAAGAACCGAAGATAGGTTTCCTCGTTCAACTTATTAGACAAGAAATGAGGTCCAAGTATTCAGTCGTCATAAATTCCAGCCCACACATTCAAACGAAACCGAACTTGTGTCGTGGATTATTTTCACTCCAACTGTGCTCATTATTTCTATTGAAAACACCACAGTTCGAAAGAGTACTTTCGTCGGTCCAAATAATGTTTTTCAAGAAGTTTGTAGGGTCTACCCTATTCGAGAGCCAGCTACAAAATTCCATCCTTCTCTCAGGATCACCTGGATGTAATTTTTGTGAAATATGTATCTTATAACTTTTGAAACCACTTTTTTTGAATTCCCTCCAAACGCTCGTCTGTGTGATTTGGAAGGATCTGCATTTATCTAAAAAAGTATCAAAAATAATTATACTTCTTCGAATATGGAATGAACAATTATTTTACCTCGGCTAATAAGTTATTTCTAGTATTTTGTTCCATTCAGCTTCCATATTTCATTCTTAGTTTTTGAAACCCACCGTACTCAGCCAAGTGTTTGTCCAAAATTCCGAATAATGTTCTATCCGGCTGTTGTCTTTTCGGATATAATTCAAAATAAATTTGTGCTGTTTTCGTACTATTCCTATCAAATTTATAATAAAGTTTCAACATATCTCGTTTTTCTTCATTTGAGAATGAGGACATTTCGACTGAAGTATTTGTGCAAACTTATGATGTTTAATGAGTTCTGACAACTAGTGTTTATTAAACAAAATTTTTCGATGGAGTCATGACCATCTCAGATGAAGTTGTTTTTTTTTATAATATCTGTGGTTTCAGAAGAGCAAATCATAACAAATTATACATCAATGAAATCAGAATGAGAATCACTATTTTTCTGTATAAAAAAACAATATGGCGCCCATAACAGAAAAAAGATGATGATGAATGCCAGAAGACGAAACGTCGGATAGTAAATCTGAACATGAAAACGTGTAGCTAAGAAAAAGTATCAATGAGAAGTACTTTTGGTTTTGAGCTATGTTGTCAAATAACGAAAGAAAAAAATAAAAACGAAAATTCCGATTTTCTGTTTTTCCCTCTATTTCCGGAAATACTTGGAATTTTCCAAGTTTCAAAACAGTATTTTGTTAAGCACAAAAAAACGCAACTTTGCCCCAATTTAAGCTTCGACGTATCTCCTGTAGTTTAGGAGATCCCAATGGTGGGGGTCGAATTTGAATTGCCCTGTATAGTATATTCCCATTTCAAATACGTACGATGTAAACAATGATCAATTCATGCTTACAGCGTGTCCACCTCGTGATCGCCAATTCTCGTAACGCTATTGGTCGTTAAAACATTACCTATTTGATATGACACAAAACGAAATATTTTCGCAGAGGTGTATTCAGCTTGGTTGCGTTACAATTATCAAAGCTGCGTTTTGTTTAAAATTTCCGCGGTGAATTGTTTTTGTGTTGAATCAAATTATTGACTACTTTTATTTTAAATAGTTTGCTCTGATCTTGTTCAGTTCACATTTTAAGAATTATTTGAAATATGTATAGGTACATATTCAAATTCATTTCACAAGGTTAACCAGAACAATACGACTCTGTACAAGATTGGCGATCACATGCTTTTGCTGACATCGTCCTTATTTATTTTGATACATAAATACTCTATAGTGACTTTTTTGCAGCCACCACCTTTCGTATCCTATAAAGACAATGCTGTTTGATGGTGATTCAATTTGTTGTGAGCTCTTCTCAATTTGGTAGCAATTTGCCGCAATGAAGGCGTGAAAGGCGTATTGGCCGCCACATAGTCCACCACAAACTGGATACGAGACGAGAGTTGTATCGCCGACTCGATTTGAGCTTCCATCTTATGTATGCGTCGCTCATGCCTCCCAATCAGAGAGGCGGTATCCCTCCTCTTCATTTGAAATAGGGTCTGAGCGGCGTCATACACGGCACAGTTGATTTGCCAGATCTCAGCCTCTTCTGAAAGATTTTTGTGAATATCCGCATTCACCTGTGCTAGTTTTTCTGCACTTTGATGGTCGATGAGTACTACATCAAGATTATTTGCTTGTATTTGCCCGAGAGTGGGAAATGATTAGTTTCAATAAATTTGACACTTCTCATTATCCACAACTGAATCTATATTCCCCGGAGCATAAGGCAACACCGGTGTCGTTATGCCTGTGGATATATGCTGAGACCAAATAAATTTGATTATTTTTTTATATGTTTATGCTCTATGCATTTGAAGGAATTAAATTTTATTAGAAATTATGGGAACAGACATTAAACTTGTCTGATGAGAATAAATGAATAAATGGGTTCTTTCAATGTGTTTTTTTATTTTATGACATAAATAAGTACAAAAATAATACAATTTCCAACTAAGGATACAGTTACACAAACATGTTTTATTGCAAACAGAGGAATGCAGAGGAAAAATTATTTTGGTAAAAGAAATAAGTTAGCGGTATTTCATCTCTAAGTGGAAAGAAAACACAACCGTAGTGAATATGTGGATCGAACAGTTCCAAACCTGGAAATCCTCAGTTTTTATTTGAGTTTGAATTGCCACTAACTCATTTTTTTATAACGATTTTCAGACTACAAAGCATTTTCCTCATTTTTTTTTTGTATAACATTTTTTCAAGAAGTTGATAGTCATTTTTCATTCTAACAGATATACTTATGATAATTTATCAAAAGGGCGCTCAACTTCCCATTTATCCAATCCATTATCATAATTTATCATACTGATACACAGTTCTATATCTGAGGAAAACGAAACAAGCCAGATTCAGAATATTTTAATTGCAAAAATTAAATATTGGTTGATTATTCCAATACTATCAGCATGGCTTTGCTATCAAAAATTACTGTGCAGCTGTGCTATTACAGATAATGAAAACTTGAGGTGCTAAATTCAACAATTTCATACAAATGGAATCACAATATTATAGGACTAACAGTAGAAATATTCCAGTAAAAACAAAAGCCTGACTTCTGATAACTTGACCATGGCCATTTTCTGCAACGTATTTGGTTTTTTCCATCATCCAATAGAATCCATCCATTCGGTTTTGCTTCTTCAGTTCTGCACCAACCAACTGTCGCACTTGCTCGTTGTAGATGTTCAACCATTTTATCTAAGCAAACAAGAAGGTAATGAATGATTAGTTTTGTGATATGTAAAATCAAAGCAAAAGAACGAAACGGTCACTTATCCATATTTTGACAAAAGTCAGTGTAATCGGTAAACATGTTGAAAAACATTTCCTTGCATGGGTTAAAAATACACACGGAAGTATCCCCCTACGTATTTTCAAACCAGACAATATAATATAAATAATTAAAAATCTGTTTAAAATTCTAGACATCAAACCTAAGTTAATGCGCTAACCAGTTTAATAGTTATTTATGTACCAAGGACGAAAAACTGTCCATTATATTCGAGCCTGCAAATTGAAAGCTGAGGTGCAGCTGAGGCTATATGCAGGACAGACAATGGACAGTGTTTCGCCGAGGTGTATATTACATTTTTTCGTCGACGTCTACAAATTACCTACCAATTTTCGATTTTCGAATCACTAATCGACTATTTTTTCATGCAAGTATTTTTCGTCCGCAGACACTTTTCGTTCGCAAACACTTTTCTTCCGCTGTGGTCACTATGATACGGACGAAAAGCCTTTGCGGACGAAAAGTCTTTGCGGACGAAAAGTACTTCAAAAATAGTCGATTTTTCGTTCGGAAATTAGTACGTAAAATGTCATTTTTTGTAGATGTCGACGAAAATCGTTATTTATGTACCAAGGACGAAAAACTATCTATTTAGTCGAGCCTGCAAATTGATAGCTGAGGCGTAGCGGAGGCTAGCAAGCAAGCGAGACAATAGATAGTTTTTCGCCGAGGTGCATATTACATTTTTTCGTCGACCTCTACAAATTACCTACTAATTTCCGATTTTCGAATCGACAATCTACTGTTTTTCTTAGGCAAGTATTTTTCGTCCGCAGACACTTTTCGTCCGCAAATATTTTTCGTCCGCAAACGCTTTTCGTCCGCTGTGGTCACTATGATACGGCATAGTGACCACAGCGGACGAAAAGTATTTGCCTTCAAAAATAGTCGATTTTTCGTTCGGAAATTAGTACGTAAAATGTCATTTTTTGTAGAGGTCGACGAAAAAATGAAATTGTGTCGTGACTCCGAAAATGTCGTGTTTGCTGCTGTGCCGTATTGTTTTTTGATAAGGTCTCTTCGAAAATTTCTCATTTGATGGCCAATCAGAAAATTAGTGTAAATTCCGACTTAATATAATATATAATAGGTCGGAATAAACCGAGTTCCGGTTCGACAGTGGCAGTGGACGGTCATGTCGGTCATGTTCTTTGCTCGTCCACAAAGATGGCACGAGGATGTCTCTTCTGGAGCTGGGACCAAACTTTTTAAGTGTTTGTGAAATGCCGTTAATTACGTACTTGTGATAACGTCCAAAAACCAAAATTCATACAAGGGGCTAAATACATTTTTTGTGGGTGAAGATTGCTTCGATCAAGATTCCCTTCACCCCCACGAAGCCCCAGTGATTACGCTGGGGGAGGGTAAGGATAGTAACCGCCAAAAAATCATGAGAAGAAGAGAAGACAAGTCGGAATAGACTATTTCCCACTTAGTAAGTCGGAATTAGGAGTTACCAACTCTGAGTCTACAAATTCCCTAGCCAGCTTTGTGTAGTATGAGCGGGATTGCTCATTTGCTTGGATAACAATAATTCTTCCCTTAATTATTCCTTTCAACAGGGTGCAGCTCGTGAACCAATCAAGGCATTGCAATGTTTATGACTTTGTTTACTCACTGTAATTACCTTCCATATGAGAATTAATGAGATATCACAAGGATATTGTGTTATTCCATTGCTTTTGTTAGAATTATCTGGAGACCAAAACGGCAGATCATTTCGAAAATTTGTGGGCGTGAATAATCAAATATACTCTATCTGTCAAAAATATTTTCATCAATACAGTGTGGTCGCTTGTATCAAAAAGTAGTAGATACCGAATTTGTTATTCGAACATCCCATATATTATATAATTTTTGGGACCCTTATAAGAATCCTCATTGCTTTCACTGGTAATTCCCTATAACTATCTGTGACGGTTATCGAGATAAATAGTTATTTATTATACAAGGCAAAAAAGTATAAGAGTTTAGCTCGGAGTATGTAGGACCCCAGCTCCTCAGTATAAAAAAAGAGATCGGAATTCTGACTCCACAAGAGGGGTGAGTCTAAGTCCTACCGCTTAACAAGAGGAGAGCGGAAACTTATTGCTTCCAGAATTGAGATCAGATCTAGTGAAGCAGATCAGGATGAGATAGCCAAGCCTGATGTAGGCCCATCCACTTCTCAACCTAATCTAGCCTATAGCATATGATGTAAACATTGGATATAATGCATGGTATACCTTTGGTACATAAATTATTATAAATAAATAAGGAAATTTTGATTACCTGTTGGTTGGATAAAAGGCTTAATTTTATCAATTTCGGCTCAAATGGAACAAAAGTCACTACTTTAAATCCAAGGAATGTATGACCTCCGTGTTTCAGCCACGGTTTTTCAATGACTTCCATGACGTTTTCCAGTCTAATGCCAAATTCGCCATCTCTGTAAAATCCAGGTTCTGAAAATATATATATTTTTCAGATTTATTCATCATTTTTTGAAACACACTATGTTACCATTTGTCAGAAAATAACCAGGTTTGAAAACTTGTTGAAAGCTGGTCTCCGAATTGAAATGAACTATTATTGGTGCTGAAAAAAAGTATGAAATCTGTTATTATTAAAATACCCCATAAAATAATTTGTTAGGTTGTTGAGTTAAAGAATTGGTTTTCAAATTTCAAATTAGTTGGGTTCAGTTGGTAACCTTGTATTTCCTGAATATTGTCATAATGAACATATCCCCAATGACAATTTGCCAATGATGAAAATTAAGAAAATCTTCATCATGTAATTGTATTTTTATGTGTACTATGCACGTACCAAAATTTAAAAAAAGCTTAAGCAATTTTAGAGATATTGGGAAAATACTGATTTTTGTCTAAAACTTCAACATAATGTATCTCAGAAATTAAGCACTTGGGGAAAAATTCCATGTATGGGACCAACTTATTTTTGCTATTTTTGATATTACTTTTCATATTCACCATCAAATCTATTATGTTGCCTCAAAGTTAAAAAATTTCAATATCTTTGAGAAACTTTTTCACTTTTTCACTATCTAAATCTAATCGTCCAATCTACTTCTTCATAAAAACTGAAGAATGCTAAAACTGCAGCGTGGCAACAAACACAGGTACAACTCAACGAGAGCATCTAATTCTGGTTCTAATCTCTATTAAACTTGGGACTTGGATACCTGATTGATTTGTGTTATTTGATTTGTAAACCTGATTTGGCTTTTTGCTTCAAGTTACCTATGTAAATGTAATAAGATTCACTTCTGTTACACATGAATACGTGATTTATTTGATTTCTATACCTTCCTGATTTGCCTTTGTTTCAGGTAACCTACATATGTAAAAGTTGAATGTATTTAGTTTCAGAGTACATCTGTTAATTTTGTTGAATTATTTTTTCTTGATTTCATTCTATAATACTCTCTTATTTTCTCTTTCATTTGGAAGGGGTCATTGTTTGTTTGTTCTACTATATGCTTTTCGTTTTTCATATTAAATAAAACAAATTGAAGTTGACATCCTTCTTTTTCCCACTTTTATGATACCTCACTGACGAACTTAACTATCAATTTAAAGGCATGTGACCTTGAACAAAAAAGTTTGCATGCGGCGCTTTTCTATTTTCTCTCACTCCAGCGCGACGACTTACCTTTTTTCCCACCTTCATGATACCCCACTGACAAACCTAACTCTCAGTTTGAAGGCATCCCAGATAGCACTGGACGTACCGAGGATGTCCATTTTATGTCCCAATTAGGTCCGAACGTTCCAAAACCTAATATGGACATCCTGGGGACGTACGACTCGGAACGTTTTTGGGACATCCGATGCGAATATCCCCATACGTCCCCAGGAAGTCCAAACTCTAGCCAAATTCATATTACCGACTTACAACATTATTTTCGTGTCTTGTGCCTTTTTCAAAAATTTAAAACGTGTTTTGGTTTAATTTTCCGTCATACATTTTTCACTGAGCTTATTTAACTCAGTGAGTTCCTCCAGTTGTCACCAGTATTAGATGAATAGTCGTTATATCGTTATCAATTTTGCATGGTTATTCTGTTCGCGATAGGTTAGTCAGGTCAGGTTAGGTTTGTTAATAATTCACGCATTTTCAATTCAATTTGCCTCATTCTTATCTTTCCGTTTAAACTTCCCGCCATTGCAGTGACCAATCACAGAGCGCTTATTGCGTTCCTTTTATTGTCGTCCATATTTCAGTGAGTTCACAGTCTCGAGTCGTTGGGATGGCGACTTACATCACACTCTTGATAGTTTATCATTTCTCTAACAATTCTCCAATTATTTTTTCCAAAAGTAAGTAGACTTTTATTTCAAACCTGTGACTGAGTGCACGTTGAAGTCTGTGATTTGTGCCATTTGTGATCCTGTGCTGTGTCTTATCCCTTGCCTTGTGGTTTCCTAACCTAACTTATAAACATAATTTCTGGTTGTGGCGGAATTTGAAGTTATTTTTACAATCATAAGAATACGATGATCTGAGAAAATATAATATCACGTATTTATTGCTGTTGT
This sequence comes from Chrysolina haemoptera, assembly GCA_958298965.1. NCBI lineage: Eukaryota > Metazoa > Arthropoda > Insecta > Coleoptera > Chrysomelidae > Chrysolina > Chrysolina haemoptera. The sequence goes on along the minus strand of OY282602.1, from coordinate 16,921,633 downwards.
GAGCCGTGACTTCTATACTGTTCTATAGCTATTATGTTTTGTAATTGATGTATATGTTTGTGTCAGAATTTAAAATAATTTATAAATGTTTTTTCGAAAATCACTTTCCATCATTATCCTTTTCACTTTTTCTAGTTGGTATGTCACTTTCTATTGACTAGGATCATGGGTTATAGAAAACCTTGAAAATTGATATCCTAAAAACATTCTTAGGATGTCCAAGGGACGTCTATGGAAGACCTTACAGGGACATATAATGGACGTCCCCAGAACGTTCCAATTTGTAATATCGGATGTCCCCAGGACATCCTAAGGACGTCTAATATCCAGTAATGGACGTCTTCGGGACGTCTTGAATGTCTTAGATTTATGTCCTGTGGACGTACTGAGGACGTCTTTGTGTTATCTGGGATTTAATTTTGACAAAAAAATAAAAATAAACCCCCCCCTCATGGAACAAAGCTGTATACGCGCCTGCCACCCTCGGGCACTGATATAGGTCCATTTCTCTCGAGATAAAAAGTTTATGGTCAACAAACCATTTAAAATAAACATAAACATGTAAGTGTTAGGAATCGCACGTTGAAAGGTAAGACCTCGTTAATCCTTGGCCCGCACAAGTTTGACTTTTGAGGGCTGCCGTTCTTGAGGGAACGACAGCTGGTTAACGGAAAAAACTATTTCAACAACAAAAAAACAAAAATAACTTCATTCTCGGTGTAATGGCAATCTTTTCTTGCATCAACACTTTTCATTTCTCATTTCCGATAATATTATATTTAAATATTTCAGGCATTGTCCTAGAGTTCAACAAAAACTATTATCTTACATTCTTGCACTCCTAAAAACGCTCCTATTCCATTTCCAGTTTCATGGAGGTAATCTAATCCAACTTCCCATAAGGAAGCTCTGGCTAGAGCATCAGCTACCGCCATTTTCATGTTACTTGGGAATGTCAAAGTCGACAGCTGAATCATTCCAATAAGAACTCTTGTGTATGCCTCTTTCATGTCATTGGTGGGTTCACCAAAATGAAGAGTACGAGTTACATCAGTTGTTCCATCTGGAATAAATAAAGTTAGTTAAGGAATTTTTTTTTCTACGACCACATATAAATATGCCCATTTTAAGCACTTTACGATCAAGGAAGTAGGACGATTGTATACACTTTTTCATTTATACATCGCGAGCTGTACTGTAATGATCATTTCAGCACAGGATATTTCATTTCCAACGACTTTCATGAACTACTAGACTGATTAATAATAGACTAGTTCCGAGCCTGACTGAATCATCCTGAGTAGCTTCATTTTGCCGAGACGCCAAAGTACTCGAAAAAACTTTTGTCTTACAAATGGTAGGACGGAAGAGTCTCCCACTCCCAACATGTACCAATGTCAATTTCATGGTAAAAAAAAATTATTTGTAACTGTAGGACGATGATAACTTACATCAAAGGTTAGTGTATTCTTCACCTCAATAATACAGTGTCCTACAAAAAAAACGGGTATGTATCGGTAGTCCTACAAGAATTATTCAAAATAACGAATTATTTTGAAATTGTGGTTCAGCTTTATGGGAAATATTGTTTAGCGTTCATAATTTTCATAAACATATTGAAAACAACAATAACAAAGTAAAAACATTGAAATAATCAATCTGCCCTCCGGGGCGGCTTAAATGATGGCGCATTGGCTTTCAGATGCAGGGAAACCCGGAAACACCTGCAACACCACATCGTCTGAAGAGCTGAAATTTATAATTCAAAACTTTCAAAGAGGTCAGACGAATTGTGAAAATCTGCTCAACGGTAAAATAGGATGGTGTCACCTGGGGCTTCAAAGAGTCCAGGTCGAAAGAAGATATTCTATTTTACGGGGGTCAAGGGGCCAAGTAGTTAAAGTACCGATCTTTCATCCACTCTGGTCGCCGGGCGTGGGTTCGAAGCCCAGCGACTGCAGATATTTCTCTGATAGTCCGAGAAAGTGGAATAGCACGTAGGTAAAAAGTAAGAATTCGTTGAAATTTATGCAATTATCATCAAAGGAACCCGCACACATTTAATAAAAAAAGTCTTTCGGTGAAAATGACTGAATTTTTGGTATGTTGTAGCTGGAGCTATTCTGACTTAAAGTCTCCATTGGACCTACTCGATCATATGACCAGATCCGGCGCTAGAGGGCGACACCGACACATCATGAATTTTGAGATTTTTGGAAAAAATTGACTGTATAAAAAAATATCAATATACCATTCATATGCAATATTGAACTAGTGAGCGACTGGGAATTAATGACATTCGTGATAAATATGTTTCATAATACAGAAAAAACGAAACTGTTTTTCAACAAGGTAGTCAATAATATAATCAATTATCCTGTGTATGAATTCGCCTACGAGTGTATAAGATGATTGAGTTTATCATTGACGATCAATCGATCGATCGATCAATTCGAATGAAAATAATATCTCACAAAAAGTGTTGTATTACAGCATGGCAAGAAACTGTTCACAGAAATAGATGAATACTGCAATATCAATTTTGATTTTCACTCAATCCGTTATAACTAGAAAACAAACTGCTAGAATTTGCCAATTTTAATAAAATATGTGGGTCTTCATCAAGTTTGTACAAGAACATAATGGAGCACCTTGTATGCTACGGCTTTTGCGCGTAGCTCTGGGACAATGGGACCATTTGATTATACAAATATGAAGCAAGCAACGGTAGAAAAATGAGCTGGGTACTGATGATTTCTTCTGACTGGTGGACTCTAACCTACCATCCATTTCGTAGGAAAAACGTTTTTTCGAGTACTTTGGTTAATTATCTTGAGGTTCAACTAAAAAAACTAACTGTTATTAATGACTTTTTTGCTCTCACCAAATCGACATGATTGACGCCTGCGCAGTTTATTAGCTACCACTATCGAGAATTTTCGTAGAGGAAAAAGTTGAGCGTCTCGGCAAAATGAAGCTACTCAGGAAGATTAAGTCAGGCTCGGAACTAAAGTGAAGTGTGTTATCTTCTGAGATATTTTAAAGCTTTTTAGAATTATGATGTTATAGACAAATAAATATTTTGATTTTGGTTTAAGGGAACGGTTGGGTTTGAATCATGGGGGCGAGAGTTCAAATGCCAAATAAAACCACTTTCTTTTTCTTATATTTCCATTTTTATTATAGTTTTCAATATTTGTATCTACAATTCCTTTTTTTTTAGGTTGCATGTATTCTTGGAATCATGACGGCAGTAAAGTTTGTGATAAAAAGTGTCATTTTAAATATTTCAGATTTGTTTATGATTTAGATGGTCGTAGAAAAAGTATAGTGAACAATTTGCATGAAATGAACCATTTTCCACTCGTAGTTATATGTACTACAAAATTAAACCCACATACCAATTTTGAATAGAATCGGGACAAAATCACAAATCTCGTCCGCCATCTTGGATTCGCCATTTTGTTTTCTCTCTAAAAGAATTTTTTAATGCATGGTCACCGATATTATGAATAGGTAACTGACAAATTTCAAGTTAATCAGCCGACTAGAAGTGCGTCAAAAAATATTTGTCCCACACATCCCTACATACTTACCTACATACTATACTAACTAACGTGATTTTGCCACATTCCAACCCCGGCTGGTATTGTAATCAAAATGCTTATTTTATTTTCATGGACAACATGGTATCGGAAAGGAACGTTTCACATATGAAAATGTCAGTTAAAAAGAATGAAACTAAATATAGTAAATATAGGTGTTCCGCAAGGGTCTATATTGGAGCCAATTCTATTTCTGTTGTACACCAATGATCTTGATGAGTACCTAACAAAGTCCCATCTAACGATGTATGCTGATGACACATCTTTGATACTATCGGATAAGGACGTATTCAAAACACAACAAAAAAGTGAACAAGTTTTGAACTCCATAAATGAATGGTGCAGCTTGAATTGTTTATATTTGAATGCCTCTAAAACACAAATCATGAAATTTCACAACTGGCAAAAAACATGTTTACCATTAACTATCTGCGTCAACGATGTGTTAATAGGTATACAAATGAAACAAAATTTCTAGGTCTGGTCGTTAATGAAAATATCAACTGGAAAAACCACTGTGTATACTTAAGGGTCTGCATCCCTGAAAAAAAGGGGGACGGAAACGATTTATTTCTTCTGATTGATGAAGGAATGTATGAGTGTATACAGATAAAAATAACAAAAAAAATATTTTGAAAGTATTAACTGAATGAAATTTCTTCCCATTTTTGTGCATTTTTGATCAGTGCCACCATCAAAATGAACGAATATTTTTATGATGTTTCCTTGTATTATTGAAGTCTATCAATTACTTGATGGAATGACGGTCTCATTTTCCTCTTACACAATTCGGTTTATTTGTGAATAATTTTACAAAAAAGTGTTGTTTTTGCGAAATGAATTTCCTTGCATTATTCCATTCGAATTGGGAAATAGCCAATTTTATAACCGTCAAGCTATAAAGGAATGTTTCAGCCGTTGACTAGTGAAAATAAATTATTAATTACAATTATTGAATCCAAAATAGAACTGAATTTCTTTACGCACCTCTCGTTGCTCCTCCAATACGGCTGATAACGTGAAACGTGGAGAGAGGGATCATACAAGTTCTGGCACAGGGTCGGATTTCGGATCACTTAAAATATTCGCTGCGCCTAGACATTTTTGTTGTGCTATTAACTATCGGTTATGATATTAAATGAAAGTACATTCCATTTAACTTACTCGAAATTGTTTTCTCTAACTTATTTGGATATGTACATCCTCTCTAAGATTCACTCAGTATATTGGAATAATATTGAGTATTAGATTTTATGTTTAATTGTTGAGCTTCAAATATGAAGGAGTCAAAACTCTCCAATATTTTTTGTAGCCATGAAATCGTCATACTGTACCTACCTAAATATTGCGCGCCTGATTCTAAAACCAGGGTACTATTTTTGAAAATTTGGACGTTCGTATTGACTGTGGGCTCATAGTTCGGATGTGCAGCATTCGATGCAAAACCAGCTATGGTTCTGAAACTATTACCCAAACTAGCATTTTGTTCAAATCTGTATTCATTTAGAAGATCGACTATGTCCAACTCCATCAATTTTTCATTACCATTCATCTGGAACACAAAAAAAATATAGGAATGTAGGCTTTTAGGCAAAAACTATTTTTGAGAAAACCTACCCTTTTTTCGAGGTAGGCAAAGCAGTCACAAACAGCGGCTGAATCTCGAATGTTGGCGTTTTGCATCCCTTGTATTTCCACAGCGTTCTTGACAGCTTTGAGGTAAATGATCGGAGACTGTCTTGGGAGCCTACGATCGGCGAAAATATGTTCATAGATGGCGTGACTTGCCCCTTCGCTGTAGACACAATGTGATGGTACTAATATGTTTTTATATAGCTGAGATTTTATTCTAAGGTCCCTCCAGATATCATCGTAATTTCTCAACCTGAAAATTGATGAAAGATTAATTAGGTGAGAGATTGAAAGAAATCATGAAAACACGTGTTTTAATAAAGGCAATTAACAATCGAGATAATTTAACGCGTGAGCGGTGCGAACGCGTTAATGTTCGAAATTGGTAATCGCCATTTTAGTACACGAGTTTGTTACAAAACTTTTCCGTCGACCGTACTTTTCAAAAATAATAATTTTTATTTATTTAACGACAAACAACAATCACTCTCTCCAATTTATATTTACTCTATTGAAAGTTACTTTAATTTTACTTAGTGGTAGTTTTAATTTTTTTATGAAAGAAATCATCCAATATAAATGTATTAGAGCAATGTATGTTGGGTTGCATATAATAAAATCATTGAATAATAGAAAAATCATTCATTCATAGGGGTTATTAATCGTCGATTTTGAATGCATTAAAATATATCATAAATGAACGGTAGACTTAAATAGTTATTGAACGAACAAGAGTATTAATAAGGGCGATTATAATCGCCATTTTAATTCACGAGTTTGTTACAGAACTTTTACGTTGACCGTACCTTTCAAAAATGAAGATATATTACTTTTTTATTTTAATTTTCCTTACTGGTAGTTTTATTATAATGTAAATATTAATATTCGAAATTGTACAATTACTGAAACTGAAGGAAGGAATTGATATAATAATATTAATAGGGGTCATTAATTAACGATTTTGACAAAATCGTTGAATAATAGAAAATCATTCATTAATTAGGTGCGTTAAAATACATCATGAATGGACGGTCGACGGAGAAAAAATTTAAAAAAATGATTGTACCATGTTTTTTATAACGGACTGAAAACTATAAAATAATTTCTCTAATCTACGAAGGCGTAGAAGGGCAACGGTTTTTTTCTTTTCTTCAAACCCTACTTCTAACACGGGATCTCGAGATCCCGGGTTAATTCCGTCTAATCCTTATGAAGGATTAAAATTTCTAACTTTTTCTAAATCATCCTGAAAATTCATACCTAGCAACTTTTGATAGCTATTGAAATACTCGTAAGATTGGAAACGAAAAACATGGGGCAGCAGATAATTGATGCATCAATAGCACCGCAAATAATGTTAACCATTAATAATTATATTAGTTCTTTTATTGATATCTACTCTCTACACTCTTGAGATGACATTCGTAATAGATGGGAAAGATTACAAACACGGTAATGAAGTTATTAGTTGTTGTGTCCTGTTTTTTTTGTTTTGATTCATGACTCTTTTTTTTGTATTGAAAGTCGTGTATGATTTTTATGTGTACTCTCAACAAACTATCAAATTTGTAAAAGAGTACATACAAAAAACCATTGTAGACTAATGCATGTTATATACATTCATGTGTATTCAACTATTATCGATGGAAATCTCAAAAACAACCTCAAGGTCAAACAACAAAGTCCCCCTTTGGTGAAGGACACCAAATCTTCAATGGTTTTTTAAAATACCGTTTCACAGACTTGTTTTTGAGACTAAACACAAAAGTCAGTAAGACCTTCAGTACAGAAAAAAGTCTGAGAGAACATGTGAAGGTCATACACGTTGATCATCAGTGCTTCATTTGTGAGAATTCCTTTTATGTTGCCAGAATTGTTATTCGCAAAAATTGCATGTGTACATAAAGGTCGAAGCAGCCGTACCTAATTTTTCACTGATGGACCACCAGATTTCGCAACTAGTGAAAGATTTACCACAATTATATTTTTTCGATATATTTGCGGCAACCAAGTCGGTGAGAAACTAACATGACTGGTTTTTTGGGTTTATGACCTTCCACAATCTAAAAATGAAAAAATTGTAATCCATAACATGACTGGCTTCTTCAAATACAATGTCGTTGAAAGGCACTTGTTCAGGTGTGACGTGTCACATACAATCCCACCACCATTCTCAATGTTAGAAGAGGCATGTCAATTATGTCATGCCCCAGATATCGCCGGAGTTTAATGGGGTTCAGACGTTTGTCCTCAGTATGCGGACATGTGTATTCTCGGGCTTTCTACTTCAGATCTTGATCTGTACGTGTGTGTACACATGAAGTACATAGTTGCAAGTCTGGAGTACACATTGTCATACACAGTTGCAAGGCATGGAAATAATAAGTATTCAAGTAATCGATCGTCATCGATCGTCATTACTGTACCATAGGTCATACACAGCAGTAGCAACATTTCAAAAAATAAGTATTTGAAGAGTGCTTGGTAATCATTACCGTGTATGAAAAAAAACAATATAATCCCAAGGTCAAACTCAAGCCCTGAACACTAGGAAAAAAATATACATCAAGGTCAGACATCTACCATAATGTCATCTCAAAATCATAGACCCACATAGGCACCTAAGCACCAAAGTCATCCCTGAAGGTCACTATATGGTCAAACAATGACCAAATGGTGTGACGTCATATACAATCCCACCACCATTCACAAAGTTAGAGAAGGGTTGTCATACCTGAGAGGAACAGGGCCTTACACACATCGCTGGAGTTTCGTGATGTACAGACGTGTGTACTCTCTACAAATATATTAACGAGTAGTGAGAAAACATGAATATAACGCGCATTAGTCTTCAATGGTTTTTTAATATAACACGCATTAGTCTTCAATGGTTTTTTGTATGTGCTGTTTTACAAACTTAATAGTTTGTTTCAAGTACACATAAAGGTCATACACGACTATCAATACGAAAAAAAAAGTCTTGAATAAAAAAAAAACAGGACACAACAACCAAGAACTCCATTACCGTGTTTGTAGTCTTCACCATCTATTACCAATGTCATCTCAAGGTCGAACACAAACCCTCAATATATGTATAGCATTCAGCAATACAGAAAAAAAACTTTATGAATCCAAAAAACACAGGACACAACAACTAAGAACTTCATTACCGTGTATGTACTCTTTCCCATCTATTACCAATGTTATCTCAAGGTCAAACACAAACCCTGAATAAATGTTCAGCATTTATGAAGCCCATACAAAATTTTCAAAGTACATCTCAAGGTCAAAGCGACACTGTGACGCACTCGTGCACCTGAAGGTCAATATGACGTCATAGTAATTGGGGGTTATAGTGGGGGGTGAAGTGGTGGGAGTAGGCCCAGAACCGGCTCAAATCTCCCACTCAGGTGTAAATAGCACGTACCCGTGCGAAGCCGGGGAGGGTCACTAGTATACTTACAAAACAGAGTCACTCCGTATTATTCTGGAGTCGGAATGTAACTTTTCGCGAACGTTAGTGTCTTGGAGTTGGCTGATATTAACATATAGAAACACGCTATGCATGTCTAGAATAATATAACTCCGCAAAAATGGTGAATTTGGAACATCCCGTCCTCTGATGTTCAGCAGCCAAGCGATTTCATCTAATGATGTGACCACCATGGCGTCAGCATTATGTTTCTGAAGTTCTCTTCTTGTTTCATTCATCTTCGTGGTGTAATTTTTTCCTGAAATACTTTAGAATATTTCAAAATACATTTTAGAACACACAATAGCTAGTTTCTAGACATGATGCTCTCAGATTAGTATGAAGTTTTACCTTACGACAGGTTCTGAAATATACAGTGAGTTTCAAAAATTTTGAGTTTCCCTTTAATTAGATATGTTTGTCAGAAATTGTTTTCCTCATAAAAACTTTCTTTGAATTTCAGATACATAGATATTTGATCAAGAGTAAACTACCTTTACTTTCGACATTACCAAAAAAAATTCATTCAAACAGTTCTAAAGGTACTAATGACAATAATTAGATTTGGAATCTCAGCCACCCACGCAATAAAACAATGTTTCCCCATTCTTTATGGTTCTAGCCTCATAACTATCATTTTATCGATAATTATTGGAGCAGATTTCTGTAATGTTTTATCTGTTGTGTGATTTTTTTTATTCCTCATGATGTAGTTGCATACAAGATTGGTGATAATGCATCATCTTTATTCTCCTGTTTTGTTTTTTTGAAAATTTCAAAGCAACGGCCTTCCCTCATTCAAGCAATTTGTATCTTTAATCATGTGTAATTATGAGAATATAAATTAGATAATTTGTAGACATTTTGTGCCATACCAGTATATGAATAATGCATGTCAAACACTGTGAAATTACACGATAAAATTACAAGGATTGTTGCAGACAGACATTTTATTTAAAAAAATTGCTGCCATCGTAGTGAAGTTCACATATTTGCTTTTCAGTTAGGGTATTTTCACAGTGTCTATCAGATGTAGGTCAATGTCCAGCGTGGCTTTAGCATGGGACAGTAGTTGTTTTCTGTTAGATATTACAAAAAATATATCACATTTTTCAATTTGAAATGGAAAATGTTTTTCTTCCATTTTTGGAAGAGATACGGTCCGCGGAGAGACTGGGAACCCACCATCGAGAGACTGACATTAAAGCTGGATTGGACCCTAAAGAACCACATGAAAAGTTTTCTTCAGTATGCTTTAGATAGCACGAGAAATTGTTTTCATTGTGGATTAAAATCAATTGATTTCCATTTCGATAAATACCTGCATGTTCAATCCCTAGTATGAATGCATTTTTACTCCTTTTGACTCCTCTTTCTCCGGCGGGCCAAATCAAATCAACCAAACTCACGTTCAACGCTACCAGTTCCAAACTAGATCCTTTCAACTCTGAACGCAACTTGTTCCACATATATTCTGAGACCAATTTAGGATTGAGTCCTATTCTGCCATTCTTAGGCATGTGTTTCTTCAACCAGACGGACATCGTGGGAATGTTCTTGTGGCCCTCACGAAAGAGCAGCCAATTGCAGTCTATCTGCTCGTCTGCTTGGAGATGGTACCGACCATCCGTCCATAACGCCGCCTTGTTTAAGGTAATGATGGCGTTTCCATAACTTCCACTGAAACCCGAAATGTATTCTCGACGTTTTTCGTAGTCATCTACATCGGTACTCTGAAAAAGAAGGATAAAATTAAAATAATGCTGTGTTGGAAATCAAAAAATGGGCGTCAACCACCTCCTCTCAGATAAATTGATCAGTTCTTATAAAATGTCTCTGACATACTACTGAGACATTTTAGGGGTTGAGATGACGATACCATTCAACGGGGGTTCACCCTAATCTAGATTACAATCTATGTGAATTTCATTCGATAAAACATATCGAAAATGGATTTTTGGAACCTTTGGTGTGAAGTATTGTATACAACCACTTCATATAAACTGCAGCAAATCTTGGGTACTACCAAAGAAGAGACGGAAGAAAAAGAAAGGTCGGGGATTTATGAGATTAGCTGTAAGGACTGCGAGAGGAAGTATGTGGGCCACACCCGTAGGGCCATGAAAGTACGGTTGCGAGAGCACATTGCTCATATCCGTTTTTCGAGACCAGAAAAATCGAGTGTGGCTCAACATGCTTTGGACCACGACCACCGATTTGATGACACAAGTTTGAGATTAGACAGGTTCATGACCACAGACTTCTCGATGCATTCAAGAGTCTATAAATTGCGAAGTGTAAAATAGTATGAATGCCGATAAGGGTCCCATTCTATACAGCCCTTTGTTCAAGTTTATAGTACAATGAACGTTTCTTTCCTTCATAATTCATCAGTCTTCATTCGTTATCATTACTTAGTTTATCATAATTCGTTATTTTACTACTAATAACTTTTTTGTTTTCAAATATGTTGGTAAAGTAAATATTATATGAATATGGTCATTAATCCAAGTGTCATCAAATACGAAACAAGTAGTTTAGAGCAGGTAAAAACGCGCGTCGAGTGAAAGTGAGGTAGTTTCGGTGTTTTGGGTGTTTCTTGAATCGATAAAACATAGTTCGCTCGACCTAGAGTAAAAACAAAATATTCCGACAATAATGTCTCGTCACAAAGATTTAGAGTTGGCCCAAAGGCAGTGCCAGATTTGGAAGCGCGCTATGGAGTGGGCTATGGCCCCCGACGATGAATTATCAAGGGCGGTAGTGAAGAAAGCGGTTGGAAATTGTTAAAATTGTTATTAGCGTCAACCGTCTGCCCCCTTACGAGAAACCCTAAGAAGTCCCCGAAAGACTTGAGCAAGCTAGGTAGGACGCAGCCCTTACCATTTAAAGTGTGATGCCATGCACAAGAGCAGTGACCTGTTACGAGTAAGCGAGCACATTACCTACGCGCCACCAAGGACCATACGTATTTTATTCACTCTGATCTCGGGCTGTCGCCACATTGCAGATAAATTCGATAGAGGAGGATACGTTCAATAGAGAGTACCCAAAGGTACAGCCTGTGCGGGTAGAAGACGGCTATTATCATTTGTCGTGGTAGTCCAGGGCAACTTACTGAGTTGTTGTCACGTATTCACTTTTCAGCAATAGGAAAACCCGGAAAACCTACATCACCACCCCGGATGATCGATTATCAATAATATCAATTTCATATATCGACGATTTATTACCATTGTCATCTCAAGGTCAAACACAAACCTTAAACACATGTATAGCATTCAGCAATACAGTGTACCTGAAGGTCACTTATGACGTCATAGTAATTAGGGGGTATAGTGGGGGAGATATCGTCGGATGCGCATAGCGTTGACGTCACGCAACTTCTCCCCCCACTACCATCGCAAGGTATACATGACTGGAGAGGAATCAGAGTTCACATATCCGTCTGGATCTCCGTGGTGTGCTGACGTGTACTTCTCTATACTTCGGTATAGAATTGGATGTGTACCCCACACATAAGGATCATACACAATAGCAGAGTAAGTATATGTACTTGGAAAAGTACCTCTCTGAACCCCTCCCAACCATATACATCAAGGTCAAACACATGTCAATGGCATGACAAGGTCATAGACCCGCACGAAGGTACCTCAAAGTCAATGGTCAAGGTCAAAGATCAAGGTCACCGATGACGTCATAGTAGTTGGGGGAGGCCCAGAACCGGCTCAAATCTCCTACTCACATGTTTCGCTTCATTTGGATGAAGATGGGTTGAAAACAAAAAATTACTCCTCGCAAGATTTATGTGTTTAATTTCCTCGTACCCAAATGTCCACCAAAGGCTAGGTCATTCTGGTTAAAACGTACTAAAAAATTACTCCTTCCAAAATTCATGTGATTAATTTTCTCACGCTGAAGCGTCTATGTAAGGTTAGTACGTTCTGGTTAGAACAGACTAAAAAATTACTCTTTATTGAATTATTTGTCTCCGCCAATTTTTGCAGAGTAATCGTGGTTTTATTCAAGATTAGACAGTGCCGAGTTCACTTCAGTATCATCGCCAACTTCATGTCTTCGGAGAGGAATTCATGTGCGCCCCTTAAACTATTGCCGAAATAATGGATTCTCATAGAGTTTACCTCAAGATCGAATATAACTTGTTATATTGAAAAATATTTTTGAAAAACACTCACCTGATGCTCATCGCTGGATGTGACAAGATATGCTTGGATAGTAGGCGCACCCAATATGACTTCGGATACCATAATGTCCCTTAATTGACGTAACCTCATTGTCGAATTGACTCGGCGAACCGGCTGAACCGCATGACCAAACTTCGAACATGCCTTCCTCAATTCGCCTTTCTGTTTTTCTTCTTCTAATTCTGAGTAACATGACGCCAAGGCGAAACCTGAAAATAAGACGGCCGTTAGTCAATTCGAATCTCAAGAAAATGCTCAATTTCGCAAAATATAAAATAAAATAATGTATAAGAGTGTTTTGCGCATTAAATATTCTAACAATAACATTCTATTTACATTCTCTTCAAAAAATAAGAACTGATAGAATATTGACCCATTATTCCACCCCATATACATTCACTGACCATTGTAGTGCTGTATCTATAATTGCATAAAATACATTCACTCTGAATTTGTCCTTTGTGTGTTGCGGGAATTGGTCTCATAATAATCGAATTCTCTTCTTTTGGCGAATCATATTTGATTGTTCGAAATCAGGTTTTACATCGAGAGATTCCGCTAGTTCCCGTGCATCCACCATCATTTGAGAGAAACCCAAGTGTGACCGGATATCAAATATAATATCAAATTCTCAATTACCTTCAAATACTTAATCCAGTAACGACAGACAAACTCGAGCCAAAAGTGAAGAAGGAATTGTAGCACTCTGATAGGTTGAGAGATAATTCTATTCTACACAAGAATGATTTTCAGTAAAACCTTATGGAATACACTCGTTTTCTCAGAAAACGTAGTTTAACGCCGACATCACATTTCAGGCTCGCGCTAATCCGCCACTGCAAGTTCAGGCAGGGTCGAAAATTAGATTTGCTAAAAATTATAGAAGGGAGAAATGAAAAAGCGTATATCGTTCCTGAAGACTTCTACTTCCTCCTAAGTACGATATTTACGGAGGATCCGAAAGTCATGGATATTTTAGTTGATATGAAATAATTATACTGAAGCAGTAATCAGTACCCGACAAGTTTCACTTGTACGTGCCAAAGAAAACACTGAATTTTACCCCTGCCTCAGTTTTCAACTCACCCATAATCCCGGCAGTTTCTTTAGTAAATGCTGAAAATAATCGCTCATACACATCCTACATAAAAAATGAAGTATGTGATTTCAAGCTTTGCACTTCACAACAGTGCTATTAAACATATACGCAGGATATGAATAAGCGACTATTTTCAACATTTACTGAAGAGAATACCGGTTTTATGGGTAAGTTGAATATGAGGCAGGAGTAAAACAAAGTATTTCTTTTTGGCATATTTAAGTGGGACCTGTCACACTACTTTAAAATTATTGCATATTGTCGCGAATAGGGCTCTATAGGGAAGCTATAAGCCCTTCGCTTGGGACGTAGGTCAGTAAGACCAAGGGGTAACCTGATAATTACTCAGGATACCCTCTAATAAATTAAACAAATTACAAAAAAAACCTCTTTTCAACTTTAAGGGTATATATTAAATGATGAATCTGGTGCACATAGGACCTTATCAACTAGATACACAATAGAGGGACAAAAGGGCAATATAATATATAATGACAATAAGTCACAATTGCTTTCAAACAGTAAATAGTTATTTACCTAACTAGTGCGGAAAGTAGTACTTTTCCGCACGCGACGGAAGTTGCACGAACGACGCGGAGCGGAGTTTGGGCAAGCCGTTAAGAGCGGAAAAGACATTTTCCGTAAGAGTTAGGTACAATATTTTTCCTACGAGTGTTTTTGTCCACCTTATTGAAAAAAAAAAAGATTTTTAATAAACAAGTTTTTATAATAATGCTACAAAATGACTAATAAGACAGAATAGTTACATATATCATTTAGTTAGTCCTAAATATCCTCATTTTCAACAATACAAAAATCGTGCGGAAAAGTTAAAATCGTACGGAAAAGTAAAAATCGTGCGGAAAAGTAACTTTTCCGCACCATTTTAAATCGTACGGAAAAGTACAACTTTCAAAACGAAAAATCGTGCGGAAAAGTTACTTTTCCGTACGCTCGTAGGAAAAAGTTCTAACCAAATGCAAACGCTCAACGTAGGCTTTTCGGTTATGGATCTATCTTCCCCAAGGAATACCAATGACTCAATATTACGGTCTACGCTCTGGATCTCTCGGGAACCCGCGATACTCGCAAAGGTTCCCCGATCGTTCCAGTCCTCGTATATTTATTCAAGTTTTGTAATTGTTTTTGTTTTTTGATACGTGCGAGAAATCCTCAATGTCGAGTCACCGACATTCAAATTAATAAAATCAATGAACTGATAGTTTATAATTTCGTGTGTGACCATGCTGTTATGTTTTGTTTATAAAATTACAAACTTCAACAACCGATTTGTATACTAATTCATGAAATGTAAATTTTGGGAAAATTGATATGATGTGATAATATTTTAAATGAATTAGCGCCCTTCTTGACAATATAGTCCAAAGAGGGTATGGGTTGCTGCTTCAGTATAATAATTCTTTATTTACTAAATTGTTCATGATTTTCGGATCATCCGCAAACATCTCCGTGAAGTGCGACAAAACACATTTTAGGTACTCATATACTCGCATATTATATTTGCAAGAGAAAGTAGGAGTCTTCAGAAACGATAAGAACTTTTCTTTTTCCTTCTCCCAATCATTTTTAGTAGAGTTGACCAATCAAATATTCGGCTCCGCCAAAACTTTCAGCGGCGCATAAACTTGAACATGAAATTTGATGTCAGCATTCAAACACGTTTTCTGAGAAAACGAGCGCATTTCATAAGGAATTACAAGGAATAATTTTTGTGGAAAATTGATTTTTTTTTTCACCTTGTCGAGTTGTTTTTCCGATAAAACATATACTTTCTAAGATTACAGCAAAAATCTATTTATTTATTTTTGAACGAAAAAAAAAAATATATGTTTTATCTCTGGAATTTTTTTTTCGTATTTATCATGGTTCCAACTACCAGCGTACCAAGTTTGGTGGTGCTACAATCGATCATTGGTCTCAAAACCAAATCGAACTGGATTAAAAACGAAACTTATATTGGTTTCAATACATTGGAACATCTTACTTATAAGGATGATACGGAATAAAATATCGTACCAAATCACAACTGAATTTAAAACGTTGATTTTTTTTAACTTTTCACACAAATTTTTTGCTTGCAATTTCGTATCGTTATCATTACCATTTTCATAAAAATAAAACAATGCATCATTCATATATTTCACCAGTTTTGTACCTGAGAGGTTTAATAGCATCATTTGAACCACGACAGCCAGACGAAGAGCTGCCGTTCGCTGTTTGGCAAAGTAAACTACGTCACTATGTTGGGAGTCTCATGTTGGCGTACATACCGGGTGATTCTCTGAGGTGGCTCACCCCTATAACTATTTTATTATTGAAGATAGAAAAACGAAATTGGGGGGTTGTGTATTATAGTTCAATTTACATTTTTTGACATATTAACTTACTTTATCGTACTTCTGGTTCGACCGCAAATGACCATAACTTTCGATTTTTAAATGGGACATCCTATTTATTTTTACTTATTTCGATCGAGAATGACATTCTAAATCCAACAACACCTCACTTGTCAATATTTGACAAATAAAGTAATTTTTATTCAATTTTTATTTTTCGATCTAGAATGCCATGGATCGTGTGAATCGCCTCATTCTTGATCAAGTAACATGGGAAAAATACGGCTTTGAGGCTTTTGTGATCGTTATCGTAAAGATGTTGGTGTAGTTGGTACTTGAATGATCGATAATTATATTTGTGAAGAATTTTCCAAACGGACGAATAACTTATATCACACTCAGAAACAATTTGGCGAATTGACGCCGTACAATTCACTTCAACATAGGCCAGCACGTCTACTAGTTTCTTTTTCTTCTCTGACGATGAAGTTATTCTCATTTTCTTCTGGTTCATTTCGCATTTTCCTTTCCAGTTTTGGAAAATAGTGCCGAGTGGGATAGCGACGATTAGGGAATCTCTGAGCATAAATTCGAGCTGCATCAGTAACATTCTTTTTTGCTTCTCCGTAAATTAGCAACATGTCAATTTTCTCGTTTCTAGTATAATTTTCCATATCAAATTATGAACTACGCAACAAAAGAATTTTTGAAAGTGACAGCATATTAATTGGCCGATTTGTTTAGGTAGTCCTAGCAACAGCTTCAATTGTTTGTCACGAATAACTAGAATAACAAGACTTGTGCATAAGTATACCGAATACGTATTATTTGTTATTGGGTATGATCGCTTCTTGCAATCGTTCACAGAAATAGTGAAAATAAAGTGAAAGTGTGTGGAATCAAATTATTCGTAAGAAAATGATCTTTTACAAAAAGCCAACGAGCCACCCCCTTTCCATTTGAAAAATTCAAGTTAACTGGAAAAATTCATATTAGAGACTTTTGAATAATTCTTACAACGACTGTGAAGTCAAAAGCCTCAAAGTCGTATTTTTCCCATGTTACTTGATCAATAATGAGGCGTTTCACACGATCCATGGCATTCTAGATTGAAAAATAAAAATTGATATATAAATTACGTTATTTGTCAAATATTGACAAGTGAGGTGTTGTTGGATTTAGAATGTCATTCTCGATTGAAATAAGTAAAAATATATAGGATGTCCCATTTAAAAATCGAAAGTTATGGTAATTTCCGGTCGAACCGGAAGTACGATAAAGCAAGTTAATATGTCAAAAAATAGAAATTGAACTATAATACACAACCCCCAAATGGGGTGAGCCACCTTGGAAAATCACCCGGTATATATTTCATATTTTTTAGCAATTATGTTTTACTTATATCTAACCTTGCGATCCTTAACAATTCAAATTCTTTATTACTTACTCCTATCACTATTGTATAACCTTTTTATAGACTTTCTTTCACATACTCATATATACAGAGGTCCTTAATACGTAACCATTTCTAACAGTGGATGGACAGTTCCAAAGTATGTACTAAACTGTAAAAAACATGACTGATTTGATTCATCTGGTCCATAAGGTAGAAACTGCCCATAAACTCCTTGAGAACTTTTTTGGGACATTCCGATATGATTAAGTAAATCTGTGCAGTCTAATATTTACTTTTGTCCGTGTTTTTTTATTGATTAATTACTACCTCCTATGATTTTAAATATGTGTAGATTAAGTGATTTTGAACATTTCTTACCCGTAATTTTATATTTATACTTCTGTTTTTTTAACCTTCACATACATCTGATGCTTCCATGGTCGTTACCAAGATCAATATACCTAATCAAAAACACAATCACAAACAAGCATTTTTGCTTCTGTGATGATTCGCTTATTCACTGAATCAATGTACTTATTCCTATTTGCTATTTTTTACTGTAAATTTCTTTAAGTGAATAAAAATTATTATTTTATTATCATATTATTATAAAAATTATTGCCTGCCACATGAGGTGTTCCCTGCGCCATACAGCCTATAGAAATTCAAGAAAAACACGAATTGGTACCTACTTTCCGTCGGCTTTCGCGATATTCTCTGAACATCACAGGATTTTCCTTTACGTGAGATATAGATTATTAATTATTCACATGATGAGAATTCAATCCTGACTTCAACTGTATCGTAAATTATTGTCGAAAACACGTTAAAATTACGAAATATATCGAAGATATGAATCAAAAACGTCAAGTTGAATATTGGATATCTTATTCTTATTCAAAATATCCAGAATTATTAAAATTCGTGAGTATTTTAATAGTAACAAATATCGTTAAATAGCTACATTTTTTACGTACCCGTTGTCATGTGAAAGGCGTTCCTGGCATTCACATTCCGCCATTTTCTTAAAGGCGTGGTAGGACTCAGAATTGGAGCGAAGGGCCAAAACTTGCCAGGGGCACAGAAGGCGCAGCCGGTACAACTACCCTTTATATGTCTTATTCTTCCTGAAACCCACCATCACCCTGTTTACCAACACATATGTTGTTTTGTTAGTTACAAGGGTATTTTATAATTATTTTGACTATTAAATAAACAAAAAAAAACGGAAAGGGCTGAATAGCTTGCACCCTTAAAGGGTTCAGATAATAGCCCTGAGCTCTTACATATGTGATAGGAGGGTAGGAGTTGACAGGGGTTCGTTGTCCTTTGTAGGCCTACATTTTCATTTATTCTTTGGGAAAAGTTAACAATAGACTGACCTAACATTTTGATGTGCTTTGTATAAGTGTTTCTTAAGACACGCGTGAAATCTCTATACCGCGAGCGGATGCTATATCTATGAGGTTTTTGTTACGTTTTTATGATACTTTGTATTTAGATGACTTGAATTAAACCCGAAAATAGCTTCATAATTTTTACCTACGGCCACTGTAGAAAATAGACGAAAACAAACGACTCACAGCATCAGTAAGTAGCTCCTTAAGCACGGAAAACAAATCGTATAGTTTTCGTAAACAAAACGCACAGTTGATACAGTGGGACCCATTTAAGATGGAAGCACCCATATAAAACTTACATTTGTCAACCGATTTGAATAATTTTGTTTTCTTTAGTTAGACATTCGAAAAGTCTACTAGGACACCAAATGTCATGTATAATCTCCATTTCCAGGGCCAACTAATCTTTTTTTTCAAGGTCACAAATCTAAAAAAATTACTAGCGATTTTTTTAGAAAAAATCTGACTACAGCACTAGATTCGCGACATTTTCAAATGGTACATATAAGATTTACGTTGAAATGCATCAATCAATAAAAAAGTTATGAGGGAATGAAATTTGATGAATATGCCGTTTAATCAACCCACCAATTCAATTTCAGAACTGTTATCAAAATTCGAAATACACCACTGTATTCAGGAGATCGTTCCTTTTAAAGTTCATCTATATAGGCGTCTTTCATGGAAAAACACCACTTCACTGATAATAATAATGATAATTTTTGGATCTCGACGGCTTTAACGATTCGGATCAAATTTTGTATTTAGATAAGGTATTGCTACTTAAGTTCATCTATATAGGTGATTATCATGAAAAAATGTGATTTTACTCATAATATTAATAAAATAATATCATTTTTGGATCTCTGAAATTTTGTATTTGGCTAAAGTTTTGCGTTTTAAGTTCATCTATATAGGCATCTTTTTTGAAAAAAGGTCATTATAATAATAATATGAATTTTTGGATCTTGGAAACAGCAGACTGTATATGGCCGTAGGTAAAGTATAGTACGTAATGCGTGTTGTAAAGTAAATACGCACTCGCCGCTACGCAGGTTCGTGTGTATGACTTTTACAACACATGTTACGTAATATAACTATTTAACACCATTACCATTCACCATTATACGTGTCTATCTATACCGGGTGTCCACGAAAGGAAGCTCGCCCCTATAACTTTTTTGTTTTTAAAGATCTCGAAATGAAATTTTAAGAATCTGCGTAAACAGATCAAACTGCATTTTTTGACATGTGGCTTACCTTCATGCCACTTCCGGTCTTACCGGATGTGATATAAACTTTCAATTTTTAAATGAGACACCCAGTATACTTTCAATTTTTTTATCTCCATATGACATTTTGAGTACAACTATGTATAACCAAAAATGTTATTGATTTTGAAATTTATTTTTAAATCTAGAGGGCTATGAATACGTTCAAATTATTGATTTTAGTACTAAAGTAATGAGAAAAATATAACTTTACGGTTTTCGGTTAAAATGCATCTGCTGTGTAGAATTTAATTTTTTAAAGAGCATATCATTACGATTAATTTGTTACCGCAAACAATTAGATCTCGAACAAACTTCCGTCAACAAATTCCAGAATATTACAGTAGACCTTTCCTTATAATATTAAAATTCATCGAGTATCCTGTGACCAACGCAAATGATATTACAAAACCATCAATCCGAAAACTAATAATAAATCTACTTGCATAAATGATATTATTAAAATTTTTTTCAATCAATAGCGTACATAATAGTTTCCCAATTTACTTTTGCAGAAGAGAGGTAAGATAAGATATAAGAAAACGTACGAAATAACTGAATATTTCACATGTCTGTGGAAAGGCATACTTGGCGAAAGGCCTCAATTTCATCGAATAAAAAATAAGATGGATTTACTTTTAAATAGTAATAAACTTACTAACGTTACCTTCTGCATAAACATGCACTTCCTGAAGCAAACAAACAGAGATAAATAAGATATCTACAATTGAAGAAAATGATCTTCTGAAAATAATAATATTCTAATCGATAAATATATCTACTCCCATTTTAAACTGATTCATCTGTTTGCTTCTCTGCATAAAATATCTTGAATTGAATTTGCTTGCAGTGAAACATTCTACTCTCCACCCTAGATAGCATTTATAAAAATTCCTTCTTATATTAACTCATTATGAAATAATCCTCTTATATCTCAAAAATATAATTCCTTTGCCAAAGGCTTCAGGAAGCACTAAGAAAGTCGACCTGCGAGCTGCGATTACGACTTCCATTGGATCCAATTTCATTTTCTTTGACCGTTTGGATTGGTTGTGGGGGATATGTTTTTGTATCATAGTTGGTGGATTTGTATGTACGTCTACTTCTAGTCAAAACTGTTCTTATACAATCAAACAATATGGAAATTAAATTATTTCTGTTGTGAAGGTGGGTGAAATATGTTTTTGTTTTCAACAGTTTTGTTTCTGATAGCAAATGGCATTATTTCTATATTCGATCACACTGCTATGCGTCGACAATAACGTTTTTCAAGAAAAATATCGAGGGAGAAACCGCTGAGAATATTGTGTACACTAATTCCCAAAAATCGTAAGTAATGCCACTAATACCCAAGTAATTCCACAGTAATACCCAGTTATTCCCGAGTAATACCCAGTTATTCCCGAGTAATACCCAGTAATTCCCGAGTACCCAGTAATTCCCGAGTAATACCCCCCAAGTAATGCCAGTAATGCCCGTCGGAAAAGTAAGAAAAATATAAAATCATGTATAATGTTACTTCTCTTGGCAAGTAATAGTCGAATGACCTTTTATTTTTCATTGCATAATTCGGATTTCTCTTATTTTTCAGACAATTCCAATTCCTATGTTTTGACTTTTTTTTCCACAGATTATAATTGTTCTCTCACTTCTGAATTATTCCTGTAATACCCATGTAATGCTCGAGTAAGTCCTAAATAATTCATCCAATGCCCGAGTAATACACCAGTAATACCTGTAATGCCAATTTTCAAGTTATACCCCTAATTCCCAACTAATACCCGAGTAATGCCAATATTTCCCGAATAATACCCAAGACATGTACACCAAAATTCCTCTGCGGTTTCCCCCTCGGAGAATACAGTATCTGAAATGAATCTAGGAAATTAAAAAAGAAAAAAAAACCTTCCGAGAAAAAAAAACCGAAAAAAAGTTAGGAAGAAGCTGTAATTATTTCCTATGGATTTTTTTCGGGGATTTTTTTGCGGGTTTTTTTTTCAGGGTTTTTTTTTTCAGGGTTTTTTTTTTCAGGGTTTTTTTTGGTGATTTTTTCCAGGGGTATTTTTAACGTTTACTATCTGAAATATGAATATTATAAAAAAGATCAGTTTTCTGGGACTGAAAATTATATCAGTGTTGGGCACAAAAAAAGAAAATTCAGTGATCGGACGTGTGCCAGGCATGGAAAATTAATTTTCCTTGTGCAGAAAAAAATAGTTTTTATTTTCAATCTCGCGTTTATGGAATTTTAACACATTGACAGGTAGGAACAATCTAATAGTGAAAACCCAAAGCCGTAAGGTTTGCAGGTACTCAAAGGGTTGAAATAAGGGTGCGATCTTGTAAAAGAATACTCGGTTGTGGATGCGTTTATGGCAATCGACAGAATTACATTTGATATCGTTAGGAACGCGAAAAAAAAATTCCTATAAGCCCGTCAGAATATTATTGCCAAATAAATATTTATGATACTAGTTCGTAAAGTATGACTTTTTTGTATAATCGTGAAATTTGTTGAATGCGAGGCGTAGACGAGTTCAACGAATACAGAGAGTACAAAAAAACCCTTTACGAAAGTGTATCGTATAAAGTTTTTTCTCCGAAAGTTATTATATTGACCAATAGGGAATTACACTGTAATAAAAATGACGTTTTATTTGTAACAGAACACCACGAACCTATTAATCTATTTCATATCGACTACAATTCACTTCAAAACTATTCCAAATCGAGATTGAATAATAATAATAATATAATAATAATAATATTTATTCATTTCATTTTCCATTTTCCATTAAAATATATAAATAAAAAATATGATAATGACAATACATAGGAATGTGAATGAACAAACCAATAAATAAATATTGAATAAATATTGAATATTCTACGAAGTACCGAAATACTTGTTTGTAGGTTTAAATACAATAGCACATATAAAAAAATATAAATACGAGTATAAATATATAAAAAATAAAGTAAAAATAGAGTTTTTTTTTTATTAAAATTATTGTCTCATTTGTCATTTGTCTATAATTTCATGCAACTTCGATCTTGGTGTTTCTAAAACATAATTTTTCAATTTTCTTTTGTAGTGTTTTATTTGTGTCTCTAGTCTTAGGCATTCTGGAAGATAACTAAATATTTTTGGTCCTAAGAAACTGTAACTCCTTTGACCAATCGATTTATGCATAAATGGAACTAAACACTGATTTTGTCCCCTAATATCATGCCGGTAATATTTTGTTATTAATTCATGTTTGTTGATAAACTGATGTGTACCAATGCTTATGAAGAACAATTGCTTAACATCAAACACTTTTGTTTCTGAATAAAGTTGGTCTGTTGGATATCGTGAATTTTTTTTATAAATAACTTTAAGTAGGCGTTTTTGAATAACCTCAATTTTTGTTAGGTATACATTTGATCCTCCTCCCCAACTTATAATACCATATGCAAGATGTGGTTCGAAAAGAGTGTGATATAGCATTCGCAGATGTTTTTCTTCGAGTATATTTGAAAACTGTTTGATCTTATAAACTACACATCTCAGTTTTTTGAGTAAATTATGAATGTGATGATTCCATCTAAGATGACTATCTATAATAATTCCTAGGTATTTAATATAATTTGCGTTTTTTATTTGAAGGTCGCCGTGGAAGGATATATTGTCATAATTTGGAAGATTGTTCGTATAACTACAGAAAGGGACGTAAAAAGTTTTCTTGAAATTAATTGATAGTAATTTGTTATCAAACCATTCTTTGATTTGTGGAAGATCTCTTTCGATTTTCATTTTCAGATCGGTCCATGTTTTATCTTCATAGATTATAACTGTATCGTCAGCAAAACTTATAACGTGCCCTCTGGTTTCAACGAGAAATAGATTATTTAAATAAATTGTGAAGATACGATTATACTTCTTTCGAAACTATTCAGTTGAATTTAATGGGAAGGCACACTTTGTTTTGATTCCAGACGTGCAATATATGTAGAGACTTTGACGTCATCTATATTCGTCGGATGAAATACCGGTAATAGTTCGCGCGAAAATAGCTAGTGTTTGAATTCTCCTCCAATTATTTTTTTTCTGGATCAAATACAATAAAAAATAAATAAAGAAAAATCTTTTTCACGCAGTTTGACTTGTAAGTATTCGAAAAAAATATATAAAAAATTACTAGTGTAATTCCATATTGTAGCAATTGTATATCTTTACATTATGAATTGTCGTCGTACTTATTATAAAATGAAAACTTCAGAGTTTTATTCGACGCAAAATACTGTATTTTTCAAAAATGCATAAATGTATAAACAGTGTGTAAATATTTACTTAACGAACAATTGATAATTTTACGCACAGGTAATTTACTTACGCACTTGTCCGAAACAGTTACGGGGCTGCCCCATGAGAAGGAGATACATTCGGATTTTTCAGGAGTGAACATTTTTCAGGAAAAAAGTGTATTTGTAGTGAGCTGGAAATTTGAAGAAATTTCGAGCCTATTTTGCCCCACATATGTTTTACCGTGAAAATAGGTTATTCTCGCGAGTAGCATCACTTAGGTCAACACCAAATAGCCGGTATATGAATTTTCAGCATTTCCATCAGTCCTGATATTTTCACCATTTTACCTCGATAGTTATGGAAGTTACGGGGGTGCTTTCATTAAAAGTGAGACACACTGTAGATATTTCATATAGACATATCCTCAATCGTTCAGTCGTTCCACTGTTAGCGATCCCATCGAGACTGACCCGTCGAGCTCAGTCCTCACATCCATATGCCGTCACTTTAGAGACATGCCGAACATCTGTTTCTCAGCATCGTTCAAAACAATTTAGACAGTCTGGGTAGGCGTAACATTTTTTTACTCCCTATATCTCATATATAACACGGATTATCATTCTGTAACAAATTATGGCCAATAAATACACGTACTCTTCATTATGGATCAGATTTTCGGTTTATTGAAATGTGTATTTGAGACTAATCAAGTGAGTTGTTTTGACATACTTAGGTACTTGTTTGAAGTTTAATTTCTATTGAATTAAAAGAAGTATAAACATGTCAAGTAGTGAAGATTAACCAGATAAAAAATCTATGAAAAATTATAAAAATAGTTCATGGACCATTGAGTTACAAGAAATATTTAATTTTTTACTTTATGTACAATAGTCCATATTGAAATTTATTTTGAAGTAATTTTTGAATATAACTGGATTGAAATAAATTCTTGTTTTAATTTTTTATCGGTAGTAGAAAAAATAGTGTGTGTAACGATCATGAATTTTTTTACGCACTTGTGCGAAAAAGTATAACTTTACGCACTGTCAACTGGTTGAATGTAAAGGGAACATCCATTAATTAGAGGGAGAGGGTGGTCTCGGTAAATATCACATAATTTTTTTTCCGCAAGAAACAATGTAAAATTCGCGAGAAAACTAAGTAAAAATTAATAAATACTATCTATTAACTAGTCTTAAATAAAAAATATATAAGAAAATTGTTTTATTAATAAATCTAATGCAATCGAGCACAGATTAACTCATTTATATTACAAATACTATTTTGAAAAATTTCACGTGATATTAGGGGAGGGGGTCGAGCATAATCTCACGATATGTAGCCAAGGGGAGTGGGGGGGTTCAAAAATTGCCATAATTGTCTCACGTAATTGATGGATGTCCCCTAATTCATAATTTATTCTGACAGTAAGCAGGCTCCAATGAAAATGTTTCATGGTCCTTGCCACTTAGCATTGAAAAACAATTTCAGCTTTTGTTGGGAATTTCCAAGATGATCACTGAAGTATGTATCCAGCGTCATTTCTAGGTTGCGAAGCCAAATGATTTCGAAAAAAAAAATGTTGATACGAATTGTCGGAAGATCATTAAACTAATAATGAAAAATGGGTTATATAATCCAGTCTTCCACTTTCACCAATCCAATACATATATTCGTAGGCAAGTTACCAACTGAAAACCACTACTGCCCCCTACGACCGTTGAATTGTAATATACTAGGAAAGATTTATATAGAAAAAATATAGGATAAACGAAAAGGTAGCATTGAAAACCGCTGAAAGAAAGCCATGCCGCAGTTACATCTGAAATATTTGGAGACTTTAACCAATGAAAACATCAGCAAAACCCGGAAGCTCACCAGAACAAAAAAAAAATTATTTTCAATCCAAGGACACCATTGCAAAATACGTCATGGGGACACAAAACCCCTTGCTCCCCATGAACTGCACCGATATGTCTAGGGAACGACAACCTCTCCGGTAGTATTTGTCTTCCATAGATAATTTTCTTATTTTAAAACATGCAATCCAATAATTGTTCACGGTCGCATCAAAAGACAATGACCTCCAAGGGCATTTGACCTATTTTTGTAAATCTGGCTATAAACTTCTTTATGTTCACAGTTTTACTTGAAATACTTTTATTTCTGCAGAATTATGTTTTGACTTGATCTGAAATTTCATACTAACATTATTTTTAATATTTTATTGTTCGCCATCATGGAAACGTAACATTTTATTTCTACATAGTAAAGTAGAACCAACAATCTAGTAAGGTTGTAAATCAATATTATCCGACGACCCTCATTAGTACCCATTGTTCGGAATACAGATAAGCAATGAAAGTGTGTGTCCCTTAAAATATTCTCAGGTCCGGATTCAAATATCTCATCAAATAGTTTGGATTTTAATAATAGTAGGCTCTCCATTTTTTGGCTTCTGTTGACAGTTTTGTATTTGAATATATTTGGTAATAAAAAATCTCCTGAGCTGTACAACCCTTGGTAATGATATGTTTAAATGTGTGTAAGTAATAAAATTTACTTACCTGGCCACCTGACTTTTGGTACTAATGGACTATTAACTA
Organism: Chrysolina haemoptera; assembly: GCA_958298965.1. NCBI lineage: Eukaryota > Metazoa > Arthropoda > Insecta > Coleoptera > Chrysomelidae > Chrysolina > Chrysolina haemoptera. Next base: position 16,894,302 of record OY282602.1, on the reverse strand, counting down.
GATTATAGCAATAATAGTCTATTTCAGAAATAAAAGGGAGGAAGTTAAACCAATATTTAGTCATTACCTAATAATCTGTTGCCAGTTCAAAGAAACTAGATGGCTGTGATGTAGATAGTATATGCCTTATATAAAGAGCAAATTGTGCCTACATTAGATATTTTAATGCAACGGCTACAAAATAATGAAACAGGTATACAGTGTTGCATGCAAAGAGACTTTGAGGACGTCTCTTTTACGAAACGGATTTCAATTTAGAAAACTCAGTAGTGGCAGAAACATCATAATGGAATCTGCGCGCCTCAAGAAATGGAGATTTGAATATTTATTGGCTATAAACGAGTTTAGAGAATGTGGTAGAACGATAGTTTATTTGGATGAAACTTGGTTCGATAAACACGATATTCCAAAAAAAAAGTTGGGTAGACTCATCTGACTTGTGCAAAACTAATGTGCCGTCTAATAAAGGAAAACGCATTGTCTTTATCGGCAAATAATATTAAGGACTCTTTAGTCGATTATCATGATGATACAGCCGAATTATTTAAGACTGGTTCCAAAATAAACTCATACCAAATATTCCACCCAACAGTATTATCATCATGGATAATACCACAGTCGAAAAGACACAAACGCCACTATACAAGAATATATGTTAAATCATGATATGTACTATGAGGAAAAGTACACAAAAAACAGTTACTAGAAGTTTTACACAGTTTTTCGATAAAAAAGGAATATTTTTGTGATTCATTGGATGAAAGCTTGGGACATACGGTGCTCAGACTTCCTCCTTATCACTGTATATTTAACCCAATTGAACATATATGGCATTAGCTTAAGTCAGCTGTTCGAAGAAATAATACTTCTCCAACCTTAAGTTCAAATGTGGTAGCTCTCATTCAAACAGAAACTGCAAACATTCCTGACAGCAGCAGTTATATATAATATATTATATGTACATAGATAATTCTCAATTATAATCAAGCGATTTTTCTTAACCCAATATCGTTATACCTATTTATTTACATACAAAACAAAATTGAATGGTTAAGGCAGGTACAACTCTGCGTAATATGGACGGCCTGACCGCCTGCCGATATCTCAAGAGGTTGGTGATTAATGACCTTATAATTCTGGTTATACTTTACACTTTCATATCCTAATTAACATAATTCTATTGTGGAACTACAATCCTCTATCGCACGCTCTTGAATGCACGGTAAATATTGCTTTTTTTTATTTGTTTTGCCGCCTCCTACGATGAGGGTGAGTTTCAGCGTGGGAGGACGGAAAGTGGAGCGAAAAGCCAAAACTTGACAGGAGCACAGAAGCTGCAGCAAGTCGAACTACCCTTATAGGCCTAATTTACCCTGACATCACGGCATCGTTATGAAAACTGAAAGTTGTATTCTTCAACAGATCACAAACAACTTTAGGTGTATACGGAGTGCAAACTAGAGTTTGAAGGGCCGAAGGTTGATTCGTATCCTTGAAGGGTTCAGGTTATGGCCGTGAGTAGTGCCATGCGTGAAGGGAGGGTAGAAGTTATAAGAGGTTGTTGCCCTTAGTAGGCCTAACATTCATGTTTTTTCGAGGATATTGTTTCAGAAGAACTTCGTTTACAGAAATTATGTTTTAGGTTTTATTATTTATTATAATTATTATTATGTTTAGGTATTTCAAGTTTGTTAGGCATGAACATTATGGAAGCCAGTGGAAAGTAAAGAAACGAAGTTCAAAAGTGAGGTCCGAAAGGAGAAATGACTAGATAAAGGATAAGTGTTACAATAATTGACAGAAAATAACGGTATTATTAGTCAAGGAAATATCGAACCTCCATAAAAAAATGATAGTTTATGATTATGATTATAATGTGTTTCGAAGGTGTTAGGTACAGCTAAAAAACAACAAGTACATATTAATTTTGTTTTTGAGGGGTCATTTGTTGAAGAAAGTAGGTATAATTGGAGCAATATTCACATTTGAGTTGAATGACGCTGAGAGTTTTTTTAATTTAAATTTCATCAGTCATTAATAGTCCAGCGATAACATATTTGAAAGGTTTTTATTCGAAAATATGAATAGGATATTCATAAAATCTGTTGTGGACTCATCTGCGGCTGAAAGACAAACTTCAGTCGCTATATTTTCCATCGTTCAAGATAACCTCTTCGAAGGTATTCATGTTGAAAAGGGGAACATTCTCCATGAAAATTGAAAGATGAAAAATATGTTTTATTTGTAACATCTAACAGAAAACAACTACTTCCTTGGCTAAAGCCACGCTGGACATTGAACTGCATCTGATATATATAGTGAAAAGACTCTAACTGAAAAGAAAAAATCTTAACGTAAAAATTCGCATTTTCATTCAGATGGTTGATTTTTTTATTTTCTCTAGTTTTTGTTGAAAATTCATTAAATAAATTAGGTAGGGAGAATTTTATTAATATCACTCACATAAATCATTCACCTCATTGAAGCAAGGTTCGCTTCTCTCGCATTTAATCCCCAATACATTTTGGTCGACGAAAAACTATTTCGCTTTACCAAGCTCATCAGGGAGATTGATAGAATTGGAGAGCAGGCTCTTCAGAAACAATTATACACATCAAGGATGGAAATGATGGAAATATTTCCTCTGCGGTAACACTTTGATGATGTTTTTCAATAACATTCTCCCTATCTAATTTATTTAATGAATTTTCAACGAAAACTAGAGAAAATAAAAAAATCAACCATCTGAATGAAAATGCGAATTTTTACTTTCAGATTTTTTTTTTTCAGTTGAAGACTTTTCACAATATCTATCAGATGCAGTTCAATGTCCAGCGTGGCTTTAGTCGGGGAAGAAATTGTTTTCTGTTAGATATTACAAATAAATAACATTTTTCATCTTTCAATTTTCATGAAGAATGATCCCCTTTTCAATATTTGAAAGGATTATGTCAAATGGCTGCGAAGATACGGAAGATATGACCATAAAGCTTTCTCATTTATTTGTCTAATTATGCCCATATGCACCGTACATACATAAGCCTAGCTTAGGGTTTAAGCCAGCTCAAGTGATACATTTCATAGGCACCGATGGGACAACGGACATTGAGCTCGCTTATAGCTAAACCATCTAAGTTGGTATGGTTTAAACCGCCAAGCTCTGCTTATAGCAAAGATAAACTTACTTTTTATTGAATTTCTTGTTCAAGTACAGGTATTGTTTACAAACAAAAAATGGAACTGGAGGATGAAATATGTATAGAAGATGATGTTGATGTACTAAATATCATTAATTTTGGATTTTTACGTCGCCGTAAAACGTCAGGCCGAATTATATTGACGATATGGAAAACCTGAAATATCATTACTAGAACTGATAGGGAATAACTTGGAATACGAAAATGATTTGTAAGAAAGTTACACACATGACATTTTCAATTCTGCGCATAGGGGGAATAATAAGTCAAAAATGACCACTTTTCAGGAGGGGCTAAAAACTGATCTAATAAAAAATAAAACAATGAATTGAAAATTTTTGCATTTTACACCCAGTACACATATTTGAAACAAAATACACAATACTGTATTATATGATATTTGAGTGACTTGTTGCATCTGCCACGAGAAACAGATACAAAATATTGACTTAAGTCAATCAATCAATCAAAATATACTTTATTGTCGAAAGATAAACATCTCGTTGACAAAGCCATCATAAATAGGTAAAATATTAGTTATATGAAAAGTAAATATATCAGTCTGGAATGAACATAGGTGCTATTGATGAGCAAACAAACATATAAATTAGAATTATAAATGATATATAAACATACATATACATATTTACACGCAAAGTCACACACACATACACATATATTCAAATACATATACACATATATAAATAGATACATCTTAGATGAAAGACTAGTCACACTTAATAATATAAAATTTATAGGAGTTATAAGTAAATTATATAAATATGAGTAAACAGATGAATACATAAATAAATAAATAATTGCGAAAATGAAATAAATGAATCCATAGCCATTACGCTATTTCAGTAAACATAGAGTACGCAATAGTTACAAAGTAACAAATGATTTTATATCTGTATGCCCTCCAAGCATTTGTCAATGTACTCTTGAACACTATAAAATACCTGTTCAATAAGAACTTGCTTAACATATTTTCTGAACCGATCAAGCGATTGGATATCTTTGATGCTTGCTGGAAGAAGATTATACATTTTAACCGCATTGTATATTAACGAATTTAACTTGTCATTCTGGCGAGTGAAGCCACCTACAATTTCGTAAGATGATTTGTTCTTATGTACAAGGCACACCGTTTCTAGGATGAACATTGAAGGAAGTGTGAGTAATTTTTGATCCTTAAACAATGGTTTACAAGACACTCTAGGCTTAACATTGCACAGATGGCGCGCTTTTGAAGAATGAATACTGCATTGAAGTGTTGTTGGTTGCAGGTGCCCCAGAATGATATGCCATATCTCAGATGCGATTCAATAACAGCGTGGTACACAATTTTTGCGGTCGAAATACCCAATTCTTTCGACACCATTCGCAAGGCATAACATCCCGAAGCCAGTTTTTTGCTCAGTATTTTACTGTGATTGTTAAAATTGAGGTTGGTGTCCAAATTGATTCCAAGAAATTTGTTGGAAATTGTATTTGGTATAAAATCATTAGCCAAGGTAATCCCTGATAAATTACAATTAAAGGACATGAGGTTGGTTTTTTCGATATTAAAGGAAAGCAGATTGGAGTTGCACCACTCTCTTACACTGATAATATCTTGTGCTATTTTGTTCTGAAGGTTTTTTTCATTGGTGTCATGCCACATGATAGTTGTATCATCTGCGAAAATTGTGAATATGCCATCAGATTTGATGTAGGCCAAATCATTAAAATATAGTAAGAAAAGTACTGGACCCAGTACTGAGCCCTGAGGCACACCGTGCCAGACAAGGCCAATATCTGACAGCGTGTCAGTTCTCACAACTTGGGTGCGTTGACTCAGATATGACTCAATCCAACTTAGACTTTGATCTCTGAACCCATAGTGCTGAAGTTTGCGCAACAGTATTTCACTCAAGAGTACAATATTCGGGTATTTGTACTGAGTACTTCCCAGCTCTGATGACTGAGCTCGACGGGTCAGTCTCGATGGGACTGCTAACGGTGGAACAATTGATGATATTCCGGAAGAGCATCGTCCATAAAAATCATCGACATAACCTCATACTAGACTGTCAGATGAGTCCTTTGAATAAAACTGCTCCAATGACGAGCAAGAGTTAAAATATTTTTTTACTTTTAGTTTCATTACAATATAATCGGAGTGAAAAAAAGGGGGTGTTTAGTGAGTTAGCAGAAATACGCCAATTTTTATTTGGCGTGTGAGCCCGAACTGTCAATCGAAAGAAAAACCTGGAATTTGTAGGAAATTTTCTGTTCTTTCATTTTGAATGGAGAAGTTATTGACGAAAAAATTATATTTTTCCAGTTATAAGTCAAAAACTACAAAGAAATCGATTTTTCACCATTTTGCATTTTTTTTAATGTTCCGTCAAGAAATTTTGTTAGCAAACTCCAGATTCGGATTTAGCATTCCAAGAAACGTGTGAAATGGAAAAAACAACCCCAAAACCTTCCCGCCAGGGGTCCTCTCGAATACAAATTTACTGAATTATGTCGTTCATTATACATCCTAATAATACTTTCCACTTTTGTTTTTTATAGCGACATGAATGAAGTTATACGTGCTGACAGTCACATGACAGACTGACTTAATATATCAATCCTCTGATAATTCATCGAAATGGATATTGAAGAAGAAAAAGGAAAAGGAAAAGATGAGGAATATCCTCCCTACGTGATATCCGTCATTACAGAAGTACTGGGAACTGCAATACTGGAATTTTTGGGTAAGTCCAACATCAATTAAGAAAAAAAATTACTGAAAAACTTCATTCAGTTGATAAATTATTTCAAAATGAGTTAATTATTTCGGCAAAGAAAAATAGTAAACACTTTCACTGAAGGAATAATACCAGATTACAAACATACAACTGAACGTTGAAAGAGTAAACAGAATAAGTTTTTTGGTGCATATACGTTACACGATCTGCAACTAGTTTTGCAAAAATTGTCGGTGTTACCCACGTAGTTAAGCCATATTACGACGTCAAAAGTCGTTTTGCACTAGGCAGAATTGCTTTCAGTTCAATAACTGTTTTTATGAACAACTCGAAGGTACAGCCATGGACAATCCTCTGTCTCCCTTCCTAGCTAATTTGTTTCTGAGTAAGTTTGAGATGGAAGCAAGAAAGAGCTTCAGCTATTTTTCTAGGGTTTGTGGACGACGTGTTCGCTATTTTTGATACAAAACAGGTCGACGTAGACAGTTTTGTTTCAGAATTGAATAGCCAGTTTCAAACCATATCGTTCACGTATGAACCTGAAAAAGAAAAAATAGTTGCCATTTTTAGATGTATTAGTAATTAGGAACGACCAAAATCAGCTTGAATTCGTTATCTACAGGAAGGACACAAACACACTCAGATACATCCCTGAGAGTTCTCACCATTGCATACAGCACAAAATGGCGGGATTCAATTTCTTGGTCAATGGACTCTTGTAGTTTCCACTCAACGGTTATTGTGTGGACTTGGTAGACAAACTGATAAGGAAACATAAATTTAAGAGAACCCTTCGTAACTCTACAACTCTGCAACCAGAGGAAGCAAACCCCTTCTGAATATATCGTTATTCCATACGAACCTCGAGTTACTCGAGGTTTCGACAGCATGTTTAGAACCGTCAATATGAAGGTGGTATACAAGACTTCATATAAACTGTAACAAATCTTGGGTACTCCCAAAGATAAGACGGAAGAAAAAGAAAAGTCGGAGATTCATGAAATTAGCTGTAAGGACTGCGAGAAGTATGTGGGCCAGACCCGTAGGGCCATAAAATCAAATCGAATCAAAATGTACTTTATTGTCTGAAGAATAAAAATCTTATTGACAAAGTGTTGATCGTCCTTACAAAGAGTCTTATGTAAATAATAAATATAAATATTCAAATATAAAAAGGTAAATGAAAGTACTGTTGCGTCTTCGGGTTCAAAAATAAGTGTACACTAAGGTTGGTAGAGCCAAACGGCATCACCTGGCTCGAACATAGTCCCTGGACTCTTCCTGTCGAACCTCTTTTCCATTTTATCACTGGAGATTTGAAGACGACGTCTGCAGAATTCATGAACTTTGTCCAGTCTTTCTCGCAACTCTTGAACATATTCTGGTAGGACTTTGTCCTCTGTACTTCTGGGTGGCATTCCAAACAGCAGATTGCATGGTAGTTTCATTTCTCGCCCAGTGATCAACATTGAAGGGGTATATCCGGTGGACTCATGCTGGAAACTTCGATAGGATAGGAGAAATAGTGGTACCAACTCATCCCAATCCTTTTGATTTTTGGAGATGAACATCGACAGGTACTGGCTGATGGTTTTATTATGTCGTTCAACCATACCATCTGATTGTGGATGTAGGGCTGTGGTACGAGTCTTCTTCACACGTAGAATGTTCATCATTTCCTGCCATAGCTCAGATTCGAAGTTTCTTCCTTGTTCAGAATCTAATTTTAGTGGGACTCCAGGTCTGGCTATTACATTTTCTATGAAGGCCTTTGTAACGGTCTTTGCCTCCTGGTTTGGAATGGGCACAACTTCAGGCCACTTGGAGAAATAGTCCATGGCTACCATCAAGTATTTATTTCCTTGCTCGGTAACAGGAAACGGCCGAAGAATGTCAACTGCTACTCTTTCGAATGGTTCCCCAGAAAGATACTGCGCCATTTTCCCTCGACTTCTGGTTTTGGGTCCCTTCTTTGAAGAACATAGGTCACATCTTCTGCACCATTCTTCTATATCACGACGACAATTCACCCAATAGAATCGTTCTCGAATTCTAGCAAGGGTTCTCTTGATTCCGAAGTGTCCACCTGCACGACTACTATGAAGTTGCTCGAACACATTTTTAGTAAATGCTTTAGGCAGGACCAGTTGGTACACTACAGTTGTGGTTCATAAATCAGATTCTTCAGACTCGACTGTTACGGTGGTAACTTGCAGAGTTTCCTTGCAATGTTCATCATTGCTTTTATATACAAATAAAGTTCTAGAAAACTTAAGAAATCAATAGTACACAATAAGAATGTTCGACGATTGATCCAGAACAAATTTCAGGTCTGTAACAGTACGGTTTCGAGAGCACATTGCTCATATCCGATTTTCGAGACCAGAAAAATCGAGTGTGGCTCAACATGCTTTGGACCACGACCAACGATTTGATGACACAAGCTTTAGATTAATTAGACAGGTTCATGACCGCAGAGTTCTCGATGCATTCGAGAGTCTAGAAATTGCGAAGTGTAAAAATAGTATGAATGCCAATAAGGGCCCTATACCATACAGCCCTTTGTTCAAGTTCATAGTACAATGAACGTTTCTTTCCTTCATAATTCATTAGTCTTCATTCGATATCATTACTTAGTTTATTATTATTCGTTAGTTTACTACTAATAATTTTTTCTGGTTTTCAAGTATGTTGGTAAAGTAAATATTATTATATAAATATAATGTTAGTCATTAATCCAACTGTCATCAAATACGAAACAAGTAGTTTAGAGCAGGTAGTTTCTGATTTGAAGTAAACAATTGGAGAGGATATTTGAGGTAAGTAGAATAGAAGGTCAGTTAAAATAGATATTGAGTGCAATTAACCACTCAGATATGTAGTATAAATAGGATTAGAATTTTGTTCTCTAGCATAATAAGCGTATAGCTCTTGAGAATGCTAACTTTGTTAACGAAACGCGCGTCGAGTGAAAGTGACGTAGTTTCGGTGTTTTGGGTAGCTTCTATTTTTTGAATTGTATTCAAACAGAGGTTCCAAGCATCCATTTTCGGAAATGTTCACAGGTACTATAGGTTTGTTTTTCTCATGACTCAACAAAATGGATAGGTCTGTTTCAAGAAATCTGAGTTAAAGCATTTGCTCAACGTTTATTCATACAACCCGTTGTCACACCAGGGTGAAAAGTGAAAAGATCTAAATTGAAAAAATTCAATATAGGATGTCAGTGTCATATGTCAAAGTCGCATGACCCACATATCAACGACAAATGTGACACAATGATATAGTGCTTTTTTTGTAAAATTTTTGTCAATTTTTGACCCAACACGCACAGTCGAAGAGTGCTGCTGTAAAGGATAACCGTGGCAATGGTCATCGGCAACGACGATGTGTTTAGAATGACGTTACCTATGATCACGGCCCAGTTTATAATTTCTGGTTTTGACACATCATTATAACGTAGTAGGAGTTCGAAAAAAATCTGAATTTTGAATACGGTTGGCTTGACTTGATTTTGCGATTCTGAAGTTTTTGAACTGAATTTGCATCATGAATTTCAAATGGAACACCTCGTATATTTTTTGACCATATGATGTAAAACTAGGACACGAATATTTTTGTACATATCCATATGGCTATTTCTATTCGTTAGATTGCATTTATGGACTTTGAAAATTTTCAGTTGTTCACACACATTCCTGTACTTGTAATTTTTTTAGGTTGTATGGGGTGTATATACACCTTTAACCTAGGACCACTTCTGCCAGCATTTTCTTTCGGATTTGCCGTGATGATACCAATACAAATTTTCAACCATATCAGTCCGTGTCATATTAACCCTGCAGTATCAGTGGCAATACTCATTTTTGGAGGAATTCACTGGAAGAGGTTTTTGGTATATATCGTATCACAATATGTAGGATCATTTCTTGGATATGGCTTACTGAAGGTAATCATTCTGAATTTTCGATTGAAAATATGATGTGAAATCAATAATAATAATAATAATAACTTCATAAACAGATTTATTTTTTAAAAGATCGTTTCATTTTATTCTTGAATTTTGAAGAACATTCAATATTTTCCAATGAGGTTGGCAATTTATTATAAATTAGTGTACCATCATGCGTTATATGTTTTTATCAATTTCAGTCCTGATTCTGCAGTACATGAACATTTCTTGTCCGATAATTATGAATTGGAATGTTGTCATGAAAATTCAAACTGGTTTATTTCTTTTTAATTCTGCCAAGATGAATAAAAATGACCACACTCCCAATTTATGAGGTGGATCCAACTGTATATATTTTTTGATCTACATATACATTTTCAGTTGGTCTCTCGATGAGGCAATTTATATGTGCAATTTGATTGATTTGTTTTGAAGTTTTAAGTAGAAACTTTGGCAGATCCCCATATAGAAACTAAATACTACAACCTAGAGCATATGAAACTGACAGAAATGTTCATTGCTAAGTACCCCCTAATTTTGTAAAGAATACGAATTATGGGTGATTTTTTTTTTTCGGATCATTTCTATATGTTTTTACCAAATTAGGGTTTCATCAATATATTTATTATATTATATCATTTGATTATTTTAAAAGTATCTAGGTCGAAAGATGTTTCGTGTTTCTCATTATTTTTGTTGATATAAATATGTGTGCGGATTTATAAAAATGTAATGTTAATTTATGACACTGTAATCAGGATAGATCCAAAATAAATTATTGTTGTATCATCATTACTTTCTCCAACGCACTCATTTTTCCTCATTTTTTTCTTACTGGTCAAAAAGCTTTTAAACGTTTTTGAACTAGTTATAAACTTGCACTCTAACGCCAATTTTATCCAATTTTCTCGATAAAATTCCATGAGGTTAACAGTGTCAAAAGATTCATTCAAGAGAAAATAAAGCATATTATTGACCACTATCAATTTGCCCCTGAACCAATGATGTTATATCTTGAAGGCTCTTTTTGTATCTCTGGATCTACCAAATACATATCGATGATGAATCAGATTTGTTTTTTCTTTCGAAACATTAATACACGCTACAATAAACAATTAACGATAATTTCAATAATTTTTGAAAAGATTAGAAGTATGAACATCAGCAGTACCCTCTCATGGGAGAACCATGTGAGGTCCATTGCCAAGAGTGCCTCTCAAAAACTCGGTTTTCTGTTTCGCGCCAAGAGGTATTTTACTTCTCGTCAACTGATTATGATTTATAAGGCACAGATTCGACCTGTTTTGAAATATTGTTCCCATATGGAGTGCAGCACCCAAACACACATTGAAACTTTAAGATTCGGTCCAAAAGAGAGCCTTTCGTCTCGTCGGTGATACTTTGCTCACAAGCTCGCTTACTTCTCTGGAACATCGCAGAAAGGTTGGCGATCTGTCTTCGTTTCATAGATATTTTCATGGACGATGCTCTTCCGAAATATCATCAATCGTTCCACCGTTAGCGGTCTCATCGAGATTGAGTGAAATTGTCAAGCTGTGTGCACGCTTCAATATACTTGAAGGAAGAAACTTTGTATTTCGTGCAAAATATTTTTATTTTAAAAATTGTAGCAAAGCGCTTTCGACTGTTAAGTCATCATCAGTGCGTACCTGCAAGTAAGTAATGCTTGAAAATGAAATTGATAAAATTGAAAATTTTTTGAAATTTGAAAGTTATGAAAAGTGAGGTTACTTACTCGTCAGGTGTACAAGAAGCCATATAAAAACATCATGTTCATGGACCAAATTAAAATGTTACAAAATATAAAACATATTTAAAATTGAATAATTTTCATCCTGTTTGAGGATTATTAAAGATAAAGATATGGGATACTACATCATATCTGTCTGAATGTTGAAGCGGAAGTGGAAAAGAAATTTAAATTGACAATGTATGCCAATGACACTATTGACAAGTGACAGTGACCGTTGACATTTGTGACATAGAATTCAAAGAACTCCAGACATGAGTTTAAAAAAGAAACGTAAATCTGAAAGTGATTAGTCTAATGGGAACGTTTCGTTTTCCAAAAATACGATACCAAAGAAAACTCTATCAAGAATACGAATAAATTATCTAATTTATTAATGGGTGAAAAATAATGAGTAATAATCAGAAAGAAAATAGGGGGGTGGGTTCTCTATGGATCTGTCCATCCTCAACCAAATATTGCTAAGACACCGAGAAAAAGTCTAATGAGAACTTCACTCAATATACCTGCATACTGGGAAGACTAACTGAACCTAAGAGGTGACCCAAGTTGAGTGAATTGGCTCCAAAGTTTGAGCACCCACAATTGGGCTTAAGGACATGTTGGACTAAGATAGTTCTCATTAGACTTTTCACATGTCCTTAAGCCCAATTGTGGGTGCTCAAACTTTGGAGCCAATTCACTCAACTTGGGTCACCTCTTAGGTTCAGTTAGTCTTCCCAGTATGCAGGTATATTGAGTGAAGTTCTCATTAGACTTTTTCTCGGTGTCTTAGCAATATTTGGTTGAGGATGGACAGATCCATAGAGAACCCACCCCCCTATTTTCTTTCTGATTATTACTCATTATTTTTCACCCATTAATAAATTAGATAATTTATTCGTATTCTTGATAGAGTTTTCTTTGGTATCGTATTTTTGGAAAACGAAACGTTCCCATTAGACTAATCACTTTCAGATTTACGTTTCCTTTTTAAACTCATGTCTGGAGTTCTTTGAATTCTGTCACAAATGTCAACGGTCACTGTCACTTGTCAATAGTGTCATTGGCATACATTGTCAATTTAAATTTCTTTTCCACTTCCGCTTCAACATTCAGACAGATATGATGTAGTATCCCATATCTTTATCTTTAATAATCCTCAAACAGGATGAAAATTATTCAATTTTAAATATGTTTTATATTTTGTAACATTTTAATTTGGTCCATGAACATGATGTTTTTATATGGCTTCTTGTACACCTGACGAGTAAGTAACCTCACTTTTCATAACTTTCAAATTTCAAAAAATTTTCAATTTTATCAATTTCATTTTCAAGCATTACTTACTTGCAGGTACGCACTGATGATGACTTAACAGTCGAAAGCGCTTTGCTACAATTTTTAAAATAAAAATATTTTGCACGAAATACAAAGTTTCTTCCTTCAAGTTCATCGAGATTGATCCATCGAGCTCAGTCCTCACTTCCATATGAACATCTGAGCAATATAAATCATTCAAAACAGAAGATATTTTCAACAAAAACTGAAAGTTTTTCAATGTCCCTTACCCTCATTCGCCTTCCCTTCCCTTCTGTAAAATTCAGTTTGAATCAAAATTCTTCATTGAGTCAGAAGTGTGCTGCAGATAACAATACTGTACTATTCTATAGTATACTTGTTTTGAGCATCACATTATTCAATTTCACATGTGTATGTGAAGAATGGTTTCCGGGCTTTGAGGCCGTGGTCGGTTCACCTCCCTGGAGGCGGTTTCTTTGTACGTAAAACTGTCAGTAAAACTGACTCAGTTTTACGTCGTTCTTCGAGAAGACTAAACCTATGCTGAATATGCTCAACGCAGTTGTGAGGGAAACGTCCAAAGAAACCGCCTCCAGGGAGGTGAACCGACCACAGCCTCAAAGCCCGGAAACCATTCTTCACGATTTCACTTCCGGCCGTGAAAGCCTTCACTCTATGCTCACATGTGTATGTTAAAAATGATTCCATACTGACCTAATAGATGTTCCGTTCCACCTTCACACACCTCGTCACTTCAATAAAGATATGTCGACAAGTCAAAATAATCAAATAGCACACAGTACATGAATGAATTGCTTTGTTATGGCGTACTCGACCGAACATGTCCGAATGTAACGTACAGAACAAGTCCAGTAGTCTACATTCGGTGTACATCCGTGAACGTACAATTATGGACATTTTCAAATGATCCAGTTTTCTATATTCAATGGCGGGCGTACAAAAACGTAACATATTAGACGTACAGATCAAGTCCAGTATTCAACACTCGAATTACATACAGTTGATTGACGTACACATATGTATAATAAGAAACATTTGGTTTATTGGTCTATTATTGTTCATTCAATGTACATCCAAAATCGTTCTCTTATTGATGTTTCGTATTGGTCCAATATTTTACGTCCATTGATCATCCATGAGACGTACAATACGAATTGTACAAAACACATCCAAGATAGAAAATCCATTCGACATTCATATAGAGTCCCTGGGCGTTTGGATCAATCTTAGACCTAAACTGGACGTCCATTGAATGTTGTATGCTATATATGGGTAGTTCATCTATTGGATGTACATAGACGTATCAGTTCTTGACATCCTATGGACGTACAAAAATGTACAATTACTGATAAATCAAGTTGGTCCAATAATTTTTCTAAATGTACAAATTCGATCCGATCCTGTACACTCTATGGATGTTCAGAAATGTACATTTATTTATTGTTCCAACATTGTACATCCAGTGGATATACAATAAAGTACAAATTAGATCCAGCCCTGTACATCCCAAAGACGTTTAATAACGTACATATATGGATGTTTAACAAACGTCCGATATTTAAAGTTCAATGGACAACCATAAGACGTCCAATTATGAAACGTACAGGGCATGTCCAAAATTGCACATCTACTGGACGTCCATAACAGGTCCATGGACGTTTGGACTTCATTTGGACCTGAAATGGACGTCCATTGAACGTCGTGTGCTGTATGGGGGGTACTCCGACAAACATATACGAGCGGTTCTTCACCGCATAAGACGTAACACCGAGAAAACACATGAACCAATACCGCCTATCCCATGTCGTCCCTATGTGAGAGGTTTATTGGAAAAGATAAGGCGAATTGGATCGAGGTACAACATCCGAACATGCTTCGGATAAAACAACACCATTCGTAGCCAAGACATAAGAAAAGTACCATGCAAGGAGAAACATCGAAGTCGGGAATAGCAGATCCCGTATGGGCGAATCAGCATGTCATCGTTGGAAGCCGAAGTTATATACAAAGGAGAGCATTGGTATAAGAGAAAGTTTATAGAGTCGGCATATATTTTGAATAATGACGTGTTCAGTCAACCGAGCATAGAGATTCGGAATGTGTGCAAACCACTTATCACTCAACTTGATCAATTGAAATTCCAAAAAAATCTGTGTCAAGGCCGGTCATAAAAAAAAAACGCAGAGCATAATTGCCGTATACATTACTTGTATGCTCATGATACAAATTGCTGTATAATGAGTATCCGATATATGAATTTAGTTCGAAAATATGAATAGGATATTCATAAAATCTGTTGTGGAATCATCTGTGGTTGAAAAACAAACTTTAGTCGCTATTTTCCATCGTTCAACATAACCTCGTTAGAGGTATTCATGTTGAAAAGGGGAACATTCTCCATGAAAATTCAAAAATGAAAAATGTGATTTATTTGTAATATCTAACTGATCTGATAGATATTGTGAAAATACTCTAACTGAAAAGAAAAGAAAAAATCTGAGTGAAAATTCGCATTTTCATTCAGATAGTTGATTTTTTTAATTTTCTCTAGTTTTCATTAAATAAATTAGATAGGGAGAATGTTATTGAAAAATATCACTCACAGAAATAGTTTCAATTTCATTGAAGCAAGGTTCGCTTCTATCGCATTTAAACCCCAATACATTTTGGTCGACGAAAATCTATTTCGATTTGCCATGCTCTTCAGGAGGATTGATAGGATTGGAAAAAAAACAGGCTCTTCAGAATCATACACATCAGGGATGGATATGAGGGAAATTTTTCTTCTGCGGTAACACCTTGAAAGTTATTTTTTTGACATAGACCTGTCATGGGCATTGCATTTTGATTTTAGTTCGAAAATATGAATAGGATATTCATATTCTGCGGCTGAAAGACAAACTTTATTCGCTATTTTCCATCGTTCAAGATAACCTCTTGGGAGGTATTCATGTTAAAAAAGGGAAACATTCTCCATGAAAATTGAAAAATGTGATTTATTTACTTAGTTGTTTTCTGTTAGATATTACAAATAAATCACATTTTTCATTTTTCAATTTCCATGGAGAATGTTTCCCTTTTTCATCCCATTCATATTTTCGAACTAAAATCAAAATGCAATGCCCATGACAGGTCTATGTCAAAAAATAACTTTCAAAGTGTTACCGCAGAAGAAATATTTCCCTGATATCCATCTCTAATGTGTATGATTCTGAAGAGCCTGTTTTTTTCCAATCATATCAATCCTCCGGAAAAGCTTGGCAAAGCGAAATAGATTTTCGTCGACCAAAACGTATGGGGGCACATTCAGAGTATTAATTTTCTTTGTTTCTAGACAATGAAAGTCCAGAAGAATTCTACTCATACTGATACATTGTCAAGCACTTTTGATCAATTGTTGTACATATTTTTTCGAATTTTGAATAAACTTTATTATTATTTTAGAATTTGTATTTATTAATGTATCTTTTTTTGTTTTCAGATTACTACACCTTCTCAAAGTAAAATTTGTCTTCTTCGTTTGAAAGTTGGAACCAGCGTTGCTCAAGGGTTCTTCTTGGAGTACCTCTGCACTGTGATCTTGATACTTACCGTTTTCGGTGCCATCGCTTCAAAACCCTATCCCGACAAGGACTCGTTCTGTCTCAGACTGGGTCTATTGATAGCAGGGCTGGTTTTCTCTGTGGAGTCGTTCACAGGAGCGGGACTCAATCCTGCTAGGAGTTTGCCCCCTGCGGTTTTTGAAAATGATTGGACCGATCATTGGCTTTACGAACTGGCACCTATACTGGGAATGGCGACAGGAGCAGTTATTTCCCGATTTGTTTTGAAGAACGACGAAAAATATTCGCTTCATAAATGGATACTAGAGAGATAAGTTTTTTGGGGAAGACCTTTCGAATAAAAGAAATTTGAAAAAGTTTTCGAAATCGTTCAAAAACCTAGTGATTATTTCAAATTCGGCAGAATTTGCCTTTCCGATCATCACTGATCTTGTAGCACCTGATTCCAAAATATTTTTGTAGATAAAAATTTTAATACAGGCATCTGGCTTACCCCTAATACCCAGGAAACGTTGTCATCTCATTCTCATGGCGCTTGAAATACAAGTCAAAATTTTCAGAATCGCAAGTTTTTGAAAAGGGGGCGAAATCATCAATTCCTTCTGACATGATTCATCATTTTGATGATGCAGTTATTTTTCTTAAAGAAACAAGGCAGCTTCAAATTCTGTTCAACAATCAACTTCGCCACTGTTCAAAATTTTGTTCTCATATTATGAAATTCTAAATTAAATCTATGATTTCCAAAAAAATCCAGATAAATCAAACTTATTGTATTCCATTATACTTCACAAAGGATTTGGATCTGTTGAGAAGCTGTAAGGTTTTTTTACAGTGCGGCTTTTAATAGCCCCCCTACCCCTGTTAACTTTTGAACGGTTCGATGTAGAAACTTGAATGAGGGTTTCACCGATACTAATTTTCGAAATGAAAAATATGGTGATTGCTCATTAGGGGGCGAGGGGGGGCTATCAACTCAAAATTTTCAAATAGCTAGGGGGGTCAAGTGGCACATCGTTGAAAAGAGAATTCAATTCTCTTTACAACCATCTAAATATTTTTCAATATTGTTTATAATTTTTTTCCCAATTTCAATTTTAATGCCTTTCGAAATTTTTAAGTTAATGTGAACCCAGCGCCATCTGTCGAGTAACTGCAATGTTTCTTCTCTCAGAAAGTACTATCGGTAATACCCTTCAAAACATTTTTGGTTTCATTGTTCCACATCAAACCGTTCAAATTTATCGAGGTATGAGTAGCATTCAGATCCGCCTTTATATTTGATATTTCGAATTTGAATTGCATAAAAAATATTAACGAAATTTAAAAAAAATATAGATGGTTGTAAAGAGAATGGAATTTGCTTTTCGACGATGTGCCACTTGACCTCCCATGCCATTCAAAAAATTTGATTTGATGGGCCCCCCACGCCCCCTGTCGGGCAATTACAATTTTTTTCATTTCAAAAAGTATATAGTATTAGTGAAACTTTCGAAACGGTTTTTTTTATGTTTCTTCGTCGAACCGTTCAAAAGTTAACAGGGGGGGGGCTATTAAAAGCCGCACTGTATATTTCACAGCAGCTTTCAACTTGGACATGGGAATAACACAAACTGAACTCAATAATATCACAGGAATGAGTATGTACTCAGTTTTGTAATTATACATTTATTACGAACTTATATTAAAACAACAAAATTGTATTTTTCCAAGTTAATTCTTCTTAGGTTATCATGAGAGTTCCAATTAACAGATCAAGATCTAATAGTTGCATTTCATTTGTCTGATTTCAACACCGGTATCGCTATTTTTGTCGTTTTATTTGCAACTTATTCCAATTGCAGCAAATTATTTGATTATCAGTTATTGATATAATTTGTGTCGTTTTATTTGTCAATCATATGTTAATATATTCCTACACCGCTTGTGGAATGTAACAAATAAGAAGCGACTACTCTGACGGGATTTTAACCACTGAAATGTGACTGAATTAAACAGTTACCATAGTGACGTATTTCAAGAATGGTAACGATTTTAAAAATGTTCTTCATATACAGATTGTGTATCTGTGATTAACCGATCATTTCGTGCAGTACTTATCTATACGCTAAATTTTAGTTAAGTGAGAAAAAAAATTACCGTTACAACTCTATTCTTCAAAATTCATAATTATGATTACTGTTTGATTTCCGTGGTTGAAACCCCGCTTGACACAGTAGGTCTTTGGTCTGTCAATTGGAATTGTCAAGAAACAAATCAAAATAAAAAAAAATTGTTTCGTATGAAAAGTTGAGTTTGTATGAAAAGTTGAGTTCGTATGAAAAGTTGAGTTCGTATGAATAGTTGGAAAGTTGAATTCGTTTAAAAAGTACGGTATAAAACTCGTTTATAAACTTTTCTAGGTACTACTTTACTCAATACTCTCTCTGATAAACGACGTTTATAACGGATGTGTGTAACCACAGCCAACTTAATCTTCCGAGCCGTGGTGAGAAAATCGGCAACACCGCATAAAAGCAATTTGACGTCCTACTCATTAATTCTTTAATGTGAATTTTTCGGCTTATTCGGAAAACTAGGAAAAAAACATAGGAAAATTAATTTTTAGAGAAAAGTACGACGATTAATGTGGTTATTCAATTTTTTTCATCACAAACTGGAATCGCAATATATTAAATTTCTTAGATATGGGAAATCTGTCAAGTTTGGGTGTTACATGCCCTGAAATTCATATTTCAGGAGATTTTTTTGAAATATTTTTTTCTGATAAGTGCAGACACCACACAGATGATCTCTGATTTTTTTAAGATTTTTCATTTGAAATCTGACTTATGAAAATGATATGTTTTTACATACAGAATGTGCCAAACTCAGGTATTTTAGCACATTCTGTATAGATACCTTCGAAAAAAATATTATTTTCATCAGTCAGATTTCAAATGAAAAATTTGAAAAAAAAACAGATCATCTATGTGGTTTCTGCACTTATCAGAAAAAAAAGTTAAGAAAAATCTCCCGAAATGTGAATTTTAGGGCATGGAAAAACCAAACTTGACAGATTTCCCATATCTAAGAAATTGAATATATTGCGATTCCAGTTTGTGATGAAAAAATTTAAATGACCTCATTAATCGTCGTTTTTTCTTTAAAAATTCATTATCATGTTTTTTTCGTAGTTTTCCGAATAAGCCGAAAAATTCACAATAAAGAATTAATGAGTAGGACGTCAAATTGCTTTTATGCGGTGTTGCCGATTTTCTCACCACGGCTCGGGAGATTAAGTCGGCTGTGGTTTAACGATACACCAATGGGAATTGGAATTAGTTATATTATACATAATTTATACGAACTCGCATTTCTGTTTTCCTGTTATAATAAAACATTTTACTGATCATGAAAATTAATCATTATATTAAAAATGAATAATTTGTCAAAACCAGACATTGAGTAATCATAGATTTATATTGAAAATTAATTCATCAAACGTTCAAACGATCAAACAACATTCTCATTAATTCGAACTTCGAATTACGAACCTCCATTTATTCATACATGCCTAATTACGATAAATTGGAATTTTACCTCTTCGATTTGCAGGCTGGAAATATGAATGGAAGGATGAAACGAAAAATGGCTTTCTTTTGATATGATTGTGCTGGTAAAGAAGTAATTCATAAGTCTGTTTGTTATTCACTTCGCTGCTCCATCCTCGAAATCAGATTGTATAGTTTCAATATGAACATAATGACCCACAATGTCAAAAAAATGCAAGGCACTACTGACTCATTTAAAATTTTTGTGCTCGCTCACGTACCTACGGGTCAATTTTGTGTTGTGCAACATTGTATCAGGAGAATTTTGCTTTCTCAAGAAGATCTGGAAATTACAACTGCTGGTTGATACATTATTATAGGGCGAAACTAGTGAAAGTGAGTATTGATTACAATACATCTGTTGATTTTAGTTCGAAAATATGAATAGGACATTCATAAAATCTGTTGTGGAATCATCTGCGACTGAAAGACAAACTTTAGTCGCCATTCTCCATCGTTCAAGATAACCTCTTGGGAGGTATTCATGTTGAAAAGGGGAACATTCTCCATGAAAATTGAAAAATGAAAAATGTGATTTATTTGTAATATCTAACAGAAAACAACTACTTCCCCGGCATAAGCCAAGCTGGACATTGAACTACATCTGATAGATAACTGTTTTTTTTAATTCTCTCTAGTTTTCATTGAAAAAATCATTGAATAAATTAGATAAGGAGAATGTTATTAAAAAATATCACTCACAGAAATCGTTCATTTCATTGAAGCAAGGTTCGCTTCCCCAATACATTTTGGTCGACAAAAATCTAATTCGAAGAGCCTGTTTTATTCCAATCCTATATCAATCCTTCTGAAGAGCTTGGCAAAGCGAAATAGATTTTTGTCGACCAAAATGTATTGGGGATTAAATGCGAGAGAAGCGAACCTTGCTTCAATGAAATGAACGATTTCTGTGAGTGATATTTTTTAATAACATTCTCCTTATCTATTTTATTTAATGATTTTTTCAATGAAAACTAAGAATTAAAAAAATCAGTTATCTGAATGAAAATGCGAATTTTCACTTTCAGAGTTTTTCTTTCCTTTTCAGTTAGTCTTTTCACAATATCTATCAGATGTAGTTCAATGTCCAGCGTGGCTTGTGCCGGGAAAGTAGTTGTTTTCTGTTAGATATTACCTCAGATCAATAATATAAACTTATATATTTATATTATTGATCTGAGGACATTACAAATCACATTTTTCATTTTTCAATTTTCATGGAGAATGTTCCCCTTTTCAACCTTTTGTTTATATTCCATCGCCGTTTCCTCTTCAAATTTAATATTTTTCATGACAGTTTTTTATTGTTATAGTGGGTATTATAAATTTTCCTATATAATGTAGTGGGAATCAACGGAGATTTCACCCCACAACTAGCGTGGTGATATGGGTAGATTATTTGTATTGCACTGGAAATTTCCACGTGTTACGGTTGCGATACCTTAATTACATTGTTTACAAACCACAAGCCCTATATTGTAGTGGATGAAAAACATCCACGTGTTCTGGATATACCTTGTTACGAACTCTATACGTCACCTTAGGAGCAGCACTGGTAATAATAATTTGTCACAACTTTTCTAATTGAACTTCTTTGATAAGATCAAAAATAAGGGTAGTTTACTCTTGATCGAAATTCCTATTTTCTGTTCTCCCCTATACGCCCGAAATTTCAGAATTTTGATAACTCACATACAAATTTTCCGTAATGCACCAACTTTTATGAGGAATGTAATTTTCTGAAACATTCATAACTAAAAAGTTTCCCATATGGTGCAAACTTTTTGAAACACACTGTATAATCCAATCTTCCGCAAAAAAAACTATACAATAGGGAATTCACCAGCAAATATCCAACAGAAAACAATTACTGCCTCCTACGACCTTTGAATTATATCTTTTTGGTACTTGGCAAAAAATAAGAACTACTTTGAGTTGCTTTTTAAATTAATACTTGTATTTATTTTTCAATTTAAATAATGGGTAAATGTCGAAATTACGAAATAGAAGTCGAAATTATGGAAAAAAACGTGGTCCTTCTACGCCTTCGTATAAAACCATACCCAACAAAAAGAAAGAGGAGAAGATGGGACGTGAATGCTACAAGACATTTGTGAGTGAAGCATTCCATAATTTATATGGCAAACTTAGCAGTTTAGTAAATTTTGATACAGCATTCGGCTTATTTCGATCCATAGCGTTTTTTTTTTTCGGATTTTTAACCTGATGAGGATGTATCCCAAAGCACTGGTCATTTCTCCACTTCATCAACATTGTCCACGCTTTCTATCTTCCATCTTACAATAGGCTTCGAAAAAAATCGAAACACGCACAAACACGGACAAAACCGTCTATCAAAGGTATCTCTCCCGAGCATCCCGAGCATTGAAAATGATCAACTTCGGGAACTGGATTTCAGCGAGTTTTTTTGGAGAAAAATTCACGGGAAAATCTAATTCCAGATGACTATTCTTGTTTTAGATTATATTTCTATATGTTTGTTGAATACTAAAAGAATCTACTTGGTTTCACAATAAAACATTTATTGAGAAACTCAACGGAAAAAAAAATCATTTTATTTGAAAAATTATTTTTGGGCCTGGGGACCTCCACTACTTCGCAAATGTTCGCATTAATATTTTCATTTTAGCTCGTGAACCATACAATTAAATGAAAAACTACAAGAGAACAAAAAGATGTTATTGATTATTTTTGTGTCTAATATGTCAGTGACGCCGAAAGAAAAATTATAAAGGGTTGAACGAGGTTTGACTCTAAAAAAAGGAGGACCCTGTGAATTATTAGAGAACTGAATTATTTTGTATCGTGCGTACTATTGAATGGATGTACGTGTCTGATTTGAACTTATTATTGTCGAAAATGTCGACGTTAACACCAAAAAATATTGAAAAAAATGTATTTTCATCGCTCTGTCTCTCGAAAACCAAGCCGTTTAGGATATATGTTTATATGAACTTTTGGTCCTGAAAACTTTCAAAGAATCTGCTTCCGAAGTTTGTCAATGTACTTAATTAACACCCTGCGTACGGGCTTGTTTTATTAAACTCGGCTGTGGGTGACTCTTTCAACGAATTTTATGCCATAAAAAAAGTTACTTGATTGCCGCACTTGCATAAGTAATAAAAAAAAAATGTATAAATCTTTTGTGAAAAACCTTTGCATACTGCAATTGTCCTACATTCATTTACTGGGAGCAAAATTTAATTCTATCTAAGTAATATATAGATTTTTTCTACATTCATGCCAAAAACAAAACTTTATTGAACTATATTTAGTAGAAAAAGAAGTTCTTTATTGCACTAGTGCAATAAAGTTTTTATTGCACCCATCTGTCATTCAACTGCAACGTGCTGTCATCATGACAAACATAAATCTTCAAACCCACTACATATTTAGCAGATATTCTGTGAGATTATCAATACGTTTTAAACAGTTACATATATTTTATATCATTTTGTATTAATGTTAGCAGCCAGAGCTAAACAAACAAGCCTTCCCGAGAAAAACTCCATAATCAAAACTGAACCGCTTTGTTCTCAACCGTCTACCTGCATAAAGCAAACTGTCTGTACTATGACCACACCTCGTGAAAACATACGTGCTCACGGCTACTATGATTTTGATTTTTATAATGCAACTATGATTATAGAAACGTCAGTTAAAATTATTTCTGACAATTACAGAATTGAAACTTTTAAAATGAGTATTATTAATGGAAAATAGATGATAGTGATATGTTTCAATGCAAATCGATAGTAATAATCTAATCAATTATTTAAGTTGCGCTTTTCATTTTCATAAATCATTTTTTGCTTTTTGCACGAACGTAGAAAAAATGTTGTATGCAAGTCGTGCAAAAATTGTAACGGCCTCGTCGGACAATTTCACGTCGAGTGCAATAAACAGTTACTTTTTGCACTTGTTGCATAAATAACTATTAAATGGCACCTTTGAACCGTGAAAACTTCAGGGCGTCTGCGTCTGAAGATGGCCTACTTTGCACGCAAGATACGCACGCAGTCCATGCATTCGGTCGAGTTCAAGAACTCGAACAATGAATAGAATTTGAAAACTTAAAAAATCCTCCGAACATCAGGATTACATGACAAGAAAAAGTATCTGAAACAACTTCAATATATAGTGACCGCCAAAAAGTATGTACCATATGGGAAAAAAGTTTATTATTAGAGTATTGAAAAAAAAATTCTTGGGAAAAGTTTGTGCCATGTCCGATAACCTAAAAATCGATTTTAACACATGTCACGTGATCGCGTATATGGCGGCAAATTGAAAAAAATTACCATGAATAGTCAAAAAGTCGGATAAAATGGCAAGATATCGAAAAAAGTTATTTGAAAAAGTTGCTTAGAATTCAATTTTATACGCATACACAAAGTTTGAGAAAATTATGTGGGAATGTTGAAAACAGCAATTTTTCTTAAAATAGTTTTTTAGCTGTAGAAAAATATCAAATTTTTTTCTTATGAATTGCTTGACCATACTGAAATATTTGTATTCCGATGATAATAACAAAACTTTCTCATTTTCTCCACACCAGAGAGCACTAAATTGAAAAAATTTAATTTTGTCAGAACCCTTGCTGTTACATTGGTTCGTATCTAATAGATATATCACAATTCCACTATTATTGCGATGATAGGGAGATCCAAAAATATCGTGTTTTCAGATTATAATCAATTTTTGATGATAATCGTGCACGAACGTTTCACTTTGCACATAATCTTAAAAATATTGTGTAAAATTAAAGAGACTAGAATTTTCAACATTGCATGCGAAATGAAACGCTCTGGCACGATTATCATCGAAACTTGATAATAATCTGGAAAACACCATGTTTCTGGAGTGTCATGTCATCACAATGGTTGTGGAATTCTGATATAACTGTTAGATATGAACCAATGTAACAGCCAGGGTTTTAACAAAATCCAATTTTTTTTAATTTAGTGCTCACTGGTGTAGAGAAAATGAGAAAGTTTTTTCATTATCATTGAAATACTAATGTTTCTGTATGGTCAAGCTATTCATAGGATAATAATTTGATATTTTATACAGCTATGAAAATATTTTAAAAAAATTGCTATTTTCAATTTTCTCTCATTATCTTTTCAAACTTTGTGAATGTTTATAAAATTTAATTCTAAGCAACTTTTTCAAATAACTTGATATCTTGCCATTTTACCCCACTCTTTACCTTTTCATAATAATTTTTTTCAATTTGCCGCCATACCAGCCATCACGTGACATGTGTCAAAATCGATTTTTAGGTTATCGGACATGCACAAACTTTTCCCAAGAATCTTTGTTCTAATACTCTAATAATAAACTTTTTTCCCGTATGGTACATACTTTTTGGCGGTCACTGTATTCCAGTCAGGAAGACAGAAGTCATCGTACGAAATCATTATGGACGAAAGTGATTTAGCAACTATACAAATTTTTTGTTGCATTTAGGGCAGGTTATTGAAGGTCACGGCGCGCGTGTGGGTGTGAACAATAGATCAGACGTCAATGTTTTGGCAGGAGAGTAGATTAGAAAAGAGGATAACCAATGCATTCGGTATTAGGACCTTTTGGCCGACTTGCTTATTTCCCCTCAAAAACTGGTTCATGCGTATCTCAATAAATGTTTCGAAAGGAGCTTATAATATAATGTCCATCTCAGCCAGCTGTTGTCATCGGAATAAACACTATAATAATAATTATGACTTAACATGGAATTTTGACTCACGATGGTTTTGTTCTTCAATTCAATGTTATAATTGTTGAAGTAACACGGAAAAACTCTTTATTGCACCTGCATCATAATCATTCTGGTTGCCGGTCGTGGGGGTTCAAAGCCAAGCGACAGCAGAATAGCACGTAAAAAGGTAACACCTCTTTAATCCTTGAATCCCACAAGTTTCGACTTCGGAGGGCGTGAGGGGACGACAGCTGGTTAATCGAAAAAACAATTTAAAACAATTTTTCCAAATTCAATCCTTATCATATGAACCGAAAAGCGTGCGAAATATCCAGATTAAAGCACGCCGTGTTTTAATGATTGTTGCTAGGTAACCATCAGGCGCGTGCCTAGGGTCATTCCATGGGGTAATCTTCTCCATGGGGGGTAATCACTGTTTTCGGGCATATTATTTACTATAAATGTATCATTTACGTTCGAAAAAGCTAAATTTTGATCTCTTTAAGGTCGTCATGGGGGAGGGGCGGGGTAATTACCCCATTACCCCCCTCTCAGGCACGCGCCTGTAGGTAACAACAATTGTCTATTACGTACCTGATTAGGTATTAAAATATATACGTATATGCAGTGTCACCGCTAAAGTCCGCATCATGTGGGATTTTTTTTTATTAGTCAGTTATTGCAAATTTAGAGTTCGTGGTCAGTTTGTGCTTTGAAAATTATGCAAAATGACGTTTACGATGTCTTCCTATTCATCGGCTACACCTGTCAAATATGACCCTACGTTCGTGGAAAAGGCCAAGCGCTTGATAAAGAACTCCGTCGTGTTTGCGGGGTTCATTATCATGGATCCTAAGCCTGGTTAGGTGTCTAGTCAGCGGACTCCTGGGGAGACGTCGGACAGAACTGAGTGCGGGTTGAGCACTACTTTGTTGGTATTATTTATATTAACCCTTATTCCCAAATTGTGGACTCTAGTGAGGATTACAAAGAATATCAAACACTACATGAGTTATTAAAAAAAAACAATGTATCTGTGACTTTTAGCCCAAGACATTGCTGGTACCACTTCGCCAATTCGGTTTGAGTTACTCAACTTCTACCCTACATGCCAGATATACGATTGCGCATTTTAAGAGCGCTTTAGATCACATATCGACGAATCAACTAGTTGAATTCAAATTTCTGACAATTAGTTCCTTTGAAATTTGAATATTTCGTAGAAGAGAATTGTTTAAATCCAGCCAGGATAAATGTTATACCCGTCGATCAAGGAATTACCTCATAAATGTAACTGTTTCTCTACAAAACAATGCAGTTGTAGATTGTCTGGGGTAACGTGCATTTCATATTGTGCATGCAAATCAACAAATACTTGCAGAAAGTTTTCATATATGAACGAATAATATGTATTAACAACCAATGAAAATATCTTTTATCCACAATCACCTTATAATTGAAGTTTTATCCACACTTATGAACCGTATAAAGTACCACTTTATCCACTAGTGGAATAATGAAATTACTTTATTCCACTAGTGGAATAATGAAAAATACAATCTTGAATATCAATCACATTTTACTTATTTATTATTAATATTAACATTAACATTTATATTAATAGACATTTCGTTCTTCGTTTTACCATAATTCAACACCTCCCGATATTTTTGTATGTTATTTCAATGATTTTTGAGGAGGTGACAGCCGCTGTTAGAGCAAAACGTCAATGAAAAATTTCCGCGATTCTGATTCTGAATGAATGTGATTGTGAATAAAACGTTGTATTGCATGCGTGTTTTAGATACATTTTATTTGCTTAAGAAATTTAAACGCACGAGCTTCGCTCTCGCGTGAACGACAATATATTCTATAGCTGAAGATTGTCGTTATTTCACGATAAACTTCATCGTTTGTAACACAAAATATACATGTTTCGTATGGTTGTATGTTTTGGGATATAAACGAAACATTTTATCGTGCAGTAACGACAATCTTCAGCTACACAGAATAGCATATTTCGTTAGTTAACGATTGTTGTTAACGATATCGTTATGCTTTACAGAATTGGCCTCTTAGTCTGTTAGCTAGGATACCTCCTATTTTCTCCCGCCACAGAATACTTATCATCTGAAAATGAAACAAACTATAGTAGGGGAGCCCAGGATGCTAAATCGGGATTTACTCGAGCGTCGAAGAGACCTATTGGATTGCGAAGCTTAGATGATGAGAAGAAAAAAATGTCATATAATATATACACTTTCATCGGTGGGGGGAGCGGCTATAAATTTTCAAAAATGTAAAAAAAAAACAGTAGCATGGACATACTCGAGCGTGTCAGATATTAATAGCATCCATGTTCTACGTTTTTTTGAAAACATACGTATGTTAATCTGATTGTTTCCATGATGGGGGTGGTCGCGCGTAAGGGTTGAAAACGAAAAAAAAAAATTTAATCGAGCGCGTCAGATTTTCAAAGGGGATGTTAAGTGAACCTAAAAGAAGGCTCTTATATAATAATCTGACGATTTGGGTGTGACCTAAACTCGCGGCCATTATTAGAATGTGCAAAAAAAATCGCCATTTTGAAATACTCGAGCGCGTCAGATTAAGATATATATGGTTCATTTATATACCTTAAACGTTCTGTCTCATAATCTGACGATTATCTGGAGGGATTCGCCTAACCTGACAATGGAAAGAATTTTTTTTGTATTTTTTCAAATCTTTTAACTTAACAAATTAAAGAGCTGAAAAAATAGCATGCAAATAAAACAGTATATATTCTTTGAAGTACAAAACTTTTATTTATGAGAAAATAAGTATAAAAAATATAAATTTTTTTGAGAATTTTTATTTTAATCATCATCTTCGTCGGTAAAATCATCTTCCTCTTCTGGCTCCATAATTTGGCCGGAGAAATATTACTGTATATGTCTTATACTGTGCCCGAAGTGGGGACGGAGTGAGATAGATAGAGAAAGAGTGAGAGAGGAATAGAAACGCGAGAAGGGGAATACCGGCATCACGCAGCTGCATGCATTAAACTTTATCGATTATTTTTACTTACTTCGGCTTACGGAAATCGTCAGATTATAAATTATTTGTGAACGTTGAATTACTACCTTCAAAATAAAAAAAAATTTAGCCATGCTCGAGAAAGTCGAGATGACGTTTTTTTTTTACAAGTTTGTAACCCACCTACTTCTTATCGTCAATCGAAAATTGTCAGATTAGTGGAATATAAACTTTTTAGCATATAACTAACTTACCCTACCTTAATCTGACGCGCTCGAGAATTTCAGATGATCAATTTTTTTTTACTAATCTGATCCTTTATCCTTGACGCGCGGCCACATATACGGGGTTAATACTTGGTGGAGGTATTTAATGGGGTACTAGATTCCTCCCTGTATGTTAATCTGCCGCGCTTTAGTAAATCCCAAAATCCCCTCTTGGGCTCCCCTACTACTAGTTTTGTACCGCTATTACTAGAATTCATTCTCTAAAAAAAAATTGGAGCGTTTTGGTATCATCCACACCGGATTTGAAAAGGGCCCCCTCACGAAGAAGCTGCAAATTCAGCAGCACCGAAACGTGACGTCAACGTCTGATCAAGGAAACAGAAATGTACAGAAGATGTCCGTCTACACCGCACTTGTTGGCCTTATGGGATATTCTGTGCTTCGTAAGGCAAGTCTAACAGATGAGAAACAACTCAAAACTGAAACAACACTTATGTTCGAAACTGAGAAGGGATTGACACATATTAGACCACGATTACGTGTCATCAACCCCTAATTTAGTATTGCGTGGGAGGATATGACGGAAATTTACGTCAACAAGACACCAGGATTACATGACGTGAAAAAGGCTAAGGACCACTTCCCAAAATATTTTTGAACACTGGATCATTTTATTTGAATTGCATATAAATGAATTACGGGGGAGGGGATTAGCGTACGCGCCTGGTGATCGATAGGTCCGGGTTCGGTTCCCGACCGAGTCGAGTTTTTTTAATTTTTCTGAATAATTGCCGACTGGAAATAATCCTCCACGATTCATAATGTTTTTAAGGTGGCGTATGGAGTTAGTAACAGGGCCTGTCCAGAACACGTGGCTAATGACCATAGCAGTCAATGCCAAAAAATAACTGTATTACGTCGCAGGTGTTGAGTACGTCAAAATAGACATTACAACGACAATTACGAATTGAAATACTGTCATTAAAAATAGACCTCAATGTGTTATTTGCAGCGCTGTATTATCACGTAAAAACTGAGCTCGCCACAACTAACAAGATCTTGGAGAAAGAACAAAGACTAGCATGTCTTTGTATGACTGGAGTAATGAGGTCGACTCCAACAGCAGCAATAGAGGACATTCTGGACCTCACTCCTCTCCATATCATGGTGAGGAAAACTGCTTGGGAAGCAAACCTCAGGTTGGCTAAAGTCGGACTCAAATGGACAGCACACGGTGTAAGGGGCTCAACCCCCACCGACTGTGCACACCTTGCCGATCTCCCAACTGCCGAAATTACCAGGAAATTTAGTTTTGAGAAATTTTTTCGAACGGAACTTAACACCAAGCGAGAATGGAACATAGAATCCATTCGAGCACTGGGGAAGAATACCATAACATGGTACGGGTCCAAAACTCCCGAGGGAACTGGAGCAGGAGTCTTTGGGCATCGTACCAAATACTCCGAACCCATGGGCCAGTTCCCCAGCATTGTTTAAGCGAAAATTCACGCCATGGAAAGGTTCATTCAGTTCAACCTCAACAGGAAATACCGTAATAAGGAAATCGTGATACTCTCCGATAGTCAAGCAGCCATCAAAGCGTTGAGCTCTTCTTACATCAACTCGAATATGGTTTGGGAATGCCTAGATAAACTTAACGATCTAGGCAGGAACAACAAGGTGACCCTCCTCTGGGTGCCGGGGCACGTCGGATTGGAGGGCAATGAACAAGCACACAACCTGGCACGGAAAGGCGCAGCAACGCCATTGATCGGGTCAGAACCATTCTGCGGACTTGGAAAATCTTACTTCCAAGAAAAACTCAATAAAGCTGAAGAAGCAATGCGAGCAACATACTGGCTAAGACTTCCAGGGCTGAGGCAGGCCAAAGATCTTCTCGGCAATTTCAACCGAGCAAGATCGAAGACACTGATCAACCTCAGCAAAACTAGTCTGAAGACAATCATGATATTTCTAACGGGGCATTGCAAGCTCAAAGAACACCTGAGGAAGCTAGGCTTGGAGGAGGACAGCACCTGCAGATTCTGTGGGGAACATCCAGAAACACCCCACCACATCCGAGAGGACAGCTCGAACAGTAGAGCGCGTGGGTCATCGATATCAAAGCCAAGAAACGTGATGCGAAGTTATGGTTCGGATGGAGACTTACGGACGACCTCCTTTCGAAATCTATTCTCTAGGGTCGTGCTAGGTATCGCACGTTAGAAGGTAAGACCTCGTTGATCCTTAGATCGCACAAGTTTCGACTTCTGAGGGCTGCCGTTCGTAGGGGGACGACAGCAGGTCAACGGAAAACTCATTTTAACATTTTTTTTTTTCAACATATTGATGGAGTGTTACGCTGTACAACGTAAAAGATTGAATATACTGGGATGACACCAGCTGACCTCAAAATCCTAAAATTTCTGAAGGAATTGAGGCCTGAAGGGCTGCTGTAAACAAGAACACCTTGTGATAGCAGAAGAAGACGGGGCACAATAGATCCAATCAGGTCGCAACGCATCAGTCACCATCCATATTTACCAATACCAATTATCCCGTGAAAGTATTAAACCTTCAAGCTTATACGCCACCTCTCAACCAAAAAACATTCCAAAGAAGCTGATAAGCCGCTAGATTTCGTTGAACGTAAGTCTCATTTTGCCAGCAGCCCTAGATATGGTTGAAATTATGTTAGGTAGGCAGGAGGTAAGCAAGCTTAAAAGCATACCACTTTCAGAAATTGAAGAAGAGCCCACATTTTGCTTTGCAGTTTGACGAATCTACTGATGTTTGAGATTATGCACAGTTTGTAGTATTTGTGTGCTTTGAAGCAGATGAAAGTATCATCGAAGACATTTCATTTTGCAAAGCACTTCCTGCGAACACTACATGCCAGTGTTTCTACGACATGTTTTTAGAAAGTACTCGCAAATATGAGATTGATTTGACGAAATGCCAAAATGTCTGATGGATACACTGCTTTCTTCATCGACAAGTTCTGGCAGCCAAGGTTTTACCTTCTGATTTAAATGACATGCTTAAAATAGTGAATTCTATCAAAGGTAAAGCCTTGCAAACTCGATTGTTCAGAATAATTTGTGACAGGCGCGTGCCGACCTTAAAGTGATCGAAATTTGAGTTTTTCGAACGTGAATGATACCTTCATAGAAAATAATATGCCCGAAAACAGTGATTACCCACCCCCCATGAAGAAGATTACCCCTCCATGTAATGACCATAGGCACGCGCCTGATTTGTGAAGAGATGGGTTCGCTCTATCAAAATCTCCTTTTGAACACAGAGGTCAGGGGTACAATTTTTGACCGTTCGCAATGATAACGTGCACTCGTATCGTCACATTCTGATGTTATCCCCATGTCATTCACATAATATCCATAACTCAGACTGTAACGATACGTGTCTTCGTCAATATTGCGAACGGTCAAAAATAGCCCCTCAGGTGGCTATCCAAAGGAAATGTAGTAACAAGAGGTATAGAACTAAATGCTGAATTGTTAATACCGGGTGACCACGAGGTGAGGTACGCCCCCCAATTTTTCTATAGTTTTGAAGAAACAGATTTCAAATTTGGTGTGTCGCTATAGTA
Organism: Chrysolina haemoptera; assembly: GCA_958298965.1. Classification (NCBI taxonomy): domain Eukaryota; kingdom Metazoa; phylum Arthropoda; class Insecta; order Coleoptera; family Chrysomelidae; genus Chrysolina; species Chrysolina haemoptera. The sequence continues at coordinate 16,861,603 of OY282602.1, read as the reverse complement.
CTTGAATACGCATATTTTGAAGCCTCTACTGAAAATTCACCACTTCCGGTTCAACCGGAAGTGACCCAAAACTTTTTTTTTCAAAGGACACCCTGTACATATTTTTTCATTTTCCAAAAGGTCACACAATTTGTAATAACACTGTTCTTCAAAAATGAAAATCGCTTGAAAAATGGCGGAGATACAGTTGATTGTTCAATCAAGTTAGCCATGAAACTCAAACTTAAATAATCACAATTGACAAACGACATCAGAAGTTACCAGAGGAAGCTTCGGAGTATGATACAGTTAAAAACTCTCATGTAATTCCAGTTCCCATATTTCCAACAAATATCAAAAATTACCTAAAAACGGAATGGTATCCATAAAGAAATGCTCACAATTGCCATTTCTCAAATGGCAACACGGACTTTTCAATTTGTCATGATAAAAAATTATAAATTATCAGTATAATCGTGTGAAAAGTTTTGGAGAATTCCTAAAGGAAACGAAGATACAATCAGGTTTCATGATGAGTGTTCCTTAAATTAAATTTTTTTTTACGTATAGGCGTATAGGCGTACAGGAGCTAATATTATTTCAACGATGTCAAAGTTTGTTCTACTTATTTGAACAATGCTGCTTTTTTGTTACGCTTTTTTATGTTCATGGCCGCCTTCGTTGAAGAATATCTAATTTTGAGAACACTCATGATAAAACATTTTGCATTTGCGATTTCTTTCGGAATTCTTCAAAATTTTTCACACGAGTAATCTGATAATTAATAACTTTTCATCATGACGAAGTGAAAGGAACATGTTGCCATTTGAGAATAGTTTTTAGTAAATTTTTGATAATTGTTGGATTATGTGAGAGCTGCAATCACACGAGAAACTCAGTTTTCAACTGTATCACACTTCGAAGCTTCCTCTGATAACTTTTGATGTCGATTGTCAGTTGTGATGATTTGATTTTGAATTTTATGGCCATCTTTGTTTGACTGAACAATCAACTGTATCTCCGCCATTTTTCAACCGATTTTCAATTTTTAAGAAGATTGTTATCACAAATTGCGTGCTCTTTCGGATAGTGAAAAAATATATACAGGGTGAAGTAGTGAATTTTCAGTAGAGAGGTCAAAATATGCGTATTCAAGTACTATAGCGACATGCCAAATTTGAAATCTATATCTACAAAACTATAGAAAAATTGGGGGGCGTACCTCACCTCGTGGTCACCCGGTATATTGACAAGATTCTAAATCTGAATATGCGAATTATTTATTTGACTCTGTTTGGCTCCTGAAATCAGCATTTCTTGCTGATCTTTTTAGCCACCTAAATATTTTAAACAAGAAACTCCAAGGGAGGGAACAATAGTAGATTATACCACGAGTCAATAATGATAGCTATAATAATAGAATAATAGCCATTATTGCGAGTAGTATACTCTACTTTATTTACAACAAATTTATTTATTTTAGATTTTTAATGAACAACTTTATTTGTCAATAACATTTAAATTAGTGATAGTACAATTAATAAACTGAATTGGTAGTGAATTATGATTAACTTTGGAAGAGTTTTCAACACGAATATTTGGAATTTCGGTTGCTGTAAAAGAAGAAGTTGCTTCATTACTATTTATCTGTTTGGCAATAGTATCTGCTGTAGTTGTTTTGTTTCTCATAGACTGATCAATGTATCCTTCAGCTACTTGGGTAGATTTCCAGCGCCCATGACGCTTCAATCCAGTTATATCGCCTCCTCCATTACAGAGTGGCAGATGATCTGCGATAACAATGGCCGGTATAACTTTGAGGATTTGGCAAGTTTAAATATTTGGCAATTTGTCTACCAATGTCTGCAAATTTGTTTTTTCCTATACGTTGTATTGTACATTTCGATTTTTGATAATTTAGAAAGAATGAATTGGTTTCTACATGTGACGGACGGAGATCGATGTACTTCTTTACAATATTGTAAAATGTACTGTTTATGGTGAATTTTCGTACAATTTTAGTTTTAGTCTTGGGTATTGTTATCAATAACTCTGTTTGGAAATCCTTCACGTCTTCTATCTTCATTTCATAAAGCTCGGTTGAGCGGCATGCGCCCATAATTCCAATAAATAATATAACCTGAATCAAATAAGAACATGAGTTTTTGAATAGATCAGATTAAATATGAACATTTACCTTATGCAAAAGAAAAATTTCATCAGGAGCTCTGTCAATAAATTTCCTAATTTCTTCCGGGGTCAGAGTGGAAGATTTCTTTGCTTGAAATCCTTCATTAAGAACATACGTAATGATACTGTTATGGGTTGGATGGAAGAACAGTTGCCATTACCTCATCCGGATTGGGGCAACTGAATTCCGCTCTTTCATATTGTTAACTTAAATTTCTCTATGTAATAAATGCATGTTTTAGTCGGCAATATGAATAAAGACAAGTTATTATTATTATTTAACATTCCAGTCTGAACCAAGGAAATCTACAGGTGTAGAAACGAATTTCGTCCACGAAATCATACCCTCCGCAATATCTCAAATGCTCTTCTGTTTCAATTTCTCTGAAGTTTTTCCTTAGTATTTCCCTGTTTCTCTATCTTAAAACTTAAACGGACTCATAATATTTTATCTGATTATCATTTTGATTGTCAACCCTAAGGAATATTGATTCGTTCATCTTTCTTTTCAATGATGCAAACAATTAATGAGTCAATTATGTGGAAGCGTGAACTGGGTAATAAAATTATTATATATAGGTACTAAGTGATTCATAAGTTTTCATATCATTATTGGAAAAATATTGCGTACAAACAATAAGTACGAGCAGAAACTGATTATAGTCCTTACAATTATTATAGAATGCACTACTAATTTGCTGTCGTTTCAGAATCAAAACAAAAAACATTCCACTGAAGCCAACATGGCATATTATGGCATTCAAAATATTTATACACTTTCATTATGTCCGTGTACTGCTGTTACCCTGTCTATAGAGAATCATTTTCTTTCATCCCGTAGGGGCCCCAAAGCTGGTGGCCACTGCCAAAGGGGGTTGGTTGTCTGTGTTCGACCATCCGATAACTAACTGGATGGTTGGTCTCTTTGTCGTTTATTACAAACACACCACTTCGCTTATTCTGGACTCCCGATTAGTTGTTGACGTCATTTACTTGGCGCAAGTTACAGCGGTGTAAATTGGGAGGCACTGGGTACTGGTGTAAAATACTACCTGGCACAAACACATATTTCTCGGTAAAGCTTCATACTAGGAGGGCGTCAACGATTGTTCACAATGAAGGATAGCCCAATTCGCTGCCATCCCCCCGCATGCCTTCAGCTATGAGTGACGTCACCGGGCCTACACAGATGTTGATTTTTGCCATAAGAGCCCATGCATTTTTCTTGGTTTTCAAAATCTTTTATCTCGGTATTTATAAAGCAAACCTGTTGATTTTTTGGGTGTTTCTGGATGGTGTGTTAATTTTCTTTTGCTCGTTTGAGTTTTTAGAACTCTAGATGCCCTGGTTTGCTGTGGAGAACCCGTAAATTGTACTGATGCAATAGTACAGCTCCTCCCAGAGAAAAAAATCACTAAAACTGTAAAAAAAATGAAACTCTTTGAAATTTGGCATGGAAGTAGTATTTTAGACAAGAAAGAGATAACTGATGAGTTCCCCCGCCACAGCGGTCGATGGACCTGGAAAACGCGATCTCAAGTAATTTTCCGCGCTTTTTCGGCATTATCTCTGAAAATATAAGGATTTTGAGAAAATATTGAAAAATCAAAATTGAAGTACATTAAATTTACTACAAAAAAGATCTTTTGAGTTTTTTCAAGAAAATCACGGGTTTCGCCGGAAAAACGCGAAGAAAAAATTTTTTTTGGTTGTCCAAAAAACCAACTTCTGTGTAAGAACTAATAAAATACAGTAATATTTTCAGGCATTAAGGAGTTCCTAAGGTCATGCCCCTAATTTTTCATAAAATTTCATTACTTGGAATTGAGTACAACTGGAGTGTACCTATAATGAATTTCCCAGGTGCCATACGATGCATTTTGTTAGATATGAGCAATTGAGATCAAGTGAGAATTTCCGCAAGAACAATTGAATATTTAAGAAGGTAGTGAGTATGGGGTGTTCGATGTCAAAAAGCCCATAAAATAATATTTCGAATAAAAAAGGGTTATGAAAATAAATTTTATTTGTTAAATACATTAAAAATGATGTAACAAAATACATATTTATATAATTATTCTTCATCTTTTGTTACGTGTCAAAGTTAATACGTATTGTACTATTATAAAAAAATTCAGCATTTTCAGTGACCAAAACAAAGAACTCATTTACATATTTATACGATTGATCAATGGAAACTGACGTTTTACATTTCCAACTTACAAGAGTTGATAAAATATCCTTACCTTATTTGCTAAAGTTTCCACGTTGATTTCAAGATAAGTGTAATTATGTTACAAAACTTTAGTTGAAAATGTACACTTGAATTAGAACGACCAATCCTCATTCTCTCCAACTTAACGCAGTTTTCCACAGTTTGTTATCCATGCATTTCGGAGTCGAGTCGAGTAAACACACCACAGCTTACTTTATACTACTCACCGACGCAGAGTCTACTGCTGCTGCATCACCATCATGCGTAGAGCCGCGTTCCGAAAGCTCTTTGAAAATCAGTTCCGCGAGGCATGCGAGGCATTGAAAAGAAGTACCTGCCTTCTATAGAGGAAAGAATATGGGCACATTTCACTATATGGTAATGAAAGAGCAACAAGTAGGCTTTCAATTCCGACTGGCAGTATTCCCCAAAGAGTAGTATATAGAGAATAATCTTGAAAATAAGAAAAAGTACCAAATTTCCCCGAAACTACGAAATAATATTTAAATTCTCGGAATATTCAGTTTGATATTCATTTTTTTTTTCAAAACTTTGAGGTATTGTCCTCATTCTCAAATATTTTTAGAATTTTCGGGAACCTCCTTCGCACTGAAAAGCTACTCGGAATTTGAAAAAATTGTAACCTAAAAAACTGTTCCGGATTACTGAAAATTTGAAATGGCTGGGTTTGCAAAGTAAGTAATTTGTGAGATTTTGATTATGCAGGGATCAAAGTACAAGATATTAACTTCAACATCCTTGAAGGAGAGCATGAGATACTGCGTCCTTTATAATCTACAGCCTTTTATTATAATACACTCGAAAATAGATTTTTGTTTCTCAACTATCATGTTAATTTGCTATACAGTAGTACATATCTATATCTGAATAGAAAATCTTGAAAGCTCAGAACTTCCCCTTCAAAACCCATTTTGATTTTTGAATTTTTTTTGAGAATATCAAAAACGTTCTTCGGAGTTGGAAATTCCGGGGGTTCGAGTAATGATCTGTGACTGCATTTTATCGCAATTTTCGGCGAACCTGTTCATTTTCTCAAAAAATCTCTTGAGGCCGTTTTTGGGGAAATTTTGATGGGCTTCAATTTTGCTCTCTTGGGATTTTCTCGAAATTATCGAATTTTCCGAGATAAAGCCGGAAAAGCGCGGAATATTATTTCAGATCGCGTTTTCCAGGCCAATCGACCGCTGAGGCGGGGGAACTCATCAGTTATCTCTTTCTTGTCTAAAATACTACTTCCATGACAAATTTCAAAGAGTTTCAATTTTTTTTTACAGTTTTAGTGATTTTTTTCTCTGGGAGCTGTACTATACGATTATCGTCTCAAAACCCAATCGTACTCGATTATTCAAGATATTCGAATTTTTGACGACTTCATTATACAACATTGAATTTTCTTTACTATAACCATAGTAACTTTCTGTTACGAATTCTCCAAATGACAGTAAAAAACGTGTACGAAAATCATGAAAATCCGATGGGTGGTTTGGAAAAAGTAAGCGTAGAATTAGACAGAGACGCATAGCGACTCTGTTTTGTTTGAGATATTCGCAAACAGCTAGCAGTTGGCCAAAACATTAAATTTCACTTTTGGTGTAACTGACAAATTATAAAAAATGTATTCAAAGTAATCCAGTCTTGGTATATTCGTCTGCAAGTCTTCAGCAGAAAACAACGTTTGATATTCTCTCTCAATCTTAGAGCCAAAATTATGTTTTATTATGTTAATTTGGTAAAATGTGTATCTCCGCATACTTATACAGTGACTGCAAAAAAAATGTACCATAGGGGAAAAAAGTTTATTATTAGAGTATTGGAGAAAAGATTCTTCGGAAAAGTTTGTGCATGTCCGATAACCTAAAAATCGATTTTGACACATGTCGCGTGATCGCTGGTATGGCGGCAAATTGAAAAAAATTACTATGATTAGGCAAAAAGTCGGGCAAAATGGCAAGATATCGAAAAAAGTTATTTGAAAAAGTTGCTTGGAAATCAATTTTATACACACATACAGAGTTTGAAAAATAAATGCGAGAAATTGAAAATAGCATTTTTTTTTATATTTTCCTAGCTGTATAAAAATATCAAATAATTTTCTTATGAATAGCTTGATCATACTGAAACATTTGTATTTTAATGATAATAACAAAACTTTATCATTTTCTCTTCACCAGAGAGCACTAAATTAAAAAAATTGAATTTTCTCAGAACCCTTGCTGTTACATTGGTTCGTATCTAACGGTTACATCAGAATTCCACGATTCTTGCGATGATAGGAAAATCCGAATATATCGTGTTTTTCCGATTATGATCAATTTTTGATGATAATCGTGCACGAACGTTTCACTTCGCACATATTCTTAAAAATAGTGCTTCAAATCAAAGAGGCTAGAGTTTTCAACATTGCGTGCGAAATGTAACGCTCTTGGCACGATGATCATCGAAACTTGATTATAATCTGGAAAACACCATGTTTCTGGAGTGTCATGTCATCACAATGGTCGTGGAATTCTGGTATAACTGTTAGATACGAACCAATGTAACCAGTGCCAAGTGGTGTGGAGAAAATGAGAAATTTTTGCCATTATCATTGAAATACAAATGTTTCAGTATGGTCAAGCTATTCATAAGATAATAATTTGATATTTTTATACAGCTAAGAAAATATTTTAAATAAATTGCTATTTTCAGTTTTCTCACATTATTTTTTAAACTTGGTATATGTGTATAAAATTGGATTCTAAGCAGCTTTTTCAAATAACTTTTTTTGATATCTTGCCGTTTTACCCCACTTTTTGCCTTTTCATAGTGATTTTTTTCAATTTGTCGCCATACCAGCGATCACGTGACATGTGTCAAAATCGATTTTTAGGTTATCGGACATGCACAAACTTTCTCCAAGAATCTTTTTTCCAATACTCTAATAATAAACTTTTTTCCCATATGGTACTTACTTTTTGGCGGTCACTGTAGAATCTATTTATGTTCATTAGCGATAAAACGTTTCTGGCGTGAAGCAATTTTTACGAGATAAAACAAAACATTGGTAAACCACGATGTGACAAACTGCATGCTAACAAACAATAATAAACCTTCGGCTAATACCAAAACACTGTGGTTTTTCATATTCCGCATTCTGCGTTTGTGTAAACAAATTATTTGAGTGTATTAACCACTGGAAATATTATATGAACACAAGAGTTAATTGTAAATATGAATAGAGCGGCAGGTAGTGTTTTATCTGTAATGATAATTACTGGGAATCCTCAAATATTTACGTAGTCCAGTAACCACTTGAGCCAAAAGTGAAGGATGAATTGTAGCACTGTGAAACTTGGCACATAACTTCTTGACTTCATGTATAGCTAGAAAAAACAATTGTTTACCAAGTATCCAGGGGTGGAACACAAACATGGTTTCATTGAAAATTAAATTCATATTTTTCTTCCGTAATCTCGGAAAGTATATGGTTTATCAAAAAACGACTCAGACATTATGCAAGACAATTCAACTCCTCACAAGAATGATTCCAAGTAATTCCTTACGAAATACGCTCGTTTCCTCAGAAAACGTGATTGAACGCCGACATCAAATTGCAGGCTCGCGTTTATCCACCGCTGCAAGTTATGGCGGGGCCAAACATTAGATTTGTCATAACTTTCTCTAAAAACGATCAGGGAAGTAAAAGTGCACTTCGTTCCTGAATACTTTTACCTTCTGATGCAAATATAACATGCATCTATAGGTATCTGAGTACCTAGAATGTTTTTTTTCGCAATAATAACCGTTCTGCGCTGTTTGCATCATAGATATATGTTAATTAATATTGAACAATTATACTGACGCAGGAACTTCTTCCTTTATTTTCAACTCGCCCATCATTCCGGGACATATTCTTTAGAATATATTTTGTATGCAATACAATTTCAGGCTTGAATTACACTTCCTATTTTATTAACCTTCCGTTAGTCGCGGATCTTCTCGCGACAAAAATGATCGCGGGTGTATCTCTCAGATACTCGGCTAAAATTGATGAAATAACTTTCCAATTGTTGAAACTGTTATTTCATTCGACTTGAGGATGATAGTTAACAACGCTTGAATGCGCAAAACTTTTTATATGATATACAATGCTATATAAATAAGTGGGATAGTTCCCCACAGTTACAATGGTGGTCGCAAGTACCTCTCAGATACAATTAACTCTTTATGAGTTTTTTCAAAATCCACGAGAAAAATATTCAGAGGGATTCTAGATAAAACGAAAAGTATCGCATTTACATTATTAAAATAAATATATATGCGCAGATTAATGAAACTTAATTATTGATCGCGGCGTATCTCTCAGATACAAGTAGCAGGACAACCTAAAAACACTCCACCTTCGGTGTCGTGTTTTTAATAGTTGACAGTTATTCTCGTCGAATTGCTAGGAAACAGTTTCTCATTAAACAACCCAAATTTACACGATAAAATACAAAGCACTTCTGCAATTATAATTGAATATTTAACTTAAAGGAAGCTTAATTAATATTTAATGATACGATAAAATTGAATTTTCAGCCACTGAATAATCTAAAATTTGTCACACATAGCAAGGACCGATAACGATACAAGAATTTCATGATGTCTGTTCGGCAAAAAATTTGCAATCGATTTCAATTCGAGGCAATAATACAGCATAATGATAATGTTGTAATATGTAATAATAATATCAAGAAGAAAATAAAACTTAAAAAACTGAAGGAATCCGATTTCATAGTAATAAAAACTAAAAAGTAAAAAATCGACTGGTCGAATATCAACGACAACTACTGTCAAAATATGACCAATGAAGAAACAATACACACTGATAAAAGTAGGTGGTAAAAACAAAATATTTTCCGTAAAATAAAACAGAATATTTACTGAATTATCACAAAATCTAGTAATTTCACTGCAAAGACTTATTTTTGTCATGTAATATTGTACTTTTCTGTTATTTATTATGTTTCTAATTTCACCATGTAAATGTCAGTTCGTAACTGAATAATCTTAATACTTTAAATTCACCATGCGAGTTTCAGTTCCACTGCGTTTTCTCTCTGGAATAATGTGAATGTACAGCAATTTGGTAAAATTCAGTAACCTATTCATTAATAAACTCGCGACGTTTACGACTGTGCATGAGGGGGAACCGGGAAGAATGCAGAACGCTACCGATTATAACCTCAATTTGCAATTGCCGGTATTTCAATGTCTGTGGTCTGTTTATAGTAGGTGCGTAGATATTTTGTTTATAGTGGTTGGAAGAGTTGAATAACTTGAAAGGTAAGTTCATATTGATCATAGACAGTATGTTTACCTGTAAAACCTGTCGTTTTGAGTGTATAACCATCGAGAAATATAATCGACGTCAGTACTTGCATAGGCAATTTAGAGGAGCAGAATTTCCTTGTCTGTATGCCAGCTGCAAAGTGTCATTCATCAGTTATATAACATTCAATCAGCACGTTTTAGGAACCATACAAAGGTTATTACAAAAACGAATCACTAATTAATTAATTTGTGATATCTGCCAGCAAGGGCTCACCGATGATAGGAAAATCTTTCTGTCTCATGTTTTTGGACATTTATCAGATCATAATGCTATAGCATGTCCATTTAAAAAGGAATGCAAGAGAACAACTGCGTTCAAGACCAGACAACACAACCGTGTTCACGTGAGTAGAAAACATTTTGTGGAGAAACCAAATATAAATGATCACCATACTCAAAACCTCAGTAGAAATCAATCCCAATGTGCCCAAACAAAAATCTTACTTGTAATGATATTGCGACTGAATGATTTTCTAATTCTGCACTAACTATTGTTGAAAATTATGATGATGATTGGGAAAAGCTTGCTACCGAAATTGCGGAAAAACTCTTAAGACTATAATTGACGGATTCATGGATATAGATACTCTCAACAATGAAAATATGTTGAAAAAATTGATGGAAATTTTTTCAGAATTGGATATTTTGAGTTTTAATTCAAATTCACTTTTTGAAAAAATTCATGAAAAAAAAATGGCATTTTACGTTCATTATATTCAAGAAAAAAATATTACTTAGAGCACTACGGTTTTGTCTGTCCCAAAAAATCGATTTTTCAATTATGTCCAATAAAACTTCATTTTTTTATTATGTTCCTATTCTACAAACCCTGAAACAGCTGCTCAATGATTATTATATTGAAAATCAATGCTTTTCTCAGTCTAATAGGGGTTCTTCAACAAAAAGTGTTTTTACAGATTTTTTTTGGAGTGGAGCTGTGTTCCAAGAAACCTGAACCTAATTTTATATCATTATTATATATATATTTTATTTTTTCAGATTCCACAACTAATTTGACATCAGAAGAACCTCACTGTTCTCATGAGAATCCACCAGCAGCCTCTGCACTCCCTAGCCGTCAGCATCTTGTGTTTATTGTCTACCCAAGTGATGTGTTTTTGTTTAATAAATGTTTGAGTTTAATTCGAATTTTCAATGGCAAAAACCATACCATGTTCTATATGGCTTTTTGGGTTTTTGGTCGTGTATCCATTTTTCTTGGGGTTTCCAAGAAAATCCAAGAAAAACTGATACACGACCAAAAAGCCAAGAAAAATGGATACACGACCAAAAACCCAAAAGCCATATAGAACATTGAGCGAGGGTCGTGAAAGCCTTAATCATTAAAACATTACCATTTCCTATAGTAAAGTAACAGTTTAAAAGTGCATTGTAATATATTAATGTAAAAGTACATCTTAAAAAAGCAGAGTAAAATTACACATGAACTTTTCCAGAATAATGTAAAATTACTGAGTAAAAACACTAAATAGATGCCTGAACATCGTCAAGTGAAAAAGCAGTATATTTATTGTATCATTATTCAGGTACTGGTACTGTAATGTCATTTTACAGAATCGATGGTAAAATTCAGGTGAATAACGTTGGTCATAAAATAACCAACGTTATTTACCTGAATTTTACAAGTATGTTTTTTATAGTGCATCCTACCTCCCTGGCGGGAGTAGTGAGATGGCACTAACAGGATACACGTTGTCAAAAATCATACAGAAGGTAGCTACTCTAACGATGATATCAGATATTTCATCAGCTCATTTCCTAAATAAAATCTGTCAGGTTCTTAAAAATATATCTTCGGACTTTCTGAACACTCTCTGAATCAATTTTCATGGAAATTACATTTCATCTCCGGATGCTCCTGTAGTCCTGTCATTTTCCAATACTTTAACTGCTGGTACTCGACCCCCTATCCGCGCACTGACTTTTGGCAACGATTTCCGATACACATGATATCTTGGTGCATGAGGGTCCTCGAGTCAAACCGCGTTGTCGTTATACGTTCCTGCTCTTTTCCAATAATTGAACTGAATGTTATGTGTGTGAAGTTAGCAACGAATTTGTCAGTCCGTCTACTCCCTCTGAGCCTTTTTGTTTTTCAAGTTTGAAACGGTTTTCATTATTTTTATTTCGTCAGTTTCTGAGAGAAAAATTATTACAAGGTTGCTGCTTCGACATGGGGTTCTTTATTAATTTTCATTTTAATCTATTGGCGAAGTGTGTACATAATTTATTATGGAATTGTTTGTACATGTGTCAACATTATCACTCATATAAACTTCTTTCCAGTTTTTCTCGTATAGTACAAGTCTTAATCTATCCATGTTCAACTTTTGGTAATAGCTTCATCTTTCATGTTATCATCTTCAGCTGAACTTACTTGTGCCAATAGAATTTGGGAAACACTTATAGCGTTTAAAATTGATGATTTATTTCGTCGCATCAGTATATTTTGATATCTCTTACGGATTTAAAAAAAGTTTGATTTGATGGCTTTCGACAAAAAAACATGAATTTGTACTTTTTTTACCTTATATTTTTCAATTTGCCTTGTCTATTTGTATGTGAATTCTTACACGTGAATCTTGACTCACATCTACTCGTCGGATCGACTTGAAATTTGGCAAGTGTTAATTAATATGCAAAATAATTTTTAATCGGTTACTCACAGAATAACCCAAGTCACACATCTACCTGTACCACGTTACAGCTAAATGTTAAGAATTTAGTTTCAGTTAGTTAGATTGATAGCAAGCAGTTCTTTCATAAAATACCGAGGGGGAAACGGCTGAGAATATTGTGTACACTAATTCCCAAAAATCGTAAGAAATGCGTATAATACCCAAGTAATTCCCGAGTGATACCCAGTAATTCCCGAGTAATATCAAGTAATTACCGAGTAATACCCAGTAATTCCCTAGTGATACCCAGTAATTCCCGAGTAATACCCAGTAATTCCCGAATAATATCCCTAAGTAATGCCAGTAATGCCCGTCAGAAAAGTAATAAAAATATAAAGTCGTGTCTTAATATTATAGGTTTGTTGTCAAGTACAAGTGGGATGACCTTTTTCTTTTTTTAATGCACAATTCGAATTTCCGCTACTGCTTTCTAATATTTCAGACAATTCCAATTCCCACGTTTTGACAACCTTTTTTTACTATGCTCTTCACCGATAATTATTGTGCAGTAATTTTTCTCTCACTTCCGAGTTATTCCTGTAATACCCATGTAATGCTCGAGTAATGCCCAATAATTTTCCCAACTAATACCCGTAAATCCCTTAATTCCCGACTAATACCCGAATAATGCCACTAATACCCAAGACATGTACACCAAAATTCTCCAGCGATTTCCCCTCGTAAAATACGGTAGTGTGGTATCAGCGTATATTATTATTATATTATGTGTATGTGTGTTTTTATGGTCATACGTGCTTTATATTTGAAAAATTCAGCCATATCTCACCAATTCAATAGATTCTATATATCTTTGTCGTTACTGAAACAACTAAAAAGTGTATACCCTGTACAATAGGAGACGATGGATGCCTTTATCAACATTCAGATGTGTGTGAAGTTAGCAACGAATTTGTCAGCAACGTTTCTGAAAAATTGTTGCCAGCAACGATTTGATAGGGCGGATTTCATGCAACTCAAAATTCTTTGAAGTGTTTCTTGAGGTGAGGAATCTCACGCACAGAGTTTGAAATGAACATGAAAACTATCATACCTATGTATAAATAGATAATTCGAAATGGAAAATTTCCAAATTCTGGGTTGAATGCCCAAAATAATTAAATCCCTTTCTTATTTATTTTTTTCCTATTTCAAGTCGTATATCTCAAGAACAAGGAATGGTGCCACCATGAAATTACTCAAATAAATTATTCTATGAAAAAAAAAACGAAATTTCATACTATCAAAATTCAAATATCTAAAACAAATCCTAACTTTAGATCAATTGAAGATAATTTATTTCTTTCTAGCTGAGAGTCATCTTAGATACGCCATCAGCATGGGAAGCAGCTGCAAATTCGTACATGAAAAACTTAAGAAAGATTCAAAAACGGCTGATCAAAATAGTACACAATAAGCCTCCAAATTACCCTCCTGATCAGTTATATAAAGATTCACAAATGTTCGATACACGACAAATATTCTTTCTTGTGGTACCCCAGTAGCCCGGTTCACCGGGCGTAAAGTGTCACTTTACCGCCGTAACGCGTAAAGTGTCACTTTACCGCCGTAACGCGTAAAGTATCACTTTACCGCCCATGCATTATGGCCCCTTTCATGCAAGACCTACCACGAATCAGTCATTTCGGTTTATTGAAGACAACATTTATTCATAATAGACATGGAAAAAGCTTAAAAACATGATTGAAAACGGCCGACTGCCAATTCCTCAATATGTTGATGTTTCTATATAATACATATAATTATTGAGAGATTGCTACTGCTTTTCTCACAATACCCTCTTGATCTAATTATATTTCATCATCACATGAGTTATTCAATGAGGATCAAGAGTCCGTCGCCCTCCCCGTTAACTTCTTTATTCTAAATATTACAAAAAACTTATTACACATAAGTTTCATTATATCAATTTAATGGTTCAAGTTTTCATTTATACAGAGTGTCTTAAAAAAGCGCAGCGACTAAGAAGTTTATGTTTTTAAATGGGACATCCTGTATTTCATTACATGATCGGTTAGGGATGATCATAAGGAATCTAACAATACCAAGTTAAATGCTGTTATCTCCAAAGACTACGGAAATATCGCGTATTATTTTATAATAATAATAATAATAATTATAATAAATGGACTTTATTTCACTTGGCGGAGTTTAGCTCATAGCTATTCTTCGACTCAACCAAGTCCAATCAGTGGGAGAGAGAAACTTTTTTGACGGGTCAAAAAATTCTCTTTCACACTCATTGAGCTCATGAATAAAATAGTAGGCGATATCTCCGTAGTCTTTGGAGATAACATGATCGAACTTGATATTGTTGGATTCCTTATGATCATGCAATGATATACTAGGTGTCCTATTTAAAAAAAATAAACTTTCAAGTCGCTGCGCTTTTTTGAGACAATCTGTGTAAATGAAACCATTAAAGAGATCGAATGAAACCCTACAACTTATTTATTTAATAGTTTTCTTACACCAATCAACACTATTTTTATTTAAAATTAATTTCTATTCTATTTCGACTAAACCTAATAGTACCATTTAATTTAAAATTGTTTTATTAATACTACTATATTTCCATATTGCTTTCAAGATTTTTCTTCAGCGATTATCTGTGTTTATTCAGGTAAAATAATGTGCAATTGTTCACAATGAGCTTATCTTGGAAGAAACAAGATGTCCCGCCGGCCTACCAGGACTGTCATAATCCTTTATAATAGGAATAATTGGGTCAAAATTCCATTATAAAACAACTACTTTCCTGGCTAATACCACGTAGAAACGTTGAATTATATTTAATGAATTTCCGTCCAAAGTTCTTACAAGGCGTTCTCTGAGACTGCTAGTTGCATGGAAATGTTCATAGAAACATTTGGACAATTTTATTTTTATGCTTTTTGTTCTGATATTATCATGTTGTGTGATTCTTGAAAAAACATTAATTCATTCAATGAAACGTTGAAAATTTCGAATCAGAAATAGTCCCATGTTTTTTCTGGGTACGAAAACTGTTTATGTATAGCTTCATCTATGAATAATTGAATATACAGGGTGAGTCAGAATAAGACCGACAAACTTCAACAACAGATTCTTCACCTCATTTCGAGGTAAAAAGTTTCAAGAAATGTTCTAAAATGGATCACCTCTGAGATACAGGGTGTCAAAAGTACGAAAAAAAATTAGATTTAATTTTTTTTCTCCAAGACTCCTGATGGAAAAATTCTCTTACTCATGCAACTAATCAAGCTTTATCAACGAGATAATTTGATGTTATAATTTTAATTTTCGTGAACCAGTGGCGTAGTTACAATGGTATGTGGTCATATTTTCCTTCATATTTTTTTTGGACAAGTGAATGGATAAATGAGGTATTGACATCAGTTAAGCTCATCGATTCTGTACCTAAAATTTATAACATTTCATGTACCTAAATATTGATGTTGAGGCTGAGTCAAAAAATGCAGTTTTATATGTCATACAGATCCTCCAAATTTCATTTCAATATCTGCAAAACCAAATAAGTTATAGGGGCGAGCCGGTTTCCGTGGACACCTGGTATATATTTACACATATATATATATATATATATATATATATATATACAAACTCAAAAAATCATGTCAGGAATCAAATTTCCTCCACAAAATCAAACTTTAACCAGATGTTTTCATTCAATTCCATTCAAGAATCCAACGATGTAAACTACGCATACACGTGTATTACTAGGCGCCTGCCTGGAACGCTATAATGCTGAAAATCTATACGGCTGAAAGCTACTCTCATTGAATGCCTCTCGCTGAAAACAGGCGAGCCTCTCCGCTTACGCTCTCCACCTGAAATTTTGGTAGCTTTCACGCGGATGGCGCTCAAACTACCAAGATCGCAGGAACATCAGGAGGCGGAGACACTTTCCAGGAAGCGTCGGATAACGATATTCGGCGTCGAGGCGCCAGCGGATTTACTGTTAGCTGGAGATAAGCCTGACACGTGTAGGCGTGGAAGCTCAACTCTGGATATGCGTCACAGGGAAGCAGATTTCTAGGGAGAGTTAAATCTGGTGTTAGGATATGAAATGAATGAGTGTACACGTATTACTTTCTTTCCAATAAAAAACTGGTGTCCAAAGACTGAGTACTTCATTCTCAATAAATATGATAACGTACCACAGTGTTGCAATTCGTAGACTCAGGTGATTTTACTGGTAAACACGATTTAAGCCTTTAAATAGTTTTTTGGTTTTCCGTTCTCCCAGCACAATTGTGAGAAGCAGATGATAGTGTATAGATTATCCTGACCTATACTGTCCATTGCTCCAAGCTGTCCAATAACCCATTCTCTTGTTTCGCCAAGAGCGAAACTGAATTCTGCAACTGCGCTTCTATTATAGCTTCTAAATGGCGTAACTTAAGCGTTTTTTTCGAATGCAAGCGCGTTTTTTTCGAATGCAAGCGTGTTTTCTTCTTGGGAAAGTATCTGTGGAAAATTTTCCGAACTATAAAAGATGACCCAGAAATAGGAAACAAACCAAAGTTATGTTTTTTGTCATGGAACACCACATATTTGCTTGCACAGAGATATCTTCCATTAAAAAAATATAGGGTCATGTATGTTCATCAACGTTATATCTGGATATATATGGATATTACTTCAGAAAACATGAGTTATTCAACATTCTCTAAATCCGCATGAACAAATAATTTTAAAAATTGATGGAAGTTGGAATTAGCCAAATTCTGACTCACCCTAATTCCGACTTAGTAAGTCGGAATTTGCCTTATTCCGAGATAGTAAGTCGGAATTATAAAAAAATAATTACTGTGGCCCTTCTGCGCCTTCGTAGAAATGACTTCAATATATTCTACTTTTTGTAACATAACACCCAGTTGAAATTTTATTACTTTTTGTGTACTGGCTGGACCGAAACGCAAATGGAAAACTGTCTCCTAATTTTTTTTAAAGGAAACCCATACATTAAAAATGTCATAAAATTCCCTTTCCAATGATGTATGACACTTGGTATTTACTTCACCATGTAAACGTATGAATCAAATGCATTATAATTTGTGATGCACTTTAAAGTCAACATTAATTTTATCGCATAAAACATGTAGAAATCTTTGAAGATGTTCAAAATGTCGTCAATTGCCTCTACCACTTCTACTCCAATCAAATATTTTCTTAGGTCGTTGAACTCTCTCTATAAACAATGTCTTTCATGTAATAATAATAATAATATTACATTTATTATCCACTTAATTTACATACAGTATTAGTAAAGCAAAATTAAAAATGGACAATTGGCTATAATTGGTTCAGTCGTAGACGAATCCACTACTGTTCTTCCACCAATGCCGATAAATTAGGACGAATCCACTACTGTTCTTCCACCAATGCCGATAAATTAGGACGAATCCACTACTGTTCTTCCACCAATGCCGATAAATTAGGAAAACAATGTCGGTGAGTGTAAAATTTGAAAAAATAAATAGATGATCAAGGAAGAAAGATGAAGTGAATATAAATATGCAAATAGAGGAAAAAGAAAAGGAAGAGAAAAACGAAAGAAAGAAAGAAAAAAAAAAAGAAATGAGGAAAATATATACCTCATAAAATGAATAAATAATTTTGTCAGATCGGGTGATCTAGGGACTATCTTGTCAGCACTCTCTATACCGATCCATCGGTCTCGAAAAACATTATTGATGTGGTCCCTAACATTTATCGAATAATGAGGTAGCACCGCATCTTGCAGCATCCATCAAGTTTCTTGAAAGTGACAAACTCATTTCACGATAATTCCAAATGAATTTGCTCCTTATGAGTGTTTCATTATATTGGTCCGATTTACGACAAATTATCATACATTAGAAATATATTTTTTGTACAACTGTCATTAAAAATGACGTTTTTAATTCATTGAACTATGAATTAAAAACTGACGTTTTCACAAAATCACTTTTAACACTAGTGTTGAAATGACAGATGAGATGATGGATACTCAGTAATATAGATCTCTCTAAAAGAAACACTTCAATCAGATATTATAATCAGAACACCTACTCAAGAGGAATCGTTTATAAAAGTTCACATATGTATTTCGTTTGTGCAACTGGTAATACTAATTCCTTTTAAAGTTACAAACGAAGTAGTATTCAGTACAACTGTAGAAGGTCCTTCATCATAGACAAATAATGACATTCATAAATAAAGTGCGATAGGGTTTATTATAGTTGGAGCCTCTTTGTAATCCAAAGATCGTGTGTTCGAATCCTCATGGATTTTATAGTTTTTTTGTTTTTTTCTTACTAGCATTATTGTACAAAAAAATTTGTATCATACATTTGTTAAAAGTGATTTAATTTTGCTCGGGGGGGGGTGCTCCACTCGCTAACGCTCGTTTCGCAATATTCCCCACTCACAAAATAAAATGCCACTTTTAACACTTCTATCATAAATAACTATTAGTTTTATTAGTCTTTTCATAAGTTCTTGACATAATTTTTTGGGTTTATCACCTTCCACAATCTGAAAATGAAAAAAATTTTTAATCCAAAGAAATCTGTACAAGTGTAGAAGGGCAAATTAATTTCTTTGGATTAAAAATTTTTTTCATTTTCAGATTGTGGAAGGTGATAAACCCAAAAAATTATGTCAAGAACTGGATTTCCTCCACAAAATCAAACTTTTAATCAATATCTTTTGATAAGGTTTGTAACTCTGTACATCTGTATCCAACTATTCGTCATTTCAGACTAGATATTTCATTATGGTAAAGCAATACTTCAATATTAGGTGTTTATTACATTCCATAATATATATTTTCTATTATCATAACATGAAGAGCCTGTTTATTCCAATCCTCTATCAATCCCCCTGAAGAGCTTGGCAAAGCGAAATAGATTTTCGTCGACCAAAATGTATTGGGGATTAATTGCGAGAGAAGCAAACCTTGCTTCAATGAAATGAAAGATTTTTGTGAGTGATAATTTTTAATAACATTCTCCTTATCTAATTTATTTAATGATTTTTTCAATGAAAACTAGAGAGAATTAAAAAAAATCAGCTATCTGAATGAAATGCAAATTTTCACTTTCAGATTTTTTCTTTCCTTTTCAGTTAGAGTCTTTTCACAATATCTATCAGATGTATTTCAATGTCCAGCGCGGCTTTAGCCGGGGAAGTAGTTGTTTTCTGTTAGATATTACAAATAAATCACATTTTTCATTTTTCAATTTTCATGGAGAATGTTTCCCTTTTCAACATTTGCTAGAGTTTGATTTTATGGAGGAAATTCGTTTCTTGACATGGTTTTTTGTGATTTTAAAACTTCCATAGTCTGAAAATAAAAATTAAATTAGGTAAATTCAAGAAAATCTGTAAAAGTGCAGATTTATTTATCGATACAATGAAACACCGGCCCTGACAGTCGTAAAATATTTTGTGGTCCCACTTTACTCATTTCCGTTGATAAAATTTGACTATATAACCCATAAATAAACAAAATTAATTAATCCTTGGTGGTGGTGAGTGGTTCTCAAAATAACAAAATGACAACTCCCAAAAGAGATATTGCTGCAGAACAGCTGTCTGAGTTCGCAAAGGATCATGAGGTACAGTAAACAATTTATCCTGATTTACATTTTTATTTACATTCTACATGGTTTTGTACAGAAAAAACACTTTCGTTTAAAATATCAAACAAGAATATGATGCTCATAGCACATACAGTAAAATATAACACGGCCTAAATATGATTTTTCTATATTCATGCAAAAAGCAAAACTTTATTGAACCATATTTAGTGGAAAAAGAAGTTCTTTATTGCACTAGTGCAATAAAGATTTTATTGCACTCATCTGTCATTCTACTTCAACGTGCTGTCATCATGACAAACATGACAAACATATTAAGTAGATATTCTGTAAGTTTTAAACAGTTACATACATTTTGTATAAATCTTAGCAGCCAGATTTGAAAAAATAATGTCTTCCTGAAAATAACTCCATAATCAAACCTGATCCGCTTTGTTCTAAACCGTCTACGTGCGTAGAGCAAACTGTCTGTACTATGACCACACCTCGTGATAACATATGCGCTACTATAATTTTGATTTTTATAATGCATCTGTAGTTACAGAAACGTCACTCAAAAATGAATTCTGACAATTACAGAATTGAATGTTTCAAAATGAGTAATAATAATGGAAAAATAGGTGATAGTGATTTGTTTCAATGCAAATCGATAGTAAGAATTGATTATTTTCCTACGAGCGTACGGAAAAGTAACTTTTCCGCACGATTTTTCGTTTTGAAAGTTGTACTTTTCCGTACGATTTAAAATCGTGCGGAAAAGTTACTTTCTCGCACGATTTTTACTTTTCCGTACGATTTTCACTTTTCCGCACGATTTTTGTATTGTTGAAAATGAGGATATTGAGGACTAACTAAATGATCCATGTAACTATTCTGTCTTATTAGTCATTTTGTAGCATTTTTATAAAAACGTGTTTATTAAAAACCTTGTTTTTTCATAAATAAGATAGACAAAAATACTCGTAGGAAAAATATTGTACCTAACTCTTAAGGAAAATGTCTTTTCCGCCCTTAACGGCTTGTCCAAACTCCGCTCCGCGTCGTTCGTGCAACTGCCGTCGCGTAAGGAAAAGTACTAATTTCCGCACTTGTTAGGTAAGTTGCGATTTTCATTTTCCTACACCTAGTGTCACACCTCTTTTTGCATGAACGTAGAAAAAATATTGTATGCAACTATTATAAAGTACATATTAGTATGCAAAGAATAATAATGGTATCCGCTACAAAAATATGTATTCTACCTGACTATATCGTTCGCACTTTTTAGATTATATTTAGTTTTATTTTATACATTTTATTATTGTTATTGTTATTTATTTTGAATTATATTTATTTATGGTATTCCTAGGGGCTGCAAAATTGAAAATTATACAGTGCGCCAATAAATAATGGAAAAAAAATATTTTTCATTCTATTTTTTTGATATATTATACCTCCAAATTTAAACAAAATAATTGATATGCATTTATAATTATTTGCACCCCACAAAGTAATTTATACATATCTTATATACTCATCCATAATCCATTTTTATTTTAAAATTGATTCATTTTAAAGTGACGTAGTAGTCGGAATTTTTGGGAGTCTTTTTTCATTTAACTTGATATTCAATTTGACAATTCGACTCACTTATAATTTTCATTTTCCCAGGTAAACAATTGAAGATTTCATATGCCAAATATTATATTTTTACGAAAACTCAGAACCATTGAAATTTCAACTTAAGTGTTGTATATTATTATCTTCAATTCAACCAAAGCAGTCGTAACTGTTTTATATTAAATGTTCAAGCACGAATTGTGATATTTTATTCTATTAGCACTTTCATTCTTCGCAATCTGTTTATTGCCCTCTGTTGTAATTCCTTTCTGTTTTCTTAGCAATTAATTAGAAGGTACCATTTTGGAATCAAATCAATATGGCTGCCACACATTGGTTGCTCGGCAAATTTTGTCAGACCACCAATTCATTCCGAAAGAATGATTGGGCGTGAAGGAAAAATATTACGGCCAGCTCGATCTCCTTACTTGATTCCCACAGATTTTTATCATTGGGATACTGAAAAGGGACAAACAATAAAGCCGCATCTTGAAGCAGAGATGAATTTATTTAATTATTCATTTATTTAATTGAAACATAAGATAATAATTTGTGCGAAGGAGATTACGGAGGCTGTTCACTATATTACGTGTTTTCGTAAGAGAGGGCGGAGAGTATTTGGAACTTGTTCTTTAGGCCAATACAATGTGTTCACATTAAATTTCTGAAAGAAACCGTTTTGTCATTCCAATATGTGGTTTTTAAATTGTAAAGTGAACTTTATTGGGGCTTTCATATTCCCATAATTGATGTATTATCTTTTGCTTTCTATTAAATCGAAGATTGAGATATTTACTTATTTAAAATTTCAATTATCTCGTTCAGGGGAGTTTCGAGCAAATTAAATTAACTAAAAATGGCTTCACAAGTAGTAAACTTATATTGGTGTCATATTTTGAAAATATTGTAAAAATATTCAAATAACAATATTGACGAAAATAAAAATGTGAATAAGTCGCGATATTGGTCCAATATTTTGAAAATTGTATTGGTGTAATATTCTCGAAGCAATATTTGGCGATATTGATACAATATCGCAGTAGCACAATTAGATTAAACTGAACGACCGTCGTATTAGGATGGTAATAAAAGATTATCTGTAAAAGTAATCCAAAAGTTTTGCATCACTGCAGAAATAAAAAAAACTAACAACTTTTTTAGCACGTTGGCTCAGTTTGTGGTACTTATAGGTATCTATCGAAATTATTGCCTTTATTACCAAAAAGTAGTATAAATTACAAAGCAATATAAGGAAGTATAACAATTATACGTGAATAACTAAGTGCTTGAGGAGAAAAATAAAAAAAAAACTTCCACCAGTAGGATTCGAACTCACGCTCTTATAACAACCTTTAACTTTTCCGCGGGTCCGTACTACTGGACCACACAGGTACTTACAACATTTGTGCCTGACATATGACTAAACGAACCCCGTTTGACCAAAAACCGTGATTGTGTAGAATGTCCAAATGTCCAGATAAATATTATTCGAAATACCTTTGTTGTAAGAAATTTTCATCAGGAGCTAAAGTTAAAACTAAGCAAGAAAACAGTCAACCTGACATTCGCGGATGCCAAGCCGTGACAAGCCCAATGAAGCAAAGCAAAATTCTATTTAAAATAATTCATTTATTTTATTATTTACTACATTAAAATTGAATGTACCATTTTGACGTTTTTTTTATAAATATAGCCAAAGTCGGTATCCAAATGCAATAAAATCAATATTTGTAACACATAAAAAAATGTTAGTCCAGGATTTGAACCCCGATCGCCGGGTAAAGGGCAGAAACGCTAACTAACCAATACGCTATACAGACACCTTTACAATGTAAAGTTACACGTTATTCATAATATACCTACACATCCGGATTAGCGAGCGTTTTCTCAATTTTGTCGCTCTATAGCGAAAAAGCTGTCAATTAATGACATTCCTCAGAAAACATTAACTTTTCGGTGAGATTTGAACGCGCCAAACGCTATTTTACATTACCACGCTTATATTAACTCACTGTTGAAAAATGTATGTCACGGTCAAATCTTGTAACCAATTTTTAGACCACTTGATTGGTCCGGTCCCATTGATTTGAAATTTGGCAGGTTTACATAATTCCAGTGACAATGCTTTATATTTGTTAGAGGAGAAAACAAAATGGCGGCTCCAATATGGTGGACGAGTTTTGTAATTATGATCCGATTCTATTCAAAATTGATATCAGGGGGTTTTCGGAGTCAGAGATTATGATTCTTCTGTCAAAATTGGAAACGTCAAGATGACGGCTGCATCGTGGCGGACGAATTTTGTAATTATGATCCGATTCTATTCCAAATTAGTATCTGGGAGTTTTTTGGGGTGAAGATTATGATTCTTCTGTCAATATTGGAAAATTCAAGATGGCGGATCCAATATGCCGGACAAGTTTTGTAATCATTATCCGATTCTATTAAAAATTGGTATCTGGGAGTTTTTGGGGGCAAGGATTATGATTCTTCTGTAAACATTGATAAATTCAAGATGGCGGCTTCAATATGGCGAACTAATTTTGTGTTATGGTCCAATTCGATTCAAAATTGAAAATTTATATAAATATACATAATAATATACATAAGAAATTGTAAGTAGATGTATGACATCTACAAAATGCAATACGAAGCTCACTCACACATATATGATAAGACGACAAGACTAAAAAGTAGAAATTTAAAATAATAATATATATTTTTTTTAATCATACTTGTATTTAAATGTACTAAAAAGTAAAAAATAATTCTTTTCATGATTATACAAATATGAAGGGTAAGAATAAAAGCGTGGAGCGTCGGGAAAATACATTTCACAATGACGATTAAGCGATCCACGCTTTTACGCATGTATAATCATGAAAAAAAATATTTTCCCCATTTTAGTGCATTTAAATATAACCGTGTTTTTTTAAATTGTTTATTAATTTAATAACGATTTCACAAAAAAAAATATCACGAATAACTTTTCATTGTGAAATCAATAATAAAAAAGTTTTGCATTTGTTCCGTACTTCTTCGATGACGCTGTATAAATGAAATTAAAAAATTGCTGGTTTAAATATACAGTGTGTCCATAAAGTAACCCCCCCTGTTAACTTTTGAACAGAGTGGAATTTTCTTTTGAATTTTTTTTGGTGAAATGGTAGTTCATAAGCTACTTTTTGATGATAATAGAAAATGTCTACCCTTCAAAATGGCGCCCAAAGATTTTTTTAAATGGTATGGGGGGTCGAGTGATCTCATTCGAATTGTCTTTCGATTTTCTATACAACTGCAAAATTTCAGACAAAAATATTCATCCAAAACAAAATGGCGGCACATTATGTTAGAACTTTTATACGCGATTTCTTTGAAAAAATGGCTTTAAACGAGATCAATTGATTTGAAAAAATATTTTTTGATATCTACAAATGTTCTCTGTCCCTCAGAATTGTAAATGGGACATGATTTCTGAAATTTGCTGAGATTCAATAAAACGAGGTATTACACTACTTTTTTATTATTACCATTTTGTTTTGGACCAAAAATGTTTGTTTGAAATTTTGCTGTCGTATACAGAATTGAAAGACGATTCGAATGAGGTATCACTCGACCCCCCATGCCATTTAAAAAAATCTTTCAAGATGGCGCCTGACCGCCATTTTGAAAGATAGATTTTTTTTCATCATCGTCAAAAAGTTGCTTATGAACTACCAACCAAAAAAAATGTCAAAGAAAAATTCCACCCTGTTCGAAAGTTAACAGTGGGGGTTACAGGTTATAGAACTGACTGCAGCTTTTTTGATGAGCTGGACAGTTAGTGCATTTTCCTTTGACATTCAATGTATTTTCAGCTTATTGAATAAATTTCTCCATTATTTTTATCCTGGAGAAGTTGCAAATGAAGCTTAAATACAATTTTAGGGCAACAAAGATAAAATTACCACTACATGGGGCGTTCCAATTCCAGAGAAAGACGCCAGTTTGACAGTGGGCTATCATGGGCCTATTTTACTCCAGGACTATAACTTGATCGATGAAATAGCTCATTTTACCAGGGAGCGTATTCCAGAAAGAGTAGTTCATGCTAAAGGAGCTGGTGCTTTCGGATATTTTGAAGTCACAGATGATATCACCCAATACTCAGCGGCGAAAGTATTCTCAGAAATCGGCAAAAAGACACCAATTGCTGTCAGGTGAAATCTTAAACCTCTTGTAAATTGAAAATTATACTGTGTAGTTTAATTTGGTTGTACGCTCATGTATCTCGCAATGCGTTGGCCGATTTTTGATTTTTTTTCTTCAGGTAAAAGTTCAGTCATTATTTGCAGACAGAGAGATATAACCGAAATAATGAGAAAACTCATAGGACCATTTTTGGAGCCGTAGTAAATAGCTACACTAATTAGGTCATATTCTTGACATGATTTTTTGGGTTTATGACCTTCCACAATCTGAAAATGAAAAATATTTTAATCCAAAGAAATCTGTACAAGTGTAGAAGACAAGACTGCTGTCTTGAAAGAAATTAATTTTTGTCAGTAACGTACCCTACACTGAATTTGCCTATCTGAAAAAATGAGATCGAATTAACAAAGAATACTTCTCTTTTTTTGAAAATTGTTGACGTTTCGGAGGCTGTATCTGCCTCCGTTATCAAAACTTCTTAGAAAGACGCTGAAGAAACTGAATTTGAATTGCAGTTTTGGAAATAAGATCTTTCTTTGACAGAGTCGAATGAAATCTGTCATACATTCTTTTGATTGACATTTGGTATCTTGATACATAGGGTGTTCGGTATCAATCAATCACCATTCTATTAGTTCTTATTTCATCTCTGAGGAGAGGTAACCAGGTGCGGTCCATTTCGATGGAATTGGTTGAAAAGTAGTTGTTCGATAAAAGAATGCATTCTTCTACACTTGTACAGATTTCTTTGGATTAAAATTTTTTTCATTTTCAGATTGTGGAAGGTCATAAACCCAAAAAATCATGTTAAGAATCGGATTTCCTCCACAAAATCAAACTTTCAATCAATATAGGTCATATTATTTGTCCAATAACACAATGCTGATATGATGTTAGAGGATGATGAGACTAATTTTTTTTTGTTTTGTTCTTAAATTTTTTCTAACCATTTTCCGGCTGCACCCCCACGAACAACCCTCGGAAGTCTTCAGAAGACTTGTGCGAGCTGGAAATGACGAGGATCTCACGTTTTAACGTGCGATCGCAGGTACGGTTGAGAGTTCCTATTGAAAATTTCCGTCTCATTATGCCAGTCGTCGAGCCAGGCAGTAAGCGCTCCTATGGTTGCTTGGCTTTCTGATTGAAACCACCTGACTCACCCACTACAGTAAACATATTTTTCCTACGAGCGTGCGGAAAAGTTACTTTTCCGCACGATTTTTCGTTTTGAAAGTTGTAATTTTCCGTACGATTTAAAATTGTGCGGAAAAGTTACTTTCCCGCATGATTTTTACTTTTCCGTACGATTTTTACTTTTCCGCACGATTTTTGTACTGTTGAAAATGAGGATATTTAGACTAACTATGTAACTATTCTGTCTTATGTGTTATTTTGTAGCATTATTAGAAAAACTTGTTTATTGAAAACCTTGTTTTTTTATAAATAAGCTGGACAAAAACACTCGTAGGAAAAATATTGTACCTAACTCTCACGGAAAATGTCTTTTCCGCCCTTAACGGCAAGTACTACTTTCCGCACTTGTTAGGTAAATAACTATTACATGCATGCCCTCCGCGGCCAGAATCAAGTTATCTACTTTGATTTTTGTTCTAAAATAGGAGGATGATCATAAAAACTGTTGTGGAATCATCTGCGGCTGAAAGACAAACTTTAGTCGCTATTTTACATCGTTCTTGGGACGTAATCATGTTGAAAAGGGGAACATTCCCCATGAAAATTGAAAAATTAAAAATGTGATTTCAACACAGAAAATAAATCGCAATTGGGCGTGGTGTTCACATATTTTCATAAAGTATTTGACAAGGTTCACTATGATGTTCTCCTAAAAAAGATAAGCAGATATGGAGCGTCTACAAATTTTTTAGAATTGATCTAAAATTATTTACAAAATAGATATTTTTTCTTGACATGATTTTTTGGGTTTCTGACCTTCCACAATCTGAAAAAAAAAATCATGTCAAGAATCGGATTTCCTCCACAAAATCAAACTTTCAATCAATAGATATTTTATTGTTAGGCATAACGGAAATAAATCTGGAAAATTTCTATCCAATGCCACCAGGTTCAAACCTAGGGCCGCTCCTTTTTATACTCTTGATCAATGACCTACCATTGAATCTTAAATACTCAGACTGTCTACTTTTTCAAGAGTGTCGAAACAGTGAGAGACTGTATAGGATTACAGAAAGATATTGAGAGTATTTTGGAGTGGAGCCAGAAGAATAAACTATATTTCAATTTTAAGAAATGTCTATAACTCGTTTGAAAGAACCAGTTATATTTGGTAATGAAATGGATGGTGGGATTCTGGAAAGGAAAATAGAAATAAAGGATCTTGGGGTAACGAACAATTCACAGTTCTCCTTTTCCAGCAATATGAACAAAATTTTGAAATCTGCCAATAAAATTGTAGGATTTGTAATTAGACAGACGTCAGTTTCTCAAATATAAATACGATCAAGTTACTTTATTATTCCTTAGTCAGACCAAAACTAGAATTTGCTTCTATTATTTGGTTTGGAGAATATCAATCACATTTGATTGAAATGGAAAAAATCCAGAATAAATTTCTGAGGTATTTATATTTCAAGCAGCATCATGTATGGCCTGATTATAATACCATTAGAACATCTCAGTTGAGATCGGAATTTAAGATACTATCTTTGGAGCAACGAAGAAACTTGACCTTTATGATATTTTTGCACAAAGTTATAAATAACAAAGTTGATTCCCCCGAAATTCCCAACATGATGTACCTCCACGTCGAACAAGATTCTCCTTTATGTTCAATGTTTCAGCAGTATAGGTACAACAACGAAGGCACCGATGGTGTTACTGAAACTAGCCAACAATTTCAATATTCTCCTTGATTTAGACTGGACCCTACCCCCAGCGCTTTATCGTAAACGCATTTTGGATCATATAGTGAATATAGCTCTGAACAAATCGTCAATATTTCAGAAAATATAGCTGAAATTTTGTAATTATGTTAGATTTATCCAAGTAATTAAGCTACAAAAGTCTGTTTGGGTAATAAATAAATAAATTAATTAATAAATAAACACATTAGTAAAGTAGAACCAACAATCTAGTAAGGTAGTAAATCAATATTAGCCGACGACCCTCATTATTACCCATTGTTCGGAATACAGAAGCAATGAAAGTGTGTGTCCCTTAAAATATTCCCTGGTCCGGATTCAAATATCTCATGAAATAGTTTGGCATTTTAATAATAGTAGGTTTTCCATTTTTTTGGCTTCTGTTGACAGTTTTGTATTTGAATATATTTGGTAATAAAAAATCTCCTGAGTTGATTTAGAACTTTTGATAATGATTTGTTCAAATGTGTGTAAGTAATAAAATTTACTTGCCTGGCCACCTGACTTTTGGTACTAATGGACTATTAACGAGATTATAGCAATAATGGTCTATTTCAGAAATAAAAGGGAGAAAGTTAAACAACAGTTTGTCATTACCTAATATTCTGTTGTCAGTTGTGCCTATTCGAATTTTGTGGCGTCCGTGGGCTCATCCTGAAGATAGTACTTCAACTGGTGGTCGTTGTACCACTAGTCGACAAATGTTACACGCTCATGGAAAACAAATTATATTAAATGTTTATACTTCTCTTCTGGAATGTCCAAGGATCAAGCTGTGCGAGAAAGTGCTTCTTTAACAAAAACACCGTATTCCACAGTGTTCAAAATAGTAAGTAACCCTATTTTGAAAAGAAAGAAACGAAAAGACTCTGGTGGTTCAAGGAAACTAGATGGCTGTGATGTAGATATAACAGAACAGTATATGCCTTATATAAAGAGCAAATTGTGCCTACATTAGATATTTTAATGCAACGGCTAAAAAATAATGAAACAGGTATCCAGTGTTGCAAAGAGACTTTGAGGACGTCTCTTTTACGAAACGGATTTCAATTTAGTAGTGGCAGAAACATCGTAATGGAACCTGCGCGCCTCAAGAAATGGAGATTTGAATATTTATTGACTATAAACGAGTTTAGAGAATGTAGTAGAACGATAGTATATTTGGATGAAACGATATTCCAAAAATAAGTTGGGTAGACTCATCTGACTTGTGCCAAGCTAATGCGTCTAATAAAGGAAAACGCATTACGACAATTCACGCAGGAACCGAAAGTGGTTTTATAACAAATGCGTTGTCTTTATCTGCAAAGAATATTAAGGACTCTTTAATCGATTATCATGATAATACTACAGCCGAATTATTTGAAGACTGGTTCCAAAATAAACTCATACCAAATATTCCACCCAACAGTATTATCGTCATGAATAATGCTAGCTACCTAGCTTCCAAAGTCGAAGATTACATAAAGCACCATGTTCAAAAGACACCAATATACACCATGATATGTACTATGAGGTAAAGTACACAAAAAAATAGTTACTAGAAGTTTTACACAGTTTTTCAATAAAAAAGAAATATTTTTGTGATTCATTGGCTGAAAGCTTGGGACATACGGTGCTCAGACTTCCTCCTTATGACATATTGAACATATATGGCATCAGCTTAAGTCAGCTGTTCGAAGATATAATACTTCTCCAACCTTAAGTTCAAATGTGGTAGCTCTCATTCAAACAGAAACTGCAAACATTCCTGCCAGCAGCTGGGCCAACTGTGTTTTCCATATATATAGAATATAGAAAAACTTCCCAAACAAAAGATTATTATCAATTTGGGTGACGACAGTGAGAGTGAAACTGATCTTAGTGAGTAATTTTGTAAGTGTGTGTATATTACATTTAATTCTAAACAACTCAAAATCATAAAGTTCCTGAACTCAAATCGCATTCATTATCGTGATGTTTATAAATGTTTATAATTCTGGTTATACTTTACCATGAATAACTATTATTGTGCTAACATTATGATTTACTCAAAAGGTTCTCCCAAGTTGCTGGTGAATTGGGATATCCAGATACAGTCAGAGATATCAGAGGCTTCGCCATTAAGTTTTACACTGAAGATGGAATATGGGATTTGGTAGGGAACAACGCTCCAATTTTCTTTGTGAAGGATTGTGCATTATTTCCCAGTTTTATCCACATAATGAAAAGGTACTGAGTACTAGCTTTTAGATATAATTTTTCAAGGAGTAAACACTTTTTAATTTACAGTTATCACTTTATAATATGTTACAATAATTTGATATCTCACGAAGCTTCCCTCAAAACACGTAGTGGCGTATCTCATATTTCAAAATTATTCAGGAAAAGCATTTAAAATTTGTCACTAACTATGGAGGATATTTGTAATAGTAATTGATCTCAATTTGAACCTTTCAGGTACTAAGTGAAATCAAAAGAGCATGCACAGTTTAGTATCTAAGCGTGGTTTCTCAATTTTGGATATTTGTGAGATACGCCACTACGTGTTTTGAGAGACGGAAGTATTAGTTCAGTCAGTTCCAAATCAAGGACAATGCAAAACATCAATTGCACTTTCCAATCCATTTTCAACTGACCAGTTTTGGTAGAAAGTTGTGTTATTTTCGTTATTAATTGTCTTAATCGAAATAATCTTTCTTGAGAATATACAGTGCGTTCATAAAGTGTGGAAACGCTTTATTATCTTACGAGTTGATCATTTTTGGAGGAAAATCTCGGACAGGTCGATTTTGTATTTCAGGGTTCCATCTTTTTATAAAAAAAATGATTTTCCCCCCACCACCTTACAAGATATGACGTCATCGATATTTTTTTTTAAATTGATAGGGTATATTTTTATATCAAAAATTAAAAGCCCATATTTTTCTGAGTTCAACCATACCACATACGTCATATCTTACACTTCAAGTTACAGTATACTGAGTATAAAAGAAACCAGTGTTCATATGTCTCAACATTCATTTAATTATTTATTTGCAATGAAAATATCATAAGAAGTAGTGAAAATAAACAAATAACAAATCTACAGCAAATGCTCGAACTGAGCTCCTTGGGTTAGTTGACAATATCCAAGACGTCTGGTAAATTCTTGGGTTACGTTTGACAACATATCTGGTGTAATTCGTTGAATTTAAGTTCGAATTCTCTCTTTAAGGTCTTCCAAACTGGGGGTTCGGTTTTTGTAAACTTTACTTTTTAAGTAACCCCAGAGGAAGAAGTCCATGGGAGTTAAATCTGGGGACCTAGCAGGCCATTCAATCTGTCCGCGTCGTCCAATACAGCGATTGGGGAACGTTTCATTGAGAAAATCTCTAACAACTCGAGCATAATGTGGACCTGCTCCATCCTAATGGAACCAAATAGTAGAAACTATTCGATCAGGTTGATTGATATCTGGAAATGTCTCAGTTAAATATGGAACTACATAAGTTTGTAACATTTCCAAATAATTTTCACCCGTCACAGTACCGTCAAAAAAATATGGTCCTACAATAGTATACCTAAGAATCCCAGCCCACACAGTGACTTTTTGGGAATATTGGGTATGAGCTTCCATAGTCCAATTGGGATTTTCTGGTGCCCAATAACGACAATTTTGCTTATTCACAGTACCGTTTCTTTTATACCCAGTATACCGTAACTTGAAGTGTAAGATATGACGTATGTGGTATGGTTGAACTCAGAAAAATATGGGCTTTCAATTTTTGATATAAAAATATACCCTTTCAATTTAAAAAAAATATCGATGACGTCATATCTTGTAAGGTGGTGGGAGAAAAAATCATTTTTTTGTAAAAAAAGATGGAAGACTGAAATACAAAATCGACCTGTCCGAGCTTTACCCCTGAAAATAATTACATCGTAAGATAATGGAGCGTTTCCACACTTTATGAACGCACTGTATAGTTAAATAATTCAGAAAATGAAGCACTTTGGCTCGCAATTTTTTCGTTCTACATCGATTTACTTGAAATTTTGACAGTAGGTAGGGAATATCCTAAGGATCAAAATCTATATCATACCGAAGGGCGCTTTTATGCTGGAGGTTGTTGGCACCCCATCCCGGAGGTAGAACTTTTTTATCAAATTTCAACTGTAGAAATCGATGAAAAGACTAATTCTGGAAAAAAATTTTGGTACATTTTTTTTTGTAAAATTAATATTTTTCGAGTTATTCGCGATTGACAGTAACAGTTTTTTGTCGAAAAATATAAAGCTATTAATCGTTTTTGCGACTAACTCGAAAAATATGTATTTCACCAAAAAAACTATAGAAAGTAAAATTATAGCCTATAAAAAAACAAAGAAAATGTTTTTCCTGTACGACCAATACGGACCAAGCTACAGCTTGTTAATGATTAGCTTTCGTTCGTCAAATGCTAAATTTGAAAGGTTCAGAGTCAAATAGCGATAAAACTGTGCATTTTACGAGAAAAACTATTGGAAGTTTTTTTTAGAGTACATAAAAAGAGCTTTCTTTAAAAATGAATAATGAATAATAATAAAGTCGGTAGCATCAAATGTAAGTGAGTTACGATGAGAATAAAGTCTTTCACTACATTTTTCTACGAAAAAATCACTAGCCCCTAACTACCACCCGAATTAAAATTGATCATCGCACTTCGATTATCTTTATGTATTATCAATAGATCCTAGAAGTTTGACCAATTTGAAGTGCACAATTTTTGAAAAATTGGAACTTGAAAATCGATTTTCTCCAAATATACTGGAGATACAAAAAATGCAGAAGTATTCAACTATAGCCTTTTCAATTGCAAATATTTTCCATCTAGACAGATATTCTGTACGATGAGTATTTGGCGAGATATGGCCTTTTAAAACTTCTATTTCCGAGCGAGCACCACCTTGTTCAAGCCCTCATCTCACCTCATTTTAAAACTAAGGTATTTGAAGGGATTCAATTTACATCACCTTGTAGTCCTTGAAAAACCCTACGAAATAGTTAAACTAAGGTATTTGAAGGGATTCAATTTACATCGCCTTGTAGTCCTTGAAAAACCCTACGAAATAGTTTTTGGATAAGTTTTCTACCGTTAAAAATGAATGTTTAAAAAACCACACTCACATTAATTCCAAAACTTCCAAAACTTTTGTGTGTACTTAATTTAATTTTTTTCCTATTCATACCTATAAAAGTAAGTAGTTTATAAGAATTGCAATGTTGTAAGGGGTGATTTTTATTTGTTGAAAATTTGCAAAATAATGAAATTGATAATTAAGACAGTAACATTTTTAATTAAAAAACTCTATCTATTGCTTGATAGAGTTTTAGGGTAAATCTTTTTTAAAATCTAAAATAGGGGTTGATTTATGAAGGTTGAA
This sequence comes from Chrysolina haemoptera, assembly GCA_958298965.1. Taxonomy (NCBI): domain Eukaryota; kingdom Metazoa; phylum Arthropoda; class Insecta; order Coleoptera; family Chrysomelidae; genus Chrysolina; species Chrysolina haemoptera. The sequence continues at coordinate 16,827,462 of OY282602.1, read as the reverse complement.
AAATTGCAAATTGAAATTAGTACATGTTTCAAGCAACAGAATTCTTAAATTGAATCAATGTGATAAATCAATCATTTTTTTTCAGGGTAAATAATTTTTAATACATTGAGCTCTAAAAGAGGTTAATTTTTGAAGGTTGAAATATTTTGAAATTGTGTTACAAATCATAAAAAAATCATTATTCAACTAATTAAGACTGAATTTGACCCATCTTAAGCTTTAAAATATTATTTTATAAGTTTTAACAATTACCCCTAAAAAATAAACAGCGCCCATCGACATTGTATATATTTTCAAGTAGAATGTAAGATGAGTTTGATTCCAAACTTGTATGCAAATCGATGCAGGACAAAAAAATTGCGTGGTCTTGCCATTCTTTGAGCTTCTATTATTGCAGGAGTAAAATACCTCTTTCTGTCTGTAAGTCGTTTCCAAAAATGTTAACCACTCTAAACGAACTATAGACCTTTAATGTCCATGAGTCAAGGAAACAACAAATCGTTTTGAAATTTTTATAGGAATCCCGTCACTCACATGAGACCAGACTATGACATGTTCTGGGATATGATGACACTGAGACCAGAGACAACTCACACGTGTCTGATTTTATTCTCGGACAGGGGTATTCCTGCAAACTTCAGACAAATGCACGGATATGGAACGAATACATTTGCATTAGTCAATGCCCATGGGAAATTTGTATATTGCAAATTCCATTATCCAAGCGAACAAGGTGAGATTTACAGGAGTAATCATTAGTATTCATTCATGTTAGTCGAATTCAAGTAAAAATATACTTCATTGTCAGAAGTTATGAAACTTAAAGAGAAATTTTCATCAAAAACAGTTTTATTATGAAAATTAGTGTGGTTTTTTAATGAAGTCTCAGTTCAACATTTGAATGTTATTAGACAGGTAGATCGGTGGTTGAGACTGTCGCGTTCGAAACCATTGACTGCTGGTCGGCTAGGTTCGAATCCTAGCGACTACAAATTTTTATCTGATGGCCCGAGAAAGTGCTAGGAATCGCACGTTAAAAGGTAAGACCTCGTTAATGGCTCTCACAAGTTTCGACTTTTGAGGGCTGCCGTTCATAAGGGGACGACAGCTAGGTAACGGAAAAAACAATTTTTCTTTAACAATTAGTTCATAGCGTGAAAACTTACACTACATAATATTATATCAAATTACATATTTCCTAATATCTATAATTATTTAATTTTCTTTCCAGATACTGGTTTCAGAAAGGTCATTCTTTTATTTTAATACAATTTCTACTAATTTTTCGTTAATGACTATGGCACCCATATTATTATTACGATTCATTTGCTGGACAATAGCTTATGCCGTTGTACAATTTCTCCGATCATAACTCTCAGAGGCAAACAGCAGCAGACCATTCACCATCTAATCTAAATCATGTCTATGAGTTTGTGCTTATAATTTCCAAGGACATTTTGATCCTCACTAATGAGGGAGAATGTTATTAAAAAATGTCACTCACAGAAATCGTTCATTTCGTTGAAGCAAGGTTCACGTCTCTTGCATGTAATCCCCAATACATGTTGGTCGACGACAATCTATTTCGCTTTGCGAAGCTTATCAGAAAGATTGATAGAATTGGAATGCAGGTTTTTCAGAATCGATTATAAACATCGAGGATGGAAATGATGGAAATATTTCTTCTGCGGTAACACTTATTCTTTGACAAAGACCTGTTATGGGCAATGTATTTTGATTTTTGTTCGAAAATATGAATAGGACATTCATTTCAGGTTGAAAAGGGGAACATTCTCCATGAAAATTGAAAAATTAAGAATGTGGCCGGTAGCTTGGCGGTCTAAGGCGCAGGCGGTTCGAAACTTCAGTATAGCGGTAGTCGGTTCGAGCCCGATGTATGTACGAGACATTTTTTCTCAAGTACTCAATATCGGAATCGATAGACGACCATAGTCCTTGTTGAAAGCAAGTGTATTGTGTATTGTCTATATGCCAATCTCGTCTAGTGCTAGCTTGGAGTGCACGCCGGCCACCCGAGGTGGTGCTGTGGGTTTTCCGGGTTTTCCTGCAGCTGAAAAGTGAATACGCCACCAAAAATCAGTAAGTCGCCCCGTAGCGCCACGGCAAATAATAATAATAGCCGTCCTCTACCCGAACAGGCTATGCCTTTGGGTACACTTTACGAGTGTTTATGAGGAAGTATTAACTACTACCTTCCCGGCTAAAGCCACGATGGACATTGAACTACATCTGATTGATATGGCGAAAAGACTCTAAGTGAAAAGAAAAAAATCTTAAAGTGAAAATTCTCATTTTCATTCAGATAGTTGATTTTTTTTCGTTTTCACTAGTTTTCATTTAAAAATCATTAAATAAATTAGATAGGGAGAATGTTATTAAAAAATATCACTCATAGAAATAGTTCATTTCATTGAAGCAAGGTTTGCTTCTCTGGCATTTAATCCTCAATACATTTTAGTTCAATGCCCAGCGTGGCTTTAGCCGGGGAAGTAGTTGTTTTCTGTTAGATATTACAAATAAAACATATTCTTAATTTTTCAATTTTCATGGAGAATGTTCCCCTTTTCAACATGAATACCTCCTGTAGTGTTCGCTATTATTTGTAATCCTTACTGTAGTGTTCACTATTTTATTTAAATAAAACTATTTGTCTTTCAGCCGCAGATGTGTAGGAAATGTCTATACCGACTGTACTATCTATTCTCATTATCTTTTTCAATTCCTTTCAATACGTACTAAATAATGAAAGTAATGATTTTTTTCACGAATTTATTCAGTGATGTTTGAAAGACGCAGTTTCCTCGATTTTGTTAGTACATCTCACTAGATCAGTAGGTATAGGTGATGTTTTTTGCCAGAATTATTGCTAAATGATATAAAAATTATCGAGCAGTTTGCAATCAGTCTGAATTACCAAAATTGTTGGATAGTCTAATAACAAAAAAGCTGTCATGGGACTGTAGACATATAATCATAAATCAACAACATGGATTCAGTCGTGGTAGATCTACCAGTACGAATCTGCTCATTTATCAACATTTCATAATAAATGCTTTTGAAAATAGAAACCAGGTTGATTCTATTTATACACTATAAACTAAATGGTTTGGGTATGCAGGGAAAAATTCTGAAATGGATTGGAAATTATCTTGACAATAGGGTCCAATATGTAAAATATGGTAACTCAGTATCTTCCTCGATCACAGTTCCATCTGGTGTACCGCAGGGATCTCATTTAGGACCACTACTTTTCAACCTGTTTGTTAATGACATAAGTGATGTTATTCTCTATAGCGAATTTCCACTGTTTGCCGATGATCTGAAGATGTTTAAAGTTATTCATGACTCCTCAGATGGTGAATTATTACAATATGATTTATCTAACTTTTTACGCTGGTGTGATATAAACTTACTGCAACTGAATATTGACAAATGTCATGAATTTACTTTTTTCGAAATCAAAATCCAATAAATCATTCATATAAAATCAAGCAATCAGAATTGAAAACAGCAAGTACAATAAAAGATTTAGGAATCATTTTCGACTCAAAAATGTCGTTCAAACCCCATATTTCAAATATTACTTCTAGAGCACTAAACATATTAGGTTCCACTCTCAGATCTGCAAATGAATTATCTCTCTCTTCCTTGAAAATAATTTACTGTTCAATTGTTAGATCAATACTCGAATACAACTCCACAATATGGAGCCCTTTATATAAGGTGGATATTGATTTGCTTGAGAGTGTTCAAAACAAGTTTTTGAGGTACTCTGCATATAAACCAGGATACCATACTGGCGAATATAACTACAAAATTATATTGGACATCCTCAACTTGAATACTTTAGCACATAGAAGATTGGAATTAGATCTTACACTAATCCACAAAATAATTAATGGCAATATCAATTCCCCAGAAATTATTGAACTTATAGCTTTAAATGTGAATTCAAAGAAAACAAGAAATGCAGAAATCTTCAAAGTTCCATTTTATCGTACCAACTACGGCCAGAATGAGTCTATAAGTAGAATGCTAAGACTTGCAAATAAAGACCCTGTAAACTTAGAGCTTTTTGATTCATCCGTAGAATCATTTAAAAAAATTGTGAAAACATTGTGATTGCTGTTTTGTTCTTACTCTAGTAGATAGTTATAGTTATATTTATAAGTACATATACGATATACGTGTGACTTCTTTAAAACTTTGTAAAAAATAGGCAATGCCGTAAATAAATAAATAAATAAATAAATAAATAAATGAATAAATAAATAAATAAATAAATAAATAAATAATTAATTAAATAGTTTGGTGAATATTTATTGAGTTTATTTCAGGTGTGGTTAACCTTCCACCGAAAGATGCACAAAGAATAGCCGGCGAAGATCCCGATTACCATGTTCGAGACCTCTACGACGCTATCGAAAGTGGAAACTACCCTTCCTGGAAGTTTTATATCCAAATAATGACTCCGGAACAAGCTGCCAAAAACTCGTATGATCCTTTCGACGACACTAAAGTTTGGCTACACGACGAATTTCCTTTGATTCCTGTGGGACGGTTCGTCTTGAACAAGAATCCCAAGAACTATTTCGCGGAAGTCGAACAGATTGGTTTTGACCCTGCTCATCTTATTCCAGGTGAGTGTTTGATTCCCGAACTGAACAATATATAGGGTGTCCCAGAATAAACGGGACAAACTCCGATGATAGATTCCTTAGTTCATTTTAAGGCTAGAAGTTTCAGTAAACATATACCATAAAGCGACACCAGCTTTTTGCCGCTGGCTTCTTGTCTCTAGCCAATCAGAGTACTTCAAAAGTAGTCGCCGCTTCTTCAAGGTCATGCCGCTGTTTGTTGGTTCAAGTTTTACTTTTAGCGTCATGCCGTTGATTATCTTTTGTTTATGTTGTCATCTCTTTTTATAGACATATAAGTCATATAAATGAAACGAATAATAAAGTTTATTCAAAATTCTAAAAAATATGTATAACAATTTGTAAAAAAGTGAATAAACGATTCAATTATACTCGCGAAGTTAAAAACTTGTTGCGACAAAATAACATATAAGAATTATATATACATTAATTCACATATTATATACATATGTTTGTTAAATTTTCGAAATGGAATAAAATGATAATAAAAGGCAAGTTGACTGAGTTAATTAAAGTGAAAGATATCATGAAACAAATTTCGAGGAGACTCATGAATCCATGTTTTAATTTGATTTTTAAAAGATACTACTGACTTGTTCATTTCTATATGTTTTGGAATCAAATCGTAGAAGAATGGCAATAAGTATTTGAAATTTTTCTGAGACCTTGTTGTTTTAACTTTATTTTTTACTGTGATATTATTTTTATTCCTTGTATTATATATATATGATTATTGAAGTTTATATATTCGATTTATGTTTATGGATATAAACCATTATGTTGTATCCAAATAATTGTCTTATATCCATTTTCTTTGTTTCCCTGTACAAATTTTCACTTGGATATAAATAACACTTCCTATATATGATTTTCAAAAACCATTTCTGGAGAACCTCAAGATTTCTGAGGTGGGATTTCCCGACTCCTCCCCAAGCCAGAATCCCATAATTCAACTGAGATTGTATTAATGAAAAATAAAGAATGTTGAGAGTTTTCATGTCCATAAATGTTTTGAGATACTTAAATTTTGATAACAAACTTCGCATTTTTCCCAATAGGAATACTATTTGTTTATCCCATTTCATATGTCTGTCGAACATAACACCTAAGTACTTGATACTATCAGTTTCTTCGATTCTAGTATTTTCATTAATTATTAATGGTCCCAAGTATGGTAGCGTATTATTATAAAATGTGAATGGCATATATTTTGTTTTTTCAAAATTAATTGTGAGTAAATTACAATCAAATCATTTTTTAATTTTTTTGAAATCTAATATTGCTTTAGTCTGTAATTCAAGCCAATTTTTTTCTCCATATAACATTACTGTGTCATCTGCGAAACTATGAATTTCTCCTAGAGTATTACCGTAAAAAAGGTCGTTGAGATAGATAGTAAATAGAAGAGGCCCCAAAACGGTTCCCTGTGGCACACCAAATTGAAAAATTTTTGGTTCACTTCTAATTCCATCAATTTCAAGATATTGAGTTCTGTCCTTTAAATAATTTCTGAGAAGATCATGAACTTTGCCGCAAAATCCAATATTTATTAATTTCATTAATAGTCGTTTATGGTCAACCGTAGCTAGGTCCAAAAAAATAGCTATAGCTGAATTTTTATTATCAAGGTGTTTATATATATTATTGGTCAAATGACAGATAGCATCCTGGGTAGAAATATTTTTTCTAAATCCGAATTGTTTTTCAGAAATCAAATGATTTTTTTTCTAAAATGATATAAGTCATAAAACCCAAACCAAATAAATTAGGAAGTGTTATCAAACTATTATTCGGTGTTTTTGCCAAAAACTGACAATTAAATCAATTAACAACGGAGAAAAATTATTTGACAGTTGACGTAAAGCGTAGCATTTTTCTGCCCTTGTGGAAATGGTCATATAGAAATAGCAGCACTTCTTCCGAAAGAAGTTGAAGCTGAAAGCTGGTATGGAAGGCCTTTACATGAGTATTAACACGCTGAGCGCCATGACCCCCCTAGGGGCCGTCAACTGATGAGTCACTCATGACCTCGTAGGGACCTACAGTGGGTTTCTATTTCAAGTATCAATTATGTACCGTTGGAACACATTGATAATGCATTTGTTGGTATGGGTGGACCTTCACGGTCCAGTTGGCTAAGAAATTTATTACGGCCAACATAATTAAATGTTTGTTGATTTCAATTATATGTTTTATGCCTTTTTTTAAGTGACAATGTTCTCATTTTAATTTTTAATTGTGCAAGTTCTATATTTACTCTTGACTATTCACTCTATTGTTTTATTCACAGACGTATTCGCTCACTTTTTTTTTTTTTTTAATTATAGGCTTTAGGCTAATATTATAAATGACTTGCCATAAATGTACCTTGTATGTTTTGTGGTCAAATAAATTACTCTACTCTACTCTAATTTATCTTTACTACAGGATGTGATCCCAGGTTTACAAAAATACTACAGAAATGATAAATATATATATTATCCACAGTTTACAAAACAAAATAACGATAATTATCAACTCTAAATTTAACTTTACAATAAAACTACTCATTATATAAATGATTTTTTGCACTTAACATTATTACATCTATTTTGTTTTGATCATTATTTACTATTTTCTAGGTTTTCCACTATTTTTCACTGATTTAAACCACTGTAAACAGGCGTGAACTTGGTACTCTAATATTAACGGTTGTAAAAACCGCGGTGGGACCGACGGTCCACTGCGTTTTAAAAAGTTACATAACATTTTTTTCTTGAAGGATATGACAAAATGGTTTGTATCCCACTTATATATCACCAAGATCTATACAAAAATGAGTCAAAATCTAAATTTTCAAAATTTGGCTCGGCGCTTAACGAGTTACAGGGTGTTGAAAGTGACGAAAAAAAAAATGTTTTCCAGAATAACTCCATAATTTTAAATAAATTTTGGTATGTCACTTGAACGAATTTTATTTAAAATGTTAATGCAAATCGTCTGTTCATATCTTAACAGAAGCGTACGACTGGTGGGTGCCCCTAATCGCCGCCCCTCCCCAACTTTCACGCCACTGGAATAATTTCGGAATGAAGCATCAACGTCAAAGTAGAATCATGTCGATATTGAAATTTTTATTTTAAATTTATTCCATAGGATCAGCTGAACCCAAAAAATTTGTATATATTTTTTTTAATATATACAGAGGGGATGGAAAGTATGAGTGTCTCCGTCGTTATATTTGGTTCGGATTATGTGATTTGATAAAATCAGTGCATGAAGTATGTGTGCCATGTGGCCTCTTGAAGGAATATAACATGATTATTATACAGGTTGACTCAAGAATATATAAGACTACCAAAAAAATCTAAAAATATCCTGTATATCTGACCGGGTAATCCTTCTGACTTCTCGCTAGATACGTCTTTTTGAGATCGTACGGATAATCAAATACAGAGTTAGTCAAATGTAAGGACTCAGTTAATATTAGAACTATCGAAAAAAGGTTCGGATGAAAGTTGAAGGGGATTTTACTCTGCACTTTTCTGTGAATTCAAGTTTTTTTTTTTTCGATGTGCCATTGGTGGAGGAGTGACGTCAACAACGTTTGAAAAGGAACCATATGCCATGTTCAGTTAGGAAGGTTGTTTTTTCTCGTTTCAGTACTACTAATACAGTGTGTTTCGTAATTTTTTTCCATCTCTGTTATTTACTTACCTATTGCTTGATTTGTTCAAAAATTTACTCAGTTTTCATGAAGAAAAGTTTTTGAATGCTACAATAATAGTTGTTGCATTAAGAAATTCTACTGACGATTTTTGGGATAATTTAGAGTCTCAGAAACTGGAACTGATCCATTAATAGTTGAAGAAATATTTGATATAAGGAGAACGTGCTCCAATCGAGAGGCCAGCAAGAAGTCCAGATCTTACACTACTTGACTTTTTTCTATAGGGTCATGTCATATGTATGATCGACAGATCTAATGGACAAATGGATTTTATACGATAGTTAATTTGGTTTAAAAACGAAATAAAATGTTTTTTCTTTTATATCAGATATTTCTTCAACTATTAATGTATTTAATCCAGTTTTTGATACTTAAAATTATCCCAAACATCGTAAGTGGAATTTCTTAATGAAAAAACTGTTAATGTAGCATTTAAAAACATTTTTTATGAAAAGTTACGTACGCCACTGTCTGATTCAAATTGTCGTTTAGCCAGTATATCCGACTGGCAATATTCCTCAATGAGTAAAAAAATTACGAAACACACTGTATCTATCGAGAGAGTTGAAATATTATTAGTACTATTGAAACGAGAAAAAAACAAGCTTTCTAACGATACTAAACTTGACATATGGTTCCATTTAAAAAATATTGCCGATGACGTCACTCCTCCACCAATGGCACATCAAAAAAATATTTGAATTCACAAAAAGGTGCAGAATGAAATACCCTTCAACTTTTATCCAATCTTTTTTTCGTTATTTCTAATATTAACAGGGAAAAATGGGCGAGTCCAAACATTTGACTAACTCTGTATACTTGTATTGGAAATAATACATATTTCTGTGCTCAGCCGATCATATTGTATTAGACATATTCAAATTAGATATTTCAGAAATTTCAATTTCTAGACAATCCGTCTTGTAACGTTAATTCTTCATTCTGAAATTATTTTAATTTTGTGTAACTCATATGTAGTTATGATTTATCCTGTAGGAATTTTTTTTTTAAATCTCCTCAAAAAATGTACTGCTTCACAGATCAAGTGTGATGCTATGGTATGTAGATCAAAAACCCAATAATAATTAAGTGATATTGCCCGCAATGAAGTTCAGTCAATAATAATAATAATAATAAAGTTCATTCAAAATTCTAAAAAATATGTATAACAATTTGCAAAAAAGTGAATAAACGATTCAATTATACTCGCGAAGTTAAAAACTTGTGGCGAGAAAATAACATGTAAGAATTATATATACATCATTAATTCACATATTATATACATATGTTATGTAAATTTTCGAAATGGAATAAAATGATAATAAAAGGCAAATTTACTGAGTTAATTGAAGTGAAAGATATCATGAAACAAATTTCGAGGAGGCTTGAATAATAATAATAATGGTATGATACTTCAACACTCAACTCACTGTATAGTGTATATCTCCTAAAATACACAAAGAATGTTTGGTAATTTTTATTGACCATATTCACCGTCGCCATATTGTCATGCGACAATACCAACTATCCATTGTTACCAAGGGTTATAAATATAATGTATCTGTAACAAAACCGCGAAAAATAAAAATGTTTTATTTGGTGCATATTTCATATGCGTATTTGTGAGTTTCAGAAAAATGTAACTGAAGAGAAAATCTAGGATAAATGGCTACACAGATAAAAAGGATTCCTTGGTTTGAAATAATTTGAATTTGCCTCAAGTTATATTAATTTTGTCATAATAGAAAATAATTTTGACTTAAAATCATCATTTGTCAATGGTTATCGGCAAACTTCGGGTAGACTCGAGCTTATACATAACGAAGGTGTCATGGGAAGAGCATCTCCAAACACATTCAGAGCTTGCATCAAATAGCTATGATTTTAAGACAAGAGTCAACCAAGCAGGACTGGAGACAAAGTTGATAATGTTCTCTCAAAAGCGTTTGAAACCAAAAGAATCGAAAATTTATTACAAAAGCAACAATGATTTTCATTTAAGAGCCAAAGTATTCGGGAAAAGGACAATTTCTTTTTTACAAGTGAAAAAATTCTAAAAGCATGATTATTTTGTCTCCAATCGGGTATTTTTATCAGTGTAGATATACCTCTATCGGTATTAGATTTAATTACGACAACATTGGCACTATAACTTAGTAAAACATTTTGAACTTTATATATTTGCTTTTTATCCATACGATAAGTTCCTCTTTTTATTTCAAAATATCATTTTAATTTGATGTTTTTGGAAATTCCGAAACGTTTTTGGTCCCGGACCCTTAATTTTCACCTAAAAATGAAATTAACTCACTCGCACTCTACTTAACATTCTTTGATAACTGTACTGCCTAAATAAATATTTTGAAATTTAACTGACATATGTAATTAGGAAATTTGGTTATTCTTAGTTGATTTTGTCGCATGACAATATGGCGACGGTGAATATGGTCAATCAGTAGGCCAAGTTCAACAACATATTGAAAACATATTGGGAATTTGAAATTTTTCATTAAAGGTGTGCGTGGTCCTTTTTACCTCAGACGACAATTAAAAATTTTTGTATGTTCCAGGAATTGAACCGTCTCCAGACAGAATGCTCCAAGGTCGTCTTTTCGCGTATGGTGATACTCATCGTTACCGTTTGGGAGTGAACCACCTACAGCTGCCTGTTAACAGCCCTTTCAAGGTCAACCATTTCGACAGGGATGGCCACGGAACACTCCACAGCATGGGAGGAGCTCCGAATTATCATCCAAACAGCTTCAACGGACCAAAAATAGACAAAAGAGCTAAGGCGTTATCTCCCGTCATTCCTTTACATGGTGATGCAGAAAGAATTGACAGTGGCAACGATGACAACTTCACACAGGCTAAACTGTTGTATCGGAAGGTAATGAAGGAAGACGAAAGGAAAAGGATGATTGACAATATGGTGACGTGGTTGAAACCCGCCAAGAAAGTTTTTCAGGAGAGGGCTATTGAAATGTTTTCTAACGTTGACGAAGATTTGGGAAAAAGGTTAAGATCAGGGTTGAAAACCTCGCAGCACGTCAGTTTGTAGTGCGTTTCTCCCGATCTTAAATATAAATTAGGTTGGAGTTTTTGAATAATAAAGACGAATTATAAACATGAATTTTTGTTTCATTCTTTTTCATTGTCAAAATGGTCCAGTTACTGTAACTTAGAAGGAGATGATAGTTTGAGTATTCGAAGGCTGCAAGAATACATCCGAAACATTGGCATCAGATTAATATTTATTTTCTAAGATTCACAAACATATATCAATCCTGATGTAATGTTCATCTGAAACGTAGAAAGCTCCCCAACACCGAAACTACATCAATGTCAGGTGCAACTCCTGATGATGCTCACTTTGTTGGCGAAACGCACGTTGAGGGAAATTGACCTAGTTTTGGTGTGGGTAGTTTTTCATATTTATGAATTATGGAAGAACCGGCAAATGAAATTCATGCTATGGAAGTTTTACTTGTTTTTTCTTTATATATGAAAAACTTATTATCTTCTTCTGTTAGTTTGTGAAGGGAATACTTCTGCGATTAACTATCAAATCAAATTATATAATGCCACCATGTACGGAAAAACGTCCAGTATTTCTTGAAAAACTCAGACTAGCATAAAAATGAGTAAAAAAAATTAAATAGTTTCATAATGATTCATTTCAATTTACATATATACGAGTAGATATAACCTAGGTGGTAGTAAATAATAGTGAATAAATATGCATAGCACTTTTTTCGCATATACAGTGTGATCCATTTAAGATGGAAGCACCCTTATAAAACCTACATTTTTCAACAGATTAGAATGATTATTTTTTTGTTAGGTAGACATTCAAAAAGTCCACTAGGACACCAAATTTCATAAATAAATCTCGATTTCCAGGACCAACTAATCTTATTTTTCATGGTGAAAAATCTAAAAAAATTACTAACAATTTTTTTAGAAATAATCTGAGTGCACCACGCGACATTTTCAAATGGTTCATATGCAAATTACGTCGAAATGCGTCAATTAATAAAAAAGTTATAAGGGAATGAAATTTGAAGATTAGTTGGCCCTGGAAATGGAGATTTATTCATGAAATTTGGTGTCCTAGTGGACTTTTTGAATGTCTACGTAACGAAAAAAAAATTATTGAAATTGGTTAAACAATGTAAGTTTTATAAAGGTGCTTCCATCTCAAATGGGTCCCACTCTACGAATATTTAATGTGAAATTTAAAACATGAATACCTCTCAAGAGGTTATCTTGAACAATGGAAAACAGCGACTAAAGTTTGTCTTTCAGCCACAGATGATTCCACAACAGATTTAATGAATAACCTTTTCATATTTTCGAACAAAAATTAAAATTATCGTTCAGTCGACACGTTGAAAGAAGTGGGGTTAGGTAGAAAAAGGTCGGAAGTTGATGAAACTTTAGGATGTTATTCAGGTATGGTTAATAAACATTCTCAAGCTTTGGACCTCAACGACACTGTGCGAAAAAAGAAGGGGGGGGCTGCAACATTTTTGACCTCTCTCCGGGTTTTCCTCGATTACATTTTTCTTCCCTATGGCAAAAACATATCCAAACTTTTTTGTAGGCTGACGGCCTCGTGATATGAATCTTTCTCGCGTAACTTGTTTCAACATAACACACTGGTACCATAAATAACTATTATCTGAATTGGGCTAGTTCCCGATGAATAATTAAAAAAAATGGATAGATAAAACACAGACAGACCGCCAACTTTTCTGCGATGTTCCAGAGAAGTAAGCGAGCTTGTGAGCGAAGGATCACCGACGAGACGAATGGCTCTCCTGGACAGAATTTTGAACAGAATCCGTTAAACAGAAGGGTGAAGGTCGACCTCTCTTCGGCTCTTAGACTAAAAGTGTCAATGTGTGTTTGGGTTCGACACTCCATATATGGGAAAAATAATACAGAACAGATCGAATTTGTGCTTTATAAACCATAATCAGTTGACCGGAAGTTAAATACAATTTGTCATATGCATAACTCGGATCTTTTTGGATAATAGTCTTTTTTTTAAGTACCTCCAATTGACTTTAAATTGACGAAGATTCAGTGCTCTACCCCAGCGTTAGGGTAATAAAACGCATGATACCGCACTTTGAGATTGTGGAATCATAACATATTTTTGAGGTATTTGAATTTATACAAGATTATACGTCATATATTACAAGGGAAATGTGTATGCTCATCGTATCTTAGATTTGTATCCATCATTATACCGAAATAACGGTATGTTGTTGTCCACTAGAACCTACCCCTGCTCTGAATTGAGAACATACCGTTGATATAGATATTTAGTAGGGTGGGGCCCAGGACTGTACCCTGCGGGACTCCTAGCTAATCTGTTTTCGGTCACTCAATACATCAACTACTCTTACAGTTTGGAATCTTTCGATCAGATTACTTTTGAAAAGTTCAAGACAGTTTCCTCTTTTTTCAATACTATTTGATATTGATACCGACTCCAACATTCCTATTTTGATATTCACGTTTCTGAATTGTGCTCAGACACCCTTTTTAAAATTGAATGATATGAATTCTTTTAGGTGGTATATGTTTTGTTTTTAAAAGTAATTATGTATTTTTGTTTCTCAGTATATCGTCAGCCGCCTCGTCAAGCTGATATCATGCTTGCATTTTTTTTTTCACTTGATAACATCTGGTACAACGCGACTACCTGTAAACAAACAGTCATTAACCTTTCGTTATTTTTGACTGCAATTTTTATATCGGATTGTTTATTTGTCACTTTTGTGGTGAATTTCTTGAATTTTCAGAAAAAATTGTTTCCTGTTGTTAGTTTATATCTTCATATATAATACTGCAATCTCGACAGGCCCAGGACTTTCAGTTTTGTGTTGATCTAAAATGTCTTCTCAAAAACTTCGAGATGCCGCATCAAACCAACTTCTGGAGTACTCCAGAAAGCAAGGCGTAAGAAATGTCTTAGTTATTTAAATGAAATGTCACTTATAGTTTTTTAAATAACAGTTATATTCAGATATTGATCGAAAATAGAACATTATTATTATTTTTTTTCAAATGGTACAGCATATTCATTTGAAAAAACCCAGTTAAAAAGTCCTTGTTGTGAATGATGAGCGGTTTCTATAAAAAAATCTCAGTCCGATTCCTTCAGTGATATAATACACACAGGGTGTTAATTAGGTACGTTGACAAACTTCGGGAGGAGATTCTTTGAAAACTTTCAGGACGAAAAGTTCATATAAATGTATGTCCCAAACGGCTTGATTTTCGAGATACAGGGTGTTAAAATACATTTTTTTCAAGATTTTTTTGAGTTAACTTCGACATTTTTGACAATCATCAGTTCAAATTAGGCAAGTACAATCCATTCAATAGAACGCACGATACAAAATAATTCAGTTCTCAAATAATTCACAGGGTCCTTCTTTTTTCAGAGTCAAGTCTTGTTCAACCCTTCATAATTTTTTTTCCGCCGTCACTGATATATTATGCCACAGGAATAATTAATGTTGTTTCATTTAACATCTTTTTGTTCTCTGGTAGTTTTCTAGTTACTAGAATGGTTCAGGAGGTACAACGAAAATATTAATCCGAACATTTTTCAGTTTCGCATAACATAAAGAAATTTGAGAAGCAAATATTTTCACAAACTTCGAAGGGCGATTCTTTGAAAGTTTTCAGGAAGAAAAGTTCATATAAACATATGTCCCAAACGGCTTGGTTTTCGAGATACAGGATGACAAAAATATATTTTTTTCAAGACTTTTTTGAGTAAACTTCGACATTTTCGACAAAACTCAGTTCAAATTAGGCAAATACAATCAATCCATTCAATAGTACGCATGATACAAAATAATAAATTTTTTAAATAATTCACAGGGTCCTCCTTTTTTCAGAGTTCAATACTTCTGCCTCCAGTGAGAGATTCTGAGAGAAGAATAATCAATGACGTTTTTCATTCACTTGTACAGTTCAGGAGCTATAACGAAAATATTAATGCAAACATTTTCCAGTGTCCCATAACATTAAAAAAAATTGAAAATAAAACATTCTGAGTAATTGAAAATTGAAAAAAATTATATATAAAGACAAGCTTTCATACAAATGCACTAAAAATGAAAAAATAATTTCTTTCATTGTTTGATCTAGGTTATTCTGTGAGTAACAAAATTCAAAAGCTTCCGCCGATACCAAATATCTTGTACTTACAGGAAGAAATATAATCAAATACCCACAGAAAAGTAGGACCCTGTGAATTATTTAAGAAATGAATCATTTTGTATCGTGTCTACTATTGAATTGTACTCGCCTAATTTGAACTGATTATTATCGAAAATTATCGAAAAAAATTTATTTTTATCACCTTGTATCTCGAAAACCAAGCCGTTCAGGCTATATATTTTCATTGTTAACATAGCAAATAATCAAAATCAGATTTTCGGAGATTTTTGTCTCCTCCTTGGGGTAAGAAGCATGAAATTACACTGGAACTTTTTTGAAGTTTATAGTTGAAATGCCATTTAAAGAGAGTTCGAATTTAACTTTTTTTGCATTATTTTTCCGCTCAAGCATTCAGTTATTTACGTATAATATAATATCCTTTTGAACATACGAAGACTATTTAAATTTCATAACCATCAAAAACCGTCATTATCCTAATATTTTTTCAACAATATTTTAGTGTTAAATTTTTTTACCGAATACCACTCAAGCTTCAATTAAATACAGATATATTTTTTCTTGACCAGGACTATTTTTCAGAAAAATCTTATCCTAGAAAAAAATTTCAGTAATAATTGAAGCTCTAGTGGTATTATATAAGTGAAAATTGTTCACGCGAAAAACATATAGAGAGCAATATCATCCGTAGAAATAGATACATATGGACTGTAACCGAGAGCAAAAATGTAAATGTAATAGCACAATTCCTTAAATCCTATTTAATGCTCTACGACACATTTCGAAGAAAATTGAAGATTTTACAATAAATCGAAGTGAAACACTTTCAGGACACCAAAGAATCCATTACAACTTCGGGAGGTGTTCCAATCCCGGAAAAAGATGCCAGTTTGACTGTCGGCTATCATGGACCAATTCTATTCCAAGACTGGGTTTTGATAGACGAGTTGGCCCACTTTAGCAGAGAACGTATTCCAGAACGAGTAGTACATGCTAAAGGTGCCGGAGCGTTTGGATACTTCGAAGTGACACATGATATCACCAAGTACACAGCTGCCAAGGTTTTCTCGACAATTGGCAAAAGGACGCCAATTGCTGTCAGGTGAGTTT
Source organism: Chrysolina haemoptera (assembly GCA_958298965.1). NCBI lineage: Eukaryota > Metazoa > Arthropoda > Insecta > Coleoptera > Chrysomelidae > Chrysolina > Chrysolina haemoptera. The sequence continues at coordinate 16,810,758 of OY282602.1, read as the reverse complement.
CTGGGATATAGTTTTCGGATCTTTGGCTATAGCAAATTACAGCGAATATTTCCCTCCTATATAAAATTTGTCATAGGAGGAATGCAATTATCGAAAAATTACAGCGGTAATTGCACTGCGGAGCGATAATTGCACTGCGAAAACAGCACGTCGGCATGACACCAATGACAACAACACTGACTGACAATACTGATAAATGTCAGATACACTTCAAAAAGTGAAAAAATGTCGCGTTTTAGTGAGTGGTGGTCCATACAATCTTTTGAGGATGTAGTTGAAAGTGAAACAGCAGCACATACATTTTTCTTTCAACTCCGGAAATATTCTACCGATACACTCGTGCATCAAAATAAACTGATAATTTTCCATTCAAGCATGTTGTCAGTGAAAAACTGCAATCGGTTATTTTCATACTTTGTTAAAAGACAAAATCGACAAAATATGAAAATAAATTCATGCAGTTTTTAGACAACATGCTTCATGGAAAATTATCGGAAATTTTGATGCACTTGTGCAATTACATCCGATAATTTTTACACGTTGTTTGATTGGTTCTTTGTTCAAATGAATGCATATAATCCAGTAACGACAACAAACTCGAGACAAAAGTGAAGAAAGAATTGTAGCACTCTGAAACTCGGCTCATAACATCTCGACATCATGTATTATTAGAAAAAAAAAATTGTTTACCAAAAAATCAGGGGTGGAACCTAAACAAATTTTCATTTAAAAAAATATAATTTATTTTGTTTTTATTTCAGAAAATATAAGATTTATCAAAACACGATTTCGCTAGGTTGAGAGATAATTCAATTCTATACATAAGAATGATTTTCAGTAATACCCTATGAAATACGCTAGTTTTTTCAGAAAACGTGGTTTAACGCCGACATCACATTCCAGGCTCGCACTAACCCGCCACTGCAAGTTCAGGCAGGGCCGAAAATTAGATTTGTCCTAACGTTGCTAAAAATTATAGCAGAAGGAAAAGAAAAAGTGTATATCGTTCTTGAAGACTTTTACTTCCTCATGCAAATATAACATGTGCGTATCTGAGAACCTAAAATGTGTTTTGTCCCACTTCACACTTCACATAACCCATCTACGATATTAACGGAGGATCCGAAAGTCATGAAATATTAGTTGATATGAAATAATTATACTGAAGCAGGAATCAGTACCCTCTTTGGACCATATGCAACGATTTTAGACTAGTGAGACAAGTCTCACTTATACATGCCAAAGAAAAAACTGGGTTTTACTCCTGCTTCAGTTGTCAACTCACTCATAATCCCGGCAATTTATTCAGTAAATGTTGAAAATAATCGCTCATAACATCCTACATAAAAAATGAAGTATGTGATTTCAAGCTTGAGGTTTGCACTTCACAACAGTGTTATTAAACATATACGCAGGATATAAATAAGCGATTATTTTTAACATTTACTGAAGAGAATGTCGGTTTTATAGGTAAGTTGAATATGAGGCAGGAGTAAAGCAATAGTTATTTATGATACAAGAGTTGAAAGTGGCATTTCATTTTGTGAGTGGGGAATATTGCGAAACGAGCCTTAGCGAGTGGAGCAACCCCACGAGCAAAATAAAATCACTTTTAACAAATGTATCATACAAATTATTTTGTTCAACAGTTACTGCTAGTAAGATGAAAAAAATAATTAAAAAAAATAATAAAATATATAAGAACTCTAACACACGATCTTTCGATTACAAGGCAGAGGCCCCAACTGTTATAAACCCCAACGCACTTTATTTGTCATTATTTGTCAGTGATGAAGTATCTTCTACAGTTGGACTGAATACTACTTTGTTTGTAACTTCAAATGGAATTAGTATGACCCATTGCACAAACGGCGAAATAAATGTGTGTACTTTTATAAATGATTCCTCTTGAGTAGGTGTTCTTATTATACAGTGCGGCTTTCAATAGTTCCCCCCCCCCTGTTACGGTTCGACGTAGAAACGTGAAAAAAAAACTGTTTCGAGGGTTTCACCAATACTACTTAAAAAAAAAAAATATGGTGATTGCTCAATAGGCTGCGCAGAGGGGCCCATCAACTCAAAATTTGTATATGGCATGGGGGGTCAAGGGGTACATCGTTGAAAAGTAAATTCAATTCTCTTTACAACCATCTACTATTTTTTAATTTCGTTGATATTTTTTTTGCAATTTAAATTCGAAATATCAAAAATAAATGCGGATCTGAATACTACTCATACCTCGATAAATTTGAACGGTTTTGATGTGGAACAATGAAACCAAAAATTTTTTGAAGGGCATTACCGATACTACTTTTTGAGAGAAGAAACATTGCGATTACTCGACAGATGGCGCTGGTGACACATTAATTTAAAAATTTCGAAAAGCATAAAAATCGAAATTGGGAAAAAAATTATAGACAAAATTCAAAAATATTTAGATGGTTGTAAAGAGAATTGAATTCTCTTTTCAACGATGTGCCACTTGACCCCCCATGCCATTTAAAAATTTTGAGTCGATGGGTTCCCCCGCGCCCCCTATTGAGCAATCACCATATTTTTTCAAAAAGCAGTATTGGTGAAACCCTCGAAACGGTTTTTTTTCACGTTTTTACGTCGAACCGTTCAAAAGTCAACAGGGGGGGGACTATTAAAAGCCGCACTGTATACTATCTGAATGAAGAGTTTCTATTAGTGTATTACTGAGTATCCATCATCTCATCTGTCATTTTACTTTCAACACTAGTGTTACAAGTATTTTTAACACTAGTGCTAAAAATGATTTTGTTGAAACGTCAGTTTTTAGTTCATATGTCAATGAATTAAAAACGTAATTTTTAATGTCAGTTGTACAAAAACTATTTTTTTTGGCATGTATAAGTGGGACCTGCCACAGTACTTTAAAATTGTTGCATATAGTCCAAGGAGGTTATGGTTGCTGCTTCAGTATAATAATTCCATATTTACTAAATTATTCGTGATTTTCGGATCATCCGCAAACATCTCCGTGAAGTGCGACAAAACAAATTTTAGGTACTCAAATACTCGCATATTATATTTGCATGAGAAAGTAGGAGTCATCAGAAACGATATGAAATTTTTGTTTTTCTTCTCCGATCATTTTTGATCAATCAAATATCCGGCTCCGCCAGAACTATCAGCGGCGGGTAAGCGTGAACCTGAAATTTGATGTACGAGCGCATTTCATAAGAAATTACTTAAAATAATTTTTGTGGAAAATTGAATTGTTTTTCACCTTGTTAAGTTGTTTTTCCCATAAATCATATACTTTCTAAGATTACAGCAAATAGTTATTTATGTAACAAGTGCAAAAAGTAAGTGTAATTTCACGTCGAGTGCAATAAACAATTTTTGCACGAGTTGCATACAACATTTTTTCTACGTTCATGCAAAAAGCAAAAAATGATTTATTAAGGTACGGCACAAGGTGTTGGAAAATGAAAAGCGCAACTTAAAAAATTGATTATCACTATCGATTTGCATTGAAACAGATCACTATCATCTATTTTCCATTAATAATACTAATTTTAAAATTTTCCATTAGGTAATTGTCAGAAATAATTTTTGACTGACGTTTCTATAACCACAGTTTCATTATAAAAATCAAAATCATAGTAGCCGTGAGCGCGTATGTTATCACGAGGTGTGGTCGTAGTACAGACAGTTTACTCTGTTCAGGTAGACGGTTTAGAAAAAAGTGGATCAGTTTTGATTATGGAGTTTTTCTGGGGAAGGCATTGGTTTAGCTCTGGTTGCTAACATTAATACAAAACAATATAAAATATGTAACTGTTTAGAACGTATTGCCATTCTCACAGAATATCTGCTAAATATGTAGTGGGTTTGAACGTTTATGTTTGTCATGATGACAGCACGTTGAAGTTGAATGACAAATGAGTGCAATAAAAACTTAATTGCACTAGTGCAATAAAGAACTTCTTTTTCCACTAAATATAGTTCAATAAAGTTTTGCTTTTTGCATGAATGTAGAAAAAATATATTTATTTATTTTTAAACGAAAAAAAGTATGTTCCACCCCTGGAATTTTGATAAACAAGTTTTTTTCGTGTTTATCATGGTTCCAACTACTAGCATTCCAAGTTTGGTGGTGCTACAATCGATTCTCTCAGAATACAAATTTTGAGGAAAGAGAAGGGTAGCTAGCTGTATTCTGAAATATTAAAAGGAACAGTTCCGAATGGAATATATTAATTCCGCTTCTCCGGGATCCTTTCTCTCTGTTGATATGATAAGTAAAGTCACAAATTTTAACATGTCACCATTAATATTTTTGCAGATACTCCCAGGTAGCGGGTGAAAGTGGGTACGCCGACACCGTGAGAGACTTGCGAGGATTTGCTGTTAAATTTTACACTGAAGACGGCATCTGGGATTTGGTAGGAAATAACTTGCCTATCTTCTTTGTGAAAGATTGTGCTCTATTCCCCAATTTCATTCATGTGTTGAAAAGGTGAATATTTTTAATTGGTATATTTTCAGGAAATGTTTTTAGATCAATCCACTTATCATTACCATCATTGCCAACGGTACGATTTATAAACAATATCATTCAATTTTTTCTTTTCTTTCTCGAACAATTTATTTTTAAATCTTCATATAGCTAATTATCAATATACCTCACGTGTATCATAAATATTCCAATCTGTTGAGTTTTCAATGAGTTATGGAAATGTTGTACTGCATAATATATACCAGTGCAGAATGTTACAGACTTTTTCGGTAGTGTTATCAAATCAAGCATATTAATGTCACATTTGACAATTCAGAATTTCAACAATTTACATACTTATTATACAGTGACCGCCAAAAAGTATGTACCGTATGGGAAAAAAGTTTATTATTGGAGTATTCGAAAAACATTCCTAGGGAAAAGTTTGTGCATGTCCGATTACCTAAAAATTTATTTTAACACATGTCACGTGACCACTAGTATGGCTACAAAACGGGAAAAAATGCCATGAAGAGGCCAAAAGTGGGGTAAGATGGCCAGATACCGAAAAAAGTTATTGTAAAAAGTTTCTTGGAATTCAATTTTATACTCCCATACGGAGTTTCGAGCAATAAATCAAAAAAGTTGAAAGTAGCGATTTTTATTGAATATTTTCCGGTCTCTTTAAAAAAATCAAAGTATTTTCTTCTGATTGGTTTGTCTGTAGTAGAACATTCGTATATCGATGAAAACGACAAAACTTTCGCATTTTCTCTGCAACAGATGGCACTAAATTGAAAAAATTGATTTTTGCCAGAACCCTAACTGTTACATTGGTTCGTATCTAACAGTTATACCAGAATTCCAAGACTATTGTAATGATACGGCAATCTAGAAACATATTTCCTGATTATGATCCAAGTTTTAATGAAAATCCGGCATGAGCTTGCACATAACCTATAATCCTCCTTTAATTTGGCGTATTATTTTCAAATTCACGATTATAATCGAATCTTGATCATAATCAGAAAACATGGTATTTCTAGATTTCCATATCATCACAATAATCTTGGAATTCTGATATAATTGTAAGATGCGAACCAATGTAACAGCGAGCGTTCTGGATTTTTTTTCCAATTCAGTGCCACGTGGTGTGTCGAAAAACAAATGTTCCACTGCGGTCAAACCATTCAGAAAAAAAATACTTCTAATTTTGTAAAAAGATCAGAAAATATTCTATAAAAATTGCAATTTTCAATTTTTGCGGTTTATCACTTGAATCACTGTATGTAACAATAAAATTATATGCCAAGCTACTTTTTCAAATAACTTTTCTCGATACCTTGCCATCTTACCCCACTTTTGGCCTGTTCATAGTGTTTTTTTCGAATTTAACGCCATACTAGTGGTCAGTTGACATGTGTCAAAATCGATTTTTAGGTTATCGGACATGCACAAACTCTTACCCAGAAATGTTTTTCCAATACTCTAATAATAAACTTTTTTCCCATATGGTACATACTTTTTGGCGGTCACTGTATAACGGGGGTTGAATGAAAATATATATTTTTTTTTCCTAAAAATTGTAGCTGGAACACACTGTATAATTAGCCAAATGTAACAACACCAAATAACAATAATTTAAAAAGTATCCCAAGTTAATGACTGCTAGTATCTTGATTACTCAGAATAGTGATAATTATCCAAGATAACGTTTTGTGTTTTTCACCAATGAAAAACAAATGATACTTTTCACTAGCGCCCAACTAGCCTATAGAAAGAGTTATGCCCACTGAACTTTTTGTTTGGAGTGACTTGGACTATAACATATAAAAAGTTCAGCCAATTCGACAGGGGGCAATTTTCACTTATAAATGCTTGTATTTTATTTTATATAAATTTGGGTTGTTAAATGAGAAACTGTTTCCTAGCAATTCGACGAGAATAACTGTCAACTATTTAGGTTTTTAGGTTGACAGTTATTCGAGTGAAATTGCTAGAGGAAACAGTTTAGAATTTGAACAACACAAATTTTCCCGATATCAATACAAACCTCGAGTGTAATTCGGCAGGACAATTTAATGAATAAGAAATTCAGAAACATATCGATGTCAAACTATTTATTTTGGCAACCAACACCGCGATAATATATAAACAAATGAGTAAGTGAAAAAACCACTAGTGTATTTGTCGCTGTAAAAGTTAAAGCTAACTTTTGCCTCTGTCCAAGTGACAATTGCACTGTGGCATATATGCGATTTTTTATACATGATTTACATTTAAAGTGTGCGGTATCCTTTGAAATAAATCAAAGTGAAAGACGGATAGACGGTCTATTTGCTACATTATGCATCAATGGAGCGTTAGATGTGTTCACTGAAAGATGTCAAGTTCACTAGATCGATGATGAATCATTGGTCTTTTAAAGTGGTAGGTAGCGAAGGCTGAAAATTTAGCGGTAGCCACAGCAGACACAGAAAGTTTGCAGAAAAAGAAAGGGGCCAGAGATGAATCAGAATTGAATAATTATATTTATGGTAAGCTGTGATATTGTTGTATAATATAGGGCAAGAAAAAGTAACAGAAGATGAGAAGAAATAGAAAACTTAACATTTGAAGCAATGATGAATATTCGAATCATTACGATGGGTATCCCAAAAAATTCAAGCCTATTTCAAATATAAAAATATTGAAAAAAATCATCATCAAAAAAATCGAACTAGTAAGAAGCTGTAGGAACAATCATTAGAAAAATGTGGAGTAATAAAACAAAATTAAATGATGGGTGAACTGACCTTCAGCGGCTACTGCTCTACGAAAAATGTATTGGACCAAAATGGAGTATTCCATTGTTATGGCGACATTGGCGACTCCTTAATTTTCCATTGGAATGTCATGTTTTAAAAAGAAAAGAAAACTACCATTGTAGAATCCATTGAATTGAATTATTTGCGGATATAAAATCTGAAACATCCGCTTATTTTTTTTATTTTTAGGAATCCCAAGACACACATAAGACCGGATTATGACATGTTCTGGGACTTCATATCTCTCCGTCCAGAATCAACGCACACCGCACTCATGATGTTTTCAGATCGTGGAATACCCAACAGTTACAGGCATATGCACGGTTACAGCGTTAATACATTTGCTTTCGTGAATGCTCATGGCAAATTCGTCTACTGCAAGTTCCATTATTTGACTAATCAAGGTAAACCAACTTTTTTTAACTTATGAAGCGGTGTTATTCCCAATGAGTACTGCTAGACTGGCTAGACTATAAATTACTAAATTAGCCGGTAACAAAAGCATCCACGTTCACGAATAAGAACAATAACCTAATCTTTGACTTGACCAAGCGACCATCAGTCAACAGTCCAACAATGGCGACAGCGGGAGAATGCTTTTGTTTCATTTCCTTTCGCACTACCTAAAAATATTTGTTGTGTTCTTGGAAGGAATAATTTCCGTTGAAATATCAGCAAAACATCACAAGTGTTTAGCCGTACCAATTCTACTTTTGATATTAAAATAATGTAAATTGACCAAGTGGGTGGTCATTTAATGGCAGGGTGTAAAGATGACAAGACAAGAAGGCACACTAAGTTGAAACTGCGTGAATTTGTTTTTTACTCGCAATTGACACACAAACCTAACCTGATCAAGTTAACCTAGCTTGCGAGTCAGCCGAGAATACGTGAATTAGTTTTTCGCTCGCAATTGACAAACAAACCTAACCTGAACAAGTTAACCTAGCTTGCGAGTCAGCCGAGAATACGTGAATTAGTTTTTCGCTCGCAATTGACACACAAACCTAACCTGAGCAAGCTAACCTAGCTTGCGAGTCAGCCGAGAATACGTGAATTAGTTTTTCGCTCGCAATTGACACACAAACCTAACCTGAGCAAGTTAACCTAGCTTCCGAGTCAGCCGAGAATACGTGAATTAGTTTTTCGCTCGCAATTGACACACAAACCTAACCTGAGCAAGTTAACCTAGCGTGCGAGTCAGCCGAGAATACGTGAATTAGTTTTTCGCTCGCAATTGACACACAAACCTAACCTGAGCAAGTTAACCTAGCTTGCGAGTTAGCCGAGAATCAAATGCACAAAGTGACTGACGAACATCAATACCTCCACTCAACAGATCATCCTTGAAATCCTTGAATGACTTTTACATAGAATTTGACCTGCACTGATGATGAGATGCAAAACCTTGAAACAAGTCTGCAGGTGGTCCTCATGTAAATATAACTAGTACATCTTAATAATTACAACTGTATTGTTATTGAATAACAGCGAATAACATAAAATACATTATGATTACATCTCCCTCTTATATTATTTTTTTCGAATTTGAAGATGCGTGTTTCGGAGCCCGAAGCAAGTTTCGCCGTTTTATGAACTTAACTTCAGTCGATATTATTGTGGATGAGATAGCTTTGAGTTTTATTATTCCATTTCACTTCGAGATATGAACTTCTTCAATAACTTATTTAATTTTTGTTCATTGCGACCGTTTCAGTTCCGTTTGTTTTACCGTGATCTTCTGGTTTCTTTCAGTTGTTAGTATCACATTTCCTTAATGAAATAGTAAAATCGACAATGTCCAAGTACCCTTCTCTCCAAATATTTCCATCAACTACTTCCCTGGCTAATACCACGACGGACATTGAATTATATCTGACAGATATTTGTGCAACGTTCTTCCAAGAAGACCCAGTTGCAATTGCTGCGACTGACTTTTACTGTAAGTCGCTGCTTCATTTGTGGGGAAATATTATTTATACAATGGATTATAATTCATTGGGCTGGGGCAGGACGACTCTAATGTTGTCCGACCTACCCTGTCACTGACGAGCGGCAAGAACCGCGAAACGCGTTTGCAGGTGGTCTTCCCCAGCCAGATGAAGGATAATTTTCTGTATAATTACAATAAGCAATTGCAACTGGGTCTTTTTGGAAGAACGTTGCAAATATCTGTCAGATGTAATGCAATGTCCGTCGTGGTATTAGCCAGGGAAGTAGTTGTTTTCTGTCAGATGTTTGCCTCATATTCTCCACATGGTGGACATATTCGGAGAAGGGTACTTCGACTTTGTCGATTTTACTATTTCATTAATTTCATTCATTATCATTTCCATCTTCTGGTATTCAGAAGAATGTTGATTTTCAAATAATTCGGCAATTCTACTTATATTATTGGTTGATTCGTCTAGAACTCGATATCCAGTTGATGAATATCCATTAAATACAAGCATCCTTTAAATGAGGATCCTACACATTGCTAGTTTTGTGGTTTCATTTAATGAACACAACGACTCAAATTTTTATTACGTACAGGTCATACATGACGTGTTTCAACCGTTTTTTAATTAATTTTCAGGGTGTAATAAATGAAATGCACAATGTGATCTGACGAATCGCAACAGAAATGTTTCTAGAACTTATTAAAAATCTACTAAGGGAAAAGGGAAACGAATTTTTTTGGAAGGTACATGATTTGAATAATATCCATTCACAATGTTGGTATAATTAAAATAAGAAAATAGGATGTGTCCTCGGGGGTATGTCCAATATGAAATAACAAATCATTATTATTATTATGCAAATTTTTTTTAACCCGGGTCTTTCGGCTGAGTAGTGAGTATACAGCTGCACTTGAAACTTCGGAAGCCGCCATGATGTGTGAAAATGTGACAGTGTCCACGTAGGTAAGTCAGTGGCGTAGACAGATTTTTTTATTAGAGAGGGGGAGGCGGATAGTACACAAGTTATTATAATTTTTTTCAAGATCTTTCGCCAAACTGAATCGAAGTGTGTAAGTTGATATTCACAACGCGCTAATATTTCCTACTTGTAAAAATAAAGTAACACTTTACTCACTTGAAACATGAAGAACTGTTATGTACGAAAGCGTCTAAGGGCCACATAGTTTTTTTTTCAATTTTTCCGACTTCAAACTCGGAATTTCCGACTTTACAGTCGGAAATTTCGACTTCAAACTCGGAAATTTGAATTGAATTTGAATTTGATATTTCAGTTCTTTTGCTTCATACAAGTCACACATTGTTAATCTTCTTCAGTGTAACGAAAGCTATTTTTGTGTACTGGTACTGAGTATGAACAATCTAATTGAACGATAGTCGTTGCCGACCGATGTTTCACCCTTTTTACTCTAAAATACACACCGACGCGCGACGTAGGCTTATTATGGCAAATACCTGTCAAAAAATAACTACTTCCCTAGCTAATTCAACGACGGGTATTGCATTATATCTAACATTTACTTATGCAATGACCCTCACTGCAGAGGAGAACATTACAAGTGCTTCCTGCAACAAACTAACAGAATTTTGTTTTGAATCGTACAGGGACACCACCTGCAGATTAGTTTCTCTTATCAATGCAAGGGTAGGTCAACACAGACAGCTCTGAAGCCATCTGTTCCCTGTTCGAATCAACTCATCATTCCGACTATTTGGCTGCTCTGGTCTCGCGCGATGAAACTGGCAAACATCTGACAGAAAACAACTACTTCCCTATTTAATACCACGACGGACATTGAACTACATTTAACAGATATTTGTGCAATGCTTAATGGTTATTTAACGAACAAGTGTATTAATAAGGGCGATTAACAATCGAGATAATTTAACGCGTTAGCGGAGCGAGCGCGTTAATGTTTAAGATTGTTAATCGCCATTTTAATTCACGAGTTTGTTACAAAACTTTTCCGTCGACAGTAGTTTTCAAAAATAGAGATAAATCTCACTTTCAATGTTTATTTATTTAACGGTACGATAAAAAACAATCACTATTTCCTATTGATATTAACTCTACTCAAAGATAGTTTAATTTTTCTTAGTGGTAGTTTTAATTTATTTGTTATTATTTATTTTCAAATTGGAATTAAAAAAAAAAATTTACTCTCGGTGAGTTTTGAACTCTCGACCTCAGTGTGCCTGCCAGGTGAACTTTACCATTACGCTACGTGACTATTATGGTTTTAAGTGACAACTGGTGTAATGAAGATTTTCTGAATTTTTATTTGAAAATTGACAAATAAATAATGACAGATAGTACTAACCAATATAAAATGTATAAGAGCAATGAATGTTTGGTTGCATATAATCAAATCGTTGATTAATAGAAAATCATTCATTAACAGGGGTCATTAATCAACGATTTTGAGTGCGTCAAAATACATCATAAATGATTGATCGACAAAAATGTAATTAAACAATAGATTATCCTTCATTTGACTGGGGAAGACCATACCTGCAGATGCGTTTCGAGGTTCTTACCTCTCATCAGTGACGTAGGTCGGACAACATTAGAATCGTCCTGCCCCAGCCCAATGAATTATAATCCACTGTAAAACTAATATTCCCTCATAAATGAAGCAGGGACTTACAGTAAAGTCAGTTGCAGCCGCTGGAAAGATTCAAAAAGCACTCCCCGGTAGCAAAGAGTTCAGGAAGTGAACAGCGTTCAAGAATTTTTGCCGTAGAGTATCACATAAACAACTTCTCTGGCTAATACCACGACGGACGTTGAACTACATCTGACAGATATTTGGGCAACGTTTATCCAAGAAGACCCAATTGCAAATGCTTATTCTAATCAAACAGTAGATTATCCTTCATTTGGCTGAAGAAGACAACCTACAGACGCGTTTCGATGTTCTTGACTCTCGTCAGTGTCAAGGTAGGTCGGACAGCATTGGAGTCGTTCTGCCCAGTCTAATGAATTATAATCCTCTGTAAAACTAATATTTTCTCACAAATGAAGCAGCGATTCACAGTGAAGTCAGGCACAGCGCCACCCGCGGAAAAAAACAAAAATTCACTTCTCTGTAGCAAAGACTCCAGGAAGTAAGCGGAGTTCAAGAATGTTTGCCGGAGAGTAAGTATCAAATAAATGAAATAGGTATTTGCCACAATTAGCCTACGTCGTAGGTGTATATGGGAGTAAAAAGGGGAACCATCGGTCCTAAACGATTATCCTTCAATTGGATTGTTAATACTCAGTAAACAAAAATAGCTTTCGTCACATTGAAGAAGATTAACAATGTGTGACTTGCATGAAGCAAAATAATAATAATAATATTTATTTACCAAAAGTACAATATAATTTACATATAGTAAAAACAGTGATGATAATCATTATGACAAATAAATAACAAAAATCCACAAAGGCATAGCCTGTACGTGGAGATTACATATAAATTTGATAAAATGATTTTTAAAAGATATAATTTGTGAAATGGGCTTGTTGAATAAAAAAAGAATAAAAAGTGATACAATTTGTAACGTAGATTATAACAAATATTAATTATTTACTATTTAGTATATAAACATAACATTTTTTTTTACAGAAAGACACTACAGACATAAACATTTTCTTTGAGCAAATGAAATAAAAAAAGTACACAGGATCAATTCATTATTCAATTATTCTTTATATCAATTAACTGATGTATTTGTTTTCTGGGTGTATCCAATATCCATTGTTTTATTCTGGATTTGAAAAGCGATAAGGAGTTTATTACTTTAAGGATATGTTCCAAAAGTAACCAGTTGCTAACCGCTACTAACCAGAAATTTGACAGCGGTTATCTGAAAAATTTATAATTACTAGTTACTTTCGGAACACTTTGGTGATTGTGTTGTGATTACTGATTGGTGTCTGGTGACAAAAAATGACATTCAACAGCACAACGCATGAATACATGAGGCAGCCATTAGACTGTCCAGCGTTCCCAATTCTTCCGGGCAATAACCACAAAAGCACATATCTTCAGTCAGAAAAATCGCAATTGATGATAAGTATATACAGTTAATAGAAAAAGTACCATAGTGAAATACTGCAATGGCAATCCATACATTTGTGGAAAGATAGGAGATGGGACAATCACAATTCACAATCAGTCTCATCTCAAAATCTCAAATAAAACAACAAAATGAACAGTTTTAAGTTTTACGGTTGTCAGTTGTCACTTTTGTCAATCTCACCGCAAAGGAAGTGTTGGTTAGTAAATTGACGTTTGGTTCACCAGCTTTCAGGCAACCGTGTTTCAAATATCACCACTTTTTCAGGATTACCGAACTAGCGGTGATTTTCGGAACACCAAACCGCATTTTCGGTGACTTTTGGAACATATCCTTAGATACGAAGAAATAACGCCATATAACTTGGGAGCCAGATATGAATAGCTTCGTTGTCCAATTGTCTTCAACATTCTTGGTATATCAATAGAATTAAATCTAGATCTGGTGTTATACTCATGTTCAATACTTTTAGCTTGTTTTATATTTTTGCGCTGGTACACCAACAGCGTTAAAGTGAAGACTTGTCTAATGTCAATTATCAGTAGTGCCTCCTTATACAGATCATCGCTTGGGTAGGTATATCGGTATATGGTTTATTCAACAAGATCTTTAGTATCCACTTCTGTACCGTTTCCAAATTCTTGAGGTGATTATTAGTGACTCCTCCCCAAGCGATTATACCATATGACAGATGCGACTGAACCAAAGCATGACAAATCATTTTCAGGTGTTTCAGGCCGAGGATATTTTTTAGGTACTTGAATTTAAATACCAAGAATCTAATTTTTTGAGTCAGAATCTTCATGTGTTCATTCCATTTTAGATTACTGTCCAGCGTAATACCTAAATATTTTACAGTTTTTGAGGATATGATTTTAATGTTATCACCGTTAATTGGTATAGCAAGATCAGAGTAACCGGGAAGATTAGATTCATAGCTGGTAAATGGAAGAAAAACAGTTTTTTTGAAATTAATTGTAAGTAATTTACTATTGAAGTATTCTACGATTATGGGAAATACATTGACTACTTTTTGTTTTAGGTCCATCCATTTTTTATCTTCAAAGAAAAAGACGGTGTCATCAGCAAAGCTTGTTATTTCAGCAGGTACCAGTAAATCAAACAATGAATTCACATACAGAATGAATAAAATAGGACCGAGCACCGTTCCCTGCGGAACTCCTTCATTATCTATAGTGACGCATTGTTTTCTATCGTTCAAATAACTTTTCATTAAATGATAAGCATTTCCTCGGAATCCAATCTGTTCGGGACTGAAAGAACTGAAATATCTAGTCAAATATCTAGTCAAATCTCCAGAATTCCGACTTTGAAGTCGGAAAAATAAAATTCCGACTTTAGTCAGAAGAAGTCAGAAATTCCGTGTATGAAGTCGGAAAAATTGAAAAAAAAAACTATGTGGCTCTTAGACGTTTTCGTAGTTATGTGCGTTACTTAGTTGAAGGGAATATTTGTTACATACACTTTGTATTTCTTTTCGCTTACCCTATTTACTATTCCAAAATTCATGAGGGGATTCTTTCCAACCACATTATGCATATGTAATTCAGGGAGTTTTATAACATGAATAATTCCCACAGGAATTGCCAATCTCACTTCAGAGCAAGCTCAGCAAATAGCAGGAGCCGATCCAGAATATTTGATAAGAGACCTTTACAACGCCATAGCAACGGGAGACTATCCTTCGTGGAACATGTACGTCCAAATAATGACCCCGGAACAGGCTGCTGCTAATCCTTATGATCCTTTCGACGACACGAAAGTATGGCTTCACGCAGATTATCCTTTGATACCAGTTGGAAAATTCGTTCTGAACAAGAACCCGAGCAGCTATTTTGCAGAAGTTGAGCAAATTGGATTTGATGTAGCCCATCTTATTCCAGGTAAAAAAATTAATGACTTGTTTCGAAAAATGAATGTGACAAACAATGCTTCATTGTGACCACCTAATTATCCAGTTATCACCAATTTGTCATAGTTGTAAAGGTTAAATAGGTTAATGAGATTAAAATTAAGTCATCGCGCCAGAAAGTTTGAGACAATAACTTTAAAAATTTTAAAATGGTGGAAATAAAATTAAAATTGAATGAGGAAATCAAATACCCATGACTCATTGGTGTTAGTTTCATTGGGATTGGAAGCAATAGAATGGCAAGCAAAGGTTATCTCATGTTTCAATTTCTCAGTTTAAGGCTGATATCAACCTAAGAAAATCCTAGAATCCTACAAATTAACTCATTGATTTTTAATGAGTTTTTCACTTCATCTCACTTGAAGGGTGTGTTTCGAATTATGATCAGTTATAAACTGCATAACCATTATAACTGGCTCAGAAGATGACACAGTGTGTCGAAACAGCTGTTAGCATTAAATGTTAGTATTGTGTAAAAATCTTTGTGAAGTATTACTTTCACTCTACCCATTCATTAACTTTGTTAGCAGCACTAGTTGCCTCTGGTTTTCGCAATGATAATTGAGGATGGCTGGTCCTGAAACCCGATAACCAGTCCTTTCCAGCAATTTGTTTGATTGCTGAAAGGCTGTGGGCTATGCCTAATTGTTCAGCCCATTGATAAATTAAAACCCTAAAGCCATAAGACGACGTTAAGCCAAATAATCTTTCTTCCATTTTCAACACTTGCTCCACTAATAAACTCTTTTCTTCAGGTTAAAAAACCGTTTTTATTGGTCCTAACTTCTGAACTAAAATTGGACTTGGTGGGTGTAGGTACACAGTTCCACTGGCAGATATTGCTGGAATTTCAACAGGGCTATTTGCTTGCTGCTTCAACATTTTTATTCTTCGCTCGGGTGTTGACTGGGGAACATTGAATGAATTAGCTGCCTTTTTATAGCCCATTTCTCCTCGCAAAATAGCATCAATGGCCTCTTTCAGTTCTCCGTATGTACTTCCTAACCATCATGATCAATCTGAAACAAAGAAAAAACACCAATTATGGGACATTTATAAATTTAAGGTGGGGCACCACCCCATCATGCCCCTCAAATAATGGCCCATCTTGCCCCACCTACGCCATTTTGTAATGAAATCCTTGTAACTATGTTTAGATTCATTAGAAGTAAAGTAGTTTCAAAGCGAATAAATCATCAGAACTCATACTTTCCACTAATAACTATGATCACAGGAAAAAAAATGCCCACACTCACCTCAGCTCTATTGGAAGATTCTCCTAATAAAATAGCACAGATAAACGCACCGATTGCTTTCGTTCAGCACACTGTAAGCGACTGGTGCGCTCAGTATAGCTCTCCCTCCTTGTGTTGAACAGCTTGGGATTTGTAGCGGCACATTAGTTTGGTCAGTAGAAAAGGTACCCTATCATGCCTC
The DNA here is from genome assembly GCA_958298965.1 of Chrysolina haemoptera. NCBI lineage: Eukaryota > Metazoa > Arthropoda > Insecta > Coleoptera > Chrysomelidae > Chrysolina > Chrysolina haemoptera. The sequence goes on along the minus strand of OY282602.1, from coordinate 16,794,087 downwards.
ACTACCCCATCTTGCCCCGATCTCCCCTATAACTCATTATAAAATCAAAGTTAATGTTAATTTGTGAAAAAAGAGTAGGACACTAAATCAATAACTTGAATTTTTTCAGGAATAGAGCCATCCCCAGACAGAATGCTGCAGGGTCGACTTTTCAATTATGGTGACACACATCGTTATCGATTGGGCATAAACAACACCCAGTTACCAGTCAACAGCCCTTTCAGGGTGAGCAACTACCAAAGGGACGGCATGAGTACTCTCGCCAGCCAAACTGGAGCTCCCAATTATCACCCCAACAGTTTCAAGGGTCCAGAAAACGACAGAAGAGCGCAGGCTCTAACGCCCATACTCCCCATTTCTGGCGACGCTAAGAGAATCGACAGCGGTAATGACGATAACTTCACCCAGGCGCGGTTATTGTATCAAAATGTTCTTACAACTGACGAGAGAGGAAGACTCATCGATAATATCGTCAGCTGGTTGAAATACGCCAATGAGGTGATTCAGGACAGAAGTATCGCCAATTTTGCCAAGGTGGATGAGGACTTCGGCAAGAGGATCAGGGAAGGGCTGAATGTTGACCTCCACCCTCAAGTTAATCTCTAGAAATATCTTACAAATGCATTTCCTTCAATTCTGGTAATAAATTCATACACCAAAAAACCTAGCTTGATTTGTCGATGTTTTGTAGTAAGTATAGCCACTACATAATTCGAGAAGAAAATATTAATACAATAACTTTTTTTTCTTGGCAACTCTTGATAGCTATTGAAATACTTGTAAGATTGGAAACGAAGGCGTAGAAAGGCCACGGTTTTTTCTTTTTTTCAATCCCGACTTCTATCTCGGGATCTCGATATCCCGATATCTAGTCGGGATCCCGACTTAGACGTCTGACGTGTAGTTTAGTTCACAAGTGATATTTTGTCAAAAAGCTAACCTAGAACACCGCAAATAATGATTTTAGTCTCATTCGATTCGAAATGGCATCTAGAAAAAAAGTGTTGAACTGGAACAATTGAGTAAACAAAAAAAATGGTTGGGTTTTTTGAGATATTTCAAAAACTATTTGAGGTATCCAAAATTTGAAAAAAGATCCTCAAAAAGCAGGATTTTCCTCTCTGTACTGTACCGACAATATTTGTAATTTTAATTTAGAGGTTAGACTTGGGATTAAAGCCGGTAATGATCCTTGCACGCGCGACGACCAAATCAGAAGAATGATAAAAAATATTTCAACCGTCTCAATATGAATATTCAGAAATAAAAAAATATTGGTACTATCTAAATACATCTATCTAATACATGAATAAACAATAATCCTTTGTTGCTTGGTTTATTTTTACTTGTTGAAAGGTACCATAAAAACCCTGATTATTTCCAAACTGAAAACCTAGATTTTTTTTACTTACTCCTTCGAGCTATTCTAAAGGATTCTAACTAAAAATTAAGAACTTTCGAATTTTCACTTTTCTATTCTAAGGTATTGAAAAATGAAAATCGTAAATGACGTAAATAATTAAGCAATCAGATTATTTTAATGATCCTCATTATTCTGTTCATTTATTGTGAAAAGCCACATATTGATAATTTTGAAAAAAATTTAACTTCCATTGTTTAAATAATAATTATAAACGAGAGCATTCTTAATAAAAATTTTGAAAATATTTCTTTAAGAATTTAATCCTTGATGAAAATAATGATTCATAAGAAAAAAATCGTTTCTGAAAGAAAATTAATGCTAAAAAACGCAACGCACATACTAATAAACAATAAATTTTTGTTGGTACATGTTTATATTGAGGAACCATTTCTTAACATGATTTATCACGTTCTTTCATCTTATAAAAAAATCATTTACTTTTCATTGTTTAATAAACAAAAAATTTTTTATAAACAAATGAATTTTTGCACTATTTTTTTAAATAATAAAACAATACTAAAAACAACCATGTACAATTTTGTATGGAATTTTGAAGAATATGAAGAAAAAAATTCATTCAGAAATGCACATGGTTTTTTTTTAGTATTTAAAAAATATAGCATAAAAATTGTTTATAACAAATGGTTTGTTAAATATACAAATGAAAAGTATTTTTCTTTATATAGTATGGGAGAACGTTATAAATCATGATAAAAAAAATGGTTCCTAATAGTACAATTTACCAACAAAAATTATTGTTAATTAGCAAGTGCGTTTTTTGGCACCTTTTTTTCTTATAAATCATTATTTTCATCAAGGATTTTTCAATCTTATTAGCAATGCATATGTTTATAACAGTTATTTGAAGTAATTTTTTTTTATTATCGTTAAGAACCATAATGAGGATGACTGAAAAAACAATTTTTTCTGATTGCCTAATTAACGATTCTTATTTTTCGATGCCTTAGATTGTTAACAAAAAAGTAAAAAATAAAAATTTCTTGATTTTTCAAACGGAGATCTAAATCATTTCACGAATAGCTCTAAGGAGTAAAAAAATCCAGGTTTTCAGTTTAGAAATAATCAGGGCTTTTATGTCAACTTTCAACAGGAAAAAATTAACTAATTAACAAAAGCATAGTTATTAGAAAAATGGGCGTAAACATTATTTGTTGACGGATTATTGTTCATTTATGTGTTTAGATAATATAAAAATATTTGTATTCCTTAATTTTTATATTTGATGGGTAATTTTTCTTCATCATGCTTCTGAATCGGTCGATGCACGTGTTAAGGACCACTAAGTACTCGTTTTGATCCCAAGTTTCACGTATGAATTGAAATTATAAATATTGCCAGTACAGTACCAAGAGGGAAGACTCTTTTATAGGAAATGTCCTACTCTTTGAGAATATTTTATTAAAATCTTGGTTATCTCAAATAAGTTTTAAAATATCTGCAAAAATCCCAACCGTTCTTTTTGTGTTTACTTAATTGTTGCAATTTTCCATATCTGACCATTTCAAAAATTTCACTTAATATGCAAATTACTCGACTCTTCGAAAGTTTCGCCTCTGTTTACCTATCCATTCATTGTGAAGTATTATCTTGATTTTGTTTATTCTGTAACTAATTTTTCGAAAAAATGTATATTTTAGATTTATTGATTCCAATATTATCATTATCAAGTACAAATTATGTCATCATTATGTGAAACTGACGACTCATTCCTTGGTCGACTATTTTTTTCTACAATTGTTTTCCCGTATGGCTACAACCCTCTTTTATTATTTCATTTTTACAAGTTTTGCTGTGAAATCTATGTACCCTCGATAACTTGAGCTGCCCCTCACATGAATCTGACATTACATATTAAAAGCAATTTCCCATCGCTGAACCCAAATTTGTCAACATGCCCTATCCTATTCTATTATGTTTATGTAGTGCTGTGCTTGTTCATTGTGGTCAAACGCTTTTTCCGCTCCATTCATGTTTTTATACGTAGTATTTCTATTGCATTCAATGAATTTCTCTCTGGCTCTATCTATCTGCAAAATGCTGAACTGACCCAGTTGGGACTAAGAGACAATTTGTTATAAATTTGCTAGATTTTGGTACATTGCCGCTAAACTATCACTCGGTTTATTGGTTTCTGCAAAAAAATCACGAATTTTTGGAAAAAAATTAATCAGGATGTATTCAACAGGTACTCCATGTGCCCAACCTAAATGCTAGACACATAAACTTGACCAAAAACAAATGTCAAGTTGGTATTTGCGGCTACAGTAGGTATATAGTGGAAATAGGGGAGTTCGGATTATTAAATAAGGATCTTGATTTGGGCGCCAGGTACATTTGCCGACCCACAAATACCTACCATACTAAACCTATACCATCAACCTACCAAATGGTAAAGAATAAAAAAACACTTGAGATGTAATATAATTTATTTTGTGGTCACGTCACAACAAAAGACCTAACTGCGACTGTTCAATTAGTGTAGGGCTTGGTAAATGTCTACAATGAAGAAATATATATACATATGTGATGAATAAAAAATATAAACTAAAGAATTTGAAAGCAGGGTAGCAATTGACAACAAAAGCACTGGGAGGCAATGCGCACAGCTACTAAACACTATCGTAACACAGGCCTATGGATTCAAATAACTCCAACTATTATAATTTCTATGGGTGGTATGCAACCTACAAGCGTAAAACAAACAACACCGCTTGTAATGCTAAAACTACCACCCAAATATGCCAATATTGCCAATAACAGTTCGCAATATTATATATTATACAGCGCAGAAATCGAAGGGTTTAATACCAAATATGTTAGAGGGCGTCGCGAGAGCTCAAGCGCAGGCCGGAATCATAGAAATTATAATATATATACTTTATATATATTATAATTTCTATGGCCGCAATACATATATCGTGAAATCAAGCAAGTGATAACTGCATTCAATTTCCGCTTAACAATGGTAATATTCACCAGCAAGTAAGCAAAGAAAGTTCATAAGCTAGTAATAAGTATGAGTTAATAAAATTATAAAGCCGAATAAACTCAACTCAAGCTAGCGGACTAGTATGCTAGCAGATCTAAAGGCTGATAAAACGACTAGCTGATCAGAGCTAGAAAGCTAATCAGCAAAAATACGGTAACATCAATTCAGGTATAATAAAGCAAAAAGTAGTTAAATTCTAAACTGTTTTAGCAAATAAGCTGATCAAAGACTTGCGTGTACTCCCACGGAGGAAGTAGGCTATCTCTAGAAGCTTCCTGGTGCCGTCAACCCTCCAGCGAATGGTGAAATATCGCCACAGAAAAACCAAGGGTCCACCGATGTCTGGGAACCTCCAAGCCTGAGTGTTGTTGTCAATAAGGTAGTCAAAATCAGCAAAGTGGTTTCACTATCCAGAATCTGACCGATCAAAAGAGAGCGAAAAGCACAGAACAAGCCCCGACGACCAAAAGTCTCCCACCAGATGAGAGTTGCCGACGTTGCCGTCTCTGGACTCTCTGGTCGCAAATTGTAACATATCCGGTAGATGTCACTCTCCCATCACCCCTATATCAACTTGTACAAATAACCAATCCAATATTGAATAACTAACTTCTAACGAAGCACTACATAACATATTTACATATAATTTACACCTAAATAGCACGATTAGTTACAAATTCGCTGAAATGCAACCCTCAACGAACAATAAAATCATCAGGTACACCGGAACCAACTCGAATCGTCCAGCGAACGCACCACTGTGAGATATCGAAACGGAACAGCTCAATGACCTTCCGAACAAAATGTTAGGTCAGCTGTCAATCAAGTTGATCATGTTTACATACCAATCTTAAAAGACTCGAGATATCGAAATAAAGCACTTAACTCAAAGGAATGGTACCCTACCATAAGGTAAGTAGTCCAAACAATTGGCATAACAAATCAATCATAGTAATAAATCGACTAAATCGTTCTACGAACGTTAAGGCTACCTGCCAAGTGTATAGCCTAAAACATTTTCCTATTTTATAGATTTTCCACTTTCTACCCAGGAAGGATTCATGCAAGAGCTTCGTATTTTGCTCCGCAATAGAAGACAGAGCCCTCATAAGTCCCACAAATAGCTACAAGCATTCATATCATCAAACCTGTGGAACAAAATTCCAGCAATAGTTGGCAGTCCCTGCGAAAGAATGGCTCATTTCTGATATGGATATCCACTAAAATTGAAATTGAAGGTAGCGAGAATCACCTTCTACTTACGGCGAAAGTGCTGATGCGTTTTTATGTGTTTTTCAGGTAGAGTTTATGATAAAGTAAGGAGTTCCAAGGTATCGCTGTTGTGTGATCAAAATATCCTTTTGTTATCAAGTATACAGTGTGAATAAGCAATAAATAAATAAGTACCACGTTTATTCCAAGTGTTGGAAATCTACTGGGATCATTTTGTGCTCAGGTGCATGATTAAAGTATCCTTTATCCGCTATCAGGTAGGTATTCATTATCCTTACAATATACTGAATAAATTCAACGTTTATACGAGGGGCTGGTTACACTAGTGCATTTTTGGTTTAGATTAAATTTACAGCATAACATCCATCATGTTCCAAATGTATTTTTTTATTTAGAGTCTAAAATGAAGTCATTATGAAACAAAATGTGTATCGAAATGGCTTCTATTTCGATAAGCATTTTAAATATTTTCGAGATTGGTAACATCAACTGTCAGATGAACGTCAGACAAGAGGGATGGTATGGGATTCCTTTTTGTAACCTGAACAAGATTTTTTGGGCAACAAATCATTCACAGCCGTTTGAGCAATTACTGTCAATTCATGAGGGGTGCAACTTGTGTTTTCTTCATCAGTCATTTTAAAAAAGGCAATTTACTGATATTTGCATTCAAAATTTAAATAAGTAAATAGGTATGCGGTTAGAGAGAGCCATGGAATTTTCAAAAAAAATCATCTGCAACTTACGTATTTCGGTCTCCTCTACAAAAAATACAAATGAAATTTTTGGCGGTCACCACTATTTTCGAAGATACACGTCCATTTTGTTGTGGATTTTCACCATTTGACACATCGAATTTCTGTTATTAAAAATTCACAAAATATTCTCATTTTTCAACCAAAACACCACACAAGCCCTTATTTACTTGTTTTCAGTACTTTTTTGCAGAAAACCACTTTTTGAAAAATTCACCCTTCTTCAAAACGTTAACAGATTGTGATCAACATTGAATGACTGGTATTTTTTATTCATCAAGTTGGTATCACTCATCACTTTTATGATTTGGTTTTGTCGGATCCAGTGTTACCGTTTCGATACATATGTACTGAATTCAGTACATTTTTGCTAAAATAGTACAAAAATACATCTGTCGATTCATTCCTACAGATTCAGTACATTTTCTAAACTCTATCAAACTAACCTATTTTGTATACACATTAATCCAACTTCGTATAATTAGAACACAGAACATCTGGTGTTTGTGTCTGGACTGAAGAGAAAAGAAAATACGCAACTGATACAAAATGTTTTATGTTCAATAAAACGTCAAAAGTTAGTTCTCTCCCTTTGCGTTGATGGCACTAGAGATGACCATATGACCAATGAAACGGAGCAATGCAATTATGTACTGAAAATTGGAATTGGCCACGATCGCTTCTTGCTACGCCCCCTTGCGTTAACGTTCTGTTACATTCTGAATTATTATTAGTTATTACGTTTTCAAATTATATTTTTATATTGTTTAGAATGAGTTTTGAGTTGTTTTTGTTGAGTTTATGAAAAATAAATTTCAAATTTTATTGCTATTTCTCATTTTACTTACTTAGCTCTCAATTTATACAAAATTAACACATTTCAACTTTTGAGTGAATTTTGTCAATGCATCAATTTGACTTTGGCGCCATTTATTAGATGTGTGTTCATAAATAACGACGCGCATACTCCAAAACTCAAGTGATAATTTCCGTTCTTTTGAATTTTATCATTTTCACTTGAATCACCCGAAGGTTATAATTTCTAAAAGAATGGCTTTGTCACAGGAGGTGGACAAATGAAATATGTGTTCGTAAAGTACATTATAGAGCAAAAATTGTTGATTTCAGTACATTTTCCATTCTTAATTCAGTACATTCTGAATTCCCGTTGCGGGAACGCTGCTAAAAAACACCAAAATTCAGTGCTGGACAATGTGAATGAAAGTTCTTTTATTTATTTATCAACGTTTTGAATAAGGGTGAATTTTTAAAAAGTGGTAGTTTTTTCTGCAAAACAGTACGGAAAACAAGTAAATAAGTGGGTGTGTGGTGTTTTGGTTCAAAAATGGGCATATTTTATGAATTTTTAATATCAGAAGTTCGATCTGTCAAATGGTGAGAATCCAGAACAAAATGGACCTGTACCTTCGAAAATAGTCGTGACAGCCAAAATTTCATTTGGATTTTTTTGTAGACGAGACCGAAATACGTAAGTTGCAAATACTTTTTTTCGAAAATTCGATGGCTCTCTCTAACCGAATATTTACCTAAATAATTTATGTGAACAAATGAAGTACCTGACAGCCTCCTTCAAACTTCAAATTTTAAATATTTTATCAATGTTACCATCCCGATATTTCTGATTGACTACGTTTATCTCACAGCTTTGGATCCGCTCAAAATGGGTTTGACTTGACTGGATCCGAACCATATATCTAATCGATATATTATACAGTTTTCTGATTGGATTGAACCACTCAAGTCAATTCCATAAAATATAGAATTGGACCCAACCGATCGCCTTGAAGAGAAATGAAATTACGAGATAAACGAGTTTGCAATTGACAGATGTCAGGTAACAGTAGCCAAATTCAAATTGGTTGTTTATCGTCTCAGTTGCCAATATTTCACCTAAAAAAGATGAGGGATTTGTTTTCAAGTTGGCATAACTTGCTGTCAATTTAATGTCATCTATTAATTCTCATTGTCAAATTCTTGTTATTTATTTACGTTTTTTGGTTTTACTGCATGATATGCTTCCCAAATGGTACGAGATAAAAGTGTCTCTAATTTGAATAAACAATGGTGGATAATATACCAGTGATCAAAATTAATTAAAGTATACTTTACTTACTCGTCCATATTATTTTTCTTATATTTCTCGAAATCCAAAAGGTAACGGAACAATACTCCAGCACTATGATACACTATCAAAACAGCCAAACCTCACAAGAATAACTTGAAAATTGTGAATTTCTCCAGACATTTTCGAATGTATAACAATTTGGAATTGACAGATGACATTAAATTGACAGCAAGTGACGACAACTGCATAACAATAAACCCCTTATCTTTTTAAGGTGAAATATGGTCAATTGTCTGTAATCGGATGAGTTTCTCTTTCTCAAAATAGAGAACAAAATAATAATAAAGAAAAGGGCAGGGATTTGGCGCAGTGGTTAGTTCTGCGGCTCGTGATCGAAAGGTCGCGGGCTCGATACCCAGACAGAGCAAGGTTTTTTCAGTTTCAAATGTCAAAATCTGAGTGATTGAATCTTGTGGCTGGCTGGGGATAATCCTCCACGATTCACTGTTGCGTTAATAATTAACAGTGCTACTCCTAAGGTGGCGTATGGAGTTAGTAACAAGGCCTATCCAGAACACGTGGCTAATGACCATAGCAGTCGATGCCTCCTATATTTTCTCCATAAGCCGAATGAGTATGAGAGAGAATTTATTGACCCGCCAGAAAAAGTTTCTCTCTCCCACTCATTCGGCTTATGGAGTAATAGGTGATCATAGTCTTTGGAGATAATAGCATCAAACTTCGTATTGTTGGATTCCTTATGATCATCCCTAACCGATCATGCAATGATATACCGGGTGTTTTATTTAAAAAAATTAGAAGGCGCTAAGCTGCCATTTTGAAACTTTTAGCTGGAATTTTCCCATGAAAAAGTAGGTTTTTATTGAGCCTTCCAAATTTCGTTGCGATATACCAGGTGGTTCGAAAATTAGTAGGAGGGGAACGGACTTCAGACTAGCACTGTATATAATATTATAATTGCCAGTTTAAACTGGCTATAGCTAATTGTGTGTTCAAACTGGCAATTATAGCTAATTGTCAGTTCAAACTGGCAATTATAATATTTTTTTCATCATGTCCGTTCAGCGCTTTCGTAGTATTGTCCAAAGAAGGGAGGCAGATTTTTCATTCAAATGATTAAGGAAAAACGTTTTTTGGGATACATGGATGAGGAAAGGATTAAGATTTCGCATATTTTCAACAACGATTCGTAAATTAATTCGCAGAACACAAGAAATTTTACGTTTCGAAATTCGACATATTGCTGTGAAGTTAGGTTTTTTCAATCGGATTGAAGCATAGGATTCCTCGATCCACTTATATGTATATTGCGACAGAAACAGAAGGGTGGTTTAACTTGACCGTCGAGATAAACGTAGTCAATACCTATTTATACTAAAAAAAATGCCAAATAGAAAAAATAGTATATTAAACACGAAAACACGTTTTAAAAGACACATTGTCGCATTTCGCACTTATTCTCTTGGAGTAGCTACCTACTCCTCACTTCGCTCGTCGTACTCCAATCAACGCGTGCGACAAAATGGACATCAAACGGCCACCTTAAACTTCTATTAAAATAAAATGCCACGCAGACCTCAGAGCAATAATAAACTTAGAGATGCCCTCTCTACTCAAACATAACAGATTCGTAGACAATCACGATGTCCATCTCTCTCAACAAGTCAACAATGAAATATTGTCAAGGGGACTGAGAGGATGTGTAAACAGGGACGCGCCAAGTACTTTCAGCGCCGTCGTGCGGAATAATGATAGGCGCCTTTCACCAATATAATATTGAGCTAAAACTTCCACCCTTCTCTAATAGTTCAATTTTTTTAAGAAAACTCTATACTTTTTAGTATTGATGACTATACAGGGTGGGGCACCGAAAACGAAACAGACCGAATATCTTCAAAACGCATGTGTTGTGAAGAAAATGCAAAAACACGTCGATTTTTAATCCAAGGGGGACATCTTCCTATCATAACCTCAACTGTCATACCTCTCCCCCCACCCCTTGGTCGCTATCACTCAATCAATTTGAATAGGGAAAGTACTAAGTGTGACACATCATTAAAAAGGTAATTTCATAAGGAATTCAGCCATGTCAATTTTTGCTACCTAACTTTCTATTTTGGCGCCCTCTTGCGGGAAAAACAACTGTTCCGTATTCCAAATTATGATACTTCATTTGCAAGCTAATTTAACATAAATTCGGTGACAATGCATTATGGAAAGTTTCTAAGGGAAAAAACAAAATGGCGGATCCAGAACGACGGACAAGATTTCAAATCTTGTATCATAATTTGGAATACGGAACAGTTGTTTTTCCCGCAAGATGGCGCCAAAATAGAAAGTTAGGTAGCAAAAATTGACATGGCTGAATTCCTTATGAAATTACCTTTTTAATGATGTGTCACACTTAGTACTTTCCCTATTCAAATTGATTGGGTGATAGCGACCAAGGGGTGGGGGGAGAGGTATGACAGTTGAGGTTATGATAGGAAGATGTCCCCCTTGGATTAAAAATCGACGTGTTTTTGCATTTTCTTCACAACACATGCGTTTTGAAGATATTCGGTCTGTTTCGTTTTCGGTGCCCCACCCTGTATATGTCTATATTTATTTGTGACAAACGAAAAGTACACAAAAAATATTAATAGAATATTATTTTTTGACCTATGGAGGTAGCTAGATGTTTTGTAGTATTGTCAAAATTATTTACGGATAAAATTTCAACAAGAGCATCGTAAATTTCGCCCAACTAAAATTTTAGAGGGGTTATTCGGCTATACCATCTAGTGTCTGACTTTAACGTCAGACTTGAAATGTTACGTTTCAAAATAGACCCCCGATTGGTTGAGGCAGAAAAAAAATTATATAATTCTTGAACAGTTGAAAAAAAAAGTATACTAGAAATAGCACCGCGCCCCCAAAGGAATAGGAGTAGAGTAGAAAAATTTCACCACTGGTACTGGTCGCCGATCGGCGGTCAGTATTGGTGAATAATGCAATTGTGTTGAAAATTCAATGACCGTAGACGCACGACCTTGCCCATATGGACGGGGCATCCCTGTGTGTAAACATTCAGTTCAGAGGACAATGGAACTAGATGCGTTAGTTGGAGGACACATGTAAATATAAACAAGGTGATGTTGGCTTAAAAAACAAGGATAGAAAGGCATCTCTCTCTCTATGTTTATATTTGCTCTGAGACGCAGAAACTATAAATTCCTCAAATTAGTATTTAATCACCGAAAGCCGATAGACGCTACCTACGCCTTTACTCTACTCATGCTTTCCTGTTCTTTAGAATTCACTATCTTCTTACCCCTTTACTTGAAGAAAATATCTGAAATTCCTTCAGAAGGCCTCAAATATCCCTTCCTTATATTTTGTACTTTCATTTCCACCAACGACATCTTCTGTTCCTTTGGTAGCGTTCCTGCTTAATTTTCGATAATGTTTGCATATATTAACACCTAGAGACCGGTTTCTCAAAGCCTCTTGACTTTCCTGCGATCCTGATCGGGTTTTACGAAGATTCTGGCAACTTCTGTCACTCACCCACTGACGACCAACTCGTCAGCAGCAGGTCGGTCCGTCCGACTCATTCTGAAGATGAAGATATCTGAGAATCTGAGTACTCACGACCAACTGAGCTGTTTCTATTTTCTCTTCAGTTATTGTTATGTCCACATTATGTTGATATCTCCCTACCTATCCACCTCGCTCGGTGGGTTTAGAGTCTGCTTACGACTGGAATAGTTTGCGACGTTGTCAAATCAAAAAAATGCATATATTTTTCAGAAATTTGTATTCACTCTAGATAGGTAACATAATAAATAGAGCACTGTCAGCTGACGTCACAACATGGCGGTCATGGGGGGACAAACAAAGCATTTGACATTCGATGAAATGAAAATTCGTTTTTTGTGGGTGTTAGTAGACATTAAGTGAGTCATGTAGACTTATGGAAAATGGGTTCAATGGGTTTATTTTTTGTTCCGCAACTGTCATATTACGTCACTGGCAGTGCTCTATAAATGACCTTATTATAAAATAGATCAAAAATAGAAGAAATCTATTTAACAATGAGCTAATCAAGTTCAACACTAGATGTCCTGCCATACCAGGATGCTCACTGCAATATTCCTATACGATATAGGAATATATTTGGGTCAAAAATCCATCAGAAAACAACTACTTTCCTGGCTAATACCACGACGAACGTTGAATTACATATGAATTACATATGGTATGGCAGAACATCTAGTGTTGAACTTGATTAGCTCATTGTTAAATAGATTTCTTCTATTTTTGATCTATTTTTGATATTCGCTTTGCGAAGTACTGGGTATTGCTTAAGGTGGCTAGTGGGTGGGATGGCGCTCGTAGTTTGGTTAAACACCAATCTGCGGGTGGTGTCTCAGCATCTGCCTTGAAATGGATTGATAATCGAATCATTTGTTGCAGACATTAGTTATTGTCTGCAGAGACCTACCCTATACTGATGAGGGCAAGAACCCAGAAATCGATCTATAGGTGGTCCAAATGTTTCGATTAACATTTCCATGTATTTAGCAATTGCGGAGATAGCCTTGTAGGAACTCTGCACGGAAATTCATTGGATGTAATTCAACGTTCGTCGTGGTATTAGCCAGGAAAGTAGTTGTTTTCTGATGGATTTTTGACCCAAATATATTCCTATATCGTATAGGAATATTGCAGTGAGCATCCTGGTATGGCAGGACATCTAGTGTTGACCTTATTATAGATAAGTGAAGAGGTGATATGGAATTTATCACAATAATAATAAAACAAAAATCTATTTTGTTAAACAAGAAACAGCCATTTTCAACATTATTTTGAAGAAATAAATAAATAAATAAAACACTTTAAATAAAACACTTTATTGTCCAAACAGGAGTACACCCAATTACAGGACAGCTTAAAACTATTGTTAGGTATGTGTGTTACAGTTTGAATATTTTGTTAAGGTATTGACTTTAACTGTGATTTAAATTGGTTTAGTGTGCTAAGGAATGGGTCAATTTTTTTACAAAGTGTGTTGAAATTAATACACATTGAATTTATTGGTGAGTTTGCCATGATATTTGTTCGCGGGACTGAGATGTAAAATGTTTGTTCGGATCTGCTGTTAATTCTTGGTACATACAAGTTCAGTTGTGCAATTAGATCTGGACAGTCTACGAGGTTATGGATGAGTTTGTACATGAAAATACAAGAATAGTTAATTCTGCGTTCTCTGAGGGAAAGCATTCCAAAACGTTTTAAAAGGATGTTATTATCTATGCCTCGGGGGGGATATTGTCCATCCATTTTCCATACCATGTACTTCATGAGGTTTCTTTGAACCGATTCAATTTGTTCAATATATATATTATAGCTTGGGGACCATATTAGTGAGCAATATTCGATTCTGGATCTGACATAGGCATTGAATAGGGTCTCATAACATTTTATATTTGAAAAATCTTTGCAATTCCGAAAGATGAATCCTAGCATTTTTTTGGCTGCTGAGATAGTTTTTGTTATGTGAACTGAAAAGTTCAATTTGTCATTGAAATGAATTCCAAGATCTTTGATTTGTTGTTCATATTGTAGCGGAGTTTCATTGATTGAGTAGTTGAATAGATTGGTGTTATGGCGCAGAGATATTGTTGAATACTTGCATTTGTTTATGTTAAGTGGAAGTTTATTTGTAAGACACCAGTCATACAGTTTATTTAGGTCTTGTTGGAGAAATATGCAATCTTGGGAGTTTTCAATCCTTCTGAAGATTTTCATGTCATCTGCGAATAATAAAATGTTGCTTTCTATTACTTAAGTTACTCCCCTGAGGAGCACCACTGGTCGCCTCAAACTCATAGGATTTATGACCTCTATACTCTGCGGCTAATGTTCGATTTTTAAGATATCTTGCGAAACATGTTAAGAGGTCTTGATTAAACCCAAAGTTGTCCAACTTTCTCAATAAGATCGAGTGGTCCAGCTTGTCAAAGGCCTTTGAAAAATCTGTGTAAATTACATCTAGTTGCCCTTTTGTATCTATTGTATCGCATGCGGCTTGAGTAAAACACATTAGATTGGTCACGGTAGAACGTTTTTCAATGAAGCCATGTTGTTCTATTCGGATAAGGTTTTTGACCTTGGGAAATATTTGGCTGTATATAGATATTTCAAAGACCTTCGAAAATCCTGACAGTAAGGTTATCGGACGATAATTTGTAATCTCATTAAGAGAGCCAGATTTGAAGATGGGACATATTTTGGATTTTTTCCACAAATTCGGAAAGGTGTTCGTTCTCAGGGATAAATTGAAAATGATTTGAAGTGGTTCAGTAAATGCATATGCACAGTCTCTGATCACGTAGCTGGGGATGCCATCAAATCCACAGGATTGTTTAGGTTTGAGTTTTTTGAATGCATTTAGTACCTCAATATTTGCCAAATGTTTTAGAGTAATAGCTGGGCTATTTGCTGATTGTGAGATGGGGTGGTCAATGTTTTCTTCGGGCTTTACATATACGTTGTGAAAATAGTCAGCAAAAACTGTAACAATATCTTGAGGAGTACTGTATTCTTCATTTTCATATTTTAACAAACCAGGTATTCTAGATGTTCCTTTTTTATTGTGAACAAATGCCCAGAATTTTGCAGGGTCTTCTTCTATAGAGTTTTCTGCGTTTGTTAGATATTGCTGGTATGCAATTTTTATTTTTCTCTTAATGGACTTCCGGATTGTTTTGAATTGTTGAAATATAGGTATGTATTCGCTTTCATCGGTGTTTGGAATCTGATCAAATTAATGTTTTTGATTTCTTAAGGAATCGTTAAAAAAACAACGAGTTTTTCTATAGAAAATTATTTTTGGTCACTTGGAACACGATGTGGTACAGTGGCAGAGCTATCATGAAGCAAAGAGGGTGTGTGCGGAAGTTTTTAGCGTGTGATTCTTTGTCGAAAATTAAAGTGGGACTTATATGTTCTTAGGCATGCCCTTGAAAAAATGAGAAAAAAAATAATTTTTTGAAATGGCACTTTGCGGGCGTGTTCTACCAATAAAAAGGCTACCTATGACTGTTTTTTTTATTTTGTCGTGATCTTCTGAAGGGGTAAAGCATGCAGCCCCTATTCCATTTTTTACCAGAACTTTTCAACAAAATAAAATTTCTTGATTAAAAAATATTTGTTGAAAAGAACGATTTGTCACAAAACATTTTAACTCATGTGTTATTTCCGTAAAAGTAATGGTTTCTTAATAAAAAAATAAAATTTAATATCGTGTATGAACGGATCTTATGCAAATGAAATCTAAAAAAATCTAGTAGGTGTCTGTCAAGTCGCTTTGATATTTAGGTGGTATAGTTGCTGAGACTTCCATTATCTTTAATATTTATGTGATATTCCAAAGTTCAGTTGTGCCCTTTCAATCTTCAATATACCTATTAATATAATTACACTAACGCTGAACAGGCCGATAAGCATTTTTGTATGGTCGTGCCAATGGAAATTCTTAGCTAGACGGCTCTATGTATGAATCTAGGGAAAAAGCGAAAAAAAAAACGTAAAAAAAACACCGGAAAAGGCCCAACCCTGAAAAAAGAAGGAGTAATTATTTCGTCTGATCTTACCAGAACGAACCAACCTTACGTAGACATTTGAGTTCGTGGAAATTAACCCAACCGGAAAAAAATGGGAGCAGGGGCGGCGCGTGGATCATAAAAGTGGGGGGGCACTCAAAGTGTATATTCAAATTTCTTTTTTCTTATTGATGGTTGAAGTATAACAAATCATCATAAAAATGTTCAAAATGTTATAATCATTTAATTGCAATAAAACAAGTAAAAAATAAATCAACAGACTTTGGTGAATAAAAGATTCTTGACGAAATGACGAACTACCATAAAACTAGAAGAACATCATCCTCCTTTCTTTTTTCGCAATAAAAATATGCATGAGATCTTCAGTTTTGCTCATGAGGTTTGTAACAATCTCTTTCTCTATAGTCTATAGGAAAATATTGCACAATTTAGGAATTTTTTGAAGAATTTTGAAACCACAAAATTCAATTTTACATGAAATTATTAGATATTGCCCAAAATCGATTCTGCGATCCGATTGGGGTTGCTAGCAACAAAGTTCTATTACGGACAGAGGCTAAGTTGCGAGTTCACATTATTTTCACTATCACTGTTGATAGTGTAGGTATGTCTGATATAAAATTGAACTGTCTGTAGTGTTTACTCTCAACGATTTACGGATTATTTTGGATGAAAAGTGGGGGTTCTGTGCCCCCGGGCCCCCTCGACGCGCCGCCCCCGAATAGGAGTTGCATGTTTCAAAACTTCAAAAGAACACAACAAAATTTTAAAAATATTCAATTTCTTTAACTCTTCGACAATTTCACAAAAGCAAAAAAATACTATTTTTTTTCTTATTTTTGGAAGACTTTTCAAAGACAAGGCCCTAAGAGATTTTGTTTACATGAAATACCCCTGTTAATTTTAATTAAGGAATCACCCCCTAAAAACTTTCGCACTTATTTATAAACACCCTGTATTTTTGAGGTTTTAGAGCTCTTGCTCCGCCACTGTTGTTAGGGATATTCAGGACATGTAGTTTATAAATTTTATTCTTGGTTACTGTAGTTATTTACCATTACCATAGGTCTAATCTGACAACACCGAACGAAGTTCTGCAACTTTGTATGCTTCTCTCATTCCTGCAACCCTAATAATACGACGAGGTTGCTTCGAACGCACTCCCACGCCACATTTTTAAGAAAAAATAATGACTGAAATCAATTATGACCGAAATTTCAACACGACAGAAATTTGACTCATCTATAGCACTATAGTGAAAGGTAGTTAGTCTGACGGGTGAGTCTACAGAACAAAACCTATTTGGATGCATTGTGAATTTGTTCTTTATTCATTTTTTGTTACAGAATTAGTAATACTAGACTTTGTTCGATTCCGAGCTATATCAATTGAAACAAAAAATTAGGTAATAGATGATTCTAATCAAAGCTTTGATGTGTTTAAGTGTAAACAAATAAGTATGTACAGATAGATAGGGTAGGTAGGTACATGGTAAAGTTTTGGAAAACACTGAAAACTGGAGCGATTGTTTGGAATGGAATGCAATTACCATGCAATCGATATTCATGCAATCGTCTTCATTGATAATTGTGTCTCCCAAGGCGGTTCATCCTAAGCGGCCTCGGATCAATACAATAATAGCTCCATTTTTTACCCACATGTGTTTCTAGTGGAACACACACACATGTAAAGTTCAACTTCCCTACGTTTTCTGTTATCCTAGTCCTCATATGGATTCCGTTCCCAATGAATTCACGCATGAGTTGGCTCTGGGAAAACAAAACAAAGAAAAACTTTGATGGGAAGCCATAGAAGGATTCGTTTTGTCACATGTGAGGGAGGATGTCTATAAAAGTACACCGTCAATTAGTACCTATTAACAAACCATGAATGAGATGATGAGGTGGAAAAGCGAGGACTGAACAGGAGTAGTCTGTCTCAATGGGAAAGAGGTAGAAAGGTAGGCACGGCGCACGGCGAATGGTGATATTGACGATCGAAGTTCGTCGAGTCGGGTTGGCAGGCCCGGACTGGCCAGGTCCGCAGGTCCGCGATCGCGGAGGGCCCCCGGCCCGAGAGGGCCTCCACATGACGTACACCCCACACCATTGTTTTCGAGCCACTACAAGTCGATTTTATGCGATGCGGTTTGCCAAATTTACAGCGCAATTTTGTTCAGTTCATTTAACATTCAGTTCATTCAACATTTTGAGTCGCTGAGAGTTGTGTTCAGGTACACGGTTTGATTAATCAATATTACGAACGGAAAAAAACGATGAAGAGAACTTACAAGAGTGGATTTCAAAAAAGAGAGGAAAATAAGAAAAAGAAACAAGAAGCTTTTCAGTATGCCAGTTCTGTTTCTGTTCTGTTTGAACTTACTCAATCTGGAATGTTTTCCAACCTGTATATTGCATATAAATTTGTTCTTACCATACCTTGTACCCAAGTCACATGTGAAAGAGTTTTTTCTAAACTTAAAATGATCAAAAATCGATTTCGGTCGTCATTAGGCCAAGGCCTTATGTCCAGTCTGATTTTTATTAATGTTCATAGGGATTTATTTTATAATTTGGACAAAAATAAAATAATAGATGAAGTATCTTTAACAAGAGAGTTGCTTACAAAGAAGCTGCTATTTTAGGGCAATAGGAGTAAAATAATAATAATAATATAATATAACTTTATTCAAAGAAAGAATGGGTTTACAAGAACACTATAAAGTGAATAAAGTAGTAGTAGGCGATAAGCGTTATTACACTTGTTTCGCAAAAAAATACAACTGAATCATATACAGTACGATAGAATTACTTATAAACTATTTGAATTTAATATAAATAAAAACACTATATATTATATGAATAAAATTTGAATCATCCACAAAAGGAATTTTAAATTTAATTCACTATTCTAGGACACATAATACAATTACAAATTTAATGGAATATTAATTTGTTATAATAGCAATTTTGTTGTAGGTAAAAGTATAAAAGATAAAAAAATATATATATAAAATATAAAAATGTAATAAAATAACAATATTTATTGAAGCGTATTCATATTCAACAAATACGGAAATGGGATAGAGATAAAAAATTCACACATGATATAACGAGGAGGTTTCTTGGTCAATATTGATTGAAATTATCATTCTCAAAAGACTTCAGATCTCTTTATGAAAGTTTTCAAGTGTTTTTTGAAATGGAGTAAGTTCGGTATAGTGCGAATTGTTTCAGGTAGAGAATTGAACATTTTTGGAGCGTTGTAAGAAAAGCTAGTTTTCAGCAGTGATTTTGTTATAGGTATGTGTTGGTAAGTTTGACGAGTGTTTTGTTGTATAATACTTTATGTTCACATTGTAGAAATAGAGAAATGTCGATTCATCTCAGGTAAGTTAAGCCCCTTCTATTCTAGTATAACAACATTGTAAACTGTTAAATACACAAGATTTAAAAAAAAATTCTAGAATTATTTTTCTAGTCCCTAAAATCCGTTTGTCATTATTTCTATCACACGAATAATTTTGACATAATTCATTAATTCTTTGGTGCTAAAAAATATAAAATAAAATACTTCACTTTATATTGAACTTCGTTGTAATTATTGACAGTTCTACAGCATGTGCTTTGTAGTATCCTAAAAATACTGTGAATTTCTTATTTTAATGAATAATAAAGTCAATAAAAGTCAAAAATCATAATATTTATTTACTTTATAAGTACCAAAATAGTGTAAAATATCGTTATCATTGTTTTCAAGCGCCTAATTTACAAACAAATTATTACATAACCCCCAGACCCTCCAGTATGGGGCCCCATCACAGGTTTTTGCTGAGGGCCCCAAATGTTCCCAGTCCGGGCCTGCGGGTTGGTGTCGTTGGTGATGGAAGTTGTAAGGAAAAATTATGCCTCCTAAAACAAAGCCACAAATCATACGGATTATGCAGAATGCAGAACCAACTGAATATAGGAACGAATGGAAAAGCATATTCTTACCCAGTAAAAGATAATACACCAACAAACAACAAGACTCAAGGAGACAATATTAGTATTCTTTTTACCAATTTTAACTGAGATTAAGTAAGATTCTCAGCACAGCTTAATAGCTCTGTTAATGACATGTTAGATTTACTTCAGTGTGATAATTGTCATATATACTGAGCTATTGAACTGTGCTGAGAATCTTATCATAAAGTTGGTAAAAAGAACATCGCTAATGTATCCGCTATTTGACAAAAATAAACAATCACTTTTACCACACAGAGCCACAATCAATATGCTCGTATCAGGTGAACAGGTCAGTGAGGAGATGTAGGATGTATATTGTTGAAATGATTCAGATTATGAAGTCAACAGCTTGGTAATTTTTTACAGTAAAACTGATGTTATCTCTTGTCTAGATAACTGTGATGTTTGAAGCTAGTTTATACATTTTCTACATGCATAATTATCTGTGTAGCTTATTAGAGTAGCATAATATAGGCGAAGTTCGGACATGAAGCAGATAATAGAAATGAACATGTGGGGAATTGTTTAATAATTTCAGGAATATTTTCATCTCCTAAATAAATACCTATAGACAGTGACAGGACAGCGAAAAGATTTCGTTTATAATGAATAATGACCATTAATTAATAATGAGATCTGTTTATTGATACACCCAAGTAGGTACATTTCCAGAATTCCAGATTTTAAATTGATTATACCTATCACTAGATATAAAATTGAAAATAGATTAATAATTGATAAAATGTAGTGGTACAGCTAGGAAGCCTGCCTCTCAAACACAAAACAAACAAGTCAGTAGTGATCTCTCTAGCAAACTTTGCAGAATAAGGCCCGCGAAACGACAGGAGAACATGACGAATTAGAAGTTTCTACATTCCAATCACTTCACAGTATTCGCTTGACATTTCGAAACTCCTCAGGAATTGAGGAATCACTTTCATGTAGGTGTATGTATGTTCGGGGGTCAAATCTTGCAAGTGAATTTTGACACACTTCTACTTATCCGATTAATTTGAAATTTGGCAGGTCTTCATAATTCCGGTGACAATCAGGCATTAGAGAAAAATAAAAAATGGCGGATTAGTTTTGTAATTATGGTTCGATTCTATTCTGAATTGGTATGTGGGGGTTTCATATGGCGGTCGAGATTTGTGACTTTGGTTTGATTCTATTCAAAATTGGTACGTGGGGGTTTTCTGGGTCGGAGATTGTGATTTTTTTGTCAAAATTAATGAATTAAATATGGCGGTTTCAATATGGCGGACGAGTTTGTTCATCTTGGTCCGATTCGACTCAAATTTGGTATGTGGGGTCGGGATCATGAATTTTTGCTCAAATTTCATAAATTTAATATGGTGGCTCCAAGATGGCGGACGAGTTTTGTAATTATCGTCTGACTTTTTTCAAAATTAATATGTATTTGGGATAGACGATTATTAATGTTTTGCCAAAATTCCCAAAATGAAGATGACTGCTTCAAGATGGCTGAAGAGTAAACATTTAGAAGGCCTCCTCATTCAAGAGCTAGATAGCTCATAACTCACAGGAAACAGGCCTTGTAATAACGATTCTTTATCAGAAATCTATAGATTAATGCGTTATAACTAAAAAGCAGAAAATAAAAAATAAATAAAGACAAGTTTTTATTCGAATGCACTGAAAAGTAAAAACTAATTTCTTCAGTTGTCTAATGTTGGTTATTCTGTGAGTAGCAGATTCAAAAGCTTGCTTTCATATAAATTTCAATCAATAGGAACATTGAATTCAGGATACTAGGTATAATTTCGACAATTTTTTTGGTATGATTTTACCAATCGGAACGGAACCTCCAATTGAGTCAAGTTACCCTATAAAATTTCGAATATACCTAAGCGCGTCGTAAAATTTGAACCCCCCTCGCCCTTAGGAGCGCCTTGAGAGAAAAGTTCGTAAAGTAGATAGGACTTTTTTGATTGAGCGTGAAGTTTGTTAAATGAGGCGTGGGCCAAACACGCGAGTACAAAAAAGCTCTTTAAGAAAGTGTGTCTGTCATACAAAGTTTTTTTCTACGGTAGTTATTATAGGTACTGCCAAATTGGAGCAATTGTATTATTTATTTCAAAGTTTTATGTTAATTGTCGTCTTATTATCAAATGATAACTTCCGAGTACCATTTGATGCATCGGTAGGTTTATAAAGTTGTTATGCAGGTCGAGACGTATACGGCTGGATTATTTCCTGAATAACTTAGATTGAGCGACATTTTTACTTTGGAATAAAGAAGGAGGGATTGGTTTGGTTATATAATCTGATATAACCAGAACGAATTAACCTGAAGTAGACATTTGAGTACATGAAAATTGAATACAAACATTTTGCGAGGAGTAATTATCTAGTATGATCGAACCAAAACGAACTAACCTCACGTAGATATTTGAGTGCGTGGAAATTGAAGACATACATTTTGCGAGGAGTAAATATTTAGTATGATCCAACCAGAACGAATTAACCTTACTTAGAAATTTGAGTGCGTGGAAATTGCAAAATGCAATATGTTAAAATAACACAATATCGCATTTAAAATTATATCAGTCTTCTCTTGCAAGCAGAGGGAAGTATTACTAGTCTTGTGCCGAGTTTAAACATTTTAAAAGTGAATCTTTTAATCTCTGTGCCGAGCTTGACTATTTTTATTTCGTATACCTGTGACATGTGCTGAGTTATTTGTATTACCCCCCAATAATACCTACATTCTAGGAAGGTACATGGGTATGGTAGCTCGATACCAATTTTAAATAATTTTAATATCAACCAAAATGTTTTCGGATATCGGTGGATCATAAATCAGAAGATAATCCAGTAACGACAGACAAACTTGAGCCAAAAGTGAAGAATGAATTGTAGCACTCTGAAACTCGGCACATGACATCTCAACATCATGTGTTATTAGAAAAAAATTATTTACCAAAAAATCAGGGGTGGAACCTACAAAAATTTTTATTGAAAAAAGTACATTTTTTTTGTTGTTATTTCAGAAAATATAAGATTTATCAAAAAACGATTTCGATAGGTTGAGAGATAATTAAATTCTCCACAAGAATGATTTTCAGTAATACCTTATGAAATACGCTTGTTTTCTCAGAAAACGTAGTTTATCGTCAACGTCACATTTCATGCTCGCGCTAACCCGCCACTGCAAGTTCAGGCAGGGCCGAAAATAAGATTTGTCATAGCTTTGCTAAAAATTATAGTAGAAGGAAAAGAAAGAGTACATATCGTTCCTGAAGGCTTCTACTTCCTCATGCAAATATAACATGTGAGAATGTTAGTACCTGAAATGTGTTTTGTTCTACTTCGCATAACCTTTCTACGATATTTCCAGAGGATCCGAAAGTCATGGATATTTTAGTTGATATGAAATAATTATACTGAAGCAGGAGTCACTACCCTCTTTGGACCATATGCACCGATTTTAGACTAGTGAGACAAGTCTCACTTATACATGCCAAAGAAAACACTGGGGTTTTACTCCTGCCTCGGTTTTCAACTCACCCATAATCCCGGTAATTTCTTCAGTAAATGTTGAAAATAATCGCTCATACAGATCCTACATAAAAAATTAAGTATATAATTTGAAGCTTGAGGTTTGCGTTTCACAGCAGTGTTATTAAACATATACTGAAGAGAATGCCGGTTTTACGGGTGAGTTGAATATAAGGAGGGAGTAAAACAAAGTAATTTTTTTGGCATAATAATTCCATATTTACTAAATTATTCATGATTTTTGGATCACCCGCAAACATCTTGAAGTGCGACAAAACACATTTTAGGTTATCAAATACCCGCATATTCTATTTTCATCAGAAAGTAGTAGTCTTCAGAAACGATCTGAACTTTTCCTTTTTCTTCTCCGATCATTTTCAGCAGAGTTATGACCAATCAAATATTCTAGCCAGATCTTCCAGCAGCGGATAAGCGTGAACCTGAAATTTGATGTCGGCGTTGAAACACGTTTTCTAAGAAAACGAGCGCATTTTATAAGAAATTACTTGGAATAATTTTTGTGGAAAATTTATTTGTTTTTCACCTTGTTGGGTTGTTTTTCCGATAATTTGTATGCTTTCTAAGATTAAGTACAGCGAAAATCTATTTATTCATTTTTAAACCAAAAAAAATTATGTTCCACCCTTGGAGTTTTGGAAAATGATTTTTTTTCGTGTTTATCATGGTTCCAACTACTAGCGTACCAAGTTTGATGGTGCTACAATCGATACTCGTCACAAAACCCAATCCTACTGGATTAAGAGCATCAGGAACTGATTTTATTATAAGCAACAACAAAATATGTCAGGCTATGCAAGCTCAATGCAAGAGAGAGATAATTCAAAAAAAAAACAAAATTGATGAAAGTCGCACTCAAAACAGAAGTTGTTCTAATTTTTTCTCATGCCATGAAACTCGCCACGAACTTGCACAAAAATGCATCAACGCCATACATAATTACACTCTGGCATTCCATATTTTGTATCCACTAGTTGTTGAGAAATTAACTGATACATCCATATAATCTCATAGTTGCAGAATCGTTCAACATTTCATATTCGTATGAACTGTTAAGTTAGTTATCAAGATACATATTTTGAACAGAATTTAGGTCAGATCATGGAATAAATATTAGTATTCCAGCTGAGAGTGGCCTATTTTTGGCAACGAGTAATTGAACTACTCCAGATTACTTTCAGGTCATTACAGCTAATGCCCTCCTATTGACGGGGATGGGTACCAGAAGGATTTAAAAATAATATATTTATCAAACCCAGCATGTTTCCTATATACCGCTTACTTCCTGTTACAGCAGAAATGTTAAAAACATCGTTCATCCTTAAGTTGAATATAAATCGTGCATTATTATACATATAAGTGATTGTGAGAGTTTGAGAATGTTCCATTCATCAATTTGTTCTGAAATCTATTCTAACCCTCAGCCGGCTGCACCCCTACAAGCAACTCTCAGAAGTGACACTAAAGTAAAACACGTTTAAAATTTCCACAAAATTTATTGTCTTTGCGACATCTTTCTTTTTCAAGAGAAAGTACTACATTAAATTATTATTCAATGAAAAATACTTAAATACCTTTCTTATCCATCAACATAATTAGGGACTACCTATAATTATCGCTAATTCCTAGACTCATACTACTCATAAAATTGACAATAATAATGTACTTTCCTGGAAATCTCAAAACATAGCTACTACTTAATTGAATACATTTAACAAAGGGAACTGTTCAGGTTTCTATACTACTTCTAAATAATTAAGTCTAATGCCCTTATTTTCCACATGAAGAATTTCGAAGTTTTCATCGAAGTCATGGCCTTCCTCTAAAATATGATTGGCATATGATGAGTGTGTTTTATTGTTTTCATAATTTATACGGTGTTCACGTATGCGGCTTTTAAATGGTTTACCTGTATGGCCGATATATACTCTGGAGCAAGATCCACAACTCAATTTATAAACTCCTGATTTTTCAGATTTCTGGGTTTTATCTTTATTATTCTTGATAAACCTTCCCAATGTGTTATCTGTTCTATATGCTACTCTTAAATTTTATTTTTTTATGCATAAATGAAGCTATTTTTTCCGTGACGGGTCCTGAATAAGTTAAAGTTCTATAATTATTGTCAAGGTTCCTCAAAGTCTACACTTCCTGGATAGCCTTTCTATGTAGTTTTTTAGCAAGAATATTTTCTATTAATTTAACTTGATATCCATTTTTAACTGCTATCTGCTTTATAATATTATTATAAATTATTTATAATATTTAATTCTTTGTTGAAATTTTCTTCGGATAGTGGAATATTTACTAATCTGTGTATCATACTATGGTATGCTGATATTTTATGTGTATATGGATGTACTGAATTATTATGAATGGTGATGTCAGTATGGGAAGGTTTACGAAAAAAGGCAAAATGGTGTTTTTTGTTGGCTTTTCCTATGTAATGTACTACATTTACTTGAAAAAGATACTGTGTATCGAAACATGTCGCAAAGACAATACATTTTGTGGAAATTTTAATCGTGTGTTACTTTAGTGTTATAACTATGGATTTCCATCAAGTAACGGCCACGTCAATCCAAAACTCTCGGAAGTGTTCAGAAGACCTGTGCAAGCTGGGAATGACGAGGGCCTTACCTTTTAACTCGCGATCCCAAGCCACATAAAGATAGAGAATTGCAAAAAAACACAACTAACGCACTCTTCTTTCAATTTATTTGTCATTGTATCAATTGAATTTTTACCTATCATTTGTCACTACAGACATATTTGTTCAGATTTCGTCAAAAAAATCTAATAATATGTGGAGAAGTCTTGTATATATTTCTTATTCTGTCTTTCTTATCCTAGTTGAGGTGGCACGAGAGTGAATTTAATTTGTTTCATGCAATGCCAATGAATTTAAGTACTTACCTGAACTGGATAAAAAAAGCATCAATGCATGGCCAAATTGATTGTTTAACGAAGAAATAGTAAGTAAGCATAGTAACGCCATTTTATTTTGTGCTGAAAGTGAACAGAGTTCGAGAATTTTTGCCGGAGAGTATCAAATAAATGAAATAGTAAAATCGACAATGTCGAAGTACCCTTCTCTCTCAATGTCCGTCGTGGTACTACCCAGGGAAGTAGTTGTTTTCTGTCAGATTTTTGCCTCATATTTTCCACATGGTGGAAATATTTGGAGAGAAGGGTACTTCGACATTATCGATTTTACTATTTCATTTATTTGATACTTTCAGCAGTCACAAAGTTTTGTTTAGGAAAATGTTATTAGGTTTATCTTTCCTCATGACCACAGATTAATCAGTCTAATCACTAGTCATCTACGTACTAATTGCACAAAAGCGAAACCTTGTTCATTTAAAGAAAAAAATTTAAAGCTGAACAACTCATATAAGTTAATCGTTACTTGGCTAATTAAGGACTGTCACTAAAGAATAAGAACGTGAATTTATATTTGCTGATTGTTGATTAATACTCGTTAATGTAGGCTGCATGAAATTTACACTCATATTTGTGGAAGCTTACATTAGCAGAAACATATCTAAAATTAATTTATGAGTTGAACAAATTATTGAACATGCAGAAACTCATTCTCATTCACGATATCAAAAAAATATGATTGTTGATCAAAATGTATCCAAATTAGCCAAATATTTCATTTGGTCAGTCTATATATATTTGCAATTTCTTCTCATCTTATATGTATGAATTATTCATTATTCAAATGAAAATGCGGCATCTCGCCTCAAAAATAGTAGGCATCTCGCCTAATATGATTCTCTAGCATCATCTCAAGTTGCAGACATCTCGTCTTAACAAGCATTAGGCATCTCGCCCCAGCAATAGTAGGCATCTCGCCCCAGCAATAGTAGGCATCTCGCCCCAGCAATAGTAGGCATCTCGCCCCAGCAATAGTAGGCATCTCGCCCCAGCAATAGTAGGCATCTCGCCCCAGCAATAGTAGGCATCTCGCCGAATATGATGCTCTTGCTCCATCTTGAGTTGAAGACATCTCGTCTCAACAAGAATGAGGCATGTCGCCTCAAGCTTCCTGAAATGTTAATTTTCCGTCTTTAATCTGTCAAAATCATGGGCAGGATGATGACAACGATGTAGAATTGGATCTGTATCTTTTACGTTTCATTTCTTCGTTCAATTGCAAACGATGTTTTCACATCACGCAAAACAAAAGAATGAATAAACTTAGGTTAGTATAGAGCCACAGACACGACGGTACATGCAGAGATGGGTGCGTTTTGTTGAACTGAAACGACACGGTTGCTTTAAAAATTTGCGTGTTCACACGGGAAACAAGGGGTACTACATTTGATCATTGAGAACCAAGCGTGAAATAGCAGTTATTGATGGGTAAAACTTTGTCAATAATTGGAGTGTTCCGCTAATTTTGTAACTGTGTGCATAACTGAATGAAATGCTGTCATCAACCTTTGACATCAAATCAAATAAAGGTCATTCCCCACTCTCGAAAGCAAAGATGGAATAACATTCAGAATCTGGGTTAGTGTAATAAGAATGTGCTTCAACGCGCCTGTAATATAATAGGGAGCTGTTATAGCTGCACCCATGACACACCTGTCCTATTTATTTCAACTCGAAATTGTTTCTCGCCCAGAAGTCGGAAAAGCAATCACGCCATGTATTTGATTGATAGGATTTCGGATTTTATGACATGATTAGATAGGTTGGAACGGATACAGGGTATCGCGCTTTATTTATTTTTCTCTCTACCCAAAAGGAACTGTGTTTCACCGAAAAGGAAATCCTATAATGTTCAAGGAACATTGATGACATGACATATCGGTTGGCTCAAGTTTCATTGCAGTTACCGGTGGAATTCCGCAGGGAAGCATACAAGGACTCATTTTATTTATAATACTCTTTGACAGACTTATGCAAGAATATCCTTGACATTATGTAGCAGCATTCGCAGATGATGCTGTTGAAGTTGTAAGACTTTAAATAAGAGTCTGGATATATTATTTAAAATGCCATCTAATGAGGCTAACCAAATGTTAAACTTTTGTATAGTTAAGAGGCTTGTACTTACTCAATGGGTCTGAAACCGAAATAAGTAATAGTTTTCAGCCTTTCTGATCTAAATAAAAGTATATTCGTTGAAATTAACGACAAAATAATTGAACACTCCAGGAATACCCAATATCTAAGAATTTCTATTGACGAATTTGGTCATGTCAATCTGCACTCATGTTCTTTGGTACATTTTTTTTTACATTCAGTCTTGTCTTTCTTATGCAATCATCTGCTGGGGTAACTGTGGCATGGCGGATGTGTTCAACAGAGCCCAAAAGAAGAGAATTAGACTATATTAAAACCGTATACCTTTTTTGGTAAAATTTCCCAAATTAAATCTAAGTTTTAACTCTCTTTTTATTATTACGTCAATAATGTAGGTTAATTTCCCAAATTATTCTGTAATTTGTGTCCAGAAGAGTTAATATAGTTTTAGAGTAAGCCTGGATTTGACCTTACCCAAGCAGAGGATGACCAAAGTAGTATTGTGGTACTAGTAAACTGTAAACAATTGAATTGAATGTTCAAGTTGCTATGAAAAGTAAAAGTTCAGAAAACATCGTGAAACACCGAGGGACAGGAGAAATTGGTGTTCGTCTCGAATTTCTGCATGCTGTATGCCTCAGGAAACCCTTCCAGAGCTTTGGCGTCCGTTGGAAGAACGAACCCTGGGAATGATATGTTTGGCGTGTCTTCAAAGTGACGGCATATAGATGTGAAGACTGAGCGCGACGGGTCAGTCTGAATGATGATATTTCAGAAGAGCACCGCCCTTACTACTACTTAGAAAGGAATACCTCTTTAATTTTGTTACGTAGATAACATTCTGACAGCTATCCCTCGAGATAGAAAGGAAGAAGTGAAAAATATTTTTAGTTTATTTCCACCTGAGAATCCAATTCACCCTAGAACATTAGGAAAACAACTGCATTAATTTTCTAGAAACAATGATGATAAGAAATCAAGTTACTTCTAAACCATTATCCTTTACCCTCGATCATCAATAAATAGAATGTTATCCAAATCCAAATATCAACACGGCCGAGTGGTGAAAGTCAACAAAAAAATATTTCAGGTCATTTTATATAGAAGCACTTTCGGATGAAATCAGTAAAGTATTGAGAAATTATGAATAATTGTCGTAGGTAATACAACAAGTGTATTGGTGATTATCGAAATAAAAATTCCTTCGACTTTGAGAAACAAATTATGTTGCTTGGCAACATAAAGCAGCATAATGTGTTTCGAAAAAAAGATGGAATTTATGATAATCATCGGTACACGAGTTGTATTTGTTAAGACTATTCCATGAATGAAATCAAAACCATTTTTATTTATTATTAATGTTAATTTCGAAAGTACAGTTAGTGCTGTTGAATATTTTGACGCAATTCATATCGAGTTCGCCCTCTGTACTAGTAGATTGCGTATGTGACAGCCTACTACTGAATTCAACCTGGAACACTAATCCCACATTCAAATTCTAAAACTATGCAACTAACAAAACATAAATATCAAATTGAGGACTGCCGTCATAATGAAGAAAGCGGTCTGCAAAAGTACTATTTGGAGTAAACTGCCCAGAGCAGCTGTCTTGGTATTTCAAACTTCCCGCTATTTCAGTGACCATTCACAGGGTGCGTCTTTGTTGGTTGTCTTTAGGTTTGTTCGCGTTCATAAAACAAACAGTCTCTGAAACCATCGGATGCATGCGCAGTTTCACAGAACTGTACGCATTCTTTGAGTTCTGTGGGACTACGCATGCTTGTGACGGTTTCAGGTTTCGGACAGTTTATTTTGTGAACGCGTCGAACGCGAACAAGCCTATTACATTGTTTAGTTCATTGGTAGATAGATAGTGACTCATCGTTCGTTTTCGTGCTTTTACGGGAATTGAAAGTGCGGAGTTTTGGTTTACGTGAATGCAAAATTTGTCGAAAAGTTGATATGAATGAAAAGTGAAGCGATTCATGGTTTGGGTCAAAGTTCGGTGTTGTGTCATTATACCAACTTGCTGGAGGGGTAAGTTTGTTTTATAAAACAACCAATGACGAAGCGAACTACAAAGGTATCTAATAGCCAATCAAGTGCCGAACTACAAAATCGAAAACATGCTGTTTTCAATTATCAATATGAAAATTTCCACCAATCAAAAACGCGTATTTTAGCATGAGTGGAATAGTCACTAACACCATACAATGAGAATAAATTGAAAAACAAATACCTCCCATAAAGTGAAAGAGGATAAGTTAGAGCCAAATATTGTATACAACAACGAGTACGGGATTTGTTATGGAATATAGGTACATTGGACAAACGAAACAATGATTGTTATATAGAGTTAAACAACACATAAATGACTTATCCAAATATGCAAGAACCGCCCTCTCAGAAATAACCAATATTATGCCACAAAAAATTGTCACACAAAATTACGTATCAAGTAGAAGTAGAAGTAGAAGTAGAAGTAAAAATTGAAAAATGTGTCACCACATGTTCCCACTAAGGATTAAGTGGGCACAAAAACCAACATGTGTTTTAAACTTCAATAAATAATTTTTTACTTTCATTAAAGTTTCTATATAATAATTTTCCCTCTCCATAATTTAAACTTAGCTGATGATGAACCTATATAGGTTCGAAACATGTACTACTATGATACCGTTAAACTGATCGATAGTTTTTGATCGTTCTACCATCACATAACATTTGGTTGTTATATTAAATTGTTGAGATGACTTGAGTTTTTCTGCATCGTAAATCTATACCACTCCACTTTGAGACACAATGGACTTCTACCACAAGTTAATCTCGTAGATGTTGTCTCTAATTCAAACGTGTTTTTAAATCTGCCAAATTTTGTTTTTCAGATATGTCGTCGGAAAATAATAGTGTACAACTCGAATGATGAACGGTGATATCGCTTTTGCTTCTTAACGCAATCATCGGTAGGTTCGTGGGTTCGAATCCCAGCGTAGTTACCGGTCCTATGCATGAAATCATCGTCATCTTACATGGCAAGGGCTACGTCTTCCCTAGCTCGCGCAAGTCTCTCGAATACTTCCGAGGGTTGCTTGTAGGGGTGCATCCGGTTGACGGAAATAACAATTATGATTATAAATTATTAACTAAGTAATAACTCGTGTGGTAAATGTTATTTCATACTCGTTTTTTCATCATCTTGTCATTCTCGTATCAAATATCCTATTTTCCGCACTAGCTGTACAAGCTACTATTTTCAGACAAGTAAAATATATGAATTTGTTTTTTGTACAGTTCGACAAACCTAGCTGAAATTGCGCGTACGTTCATGTTGAGTGCCTTATCACTGGATATATTACGGACTATAATCCGTTATGCGACGAGTGCGCATCACGCTTTCACCTTTTCAGCTAGATGGGTAGAACTGTGGTTAATTTAACGAGAAACCAAAACACACCATATAATTGCAACTTCCTCAGAAATCATCTGATTTTATTTTTAGAAACAATATTCATGAATGTTTTTCACAACACTGTTTCACAGGGTATTTTTAGTATCTCAGGAATTCTGTGTTTTCATAAATGAGGTCACAATAAATAATTAAACTACAGCGACCTTACCCAAAGATGACGTATTATGTTCAGTGACTGCCAAATCGTTTATACTGAAATTATGTGATGCTGCAAAAATAAACCAGAATGAATTTGTAAATGGATTTAATGTATTTATGGCTATGGTTAGTTTGGATAACTTGACTTTGATCATTTACCAAATAATATTTAAGCGCTCTCATGAAGATAAACGTATAGAGTGTACACCGCAAACGGTAATTTTACCAGTTTTTATGTGAATATGAACTTCAGAAAAACATCATGTGGTCAAAAATTCATAGAAAATGTTTACTTCAAAATCAGAATCAAGCTTTGAGCTTGATTTTTCGAAATAATTTTGTATTGCCTTATTTATAACTATCAGAAATATAATTTCGGACGATCAGCACGGATTTGTGGAAAAAAAGTCGTGTGTGACCAACCTTGTGGCTTTTCACAACAAGTTTCAGAGGCTTTAGATAGAAAATAATAAGATAGGATATGCACAAGGGGTTCGATCAAATTGATTTTTACATTCTCTCCAACGATTATCATCATTTAGCTTCTCTGAAAGTTTGATTGAACTTTTTGAGAGTTATCTCTTTGACAGGAAACAGCATGTGAAACACGAAAGTCTTCAGTCCTCTTCATACACCCCCAGCTCTGGAGTGCCACAAGGCTCCAACTTGGGGCCTCTTTTGTTCCTGCTCTTTATCGATGACTTGGCCAAAAAGATTAACTGCCCTAAACTTCTTTACGCTGATGATCTGAAGCTTTACAAAGTAATTGATAATTATGAAGATTGTCTAAATTAACAAAATGAAATCGATTTGGTACATGACTGGTGCTCCAGAAATCATTTACAGCCGAATATATCAAAATGTTATATATTATCATTTTGTAGAAAATATAATTTTCTTATGTAATTGATGATAATCCAATTATCGAGTTAACGAAATAAGGGATCTTAGAATTACTTTTGATTATAAATCCACTTTTATTTCCCATTTAGATCAGGCAATTTCATCAGCAAATAGAATGTTAGGTTTCATAATGAGAAGCTCGATTACGAATGAGCCCAAAGAAACAACTAAATCCTTGAAAGATGAACTTCAAAAAAATTCGTTGAGTCTGGAAGACAAACTTCTAAAAAATTCAGTGAACTTAAATAACAACTTGAAACAAGAACTAGAAAATTCGAATAATTTGAAAGAAGAACTTCAGGATAAGCTTCAAGAGAATTCGAAGACCTTGAAAGAAGAACTTCAAGAAAAGCTACAAGAAAATTCGAAAAATCTACAAGAAACACTTCAGCAAAATTCGAGGGGTCTTGAAGAAACGCTTCTAGAACAGTCGAACAGTCTGAGAGACGAGCTCTTAGAAAACTCGAAGTTTCTGGAAGACAAATTTCTAGAAAACACAAAAGGTATAAAAAGATAACTTTGCGGTGAGGCGAACCGATTGGAAGGAAGAATGGAAACCGTCGATTCTGAGATGAAGAAAATCAAAGATGAAATCGAAGAGGAAATGGAAAAAATTGAAAGGCGGAGTCGAGGCAGAAATCAACAAAATAAAAGAGATAATCAGTAGGTTGAAAAATCAAACTGAAACCGCCCACACCACAGAAACAGTGGAGGTCAGCCCTGAATCAGGAAAACTTTGCATGAAGCCACCACAGTTCGACGGAAAAACTCCATGGACAAATTACCGCCGACAGTTCGAAGCTGCGGCTGAAGCAAACGGATGGAATGTAGTTTTGAAGATACAGATTTCAAATTTGGTGTGTCGCCATAGTACTCGAATACGCATATTTTGACCCCTCTACTGAAAATTCACCACTTCCGGTTCAACCGGAAGTGACCCAAATGTCAAATGTCACTCTGTACATATTGTTTCATTGTCCGAAAGAGCACGCAATTTATGATGACGCTGTTATTCAAAATTGAAAGTCTGTTGAAAAATGGCGGAGATATAGGTGATTGTTCAATCGAACAAAGTTGGCCATGACACTCAAACTTAAATCATCACAATTGACAAACGACATCAGAAGTTACCAGAGTAAGCTTTGAAGTGCGATACAGTTGAAAACAGAGGTTATCATGTAATTGCAGCTCAAATATATTCCTACAATTATCAAAAATTACCTAAAAACGGAATGGCATCCATAAAGAAATGCTCACAACTGCCATTTCTTAAATGGCAACATGTACTTTTCAATTTGTCATAATAAAAAATTATAAATTATCAGTTTACTCTGTGAAAAGTTTTGAAGAATTCCTAAAGGAAACGAAGATACAATCAGGTATCATGATGAGTGTTCCTAAAATTAAATGTTCCTCAACGAAGGTGGCTTAGACAGGCCCGGTGGGAGGGGGGTGAACAGGGGGGGCAAATGTCCGGGGGCCCGAGAAGACAGGGTGGGGCGCAGTCCTCTCGAAACAAAATAATTATAATGCAATGCCAACGCCTAAAACCCAAAGTGAGGCGCCAGGCAGCCACAGCCTGAGTCAGAAAGGCGAATTTGTTTAAAAAATATATTGTATTGCTGTAAATAATGATGTTCCCTTTATTTTTTTATATCAAAGTTCCAAAAATTGATGGTATAAATAGTAAAGGAAAGGAGATAGGTGCCCAGCAGCATATTCTGCTCCAGGCCCAATGCTGGCTCTCTCCGGCCCTGGGCTCAGAACATAATAATTGAGAAAGCAATACTCAAAAGCTCATATTATTTCAACGAAGTCAAAGTTTGTTCTACTTATTTAATCAATGCTGCTTTTTTGTTTCGCTTTTTCATGTTCATGGCATAAATTGC
Source organism: Chrysolina haemoptera (assembly GCA_958298965.1). Lineage (NCBI taxonomy): Eukaryota > Metazoa > Arthropoda > Insecta > Coleoptera > Chrysomelidae > Chrysolina > Chrysolina haemoptera. Next base: position 16,758,960 of record OY282602.1, on the reverse strand, counting down.
GTGCTCTTTTGGATAATGAAACAATATGTATAGGGTGACATTTGAAAAAAAAAGTTTGGGGTCACTTCCGGGTGAACCGGAAGTGGTGAATTTTCAGTAGAGGGGTCAAAGTATGCGTATTTAAAGTGACACATCAAATTTGAAATCTGAATGTTTGAAACTATAGAAAAATTGGGGGGCTTACCTCACCTCGTGGTCACCCGGTATATATATTTAAGTATATCTATATCAAAAATTTTCGAATTAAATTTTAACCCACTTCCAACCGTCCGAATTATATATTTTTTTCTACATTCATGCAAAAAGCAAATCTTTATTGAACTATATTTAGTGGAAAAAGAAGTTCTTTATTGCACTAGTGCAATAAAGTTTTTATTGCACTCATCTGTCATTCAACTTCAACGTTCTGTCATCACGACAAAACATAAATGTTCAAACCCACTATATATTTAGCAGATATTCTGCGAGATTGAAAATACATTTTTTCGGCAACCGTCCTACCTACTTCCCGGACGATTTTTCTTTGAGAAAGTATCACTTCCCGGACTAGTACGGGAAGTGCGTACTTTCCGGACTAGTCCGGGAAATGCCCGAATTTCAATATAAATATTTATATAAATAAGAATTCGAATGTTTCTGTTAGTACCTATATTCTGTTCGCATTTCGATATTTAATACAAATAAGAATTGAAATGTTCGAAATTTTCTTCTACAAAGAAATATAAAAAATAAATGTATCTCGATTTGTTATTTACACGGTTACCGAAAAAATTGTGTACGCAACACGTCCGAAAACAGTTTTTTTGGACTCGCAGACTTCCAGGACTCGCTACGCTCGTCCTAGAATCTTGTCCACTCGTCCAAAAAAACAGTGTTTTCCGGACTTGTTACGTAAATTACTATAAAACAGTTACACATTTTATATTATTTTGGATTAGTGTTAGCAGCCAGAGCTAAACAAACAATGCCTTCCCGAGAAAAACTCTATAATCAAAACTGATCCGCTTTGTTCTAAACCGCCTACCTGCATAGAGCAAACTGTCGGTACTATGACCACACCTCGTGATAACATACGCCCTCACCGCTACTGTGATTTTGATTTTTATAATGCAACTGTGGCTATAGAAAATTATTTCTGACAATTACAGAATTGAAAGTTTTGAAATGAGTATTATAAATAGATGATAGTAATCTGTTTCAATGCAAATCGATAGAAATAATTAATTATTTGAGATGCTCTTTTCATTTTCCAATACCTAGTCATTTTCCAACACCAATTTCACGTCGAGTGCAATAAACACTTACTTTTTGCACTTGTTGCATAAATAACTATTATATTACATTTATTTATATATTTTGTGTATTTTAGTATTCAAATAAGGTTTTTGCTTTTTAAATTCATCTATATAGCCGTCTTTTTTTAAAAATCGTGATTTCACACATTTTTTTTATTTCGAATCGAAAAATTAGAACTTCAAATTTTAGGCGAAAGTGTAATTGAGGACTGCAACTGCTTTTACGTGCAAAGCTCGGTCGCCCAGATAGGTAATTCTATATTATTGTACTACCGAGGCGAAAGGTTTTTTGAAAATCTACAAATTATTAGGTTTCATTTCGTCACTCCGAAAAATTTCTAGTAGTTACTGTTTGAAATTTTGGAATATTGTCATTAAATCCAATTAAGGTAGACATTTAGTGTAATCATTGAATCAGTGCGTTTGGGTAGATAGGAGGAGATTAGTGGGTTGAGTAGAACAGGGTTTTATATTCTTTTCAGATAGGACGTGAATGTTAGAATCTGGTTAGAATTAGTAAATGCATAGCACCTGATGATTCTAGAATTTTTGATGAAACGTCGTCGAGTGAAATTGGCTTACTTTTGCTATTTGAATATGTCTATGCTGTTATGTAACTGAAATATAAAACGTTGTAGAAAGCCTTTTTGGAAGGTGTTTATATGCCTTTATGCTTTATGTATATATGAATTTTTTAAACAAAAATTTAACTTACAGGAAAGGAAAAGAAGAATCTTGTATACAATCATGGCGAATAAAATGAGCAAACTACACAAAACACTCGAACTCAGAAAAAAAACATCAGACACTATCGTTACGATTCTGATTTAAAATTTCGTTGTCGTGTATAATTTCGCGCGGCGGGTCTGCTACTAAATGTTATAAATACGCGCCTAATATTTGAGATTCAGAAATAAAGGGACGCAAGCGCTATGCTCTGTAATATACAGCATTAAAGCAATAGTTACCGAGGAATCGGAATTTTTTTTTTTTTTTGAGAAGATGATATATGAACAAATAAACTTGGACTCAGCCTGGAACTCCTGGAAGTATGAGGAACACTTGTCTTCATCCTTCGGAAATTTGATTGAATGACGAAAACGTTTTGGATGATGTTTTTGTCGCCGCCAAATTCGAATGTATTGTCGAGAAAGTTCGATCGCATCACAGTTCCAAAGTACGAATGTAATCCTCAATTAAAAAAAAAACAACTAAGAAATACCAAAATTTTAATATAATATTTTTTGAATAACTTTAATGAACGTCACAACGTATATAATCCTCATTGCATGAACGTAGAAAAAATGTTGTATGCAACTCGTTCAAAAATTGTTTATTGCACTCGACGTGTTGTCCAACTCGGCCTTACGGCCTCGTCGGACAATTTTTGCACTTGTTGCATAAATAACTATTTGTGATTAACTCTAGTTTCGTCATCACCAGCCAGTAATAGTTCCCTGACATATGCCAATCCCAGATGTATATCGCTGGTCAAGTCCTGATGAAATCGTTCAGCTTGTTTATTATTTTATGTTTCCTATAGATTATCAAACAATAAATCAATATGTTAATTTGAAGACTAATAATTCACACACATATTGTGGTAACCAATCAAAAGTTAGGCAACACTTTGTCTCTAATTCCATTCTTATTTCCTCAGAAGTATTTTATCACGATTCTGAAATATGTCCTAACAGGTAGCATATCACCAATGATATTAAAATGATATTAAAAACTGTAAAACCAACCTAGCTTTGGACGGAATTACTTGCTGCGCACTTGTCGGACAACGTATTATAGTCCGTAATATATCCAGTGATAAGGCACTCAACATGAGCGTACCGCACAAATTAAAATAATGAAAATACATAATGAAATAGGTTTCAGTGTACCCTGAAATTCGTGCGGAGTCGAACAAACGCAAAAGGAGACAATCGAATATGTGAAAAAACTCAAAGCCTCAAAATACGACTGGAAATCTGTTGATGCCCAAACAGCTTCGTTAATTTTTCGTATTTTGACCTGAGTGGTAGAAAGAAATTTCTCTCTCAGCTCATTTCCTCCCCTGACCAAGTGAAGTGAGTAAATAATAAGTATAATTGAATAACTACAGATGTACAATAACATATAAATAGTTTGATTTTTGTTCGAAAATATGAATAGGATATTCATAAAATCTGTTGTGGCATCATCTGCGGTTGAAAGACAAACTTTAGTCGCTAATTTACATCGTTCAAGATAACCTCTTGGGAGGTATTCATGTTGAAAAGGGGAACATTCTCCATGAAAATTGAAAAATGAAAGCTAGATGTATTTCAATGTCCAGCGTGGCTTGTGCCGGGAGAGTAGTTGTTTTCTGTTAGATATTACAAATAAATTACATTTTTCAATTTTCCCCTTTTCAACATGAATACCTCCCAAGAGGTTATCTTGAACGATGGAAAATAGCTGTCTTTCAGTGGCAGATGATTCCACAACAGATTTTATGAATGTCCTATTCATATTTTCGAACTAAAATTAAAATGCTCATGACAGGTCTATGTCAAAAAATAATTTTCAAAGTGTCACCGCAAAAGAAATATTTCCCTCATATCCATCCCTGATGTGTATGCTTCTGAAGAGCCTGTTTTATTCCAATCCTATATCAATCCTCCTGAAGAGCTTGGCAAAGCGAAATAGATTTTTGTCGTCCAAAATGTATTGGGGGCGAGAGAAGCGAACCTTTCGAACGATTTCTGTGAGTGATATTTTTTTAATAACATTCTCCTCATCTAATTTATTTAATGATTTTTTCAATGAAAACTAGAGAGAATTAAAAAAATCAGTTATCTGAATGAAAATGCGAATTTTCACTTTCAGGTTTTTTCTTTCCTTTTCAGTTAGTCTTTTCACAATATCTATCAGATGTAGTTCAATGTCCAGCGTGGCTTGTGCCGGGGAAGTAGTTGTTTTCTGTTAGATATTACAAATAAATTACATTCTGTTGTTATCCCAAAGTAAACTGGTTCACCTATCAAGACGTCCCGTCTAGTCCAGAAACTTGAAAGAACACCAATTCCTATCTACTTTCCCTCAGCTCTCACTTCACGATGTTAGACGAACATTACAGGATTTTACTTCTCATGTGAACTGAAATATTTTCATTTTGAGACTTTCCACAAATGCATTCAAATTCTGAGGCTGAGGTGTATCTGGCAATAGTTCCAGCATCCGAGCAAAAAAAAGGGTCACCAATATTAATTATTTCCTGTAACTTTTTCTGTATTCAGATTCTAACATTTGAGTTGTTTTTATTGGGTGATTTTTGTTTCAATGACACCAGGTGTGAGTAATTCATTGGATTCTTTTGGCAATGGGACTATTCTTTACAAAGATTTCGCATTATTTTAAAGAAAACAACTCACTTGTTCAGTTATTCAAACGTTTCAGATGACAATATCAACTTCCAGTTTGTCAATTTTCATTTATGATGCAGCTGTTTTGTTGATCTTAGCTCCCAAATGTTTCTTGTTAGGTAATGCATCGATTTTTCCATTTTATTGCTTACTGATATCATCTCTGGCTTTCTTGTTGATCATTGGCTTTCTCTCTTAAGTTTTTTTAGCTTTATTAATATTTCACCAAGTATTTTTTCAGTTGACTGTTTCATGTGTGAAAGCAACTGAGGTCACAAGGGTTGAATATGATTCTCATATCAGCTTGAGAAAAACTTCTCTAGCCTCAAAAGTTGAACATCACAAATTGATAAATGAAACAACACATATAAATAAATACATTTAATAATTTCATATTAACCAGGTACAATTCAAATTGTTGCTTAAAATTTAGGACCAGGTTATCAGTTTTTCTGTTTTAGTAAATTTTAATACTACAGGAAATATTTTGAAAATCATAATGATACAAATCAGTATTCATAAAGAATTATCAAATCGGCAATGTTGTATAATACATTCTCCTAATGAAAAGAAATACAACCTGAAATATAAAAGAAACAGATTCTTTATGATCCATAGCAATCTTTGATAATATCGGCCCTAAATTTTTTTAGAAAATATATGTAAGTTTTTTAATATTAAAAAATATTTTGGAGATTAATTGAACGTTTGAAAACCATTGAACATGTATTGAAAGAAATACAAATTGTTGTATATTTTTATTTCAGTTACACCATCTACCCCCAATTCTATAATTTGCGTTCATTAATTAAAATATGTATGTGAAAAAAATAATCTACAAAAAAAGAATATATCTTATTTAATAATTGAACTAATTTAGTAACTATTGGTAGATACGACATATGTGCTTCTGAACATCAACCAGAAACATAGATGTCATTTAATTATCAACATAATTATATTTTGCAGAGTCAGTCTGGAATATTTCAGCCAATGCCAGTTTCTGATGATTGTGTAATAGGAAAAGGGTGAAGAAAACAGAAGATTCAATAATTTTTCATTTTTACAATCATGCTAGTAAGCTGCTCTAAATTACTTTAGGATTTCAATTGAAAAAGTCATCATCTGAGAATGTAAATATTTTGAAAAAACTGGATATTAGAAACTGAATATATTGCTATTTATCAAGGAAAAGTACATACAAATTTTGGTGGACTATGAAGATGTCCATTATTTATGAAAGTATCTCTCATCTTGAATAAATCAAACCGCTTCAGCTTGAAATTGTCTAAAATTGCAAATGTTTCATCAAATATTATATTCCAACTGCTTTTTCTTTCGTTATACTGTTTTTGTAGACAAATTATATAAAATTCTTGCTGTTATATACAACTTCTGCCATCACACAAAATCTGGTACAACTAACTGATTAGTATAAAACTAATAATTAACATACATTAACAATATGTACAAATTTACAAATATCAGCAAATTCCACTGTTATAACATCGTTATAACCTTCTTTATAACAAACTATGAGAAAAGACGACTACGAGGTTAGAGTGGAAGGTCAGATACATTTCGATGGATGTGATTGAGTTGCAATCGCAAAGATAAGCACATTTGCGTAGTATTCTTAATATGTTTTAGATAGCACTGAAAGTGAATAATATGGTTTACAGAGTTTCAATGTAGCTGAATAAGTACTAGTATCATTCATCGATAAAATCCATGACGCGTGCGGGCCGATCGCAGACTCGAACTAAACTTCTCACACAAACGTGTACGAAACAGTCTACCTAAACATTCATACACGAGAAAACTTTTAGCGTGATTAATGGGTTCTGCATTTGCACAAGTCAAAACAATAAGTTTCAGCTCATGAATGTGCCACAAAGAACGCAAAAACAATACCATCACCAGGTAAATTCATGGCCTCTCGAAACGTATTGTATCAAGCAGATTATTTCACGAATTTAAAAAGAAAAAAATTATTTTCTTAAAATAGCTATTTATATAACAAGTTGCAAAATGAGCGTGTTTTTTGTACCAGACGGGGTATTGGAACACGTCGTGTGCAAAAACTCGCCATTTTGTAATTAGTTATATACAAGTCTTTTTGTAATTTCGTAGGAATCTTAATTCATATAATATGTTAAATCACACTGAAAACGAGAATAGCTACATTAATATTGAATTGCATAACATGAGTCTCAAACGATGGTTTTGATTAAGTTGCTGAGTAGACGGTAGCGGAGGCACTGCCAGGATCTAACTTCCAGTTGACAAGTTGTCACGATTAAATTATCTTTCAGACTGCCTTTCGATTAATTTTATTAGTTTTTGTTCTCCAAAATCTGCAGCAAAAACAAAAGGGGTGATTTTGATAGGCACCGAAAATGTTCTTAATTATATTGAAGCTGCCATAATATATATTACCATATAAGTCTGAACCAACGATTTTCATATTCATACTATTATCGATATGAACTCTCATATCTACACTTGTGCAAATATGAACTTCATTTGGATATTCGAAATGTAAACAAAAAGTCGCCATATTGAAACGAAATTACAAAAAAGTGTTTTATATCATGACAATGTATCATCTATTCATACACTGTTAGTGATATTAGTGCTACAAATTATGGGAGTGCATCCGCCTTATTATCCGGAACTCCATGCGATTCCTTTTTCTTCCCAAACATTAAAAAATACCTGGGCTCTATTCTTGACCGTTCGCATCTTTCAAAGTCGTTCGCATCTCATGATTTCTCGAATGATATTTAGTTTTGGTGTTCTAGACCATTTGTAGAATATGCGATCATGCGTGTTTTAAAACAAGTGGTATTTGTTGATCGCAAATGAATTGCGTATGCTTTTTTGAATTGTCAACAAACCATATAACCTATAAAAGACAAGTTCAAGGAATTTTTGATCTAAATTTCAATCAAATTATTTGCAATATATTCCTTTTAGAATATATTGAATTGGCAGATGAAGCAATTCGTCAAATAATTGTTTCGATGGTATTGACCTTTGAGTGAACATCAGTTTGTGCAAACTCTCAGTTACAAAAGAGTTGTACAGATTTTTAATAGACTCCCCATATGAGACACCAACAAATTCTGAATGATTTGAGCTTAACAACTAGAATGAGGAAGTTTCGAGATAGATTATACCTTTAGACAAAGGTTATGGACCTCCTATTGAAAATGAATTTATTCAAAGGTTTCAGTAGCACCGACATTCTTCGCAACTGGAAGCTATCAAATGGACAATGGAAAATATTTATTTGTTACTGTCTCTCTTAACCGTCTGCTTTTCGGTGTATTGAATAAGTTAGTGTTAAACACAGGACAATATTTACATTATATGTATGTATGTTTCGAAAATATGGTTTTTATTGAAATTCGATTAATTTTTGAGAAAATAAAACACATATAAAATTCCACATCAGTTATATATCAGTCAATATTTCTATCACAAATAGGGATATCATTAACTTTACATATTATTTTTTTTTTCTAGTGAAAACCTATAATTTTCCTTGGCCTCAGATGCATCACCAATATTTTTTGGGATATGCGAGAGAACTTTTTTTTCATTCCCATGTTTGGGCTTTGTTTCTGTGCTGTAAATGTCTCAGAACTTAATGGTTCAGAATTTCCAGAGTCTATTACTGAAACACAAGATGTAATTGTGATATTTTCTTGTGATATTTTCATGTGATATTTTCATGTGATAATTCATTGCCATAATCAACATTTTGTATGCAACCCCACAAGAATACATTAAGAACGTTGCTGATTCAGATACATATGTTCTTCCCTGTATTTTGAATAGTTTTGCTATGTGTTTGTAGCACTTTGTTCTCAAACTTTGTGTAGCCGAAGTTGCTCCCCAGTACTCGTTGGTACTTATATTGGCCGTTGTTAATTTTAGTATTTGACCTAATGTCCTGCCAAGTGTGAAAGAAATTTGTATAATGTTATCTTTCTCAATGGAAAAAATCGGAATATATTGATAATTTATTGATTACCTTTCGCCAAGATTTCCATTCTTTATTCGTACTACTGTATTATTTGTCACGTCTTGCCTTAGTCTCTTTCCGTCCTTCTGCGTAATATTTGAATATTTTTAAATGAATTTTTCTATCATTTCATTGGTATTTTTTTATTTTTGTAATGATGGAATTAATCTTGCAAAAACACCAGACGAGGCAAAGACGACGATATTGACGAATTTATCTATGATTTATCCAATAATATTCAAAATTAAACAACAATTTTCTTATAGCACAAACCGTCAAAATATGACATAACCGTAGAAATTGCGTTGTTGCCAAATGCATTTCAATGCGCAAATAAGAATGTTCGCAATTCTTTGCGAAAGACGGTCAAGAATAGCATTTTCAGAAAGTGTTCTCAAATGACCTTTCGTAGCCGTGCTAATACGTACAGTTGCGAACGATGTCAAGAATAGCGCCCCTGACTGGAAAGGAAGTTCCATCAAGTGAAGATCATCAGTACTCAACATGCCTTGTTGAAGAAAAAGTGCGTTATGAATTGCCTAGATGCCAATTCTGTCTAGTTCTAGCCGGGAGTGCCCACCAACCACCTGGAGTGGTGCTGTAGATGAATATGCCCCCAAAAATCAGGAACGCCATGGCATATAATAATAATGATAATAATAATAATAACCGTCCTCTACCCGCACAGGCTATGCCTTTGGGTATTCTCTACGAGTTTTTATGATTGAGTATCATTATTATTATTGTATCACCTACACTCAGAGTCACTTCGCAGTGTTGAACAGGTCTTTGCCTAGATGCCAATTCTGTCTAGTTCTAGCCGGGAGTGCACACCAACCACCCAGAGTGGTGCTGTAGATGAATATGCCACCAAAAATCAGGAACGCCACGGCATATAATAATAATAATAATAATAATAATAATAACCGTCCTCTACCCGCACAGGCTATGCCTTTGGGTATTCTCTACGAGTTTTTATGATGGAGTATCATTATTATTATTGTATCACCTACACTCAGAGTCACTTCACAGTGTTGGACAGATCTTTGCCTAGATGCCAATTCTGTCTAGTTCTAGCCGGGAGTGCACACCAACCACCTGGAGTGGTGCTGTAGATGAATATGTCACCAAAAATCAGGAACGCCACGGCATATAATAATAATAATAATAATAATAATAATAATCGTCCTCTACCCGCATAGGCTATGCCTTTGGGTATTCTCTACGAGTTTTTATGATGGAGTATCATTATTATTATTGTATCACCTACACTCAGAGTCACTTCACAGTGTTGGACAGATCTTTGCCTAGATGCCAATTCTGTCTAGTTCTAGCCGGGAGTGCACACCAACCACCTGGAGTGGTGCTGTAGATGAATATGTCACCAAAAATCAGGAACGCCACGGCATATAATAATAATAATAATAATAATAATAATAACCGTCCTCTACCCGCACAGGCTATGCCTTTGGGTATTCTCTACGAGTTTTTATGATGGAGTATCATTATTATTATTGTATCACCTACACTCAGAGTCAATTCGCAGCGTTAGACAAATCTTCCTTATGGGAGCTTAAAAGAGCGGGAATATCTTTGAGCAATATGGAAAGTATCTTCAAAAAGTATATGACTTTTCACTCTATCTTCGTTTTAGGGACAAAATTGAAAGATTAATTTAAAAGCCATAACTGTTTTTGACCTAGTTTTTGTCTCTCTCATCTAAGCAACAGTGACAATTCAAACCTCATGGCTTGAAAATGAAAAAATTGTGCCACTGATAGATATAGGAACTGCCTTACACAGCTTGTGTATAATTTGAAAAATCGTCTACTTATAAGAATTCACAAATCAAAAGAATTGCTCTAGTCATGAGCTGCACTTTGTTGCTTGAATAATGAAAGTACGATTTAAATTTGGGATTTTGGTTTAAATGCGAATATGGGACTACCCTAGGAGAACCAATGACAAAGAATAAGGGTTTGTGTTTTATGAATTATTTCCGTACTGATGGGGTTTGCACTTGCATTAAGAAAAAAAGTGGAAATCGAAAATGTATGAACGAATGTAGTTTCTCAGGGTTTCAGAAAGATATTTTTTTATCAATGAAAATGTTTATATATTTGAAGAATGAATAAATTCTGAAAAACAAATTTGGCCTTAGGTGTGTTCCATCTAGTAAAACATTCATTATTATGCAGTACCAACTTATATGTTACATTATTATTTGAAAAAGCACATTTTTCACGTCATCTACTATTGAAGTCTATTTCATATTTACAAAATAGAGTTTTTTCCAATGCTAACATATAACAGTTTTTTATAGGAAATATTTCATCGGAAGACTTTTCTATTCTTTTAAAAAAGAAAAAGATATCTCTGCAGGCCTGTATAGAAGCCCTTAGTCGACAAAAAAAACTACACTAGCAGGGAGCGAGTGAGATTGTCAGAATACCAAGTTTCAATATTTTATATCAGCACACATATTGAAGATAAGTTGATTGATATTATTATCTACAAATTTGGTGAATAAAATCTCTAAAATGAAACTTGGTAGTAAACTAGTCATCCACCATTCAAACAACAAACTGCATCCATAAGAATGTCCATTAACTATATAAATCTCGTCAAGACGGTAGTTCAATAAGTTTTTCCTTAAGATCACAGTATAACAACTCACAAATATGACCCACACACTGTTTAATGACTAAATGTATATACTTAGAGTTCCTCAATCACTTCCTTTGTTCCATTTATATATTATTTTCATTTACTCAATAAATAATAATTTCAAATTTTAAAGTAATCTTGTTTATCAGTCGCTTCAGATGATATTAGTAAGAAAGGTGCCAAGTTCCATTATTGTGTTGACTCTCTGTAGTACGAATTGACACCTTTGATCGGGAGTGGGTGGGCTTCGGTGTTGAAGACCCATTCATCCAAGGAGATGAGGCTGTCGTCTGAGTAGAGGAGATATAGATACTGCAACAAATAGACAGAATTACAAACACCTAAACAATGAGTAAGAGAAAAATAGTTAAAAAATATTGAATACATATCAGGGCCGGTTGCATAAAGAAAAATCAAACATATGATTAACTAACGTCACATCACATTTGATATTACGTTAAATATCTGATATCTGATATTTTTCTCGTCTCGTGCCTTATATGGCTTTTTTAGGAGAGATTTATTCGTGTGTTAATTTGAAAGATCTGTCATTTCATCGTTTGTATTGTTTTATTTAATTACCTTTATTTTTTCGTCTGGGGTAAATAATAATATAATTGAAGACTTCTGAGAAGGAAAAGGAAGACAATAATACAGAACTAGAAAATACCATATTATAGGCTATTATCAAAAGATAAGGATAGTTTTCAGTTGAATTATTTTGATTCAAAAATATGTGAACCAATCCTTTTTTTACATTCTTTCCAGATACGGAAAAACATTATAGTATGCAATTAATTGATCCATTAGGATGAAAAGAAAAATTAAGAAAAATATGGATAAGAATACAATATTGGTATAAGAGCTCCTTAAACGTACCAAGAGAGTAGGGGCATTAAGGAGTTTTCCGTCGACCGTTCATTTATGATGCATTTTAACGCACTCAAAATCATTGATTAATGACCCCTGTTAATGAATGATTTTCTATTAATCAACGATTTGATTATATGCAACCCAACATACATTGCTCTTATACATTTTATATTGGTTAGTACTATCTGTCATTATTTATTTGTCAATTTTCAAATAAAATTTTAGAAAATGTTCATTACACCAGTTGTCACTCCAAATCATATATGGTCCCGTGGCGTAATGGTAAAGTGCACCTGGCTTAACACTGAGGTCGAGAGTTCAAAACCCACCGAGGGTAATTTTTTTTTTTTTATTTCAATTTGAAAATAAATAATAAAAAATAAAATAAAACTACCACTGAGAAAAATTAAACTATCTTTGAGTAGAGTTAATATAAATAGGAAATAGTGATTGTTTTTTATCGTAACGTTAAATAAATAAACATTGAAAATAAGATATCTCTATTTTTGAAAACTTCTGTCGACGGAAAAGTTTTGTAACAAACTCGTGAATTAAAATGGCGATTAACAATCTCAAACATTAACGCGCTCGCTCCGCTCACGAGTTAAAATATCTCGATTGTTAATCGCCCTTATTAATACACTTGTTCGTTAAATAACTATTAACAGGCTAACTTGAACATGAGAATTAATAAATCAGTTGCAAGATGAAAATATGTGTGTGCCGAACTGACAGCCATAAAATAACGAGTGTAGTTGAAGCACCTGAAAACTTATATACATTATACATTTATTTTATTTATTATATACATATATACATTTTAGCGTTTTCAATAATTTTTATCTCGATAAATTGATGAAAAAAAATATCGAAAACTGCACACGAGCTACGTAAGAATGCACTATATCGAAATATATTTTTTCTGGAAATTACTGGGAACGCTCATTTTTACTACACATTTGCCAAAGATAGAACAGACTTATATAAATTAGATGACAGTTGCGTGAATAGAATATCTTCGTATCGTGTTCTTCCCATAGTAGTAGTAGTAGTAGTAGTAGTGTAGTAGTAGTAGTAGTAGTTTATTGGCCATATTATGCACAGAGTTTAATTGGCAGGTCAAAAATGTCACAGAGCAATATGAGAATATAAAAATTTCATATATCCTATCCTATATATCCTATATATCCTATTTTTCTGAAAAACAGGTATTCACAGTTTGACACAGACAGGTCAATAGAACTCTTCAAACTATTATAAAACCATAATTTCTTTGTAAGTAGGTATCTTATTAGGCTGATATTGATGAAGGATTTGGACCATTTAACATTAGCAAACGTTAATTTAAGCAATAATAGTTTACCAATAGTTTACAAGTTGAATGAATTATAATGTATGCATGAATATAGGATGGTTTCAAATTGTGTAGTTGGTACCATCAAGTGTATACCACTTTTATAATTTTATCACAAAAAAAAACTACTCGTAAACCCATGTGATTCTTCTACAACTTTTGAAATAACTTGAAATACACTCTTGGTCTATGGTTTTTATGAATAACAAAATACTATCTTAAATTAAATGTATCCTCGAATAGAAAAAACTATGCTCTAGCGGATATCAAACCTACTATCTCTGTACAGATTACCTAACAAAAAAATTTCCTGACTAACATAAACCAATCAAATATTACTTCTTACCATTCAACTATATTGTTTTTTCATGACTCATAAACTAACTACTTGAAATACTTGGTCTATATGTATTTGCCGTCAAATGATGAAAACTTATTAATTAACACTTGTTAATGAGTGTTCGTGGGTAATAAAAAATTCCGAAAACTGTTGTCATGGTGACATTGTCAAATTGAAGCTTCTGATTTGTTTCAACACGTGGTATAACATTTTGAATAGAATGTTTTCAAATATTTATTTCATGATATAAATCAGATCAACCAACCTTTAACGTTTCTGCTAGGAAGAAACTCTGTTGAACATCATCTTGTTGTGGTTCTTCAGAGTAGACATTTTTGATGCCAGTATACCCTCCAGCAACGCGACAATGCTTCTCGAGGGCCTGGACTGCTTCCCATCCCCACTCTCTGTATTTATTATCTTTAGTCAACCTATACATATAAAAATATGATTCGATAACCTCGGGTCTCAGAATGTAGTATTTTTCAGAACTTCTGAGAGCTCTAGCTTCAGCACCTTCTTGGAATCTAAAAGACTCTGGTCCAAGTTTAGTGAAAGATCTATCATAAGATTCATGACAAGTTCGAGTGATTTGTTTTGCGACATCCATATACCTGTTCGATACTTCATTCCTTAGACTATCTGATGCCAAGCCCAAAAGACCACCTGAAAAATATTTCATTATAATACTTAACAAAGTCGTTTCACATTTTAATGGATGTTCGAACATACATATCACGATATTTTATATTTCTATAAAAGATCAATTCAGTTTATACTTATTTCTTTCATTAATAAGTTTACACAAAAGTTTGTGAAATGAAAGAACGAAAAGTTAACAGAAAAATAATACAAAAATGAAGTTATGAAGATGAGTAAACCATAATGAAAATTGAGGAATATTGAAGAAGTGAAGATAGAATGAAAAGAAAACTACACAATTATTATATGGATTTCTGTATCTCAAAACAATCAATTATTTTCTGTTCTAATATCTAAGAAATGCTAGATGAAAATGATCACCAGGAGTTTACTAAATAAGGTAAAATTAAAACAATTATATATTTTTACGAATCTCCTAGGTTTTTTAAGGGAAAGGGAGATCAGGCACCGACAGCTTACCTACAAGTGGATTCCGAACCACTTTAGATCTGTGACGGTGGTGGGAATCGCACCCTTTTAACATCATAACCTCTTCGCTTATTAAATGATATTCATTAATATAAAAAAGGTTTATAAACACCTTATAATATTTTTTCATAGTATACTCACCATGAAATGAAAGTTATAAATGTATATCTTTACAAGAGCTAATACAGGGAGAGGAGGAGGCATAAAGGCAATGCACTCCCCCTTCAACATTACAGAAATATTTAACTTGTCTATGGTACGAAAGTAAAACAAAAATGAGTTTTGGAAAACATAGATTTCTCTGAAATATTTGTTAAACCTGTCAGTATGAAAATGGGACTCATTATAACTTTCTTATAAAATTTACTCTGTGTTCTCTTCATATAAAATACATTTTTTTTTTCAATAATACTGCGAAACACATGAATACATTCAGTTATACTATAAATTTTTTCCATAATTCTGGACCGAAATTATGAACATTTGGCAAATTTCAAGTTGATTGGACGAAATAAGCTTACCTGAGAAACAACCAAGATGATCCATCTTATGTTCAGGTCTTTCGAACTTGAGCTCAGCAAAATATGTAAGTCCGCTTGTTGAATTTTTGAGCATATGTTGAAAAACAGCTTGCATGGCATCATCAAACATTTGTCTTGCCTCATTATCTTCCTTGTTAGTTTGTATCCATACCTTCAGTAAATATTCATAAAAACTATCACCAAGAGCACCCATAGACATATGATCTGAAAAAATATAAACAAAAAATACAATTTTATTTTTGGTTTTTATGAGGAAATAATTTTTCCGATATGCGTTTGTCTGGCAATTAACATATACTACCTTTTATGATACTACAAGATCTATGACCGGTTCCTTTTGGAGAGTTTCAATGAGTCAGTAAAAATTGCTAACTAACAACTAATTGATAGATATTATATTATATCCTATAGAAGTATTATTCCACTACAGAAAACCAGGGAAGCAATCAGTGGGATGGGGGACAGGAGTCATGCGCCCCCTAGAACATCCAACCCCCTCCGTATATATTTCATAATAATAATAATAATAATGAATATACTTTATTGTCCAAAGAGTTTCTTGTTGACGAAGTGAGATAAGTCTAAACCTAAATAAATGTATAAAGAACATGAAAAACATGAATTCAATTGTAAACAGAGCACAAACACATTAAAAAATTATAAAAAGCATATCAATGTGTATTTCACAGATATTCGATTAGTTTTGACCCAAACTTATGTGATTCAGGTGATCGAAGCTGTTTCCATATGAAACAAGAATGCATAATATTTCATGGTAAAGGTAGAGGAATAACATGGTAATTTTTATTTTTTTTTTATCTTGTTCAAAGTATTCCAAATACATTTTATGAATGAAATTCTTCGATATCCTGTCAATTTGACCCATTTTAGGCACCTGAGTCATCTTTTTTTTTTATTATATATATTATATATATTAGTAACTGTTTACAAAAAGCGTATGCAGCCTAAAACTAATAATTCAATCTCGTCATGTGTTAGATAGATCGGTCAAAATCCTTCTATGTGAATCATTAGTATTATCTAAATTAAATTTCTGTGACATTTTATATAATTCTTGTTTAAATTCATATGATATAAATAGAATACAATAATTGCAAAATTCCTGCCTACGACTCATTTTTGGTATTCGCAAATTTGAGCATATCAGTCATACATTCAAAACAACTAAATGGTTACACATGAAAAATCATCGAGAAATGCATTCTATCATGTTTTATGTTAAGCTACTGAACGAAAACTCTCCACCATATCTGTATCATAAAATAAAATACAGAACTGATGTACATTCTCTGAATTTAAGACATAGAAATACTCTTACAATACCTCGTCACCATACTGATTTTTTCAAACGTTCGTTTTCTTATTGCATTGTTAACCGTCTCAATAACTTACCTCACGACTTCAGTTACTCATCACTACATAAACTCAAACGAGTTTTTTTGACTACTATTTGTCTAAACAATAATTTCATTATTCAAAAATAAATTATCTTCCTTTGAGCAACTAATCGCTAAAATCTCAATCTTCCCATATTGATATTGATTTGATTTATTATTTATTTATTATTCCATTTGCTGTCTTTGACTTCTTTTTGGGGTTAGATGGAAGAGCAGATGTATGTTAAACTCTTACTTCATATTTCATATTGTATTATACCTAATTTTACAAACAAACTGAATCTCGCCCTAACTGTATGCACAAAATCTCATTCATTCTTACTTATTGTTAATAAAGACATTTATTATTATTATTATTATTATTATTCCCACCAAATCAGAGGTCACGTGATAAGTCGCAACAGATTTTTCAGTTGTCAGACATGCAGAAACGAACCGCCATCAAATTTTTTCCAGAAATTTCAATAACAATTATTTTCCCATATTTAACTTTATGGCGGACCCTGTATTGAATGTCATCGATGGGTTTGTCAAGCAAAAAAGAAAATCAGATTTCGTTCTGTAGAAATCAGATTCTTGTGATTTTTAGAATGTTTACTTCGCGTTTTATATTCATCTCATTCTAACTGGTATTTTTCAATAAAAATATATTGTAACAAACTTGGAGCCGGACTTGTAAGGTGCATTACGTCACTACGAATATAAACAAGAAAGAACGATCGGAGCAGTTCAAAATAACGCTATTGGTTGTCTCTCGGCGATTCCTGAATCTTCCGAAACATCGAGAACCCTATTGGATACATGAATGCACGCGAGCAGCAAACCGGTGGAAGTAGACGATACAGAGTTGCCAGTTGGTTTAGGGGTATTTAGAGTTGTATACACAGTACTGATATAAATGACCTGGTTATAAATATACGTTATTGATTTTACTATTGGAAATAAATTAATTCAAACTGTTGAAAGTAATTTCATTACCGTATTATGAATATTATGGTGTGTTCTGTTACTCACTACTTTCAATTCTTCGAAATCAAACAAAATTTGCTCTATATTCACCACGTCCCCTGTACGTGTCTACAGGAGAAACTAGGACTCATACAACTTGCGTCCCTCCCCTGAAATGTGTCCTGCTTCCTCTGCAGTAAGGCAATTCAAAAAACATTTAATGTCAGCTTTGCTGTGTGAAAAGTTTGATCATGCATTGTTGTAGATAAATATCAAATATCAATTATGGATGCAAGCAGTATCAATATCTAAAAAACTAGGTATATGAATTTTGATTTACTTACGCTGACCCCATTTGCCAGTTTTGGGGTTGAGGTAGTTGGGGTATAATCCATTGGGTTTGTCCATTTCCTGTAGAACTTTACGGATATGGTCTACTTTGGCACGGTAGACTGGTTTACCGGTCACGTCACTAAGGTAAGCCATCTCGAGATGAAGAGTTCCAAATTCCGAGAGAATACTTGAACTACCACTCGCCCAACCATAGTTTTTACTGAGCTGGAAAGTTCGTAATTGAATTAAACATAGTTTCAAAGAAAGCGTAACAAATTCATTCTTGTGTACTAATGTTTATCTTAGATCGTATTCAAGCCAAGTCATATTGAGACTGACACACAGTGAACAGCTGAATATTCACATTATCCAGTTGTTGCCATAGGTGGTTATTTGTGTGACCCCCCCCTTTCTTAGTGAGACGTCACCTATTTTGCAATTTTGAATTTTGAAATCGATCAATTAGAAGAGCACTTTATGCTTCACATATTTAGCGGTGAAGAATACTGGATCAAATTTTTTATTCATTTAAAATTTGTTAGATGAATGGAAAATCACAAAAAAGTAGAACTAAGAAAAAGACGCCCATCACTCAGCGAAATTCAAGTGTCGAATGAATGGCATAAACAAAAATAAAAACAACACAGAGCTTTTTTCCCAAAAAAATCATCAAACAAGTTTATTCATTTCCAATAATGTTTATTTTGTCACATGAATCCAGTTATTTTGTCCACTGAGTCACTTGCATATTAGAAACAAATTCCATAATTTGTTAATACAACAATTACATCATCTTACACGATCAAAGTTTTTATTTGAACAAAAACTCATATATTGTTGTTTCAACATTATGCTTTATGTTGAAAGTACAAAGCAAAGCTCTAAATGATCTCTAGCCCGGAGTGCTTCTTCTACCTCCCGCAAGGTGGCGCGGCCTAGAACCCGTTCCATCGCGTTGTACCAGAGTAAGTAAATAGCCAGTCTGGGTGATGTAAATTGTAATGATCCGGAATTCCGGAATAGAAACCCATGGCAACAGAGCAGTCTTCACTCTTCAGTGAACTACCATCTCCTTGTTTTTGTTAGAAATGATTGTGAGAGTGTGTGAATAGACATATTTGGAGGATATCGATTCCATTATTTCAACTAAAAATTGTGAAATTCCAACAAAATAATTTCTTACATAAATCAACTCCTGTAGAAATTAACTCATTTAAATATGACGTCTGAGTCAGTAATGCCTGTTCCGATAAAACAAAAGCTCTTGTGTTTTTACTGTTGATAAATCAACTCCTGTAGAAATGAACTCATTTAAATATGACGTCTGAGTCAGTTTGACAGGATGCACCTTTTTTATCGCGATTAAAATGCCTGTTCCAATAAAAAAAAAGCTCTTGTGCTTTTACTGTTGACATTTTTGTAACCAGATACACATTATATGTCTATTCAATTCTTAACTAAGTCATTCCAACACATTTATTTTTGTAACAAAATATGTTTTATTCTTTCAACCAATCACTATGTTGAGGTTAACATAATAGTTCATCACGTGAACAAAATATTTATTTGATAATAACTAAAAAAAATTGTTGTTAAACAAAATATTTTGTCGTGGATTTTGTTGAATTCGTGCAATTTTTTTTGATATAAACAATATTTTTCTGGGTGAACGCATATGATAATTATTAGTGGGTATTCGTAAGTTTAAAATAATGCGAATGTGTCCAAATCTGTAAAAATTGTTGTCTACGGAACAACCGTTTGAACAAAAGATTGGAACATATTAAAAAAAAGGTTGTTTATTTTGAAAACTAGAGATTATTTGGTACAAACACATCACAGATAGCACTGGACGTTCCGAAGATGTCCATTTCATGTCAATTTTTGGTCACAAAACATATTACGACTATTACGTGTTACCATCATAGCATGTTATGAGAGGGGAAGCAGGAAAATGGTTCTACAGACCTTCTTTTGCAGTTATTAGTTGGAATAGTTTCTTGTGTCCGTCTGTGTTACTCCAATGCGAGACAAGGGTCTCTAAAAGACTTTAATATACAAATTTTAGTCAAAATTGTTTGATTTAGATTTAGAAAATTTTCAGGAAGTTGAAGCAAGGAGATTGTCTCTTCATGAAGACCTGCTTGAAGCGATCCAGAAAGCGCTGTCGGTAGTCCAACTCAAATATTTTTTTGTATATAACAAATGACTATTATAGTATGTACAGTTAACTATATTATGAATGTCCCCGATACGCCCATTTCAGGTTCCTGGACCTATAATAATGGACGTCTCCAAGACATCCTGGTTAGTAACAATGGAGGTCCTCTCGATGCCCGTCGGAAATGGACGTCCGTCGGAAATGGACGTTCTTAGGATGTCCTGAATGTCCAGAGTGAACGTTTTTAAAACGTCCATATGACGTACTTGTGCTGACCGGTATAAGCTATGTAGGTGTGGCAAACCTCCGGTTAAAGTCGACAAACTAACTATCCAATGCCTTCCACTACCTCCCTGTTAGAGTCGTAAGTCGTATCATGTATGATGAGCACTAAATCAGACAGATAGTTTTATCCCGCGCCATTACTAACTACTGTACTACTGATGAACACATAAAGAAAATAGGAATATTAAATATATTATATATCTCACTTCTCATTGTTTATTAGTTTATTTTAGAACCGCCTTACCGTGTATTTCTTTATTTTCTTTGTGTAAGCACGCCGCCAAATATTTTTTTCTTTGCAATGCGACCTGCGGACGCCGGAAGCGGCGGCATCGGACTTGTCAAAGCAAAGCAAACCCTATTTACCAGCCGACGTCAGCTACCTCGCCAACAAGCCAGCTGGCGATATTGTACCCACTGAATTTTTTTTAATTATTATCACATCGAAAACAAGCTTCATTTTATTTCTATAGATTTCTTTTAACATCACCGTAAATTGTAAGTCTATGTTTCAACTTTTTTACATCAACTTGTTACTAATGGGGCACGGCATGCGCTTCGCGCGTACCGTCCTAAAGACTTTGCCGCCTGGTGCTATAGTACCCAAAAGGCACTGGCACGGAATGCTTATTTCCTACTCGTGTGACTTGCAGCAAGGCGAATGCTGCAAAATTCATACTAGAGGATAATGACTAACATTCCGTGCTCGTTTACAATGACGTAGTATTGCACCCCAAGAACGTCATTTATTCATTGACAAAAATGTAACACTGGATGCCTCTTAAGGCGTGCCATCGTGACGGAAAATTTTATCATTTCGATAACACTTGCCAGAAAAGAATTTGTACGCCGTAACTTACCCCTGTTTTGAAGTTGACTAATGCATTAGGGATGCCGGTGGGGGTGTCGAAAGCTGGCAACAATTTGTCGGCGATTTGTTGAGCCTTGTCACGGAACATCGTGTCTCCCGTCAGGGCGAAACATGCCAGCAGACCGCCCACGAACCTGATGTTGACTTCGAATACGGATACGTCGGATGTCTGGAAAACAAAATGGAAATGAAGCGGGAAATGTGTTCGTATGGCGTTGAATTGCAGATTTTAACAATTCGGTTATATGAAAATACGCTGAGCCGAGGTTCGCTGCAGGAACCGTAATTAAAATTTTAATATATACGGTGTCTCAAAGAATTAGTACGGAATGGACCGCGGTTACATGACGTCACACGCAGCTGTCTTACAGCCCGTAGGAAAACAGTCTATACGAAGTCAGTTGTGACACTATAAAAAACTAAAGTTTGAAAGATATCAAAAAAAGTTGCTTACAATGTTATATACATATGCAGTTTGAAAAAATATGAGAGAAAATTTAAAATAGCTATGTTTTATAATATTTTCCTAGCTGTATCAAAATATCAAATTATTATCCTATGAATATTTTGACCATAATGCAACATTTGTATTTCAATGATAATGACAAACATTTCTCATTTTCTCCACACCAGTGGGCACTAAATTAAAAAAATTGGATTTGGTCAAAACCCTTGCTATAACATTGGCTCATATCTAACAGTTATATCAGAATTCAACAACCATTTTAATGATATGACACTCCAAAAACATGATGTTTTCCAGATTATAATCAAGTTTCGATGATAATTGTGCCAGAGCGTTCCATTTCGCATGCAATGTTGAAAAGCCTCTTTAATTTAACGCACTATTTTTAAGATTATGTGCGAAGTGAAACGTTCGTGCACGATGATCATCAAAAATTGACTACAGACATAGACCTGTCATGAGCATTTTGATTTTAGTTCGAAAATATGAATAGGAAATTCATAAAATCTTTTGTGGAATCATCTGCGACTGAAAGACAAACTTTAGTCGCTATTTTCCATCGTTCAAGATAACCTCTTGGGAGGTATTCATGTTGAAAAGGGGAACATTCTCCATGAAAATTGAAAAATGAAAAATGTTAGATATTACAAATAAGTCACATTTTTCATTTTTCAATTTTCATGGAGAATGTTCCCCTTTTCAACATGAATACCTCCCAAGAGGTTATCTTGAACGATGGAAAATAGCGACTAAAGTTTGTCTTTCAGTCGCAGATGATTCCACAAAAGATTTTATGAATTTCCTATTCATATTTTCGAACTAAAATAACCTGTTGGATTCTGTTCTGCATCAGGATGTGGAGTTAAATATTCTTCTGGGAGAAGAATTGGCTCCCCATATACCATTTCAGCTATATTAGCACCCAGGTCTTCTTTGAAAACGCCTAACATACCCATTATACTTCTTAACCACGTTCTAATAGACCACCTTGTAGTAACGCCTCTGGCGCTCGAGAATGTCACTGTTATCAAGCAAAAAAGGAATTCATCACACGATTCCGACAATAATATCCCAACTTGCCAATACGTTTTCAGTGCGCGTAGTGTTTGACGTGCAGTGTTTGTCACGTTAAGAAATTTGAATACCAACAATGCCAAGTTAAGAAAAATTCAAAGTTTTTCCTCGAAAATTGGAGTGCCTTCGAGGAGAGGGGACCCTCATTCAAGTAAGTAGGTAAGTAGGTTTGGAAAATTACTGAGTATAAATAAGGTTATTGTTTATGCCATGACCCCACAAAGATTCGGCTGTTATTAATCTTATAATTTATACCTTCTGCTGATCTTTATTTGTGGTTTAATTTAAGTAATGCCTCAACCTATGTGAAAGTCAAGTTGATTATTAGTATTTATACAATGACATTCGTAATGCGTGAAATATTGCAGTCAGTGATAATCTTATAATAATTCACCTACTGATTAGCGTTTCAGTAAATTAGTAGAAATGAGGTTATTGTTTATGGAAGGACCCCACAAAGATTCGGCTGTTATTAATCTTATAATTAATACCGTATGCTGATCTTTACACATGGTTTTATTTACGTAATATCCCAATCTATGCGATATTCAAGCTATTGATATTAATCTTGTAATTAATACAATGAGCTGTTTCATGTTCGTTGTTAGTGTTCATGCACTGGCATTCGTGCTAGCCTAGTTACTTTGGCAATAAAGTTCAGCAATATATATATATATATATTTCAAGACCCTAGTAGATCACAGAATTGGTCAAAATAAGTATTTTTTTGGGATTCTAGCACTGGTAATAATTTTTCACGTTTCCAGGGCCGGTTTCACTCCTGCAATAAATCTTAACTTCCTTATTAGGAACTCTGCCAGTTTCATATTTCAGGATAACAATCAGGATCGGTTGAAAAAAGAATCCACGTTTTCAGAATAATTTTTCCGGGCGTCCAGGGCCGGCCTCTCTCCAGCAATAAATCTTAACTTCCCTATTAGGAACTCTGCCAGTTTCATATTTCACGGTAACAATCAGGATCGGTTGAGAAAATAATCCAGGCGTTCAGAATAATTTTTCCGGGCGTCCAGGGCCGGCTTTACTCCTGCAATAAATCTTAACTTCCTTATTAGGAACTCTGCCAGTTTCATATTCCAGGATAACAATCAGGATCAGTTGAGAAAAGAATACACATGTTCGGAATAATTTTTCCGGGCGTCCAGGGCCGGCTTCACTCCAGCAATAAATCTTAACTTCCTTATAAGGAACTCTGCCAGTTTCATAATCCAGGGTAACAATTAGGATCAGTTGAGAAAAGAATCCACGTGTTCAGAATAATTTTTCCGGGCGTCCAGGGCCGGCCTCTTTCCAGCAATAAATCTTAACTTCCTTATAAGGAACTCTGCCAGTTTCATATTCCAGGGTAACAATCAGGATCAGTTGAGAAAAGAATCCACGTGTTCAGAATAATTTTTCAGGGTGTCCAGGGCCGGCTTCACTCCTGCAATAAATCTTAACTTCCTTATAAGGAACTCTGCCAGTTTCATAATCCAGGGTAACAATCAGGATCAGTTGAGAAAAGAATCCACGTGTTCAGAATAATTTTTCCGGGCGTCCAGGGCCGGCCTCTCTCCAGCAATAAATCTTAACTTCCTTATAAGGAACTCTGCCAGTTTCATATTCCAGGGTAACAATCAGGATCAGTTGAGAAAAGAATCCACGTGTTCAGAATAATTTTTCAGGGTGTCCAGGGCCGGCTTCACTCCTGCAATAAATCTTAACTTCCTTATAAGGAACTCTGCCAGTTTCATAATCCAGGGTAACAATCAGGATCAGTTGAGAAAAGAATCCACGTGTTCAGAATATTTTTTCCGGGCGTCCAGGGCCGGCTTCACTCCAGCAGTAAATCTTAACTTCCTTATAAGGAACTCTGCCAGTTTCATATTCCAGGGTAACAATCAGGATCAGTTGAGAAAAGAATCCACGTGTTCAGAATAATTTTTCAGGGTGTCCAGGGCCGGCTTCACTCCTGCAATAAATCTCAACTTCCTTATTAGGAACTCTGCCAGTTTCATATTCCAGAATAACAATCAGGATCAGTTGAGAAAAGAATCCACATGTTCAGAATAATTTTTCCGGGCGTCCAGGGCCGGCTTCACTCCAGCAATAAATACTAACTTCCTTATTAGGAACTCTGCCAGTTTCAGAACATGTGGATTCTTTTCTCAACTGATCCTGATTGTTAGAAGTGCGTTAGAAGTACAGTTTAAACGATGCCAACTTTTATTTTGGGGATTGTATGACTTTGTACAAATATCCCTAGACTTTTCCGATGTGTATATAGTATTAATAATCAGTATTGGTATCATACTCACTATACTGTTTTTCATGTTTGAAGTTTATTGCAAACTGTTACAGTTTATTGAAAAATAGTAAATGTTCGCTCAACTCTAGTTGTTTTTAGTTATTTTCACTGTACGAGTAACTTAAGTTACTGAAAAACATCACACTCAACGGTCTACGGGGGAGATAAGGTTTATTCTAAGCGAGTAAAAGACTGCTTTCTCCACAACCTCAAATTTTACATATAATCAAATAGAAAGCCAACGAAAAATTAATTTTACATTTCAATTCACATCTTGTCACTATGATGCCAGTCAAGGCTAACGTTATTATTGCTACAACAATGTTAGAATAATATTCTTTAACAAGAGATTGAATGAAATACACGCAAAATGCATAAGACAGCAACTGTTGTAGAATATTTTTTCAATCTCAAGTGAGAGAACGTTAGTATTTTGTTATCAAATTTGTTTTCCGAATTGGCAAAGTCTGTAACGGTTGTGGAGAAAATATACTAATGGAATAACATTTTTGTAAACTGTTGATATTCCGAAAAATATACAAAGTGCTAGCGACTGAATGGTCGCTACAATAGCTTTTTTCAGGGCCACATTGAAAAAACATATGGGATGATCCCCACTTTGATGTCTGTATAGTTTGGTACCAATTTCACCAAATACGATATTTCCTTTGTGCGCACTCAGGACAGGTTTTACGGGGTTGATTTATTTTCCTAATTTTCAAAATCCAAAACTCATCTCAACAAGATATTTTCCCTACTTTGAGTGCGCCATTTATCTGTTCATTGTTTCCTGTGGTCCCTAACCTGTTAGAAATGTGTGAAGATTACATTAAATCTTATAAGTGACTGAAAAACAAAATATGTGAGCTCTAACACGAAACTCGGGCAAACGTTAGATTACATACAAAAAAACTTGGTTTGTCAGACCTTGGAACGGTTAATTTCATTGAGAACGTACACGTATGATTATTTATTTCCATTCTCTTTATTTGTTGGCTACCGATGCAATTACTCTAGATGTAACATTTTGATATTTGATTGATTTATAACTAAATAACTCGCGAGTCGCCTTCATATCCTATATAAAAGCTTTTGATTGTAATTCACATTTCACAATAACGTTCGTTCACCGCCTTTGTGTGTCTAGGTATTTGTAAATATTTAAATCCACCGAATAACTAGTGATTTTTAAAAATCAGTTGGTGTATAGTTCGTGACAGATGTTCCTTTCGGATACACTAATAAGAATGACTTATTCCATAAAGAAAATGAATTTTGTCTATATATTTCCGCTGCGTTTTATTCATGTTTATGTTTATATCTCAATAGAACTAATGGTCTAATTACTATGGATTTAATGTGTGCTGGGTAGGCCTTGTTGTTAATTTTTACGCAACAGTGAATCGTGGAGGACTATTCCCAACCGGTGACAAGATTTTTAAATCTGAAGATAAAAAAGCCTTGCCCTGCCTGTATCATTGACAGTAATTTGTATCAAAAGGCAAGTGTGAGTTATAATTAAGGGCAGAGGGCAGAGGCCGTAGGATTTCAATTACGAGC
Organism: Chrysolina haemoptera; assembly: GCA_958298965.1. Lineage (NCBI taxonomy): Eukaryota > Metazoa > Arthropoda > Insecta > Coleoptera > Chrysomelidae > Chrysolina > Chrysolina haemoptera. The sequence goes on along the minus strand of OY282602.1, from coordinate 16,731,909 downwards.
ACTTGCAGAACAATTTCGAGGATTGTAATACAACGTTTTTTTAGGTTGACACACACTTATGCATATACAGTGACCGCCAAAAAGTATGTACCATATGGGAAAAAAGTTTATTATTAGAGCATTGGAAAAAAGATTCTTGGGAAAAGTTTGTGCATGTCCGATAACCTAAAAATCGATTTTGACACATGTCACGTGATGGCTGGTATGGCGGCAAATTGAAAAAAATTACTATGAAAAGGCTGAAAGTCGGGTAAAATGGCAAGATATCGAAAAAAATTATTTGAAAAAGGTGCTTGTTCAAATATTGTCAAATACATGGTATCCTATCGCTCACATACAATATATCGCTTATTTGGAAAGTAAAAAAAAAATAAAAAACTCAAACAAAAAAAATTACAAAATAGTTATTTATGATACAAGTGTTAAAAGTGGCATTTTATTTTGTGAGTGGGGAATATTGCGAAACGAGCTTTAGCGAGTGGAGCAACCCCACAAGCAAAATAAAATCACTTTTAACAAATGTATCATACACATTTTTTTGTACAACAGTTACTGCTAGTAAGAAAAAAACAAAAAAAATATAAGATCCATGAGGATTCGAACACACAATCTTTGGATTACAAAGATGCTCCAACTATAATAAACCCCAACGCACTTTATTTGTGAATGTCCTTATTTGTCAGTGATGAAGGACCTTAACAGTTGGACTGGATACTAATTCGTTTGTAACTTTAAAAGGAATTAGTATTACCAATTGTACAAACGGCCAAATACATGTGCGAACTTTCATAAATGATTCCTCTTGATTATGTGTTCTGATTATAATATCTGATTGAAGTATTTCTATTAGAGAGATCTATATTCCTGAGTATCCATCATCTCATCTGTCTTTTTACTTTCAACACTAGTGTTAAAAGTATTTTTAACACTAGTGTTAAAAGTGATTTCGTGAAAACGTCAGTTTTTAGTTCATAAGTCAATGAATTAAAAACGCCATGTTTAATGACAGTTGTCCAAAAATTGTCTTTTCGGCACGTGCTGAGAACATCATAAAAAATGAAATTTCGAATGTTGTGAACGAAAATCAACACTTCCGATTTTTTTATGTTGTCAGCCGGCTGCAGACTGACGAGCGATCCTAATACCTCATTCTACATAACATTTTTACTTACCATAAGGTCAAGGTTCAACTCGGTTGCTACCCAATCTCTGGCTTGTTTGAACTCTTCCTTCATACCCATGATGTATAAAGTGTCAAGCCCGTCGATGATGGTTGCTCCCAACGGCAACGAACCAAAAATACTGCCCCCATGGCCCCTTTTGCTAAGAGGTTTGAGTTCATTTTTTCCCCAAGCATAACGTACGTAGTTGTCCCAAGCATGCTTCATCATCTGAAATAAAAATTAAAAGTTTCAGAAAAATATTTATAAATCATTATTTATAAATCAACTTATTATTGACGACTTAAAAAAACGTTCGAAAATAACAGCTTTTGTGGTTATTCTCAATAGGGAGTTTTCAGGCCACTTAAAATAACAATTTTTGTCGTTATCGTTATTTGTGCGACTGCGCAGTAAGGGAAATGAGGGGAGGCAAATCAAATAGCGATAACGTCCAACGCGAGTCCAACGTTATTAACGAGGGATTAGAATAACGAAGTTTGTGTTTATCGTTATCACAGAACGGTAATTTTTATTCACGAAACGCAAAGTTACCGCATTTTCCTTACTTACACTTGTATTTATACAAATCTTGCATTATTCGTAATATTCCTGCCCCCTTTTTATGATAATTTCAATATGTTCATCCATTTTAAAGAAGTATATCAACAAAATGACCTTTTGCTAACGTCAAAACTCATAAGTTATGTTTAGTTTCTTAACGGATTTTAACGTTATCTTCCTCTACGTTCCAAAAACTCTTTAAAATCAACCAGTCGTTATCCTTATCATTATTGAGAATAACCACAAAAGCTGTTATTTTCCAACGTTATTTTAAGTGGCTTAAAAACTCCCTATTAACGATAAGGGTAACTACTGGTTGATTTTGAAGACTTTTTGGAACGTAGAGAGATGTTAGCGCGCCCGACTAGAGATTGGGAAGCCCGGGTTCAATCCCCGGCTGGTCCGCATTTTTATTTAAGTTTTTCAAAATTTTCATTTTCATGTCTATATTGCCGCTAAACTTTCCCTTCATATTATTCACAGACACCAAACCTAATCAACTTTATATTTATTTTCGGCTGAGTCGTGCATACTTGAGATTCGTAGTCTGAAGTAATTTGATGAGCTGGTGAACCACGGAGCTCACAAAACTTCAGAAAAAATGGCGCAAATGTGCGGAATATTCCAAAACACTGCAAGAATATAACAAAACAATCAGAGGGGAGCAAAGGAAAGCATAGAACAAACCTTAGAAAGCCCAAGACTCCTCGTATACTTTCCAAAAACCCCATAAACCCAGTGAGGACTCTAAAAAAAACACTGGAGGCCACACAAATACTGGAAAAGAAACAAATGAGCTACTGCTCAACATTTTCCAGGGTCCACTATCGTCACAAATCCCAGCAATGAAACCCCTGTCAACCTCCAACTAAGTGCGAACAAGGCTGACTGTTCTACTGCAGCAGGGAATTGAAGATAGCACCAGAACTATGCAGACTGTACAGGATGATCCTAGCATTTGGCTGGCTACCACAAACATGGAAATCTGTGAACGTGGCCTTTATTTCAAAACGACCAGGCCAAGGACTATAGACCGATAAGCCTATCTTCCTTTCTTTCTAACAACAAAATCGTGCGAGACGGCTTTGCACCAATTGGTGTCAAGGCTGGAAGACCCTCTGACAAAAAAAGAAATATCGAAGGAGCCTTTGACAATACATCCTTCGGAAGCATGGTCTCAGCGGCCAGGAGGAGAAGCGTTGATGAAACCACCTGCAGATGGATACTCTCAATGCTCCAAAATTTGAATGCCCAGACCAAAATGTTTGAAGACTCCGCCCAGCTGGAAATTGCCAGGAGAACCCCAGCAAAACCCCTCATTCCCTTCACACGTAAAAGAATTCTGGGAGGCATGAAATTACCAAATTCTTTGGCGAAACACTAAGTTGCTGATCATGTCAAATACTTAGGGCTGTTTCTGGAAAAGAAACTAACCTGGATCATGCAACTGCAACATGTAAACAATAAAAGTAAATCATCATTCATGATGTGCGGAAGAGCTTTTGGAAAAACATGGGGACTGAAACTGAAAGTCATGAACTGGCTATACACGGCAATCATAAGACCTAGAATCACATACGGCTCGCTGTTGTGATGGCCCAAAGTGAAACAAAGACAGGCAAAACTTCGGTAAACTTCAGAGACTCGCTTGTCTTTGTATCACTAGGCTATGAGCAGCACTCCGACCGCTGCTATGGAAATCATCCTAAACCTCCCACCCTTGGACATAACAGTCCACCCATACCAACAGGTAATTGGAGATCCCAACCACAAATTGAGCACACCAAAATCACTCATGGAGTCAACATTACCGAACTGGAAATGATATCAGACTACATGCTACCCCGCGACTCATACGAAGAACCATTCAGAACACAGCTCAAGTGGGACGAATGGGACTCGGGAGTAGCAAGAGAAACGTAATACTTTCACTTAGCAATAACACCACAGTATCCCAAACTGAGACACATGCCATAAGGACATGCCTACAGATGAATCTAGATAGTTGGTATGAAAGAAAACACATCTACATTCTATCTGACAGCCAGAGCGCAATAAAAGCTATGAAATTTAGTACAGATCAAGTCAAAGCAGGTTTGGGAATGCCTTCAGAGCCTCAATGAAAAACAACAAGGTAATGAAAAAGCAGAATAGTACAATGACCCCAGCTGGTCTCAGTGTTAAGGGACACCCTCACAGGTACATCCTGCATCTGGCTCGTCAGCTTCAAACCAACCAAAGATTGAATTTTGGGTTAGTTATTTGGTTGCAACTCTATTTTCTTCCATTGACAAGATTGAAAGAATTCAAAACAAATTCTTTAGATATCTGAATTTCAAAGTAACAGGAAATTATAACGTCCTTAAACTACGTGAACCAAACAATTTTTCAACTCTTGAGAATAAAAGAAAGATTATCGATATCTATATCTATATTATTCAAAATAGTTAATGGTACGATTGATTCCCTAGACCTTTTGTGCTCGGTTCCCTTTCTGGTTCCTGCGAGGCCTACTACATTGTTTTCCTAATTAATATGAGTCATAATTTTTAGAATGTGTCTTTATTATGATACTTTTTCTTATAGATATGTTTTCTGTTGATGCTGTTGTGGACTTCATTGTGTTTGTTTCCAGAATCTTATTATAAATAAGTAAATCAATAAAGTGTGCTGTAATTTCTATTTAGTTGGCACAGAAATCACAGGATTCTACAGAGAGACAATGGAATTAATGTCTTATTCAACAAATCGCAATGGCACCAACATGATAAACTTTGACCCTTTTATTAATGTGAATGAATAAGACAAGAAAAATTGAAGTGGTTGTAGCAACGGGCGTAGCCCATTTCGTCCCGAAAATGTGAAATACCAGGTAAGATGAATTTTAATGAGCTTGGGTAAATGCCCATTTCGGCCCACAACGTAGGTAAACTAATTAAAAGGTACTTTGAAGGATATTTGGATTGGGATAATTATTTATACATTGTTAGGGGCGCTTATTGTTAGATTATTTAGTTCCACAGTAGCTTCTAAACTGTAATAATCTAGTACATCGAATCAAAACCATTCACACGGGGCAGAGTTGGAAAATGTCTTGCAACGGCAAATATTAAGTTCTACAGCGAGGAGGAAAGCTGAATCGGACATATGTGAGAAACCCGCAAAAATAATAAGAAAAGCTTTGTCGAAGCAACCAGAACAGGATGCTCTCACCCGGAAGGACTTGAAATGTGTGAGGAAGAACATCTACTATGCTCGGAGGAAATCGCTGCCAGCATTACCTAAGTCAGTCACAGAAGTCCACGCAGTGTTAGCTGCAATGGAGTTAAAAACTAATAAAGGTGAAGATTTTGTGTTAATTAATGACGAAACCTTAAATTTAATAATATTTTCCTGTCATTCTAATTTAAATTTTTTGTGTAAAGCAGAGATTTTATATATGGATGGGACCTTCTCTTATTGCACAAAATTTTTTAAACAACTTTTCACTATGCACGGCTATTTTAATGGACACTATATTCCGTTAGTTCTGTTTGTTAAAAGATAAACGTGAAGAAACATATCGCTTGTGCCTGTCTAAGATATATGATTTATGTGACAATTATAAAGATGATAAGTCATATGTTGGCAAATGGCTGCACTATTGTTTTGGACTTCTCTTTTTAGAACTCAATGAAGTAGATAATTTCTATTTTTTTGAGTTATATGAAATTAAGCCTCAAAATACAAATTTAGAAAAAAATTCAGATTATCTTCTTGAACATTATTTAACCAACGAATCAAAATTTCCACCTCACGTTTGGGCAAGTGCTTCTGCAGATTTAAATAAAACTACCAATGCTTGTGAATCGTTTCACGCACATTTTAACAATTCAATGTATCATACTCACCCATCTATATTTATTTTTGTTAAAGAACTTTTGAATGTACAAATAGAAACATACGTAAATTGTAATAGTATTGGCATTACAAGTATGTCTAGAAATTTAGGAAAGAAAAAACAAAAGTTTATGGAGGAACAAATACAAAAATATAAGAACAAGGAAATTTCAAAATTAGATTATGTGAAAATTGTATCATATTATCATTCTAATAAGTAGCATTAAGGCGATTTTTGTACATATTGATAAATTAATAAACTTTTTAACAAAATTGAATGATATATGTTGTTATTTCTCTGTGTATAGTTACAGATCTTGTGAACGCATTAGATTTAAAATTCTAATTAGGTACCTAATTACTAGTCCACCGTTAAACCCTCCGGGCCGAAATGGGTACATTTTGTGTTTGGGGCCGAAGTGGGCTCTTTTTATGCACGGTACCTGCCATCTCGGGCCGAAATGGGCTACGCCCGTAGCAACGTTGGTGAAAATAGGTGTGTATCACTGCTGTACAAGAAAAACAGAATTAACCGATATATAGGAAACTTGGTATACTGAAATAGTATATTGTGCAACGAGTGGGGAAAGTTCAACTTTTCTCACAAGTGTGGAGGTTTGTGGCACTAGCCTGAAGGGCGAGGGCCGCAAACACACGAGTGAGAAGAATAACTTTCCCCACATGTTGTACACTATACTTTTTCCACAACTGCACAAATTTAAAGAATCCAAGTAATGTAACTACATATTTATTTTTATTGTTAGCAAAACTAAACCAGCAATAAAGTATCCTACCTCTTGACAGTGGAATACTTTATTTGAAATTGACTTAATAAAAATATCAAGATGTATATTAAAATAAAAAAAATAGCCTGACCCGGGATTCACATTCCATTATACCATGGAACCCTTGGCACTTTCCATTTATTCAATAGTACATAGACGTATCTAACAGAATTTGAAATAGAATGTTTAAACCAACTATAAAAAGCTATTTAAGAAATTAAAAGAGTTCTATAGGTAATCTGACAGTTCTTGACAGCTGTGACAACTATTTAAAGCTGAACGGCAGCCAACTATTTTTGTCGATATTTGTTGATTCTCCATATAAATGTATGTGGTGTGGGTAAAGTGCCGTGAGAAATAATATTTCTCACAGTATATTGAAAGTAAGTAAGCTATGAGAAATACGCAACTTTTCATAGCAGTTGTAGAAAAATTAATAATTATAACTAATTTACAAAGGGTCTCCTTGTAATAGCTTGAATAACGCGAAGAGCTATTATTTTCAAGAACTGCATAATTTGAAGTACCTTCTTGATCTCTTCTCTCCTCAGATCATTTCCCCCTCCAGTTATATTGATACTGACACTACCATTTCCGTATACTTCTAGTCTAGTCTCTGTGAGTCTATCAACTACCCTCCGAGTATGTTTCCTTGGGTCTTTCACATGGTCATATACTTCGTAATATGAGGGGTCTGTCAAGTTCTGAACTGAAACATCATCCATCGAAGACCTGGGAGATCTTGTTTGGTGTTTAGTAAAATACACCCCCGTCCACGCCATTACCATCAGAGTACCCCCCAGCATCGGAGCAGCAACTTTGGCAATCATTTTTCTGTGGTCGATATCACGGAGGTATCACACTGAGAAAACTGTCAAGCGCACAGGTACATGGAAGACACGAACGCGAAACAAACAGTTCCACCCCAATTACCGCTTCTATGGCGTGCTCGAACCGATACTGGTGGGAAAGATACGTTCATGTCTTGAAATGAGTTATCACGAGTGTTATCGATGCGTGGTGTAATTTCGAGAATAAACAGCAAAGAGCATTATTTGTCGGATGGGAATCGCGTGGCAACGGCAGGCCAATCAATGCAGAGGCGAGAGAGTTTTGTATGTCGGCATGGCACGCGACGATAAGAAACAAAAGCTTAATGATTCGCCTCGGGTGATTATACACTTTTGTATTGAGTTGTTGTTGTTTTGATGCAGCTTTTTCGGCGGGCATACATCACGAAATTAATGGTCGTACGTTTGTGGATATCTCAAGACAGGAACTAATTGTTAGTTGATTCAATAATTACAGGTTTTTAAGTTCGTATGACGCTACCGGAGATTAACTGAAAAATGTGTTCTTCCACAATAACCGCACACGATCTATCCAAACAGCTAACGAAAGAATTTTCAGTTCAGAATTAGTACGGTAACCACAGACAAATGTAAGCCACAAGTGAAGAATGAATCGTAGCACTTTGAAACTCGGCACATGACTTCTTGACATCATATATTGTAAGAAAAAAAAAATGTTTACCAAAATATCGGAGGAAGAACCCAATATAATTTTTTTTTGCTGTTAATTTGGAAAGTATAAGATTTATCAAGAAACAATTTCAACAAGGTTAAAGATAATTCAATTCCCCACAAGAAATATACTTGGTAAGTTAGATTTGTCATAACTTTGCTAAAAATTATAGTAGAAGGAAAAGAAAAAGTGTATATCGTTCCTGAAGACTTCTACTTTCTCATGCAAATATAACATGTGCGCATCTGAGAACCTAAAATGTGTTTTGTCCCACTTCACATAACCCTACTACGATATTTACGGAGGATCCGAAAGTCATGGATATTTTAGTTGATATGAAATAGTTATACTGAAGCAGAAATCAGTACACTGTTTGGACCAAATGTAACGATTTTAGACTAGTGAGACATATCTCACTTATTAATACATGCCAAAGAAAAAACTGGGTTTTACCACTGCCTCAGTTTTCAACTCACCCATAATCCCGGAAATTTCTTCAGTAAATGTTGGAAATAATCGCTCATACACTGAGAGAAATCTGGAGAACATATTGGTATATTCAAGAAATTATGATAAAATTAACAATATTTTTTAGTAACTCTAATAACTTGGATAGTAAGTGGTAAAATAACAATAAATTGTTAAAATATTTTATGGTTAAGCTTGAGGTTTGATCTTCACAATAGTGTTATTAAACATATATACAGGATATGAATAAATGATTATTTTCAACATTTACTGAAGATAATGCCGGTTTTATGGGTAGGTTGAAAATGAGGCAGGAGTAAAACAAACCTTTTTTTTGGCATATATAAGTGGAATCTGTCTGCATATTTTAGTCCAAAGAGGGCATGGGTTGCTGCTTTAGTATAATAATTCCATATTTATTAAATTATTCATGATTTCCGAATTATCCGCAAACATCTCCGTGAAGTGCGACACCTTTTAAGGTCATATTTATCAAATAGGACTTGATTTGTTGAATATGAAGGAGTCAAATCATCAACATTTATTGCTACATCGGGTGTTCCTCAGGGTTCTAACTTAGGACCCCTTCTATTCCTTCTGTTTATTAATGACATAACAAACTGTATAAATTCCCACAAATTATTATATGCTGATGACATGAAAATTTTCAGGAAAGTAGAAAATGTATCTGACGTAACTTACTACAGAAGGATATAGAAAATCTCTCTAGTTGGTGTGAGAAAAACAAACTAGGATTAAATATCGATAAATGCAAAATTATGTCATTCACAAATTCCAAACAAATTCCAGTTGAATTTAATTATCAAATCAACAACTCAAACTTAACTCCTGTTTCTGAATTTAAAGACCTTGGCGTAACATTTGATCCTAAGTTAACATTTTCGAAACACATAGATAAAACTATCTCAAGAGCCGCCAGGTCTTTGGGATTCTTAATAAGGAATTGTAAGGAATTCACCTCAACAGATTCCCTACGCACCCTGTACTATTTATTCTCATGTCAGAAGTAAACTCGAATACTGCAGCCCAGTGTGGAATCCCAATCACTTGAAGTTCATCTCCAATATTGAAAGTATTCAAGGAAATTTTTAAAATTTTGCTATCTGAAAAAGCACGGACGCTATCCTGAGAGAGGATACAACTACAATTTGCTTCTTGAAGAATTTAGTCTGTGCTCTTTGAGAAAGCACCGTGAAAAAGGCGACTTAATATTTATGTATAAAATTGTCAACAACTTAAGATTTATCAGCCCTACTACCCTTTCTTAACTTCAATGTTCCACGTGTGACATCTAGATCTCGACTATTATTCAACATTGGGACTACACACACGCTTCATCATTTTCACTGTCCCATCTCTACAATGTGTCGTAGTTATAATATCTTAAACAATGTAGATATCTTCTTTAGGCTATCACATTTCAAAAACGCAATACATCACCTGTTACCCAACTAATAATACAGATGGATGTATTCAATAAATAAATAAATAAAACTCATTTTAGGTACTCAAATAATCGCATATTATATTTGCATGAGAAGGTAGGAGTCTTCAGAAACGATGTGAACTTTTCCTTTTCCTTCTCCGATCATTTTTAGCAGAGTTATTATGACCAATCAAATATACTGCCAGAACTGAAATTTGATATCGGCGTTCAATCTGAGAAAACGAGGGACTTTCATAAAAAATTACTAGGGATCATTTTTGTGGAGAATTGAATTATCTTTCACCCTGTTGAGTTGTTTTTCCGATAAATCATATACTTTCCAAGATTACAGCAAAAATCTATTTATTTATTTTTAAACGAAAAAAAAAATGTTCCACCCCTGGAATTTTGGAAAATAATTTTTTTTCGTGTTTATCACGGTTCCACCTACTAGCATACCAAGTTTGGTGGTGTTACAATAATTGATCCTAGTCTAAAAACCCAATCGTACTGGATTATTCCGTATTAGTGCTATTGCATAATAGTCTTGTGGTATAATGTACCGTGCAGTGAATATTGGATACCTATGCATAATATATGAATGGTAATAACATCGACCCAATCGAGAAACACTGCTTCGAAATTCCCAGCTCCCTACTCCCTACTCAAAATTCATGGAGATTCTCCGTATAATACGGAATGCAATATTGGGAGTTTCACAAAGAGAAAACGGCACTTCGAGACAGACAATCATTAACTAATACTGGAAAATGGATTATGTAAACCTATACAAAGGGTACTGTCGTCGTCATGTCTCCAACAGAAAACATCTACCCCCTACGACAGTAGAATTACACCTGTTGGATTCTTGGCGAAGATATCCACAAGAACCAATTTGCAATGCTTGAGATATCTTACAGCCAAAATAAAGTTTCGATTCAAATGGGGAAACACCTATCAGTTTATAATCCAGTACGATTGGGTTTTCGGACGAGGATTGATTCTAGCACCACCAAACTTGGTGTGCTAGTGGTTGAAACCATGATAAAAATCGAAACTTGTGCGAGCCAAGGATTAACGAGGTCTTACCTTTCAACGTGCGATTCTTAGCACTTTTACGGGCCATCAGATAAAAATCTGAAGTCGCTGAGGATTCGAACCTAGCCGACCAGCAGTCAATGGTTTGGAACGCTTCAGTCTCAACCACTGAACTACTTGACCCTTACATAAACATAAAAAAAAATTGTTTTCCGAAATTAAAAGTAATAAATAGATTTTTGCTGTAATCTTGGAAAGTATATGATTTATCGAAAAAACATCTCAACACGGTGAAAGACAATTCAATTCTCCACAAAAATGATCAGAAAACGTGATTGAACGCCGTCATCAAATTTCAAGAAAAGGAAAAGTTCATATCGTTTCTGAAGACTCCTACCTTCTCATGCAAATATAATATGGGAGTATTTGAGTACCTAAAACGTGTTTTGTCGCACTTCGCGAAGATTTTTGCGGATGATTCGAAAATCATCAATAATTTTGTAAATAAGGAATTATTATACAAAAGCAGCAATCCGTAGGCTATATGCAACAATTTTAGGCCAGTATTAGACTATAAAAGTTCTTTGTCAAAGATCTTTTATAAAATATGTTGATCAATTTCATTGGTAATATTTCTATCGCAATAAAACTGTCTGCTTGTTGTTGCACATTACACTGTCATAGAAATATGATTAGTAAAATGAGTGATAAGAGATTAATAGCTTGTGCAGTTGCGATAAGTGCGGCTGTGGTTACAACGTGTTTGGTATTAAAAAAGAAAAAAGGAAAATCTGGCCGACTTTGGCCGACTAGCGAAAACCCAAAACCTCATATAATTTGTGCCTGGTCCATAACTTGATGACTAAAGCTTTCAGGACGAATAGTTATAGTGCAAAATCTTGAAAAATAGTTTTATATACACTTGTTAATTTTTTCTATTTCTGGTTGAGTGGCCCCTCAATAATGCCACCCGAGATCCTACCTATACTTACTATCAATTTGCAAGTTTTTTGGCGTACCATATAAGCTTAATATTTACATTCATTTTTGTGAAACTTATCTTCATTTTCTACGATAAGTACCGGCTTCGTAACCCATTTAACTTTGTTTCATATCCTCTACTTTGCACTCTTTCCTCATTGTCCTTATTGTCTCGACAATCGTTTTATAGATGCAGTCTTTTATTTCTATTTTTATAATCGGGATGATGATGGTTGTATAGCATCTCGTAACTTTCGTGTTCGGAAATTAGCAATTTTGTTGCAGCAATGTACCAAAAAAACTTGTCTTCCGCCATATTGTTTTGAAATTGTAAAATCTTTCATCAAATATAACAGATTGGTATTATATTTTATCAAATATATTTTATAAAACAAATATTTTGTAACATTTCGTATATTACACCGTAAAATTTTTCATCAAAGATCTTTTATAAGAATCTTTGACAAAGAAATTTTATAGTCTAATATCGGCCTTAGAGTAGTGTAGGTCCCACTTATACATGCCAAAAAAAAATTATTTTACTCCTGCCTCATTTTCAACTTACCCATAAAATAGGCATTCTCTTCAGTAAATGTTGAAAATAATCGCTTTTTCATATTCTACAAGCTTGAAATCACATACTTCATTTTTTATGTAGGATGTGTATGAGCGATTATTAAACATTTACTGGAGAAATTGCCGGGATTATGGGTAAGTTGAAACTGAAGCAGGAGTAAAACCCAGTTTTTTCTTTGGCATGTATAAGTGAGTCCCACTAGTCTGAAATCGTTGCGTATGGTCCACAGAGGGTACTGATTCCTGCTTCAGTATAATTATTTCATATCAACTAAAATATCCATGACTATCGGATCCTCCGTAAATATTGTAGAAGGTTTATGGGAAGATGGGATAAAACACATTGGGTATACTCAGATACTCACATGTTATATTTGCATGAGGAAGTTGAAATTTTCAGGAACGATATACACTTTTTCTTTTCCTTCTACTATATTTTTTATCAAGGTTATAACAAATCTAATTTTCGGCCCTACCGGAAATGGCAGTGGCGGATTAACGCAAGCTTGAAATTTGATATCGGAATTCAACCAAGTTTTCTGAGAAAACGAGCGCATTTTGAGAGAAATTACTAGGTATATTTCTTGTGGAGAATTGAATTATCTTTCGCCTCGTTGAAATTGTTTCTTGATAAATCTTATACTTTCCGAAACAACAGCAAAAAAAAATTACAATTTTTTTAAATAATGATTTGTTTGGGTTCCACCCCTGATTTTTTGGTAAACAATTTTTTTCTAACAATACATGAAGTCATGTGCCGAGTTTCAAAGTGTTAGGATTCATTCTTACATTTGTCTGTGGTTACTATTCATGGTTACTACTTATTATCAACGAAGGTTAGCTCACCTGATTGAATAAAAAAATATGTTAACCTTAAGCTAGAAATTCCAAAGATATACACAGAAGGCATCCCTAGGTTCCAAAGAGCACTCGAGTGACCATTAAGTCGACTTTAGAATGAGGTCAAAAACATTTCCCAGAGTGAACGACATTTGGTGATGGAAGATCAATAACTGTGTTAAAAAAATGGATTAGATAAATCCAATATTCCACACAAAACTATTCAATTGAACATTCATATTTCCATTCATATTAAAAATATAGATAAAATTGTAAAGCGTACACTACATGGCATATGAATATATAAAATTTTGACTAGAAGCATCACAAAGGACCTGAGCCAATTGGCCATATGCATTTCTTTTTGATATCAATCTTATACAAGAATATTTATATTTATATTGAATAAAGTGTATCATCACTTATGATTTTGATCTCTTAGGTATTATGTCTTGAAGAATAGTATATTGTGCAACAAGTGGGAAAAGTAACTTTCTCCATATCTTGGATAATATACTTTTTCTACAACTGCACAAATTTGAAAAATACAAGTATTGTAACTCAATATTTATTTTTATTGTTGGCAAAACTAAAATGGCAATAAAGTATTCTACCTCTAATAGTTGAATAATTTATTTAAAATTGACTTAATAAAGATATCAAGATGTAAATTAAAAAAAAAATCCTGGGGTGGATGTCGAACCCGGACCGCCTGCCTGGCAGGCTAACTAAACTAACTAAAAAGGTTTCTATTATGGATTGTCAATATACATTTCATGAGTAATGACATGTCATTATACATCATTCTCGTTCTACATAACCCAGGGGGTTAGGGGAAGGACGAGAAGATAGGCGCAAAATTAGCATCTCTTCTGCTCCGATCAGGGTAGCAGAAGAGCGCCTTGCTAAGCGAACATAGCCACCCCCGCGAGAGGGCGCTGTAGTCCGCCCGCGCTGATGTTAACGCTGGCCGGACATTTCATCACATCACGGTTGTAGTTCGGCATGATACACGCCTCCTGCAAAGCTCATGCGTGTTGTTGATTTTAATTCTATGCAGATATTGCTCTTTGCAGGTTATGAGGCTGGTTGTTTCAAGGCTGAATCCCGGAAAAGGCTGAAGCAATCCTGGCAGGCTGATTCACAAGCCATTACGCCATGGAGCCATTGGTACTCTTTATTTGTTCAATAATATATATACGTGTCTAACAGATTTTGAAATGAAATTTTCAAACCGACTACAAAAAGCTAAGTTAATTCGAGGAAAAAAGCGAAGCAAATTCAAAACATAGTTTACTTCTTTATCAAAACACAAATTTAAAAAACTTCTTTAGGCAATCTGACAGTTCTTGACAGCTGTGACAACTATTTAAAGCTGAACAGCAGCCAACTAGTTTTTGTCGATATTTGTTGATTCTCCATATAAATGTATGTGGTGTGGGCAAAGTGCCGTGAGAAATAATATTTCTCACAGTAAGAAAAAAACATGGTTTTGAAACTAAGTAAGCTATGAGAAATACGCTACTTTTCATAGCAGTTGTAGAAAAAAAAAATTGCAGTCAGTCAACCATTTTGTGCAACTTTTTTGCACATGTCAATAGCATCGATATTCGATGATAAAATTATCGCGGGGTCGTAGGAACAATACTTGTGCGAAAGTGATTATTAGTGTGGAAAATATCACTATATCAATATCCAATATCACATTTGGAGGTACTGAGCATTTAACACTGCTGCTATCTCTGCTAGAATATACAGTATGTTTTTTTTTATCTGTTCGGCTTGGGAATAATAACAGGGGCTGCTTGCAGCTTATCTGATCCCCGGCTTGTACTGCCTGTTTCTTTTCTGTTTTTTCATTTAGCTGATGGGAAATAAAGACCTTTATTTTTATAGTATATTATTATTATTGTAATTGTACTATTTGTAAGCTGGTCATTTTAAGTGAAGTTTAATTTTAGCATGATTTCCAATAGGAGATTGTAAAATAAATTACTTTCGCATAACACAGCATATCACGAACATGAAATAAATAAATAAAATGTTTTTTTTGGGGCACAAATCATATTCGATCCAGATTATTGATGCCTTTTGAACGATCGATTCACGAGAATACGTCAAAATAAATGTCTCAGTGAACAGGGAAATGAACTGAAAATTAGTGACTGCGTTGTTAATTCGCGTGGAACTACAGAACTAGAAATCGAGAAATATTACTTAAGCATAGAGAAAAAATATTGGTGGTTCTTTCAGTGGCGCGTTAGCGAAGATTGACTACAAAAAATATATAAATCACCGCGAATTGTTCTGAAATTTCACAGGAGTGTTTCTACATGATAGACTAGTACCATGAACCTGAAACTTATTTATCCACATAACTCATGTGGAGTTTTTTAATAATTCAAAGTTGAGATTTCCCTTTTTTGTAATTTGATAATGAATTCATACCTGTAATTTTTAATACTCTATGTAACAAATTACCAACCCTTTGCTATATGATATTGTAATCATTAGGGGCAATAATAGTTATTTATGTATCAAGGGCGTAAAGTAGGCGTTTATGGCCGAAGGCCATAAATGCATTTTAGGCACGTGATACATAAAGGTAGCTTTTATATTGAAGAATCAATTTCAAATAAATTGATCATCACTAAAAAAAATTACAACAATTGTGCCGGAACGATACCAGACAGTTATTTGAAACAACCATCCACTTTTAAAATGAAAATACTTGTTCTTGTATCGATGCAGATACTGTAACGAAGCTTTCAGTCTGTAATGATTATGTTCAAGACAATATTCCATATTTAAGAGAATATCCCATATTTAACATCAATAACTGAACCTTCATTTTCAATGTTCACGCCTATGACTTATTTAAATATTGACAAAATATCGATTATGAACAAATGTTAGGAAGAGTCTTTCTCTATTGAACTGAAATAATTCTGATTCGTGTTAGGTCTTGCATGAAATGATGATGAATATAGATAGTTTGAGAATTTTGTCTACTTTACGGCCTGCGAGCCATAATGTGCCCGCGGGAGGTAAAGTGCCACTTCACTATTGCCGGGTGGTAAAGTGTACTTTACCGCCCGCTAGTGCATAAAGAATATATATTGATTGATTGACTATTACTGCAAATATTAATATTGTAAATTACTGAAACTAAAGGAAGGAATTAAGAAATTAATTAAAAGTAAATGAAAATTTTGATAAAATCGTTGATTATTAGAAAATTATTCATGAATAGGTTAATAGGTTAAAATACATTATAAATGGAAAAGTCCACGGAAAAAATTATTATAGCGTTTGATATGTAGATAGGTGATTTTTGGCGTGGTAGTATTTTATTATGTTTTATTTACAATAAAAATTACACCAGACCTAAGTACCTAATTACCCCCCCCCCCCCGACTCAGGTCGATGTTTGGCCTGTACAATATACCGTTTTTGCACGTTTTGCACGTTTTGCACGTTTTTGCACGACCCAGTTTTGTAAGTGCATCAAGGTGGCAACTGTATTGAAGTATTTTTGCTCTGTCTTACAACGAGCTAGTAAATGTGCTATTTATCTACATGTTACTACGTTTTCTGTTTCAGGATGAAAACTCGGACGCCCAAACAGGTGAAATCCTAAATGTAATCAAACAAATGATGAAATCAAGAGAAGTCTGGACGAGATTTTTAATAATGTATTTCATCTGGGCAGTAAACGCTTTCATTTTCTACGGACTTTCCATCAATTCTACAAGTCTTGGAGTTACAAATACCTCAATTTCGTCATCGTTAGCCTAGTGGAAATACCTGGATATACGATTGGGTTGATTTGCATTCAAAAACTTGGCAGGAGAATTTCATTACGTGGATCTTTACTGCTCTGTGGGGTGACTTGCACGTTAACGATCTTCATCAACACAGTAACAGATAACTGGGCAGTAGTCACTCTGTTTTTGGTTGGAAAACTGGGAATCACGTCAGCTTTTGGAGTCGTTTATATTTATACTGCCGAGATGCTCCCTACAACGATAAAGAGCTGGGTGTAGGAACAGCTTCAACAATTGCCCGACTGGGGGCACTTCTAGCACCTTTTGCCCCTAAGTTGGTGAGTCAAGAAGGCTGAATATTGTGAGTATTCGTCATCGTTTAAAAATATATAGATCAATAACTTTGACGATTAATTCAATATAAATGCGGAAACTGAAGTGGTTCACTACAAATAATACGAGGGTAATCTCAGAATTCTGAAGGGCTCAACGGGGTTTTTCACTTGTTGAAACTATCTCTCAAGGCGCCTCATTTATGAGAGCGCTCGGAACCACAAGAATCGCGAATTTTCATTCCAACCGAGTAACAGACAGTGCTTTCTCCACAAACACAAGTTTTACTTATAATCAAATGCAGCTGCTTTGAAACCTAACATAATTTGCATTCACGGCCTAAGGCAACAGTGGATTGTGATTAAACTTTTTGAAGAACAAGTGAATATCAAACAAGTAGACAATAGTATAGCAGCTGGGTTAGAAAGGCATTAACATAACGGAAAAAAATACAAATCCAGTAATTTCGAAACATACGAGAATAATTTCCACTCACGGCCTTATGCAACGGTGGATTTTGTTTAAACTTTTTGTGAAGAACAATTAAGTTTCAACCAAATGTACAGTAAAGAATACATTTTTGTGAAAAGCAAAAATATTGGCAGATACTAAATTTTGAAGTATTAAAATTTTTTTTGTGGGTATCACTGATCAGAGGTCTACAGCCTATGCAAACCACGCTGAAACACTGCCAGACACGCTGGGCAGACACGCTGTGGCATGGCGAATCAAACCAGTGCGCCCCAAACAAAGGTAACTGAAAGCGATTTTTATAAAATTTTAACAAATATTTCAATAATTTTTGATTGCTTTGAAAACGAAAATTCTTGCCATTCATGGTTATATTATGTTCCAAATAACAACCCATTTTCTTAATTGCTCCAATTCGGAAAAACCCTGTATGTAAAAACTCAACCACTCAACAATTCGTTCTTCAGCAAAAAATATTTTTCAATTTCCTTTCAATTTGAAACATTATTTTTGATAGGAAATTGAAAAAACTTACAGTCTAACTCCACCAAAAATATTCTTTATTGTAGCTGTCTGTCATGCAGTCAGAAGACTGACATCACGTTGAAATCATGTAGTCAGAAGACTAACATTAAGAGGGAGGACATGTTTCGAAGAATTAATCCTTCATCTTCATAGGTCAATATTTTTGGTGGAGTTAGACTGTAAGTTTTTTCAATTTCCTATTGAATCTCACCTCCACTGTATGCAATGGATCGTCTCCGATGCATTATTTTTGAGTTGAAACTGCGTCATGCCTAAACACATTTATAACTGAAGTGTCACAAACATGTACAATTAGAATAGAATATTTTCGGAATATCTCATTTCTGGACCAAAAAAAAAATTGACTGCCCAACGAATTGAAACATTTTTCTTCACTTGTTTTTTATATTTATCACTATACAATTCATAGATCCGGAAATGAAAGCATATATTATCATTATTAATGATATAAGTAAGTGCTAATAACAAGAACGAAACCAAGTGCAATGAACTAATTGCAACTCGCGTAAACTCTCGTTCGGTGAGCGTACATTGAAAATTGCAGGAGAGAATTACATTCTTTTGCAGCTCTACTGCTTATCGTGCCAATGAAAATTAATTGCAATTCGATACGTTATGGTACAAAGAACGGTTATTGATTGAGGACGTATCATTGTTCGAGTTTCTAACAACAACAATTTAACGGGTAACGGTGATAGTTGCTAGTTCTTTTATTCATTAAGTAGTTTCGTGTGTGCAAAATCGGTGAGAGTGCTTTTCCATATGGAGCACTGAATCACCCAACCTTTATTTTCGCCAAATTAAACACTTCGAATAGCTATTAATGTTAATAGGCTGGAGTGGCTAGTAAGCATAGCAATCGATGCCACTATAAACACAAAATAAAAAAAAAAGACTGGAAAGGGCTTAGATTCCTCCTTGAAATCCGATGTATCACCAAGAAATGAGGCGACACTTCAATTCAGTGTAATACGTACCTACACCTTTGAAATAATAATTATTCACACACAATAAATAAATACGAATACAAATAGTTGGATGGATGGAAGTGAATAAAGCAGTTTAGCGATAAGTTGTTTCGCAAAATAGTAAAAATATTAAAAATATTCAGAACACATATGTTTAAAAAAGAATGTCAAACCGTAAAATATGGGATATAAATGTACAAAAAATTTAAGGAGTATAATTTGAAATATTAAATTTAAATATTAAAATATTAAATGAAAAACTATAATGTCAGTGTGATATGTGACATGGTAGAAGTATCATATGACTAGCAATCTTAGGTATGTAAAATAATTAAAAAAAATACACACACCTAAACACACGCACACTCTGTAGGTGGTGGTTAAGGACGATTCTCAGAGATCAATATACAAATATCAGATTCAGAATTCATTGTTTCAATTGATTTTTTTTGAGGAATGATTTCAATTTTTTTTTAAACAGGGACAGACTTGTGATATTTTGTATTGTCTCGGAAAGTGTATTGTATAATTTTGGTCCAATGTAAGTATATGATCGTTGGCCAAGGCACTTCGACATATGTGGTAATACATATTGATTTTTTTGGCGTGTATTACAAGTATGTGATGGCAGTTGAGCTGAGTGCTTCGTCTGGTGATATTAAATGGCAACATTATAAAAGTGTAGTTGTTTCAGGTCAAAGACCATTGCTTCCTCATAAAGTCGATCTGATGGGTATTTTGGTTCTTTAGAGAGAATCAGTTTCAGAAATCTCCCCTGAATGACTACTAATGATTTGGTATGTATTTTTAATGCCCCGCCCCAAGCTATTATACCGTACCGCAGATGGCTTTCGACTAAGGCATGATAGAGTATTTTCATGTGTTTGACAGGTATTTTTTTTTTTTTTTGAATTTCGAATTCGAATAAAATTGTCTGCAGTTTTTTAACTAAATAACTTATATGCAAATTCCATCTCAAGCAAGGGTCGATTATTACACCCAAATATTTGATTTTAGTTTCAGGTAAGGTAAGGTTACTTCGATTTTGTCGTATGGCGGGAGATCTTTGTTATTGGTATAAAACGGTAGGTAGTTGGTTTTATCATAATTTATTGTCAGTAGTTTATATTCTGACTAATTTTTAATGAGGACGAAGACATGTTCCATGTTCCATTTTAATTTTGAGGTCAAGCTAGTTAGTTTCTTTGTAGAATAATGCCGTGTCGTCTGCATATCCAAGGATTTTTGCTTGACTTTGCAAGGAAAATAATTCGTTAATGTAAATATTGAATAACATGGGTCCTAATACTGTACCTTGGGGTACTCCATATTCTATTCCTTTGAGTTTGTGCTCATGACATTGTTCAACTTCACGTTGTTCTCGGTTCGTGAAATAGTTCTCAAACAACTGAAGACAGTTACCTCTTACTCCAATATCTTCCAAATATTGTAGGAGTGCGGCGCATGGCTCACCGTGTCAAAGGCCTTCGATAAGTTTAAGAATAATGTCAGACACGGCATATTATAGTTCAGAGCATTATGTATTTCATCTTTGAGATCGATTAGAGCATCCTGTATGTCGACACATTATCTCGGAAACCAAATTGCTTCTCAGAGAGTATCTTATTATATTTGGTGATGTATGAAATAAATTGTTTTCTCAAATATCTTGCATAGGTGTGTTATCAATGAGATTGGTCTATAGTTAGTTACAATGCTTTTATCGCCCTTTTTGAATATGGGAATAACTATTGTGTCTTTCAGGGCAGAAGGCCAAACTCCTAATTCCATGCATTCATTTATGACGTGTTCGAGAGGTCGAATAATGAATTCAATATCTCAATATTTCGTGGAACCCCCATTTTAACAGAATGGTTTGGGTAGAGCCTGCGGAGTTCAAAGAGTAAGTCTCGATCTTCAGTCCATTTCTCCTCCTCTTTTTTGACGATGTTCGTTTCGCCAGGAGCCGAAAACTCCATTACGAAAATCGTCTTACTTTGATGCCTTACATCAGGCTTATTGCCTTATTTGCCTGAGGGTGGGGAATGAGTAGTTCCAATATATCCGGCACTTCTTATTCTCCACAACGGACTCAATATCCCCCGGATCAAAAGGCAACACCGGTGTCTCGTCTGTACCGTACGAGTGTCGTAGATGGTAGTACAACACTCGTAGAGCCGCGTTATGCCTGTGGGTGTAGGCTGAGACCGCATATGCTGGACATGCTGTCAGCAAATGCATAAGAGTCTCAGGCGCCCCACGACACGCTCTGCATCTAGCGTCGGGATCTCTATATCACATCATGCGGCTACGGTAGACCAGGATGTTGAAGACACCATCCTGTCAAGCTATTATGAATCTCTCGGTCTCCGACTTCAGCTCATTATTATTATTATTATTATTATTATTATTATTATTATTATTATGTGAGCTCGTAGCAGCGAGTGGAACAGTGAGGGAAGGGATTTGGATAGTATGGGTGAGGGTTCAAATCCCAAATAAACCACTTTTTTTATGAAATCGATTAGTGTTCGATTTTTATTATAATTTTCAATATTTGTATCTTCAATTCCTTTTTAAGGTTGATTGTATTATGGGAATCATGACGGCAGGAAAGTTTATGATAAAAAGTGTTATTAAAAATATAACAGATTTGTTTATGATTCAGATGGTCGTCGAAAAAGTATACTGTATAATTTGCATGAAATGACCCATTTTCCACTCGTAGGTATATGAACGATTGTAGTAATCGCTTCCTCGTACTGTAACATTTCAAATACCTACTCGTGGGAAATGTACGCCATTTCATGCTCATTGTACAATATACTATTTTCTATCAACACCGATAGAAACCGAATTTACGGTGTTTGAATAACGCAATTACTACTATTGGCAGGCATTTGTTCGATCCTAAGTTGAAGGCATTTTATGTAGAAAAAAAATTCGAAATTAGTTTCTTCTCGTTCAATTTCGAATGTTGTCAAAATTTGAAACTATCGAATTCAGTGCATTTGGGTGAAACCTCGGGTGATACAAACTGTATGTTTTTTTCATGACCTTTTTAAAAGTCAGTTTAAGAACATAACGGATAATAAAAGGCCAGCCTAATTATTTTTGTAACTTCTTTCATGTCATGTAAAAGATATTTATATCAGTATATGAAATTACATGTGTGTGAAGTTAGCGACGAATTTGCCAGCGACGATTTGGTAGGGCGGATTTTATGCAATTGAAAATTCTACTTTCAGTCGATATCAAATTTTTCGGCATTGATAGGCTCGAGGTGTATGATATTCAGGTTGAAATAGAAAACAAAAGTATTGTGATCGTCTTAAAAAACCGTCAAATATTTGGAAAAATGCACTTGTTGCCATAAAAATTTGAGATTATTCTATTCTTAATTTCATTATAAGTCTGAAACGAGGAATAAATACACCTGGAAATTTTCACAGAAGGTGACTTATGTAATGAAATTATTAATAGTAATAATAGAAACACCAAATTTTCATGGATTTTAATTATTTTCCGCTTCCGTACCAATTTTTCAGATATCAACTTTCCATATTCCGAAAGAACATGCATTTTTACACCTTCTGTAAAAATTTCCAGGTGTATTTATTCCTCATTTCCGACTTATAATGGAATTAACAATAGAAATCTCAAATTTTTATGGCAACAAGTGCATTTTTCCAAATATTTGACGGTTTTTTCAGATAGACCGTCAGCTAATGACAGATTTAGGTGCCCCATTTTCGCATACAAGCCTCGAATAGGGTTGAAAAGTATACCAATTTGGAGTAAAATGAAGATATTTTTACGAGTGGCACCTGGGGATAACATATTGAAAATCGATAATTTTTTTTTGTTTCCCTCGTGTTTCTAACTACGGTACGAAACTACAGAGGGTGATTCGTTAGGCCATTTTAAGAAAAAAAGTTCCTTTGAATATATGTCCGGAGTTGCTTCTTTTATGAGATACAGGGCATTGTTTTTTTTTTTCAAAACGCCCTGTACCTCATAAAAGAAGCAACTCCGGACATATGTTCAAAGGAACTTTTTTTCTTAATACGACCTAACAAATCACCCGGTGTAGTTTCGTACCATAGTAAGGAACACGAGGGAAACAAATAAACACTGTACTGAAAAATCGAATTCTCGGTATTTTATCCCCAGGAGCCATTCGTAAAAATATTTTCATTTTACTCCATATCGATATACTTTTCAACCCTATTCGGGGCTTGTATACGAAAATGGGGCACCTAAATCTGTCATTAGCTGACGGTCTAAGACGATTCAATACTTTTTTCTATTTCAACCTGAATATCATACACCTCGAGCCTATCCATGCCGAAAAATTTGATATCGACTGAAAGTAGAATTTTCAATTGCATAAAATCCGCCCTACCAGAGCACATGCTCTCGATACTGAGATGGAAGAATATATAAGTGGAGAATGAATCGTAGCACTTTGAAACTCGGCACATGACTTCTTGACATTATGTTACGTTCGTACTACAAAATTTCACATACCTACTAGTGGGAAATGTATGCCATTTCATGCTCATTTTACAATATATACTATTTCATTTTATAACATAAAAAACACGGTTTTCTGTATTAGTCTTTCAGCCGTAAATTATTCCATAACTGATTTCATAAACATTCTGTTCATATTTTCAAACCAAATAAAAACTTGAATTCACTTGGAACGAAGTATTCTTTAATTAGCTATTTCCGTCGACCGTTCATTTATGATGTATTTTAACGCACTCAAAATCGTTGATTAATGACCCCTGTTAATGAATGATTTTCTATTAATCAACGATTTGATTATATGCAACCCAACATACATTGCTCTTATACATTTTATATTGGTTAGTAGCAGTAGTAGTATATTGGTAGTACTGTCATTATTTACTTGTCAATTTTCAAATAAAATTTCAGAAAATATTCATTACACCAGTTGTAACTCAAAATCATATATATTCACGTGGCGTAATGGTAAAGTTCACCTAGCCACCAACAATAAGGTCGAGAGTTCAAGACCCACCAAGAGTAAATTATTTTTTTTTATTTCAATTTGAAAATAAATAATAAAAAATAAAATAAAACTACCACTAAGACAATTTAAACTATCTTTGAGTAGAGTTAATATAAATAGGAAATAGTGATTGTTTTTTATCGTATCGTTAAATAAATAAACATTGAAAGTGAGATATCTCTATTTTTGAAAACTACTGTCGACGGAAAAGTTTTGTAACAAACTCGTGAATTAAAATGGCGATTAACAATCTCAAACATTAACGCGCCCGCTCCGCTCACGCCTTAAATTATCTCGATTGTTAATCGCCCTTATTAATACACTTGTTCGTTAAATAACCATTCAGAAAGGCAAAACTTCGAAACTCGTCTGTAGGTGTTCTTCCTGTCCGAATGAAAACAAAATTCGTCTAGTTGGTTACAGGGAGCACGTGCAATTGCGTCTTAAGAGGCAACATCAGCGCGTCATCATGAAAGTCAAATTTTACCATTGCGCCGCACATGTTGGATGTATGGGGATATATTTTTCGAAAGCGATAGTGGAGGTAACGAAGCACTTGTCTGTAAAAAACTACGTAGCTGAGAGCGCTAATAAGGTAGATAGCTTCTAATCGTAGAATCGGTTTTCCGTCAAAACTATTAATTTTATACAATTTTTTTCTTCTTCTGAGTCTATAATCTCCTTAAGAATTCGGGAATTTGCCTATTTTTTCATTTGTCAAACAAAAAAAAATCTTAAAAATCATCAAAACCAAAAATCATTTAGATTCCCGAATTCTCACAAACGAATTGAATGATTTGTACCAACAAAATGTTCGCAAAAAAATGAAACTGAACGCTCAAAACCAATTCCCGTTTCATCAAGGTTATTATTTGCTCTTAAGCTGGACTCAAACGACTCGTACACTTGGCGAATAATCGTTACTTGCTTAAGCCGGATTCAAACGATTCGTTTACTTGGCAAATACACAATTATTTGCGTACTTGGCAAGTATACGAGCTTTGCGAATTGCGATGGCCAGCAGGGCGCTCACACGACGCGTACAATGTACAAGTACGCGAGCGCGAACATTTGTCTTTAAACCTTGACAAATGAATCAGTGGTGTGGCAGTCAATATGGATAGCCAATTATTTGTGCATTTCGTTTGAAAGCCTCTACAAGTATAGGCAAGTTATGTATTTGGCAAGTGTACGAATAATCGTGATCCCTTTGACTCGGGCCATTTTTACCGACCACAAATGGAAAATTAACGAGTGACAAATAATTGTACAGGTAACCCACTCACACGACATGGCAAGTATACGCAAGTAACGATTATTCGCCAAGTACACGAGTCGTTTGAGTCCGGCTTTATACTTGCCATGTCGTATGAGTGAATTGTACAGTTAGTTATTTGTCACTCGTTGGTTTTCCATTTGTGGTCGGTAAAAATGACCCGAGTCCAAGGGATCACGATTATTCGTACACTTTGCCAAGTACGTACTTGTCTATATACTTGTAGAGGCGCTCAAACGAAATGCACAAATAATTGGCTTTTACTCCGATTATTCATTAGTTTTCAAAGACCTAGCAGAAGCGTACAGACATTTTGTTTGTATTTTTTTTATTAAAATGGAGTGGACAAATGACATGGTGCGTTGGAGTTTTTTGATTTTTACGAAAACGAGCCGGTCATTTGGATGGCTAAACATAAAGACAATAAAAATCGTAATGCAGTTAATGATGCGTGAAAAGAATACAAGATAACATATCTGTCCAGTGTACTATAAATGAAAGAAAAAAAAAAAGATTCGCTAATTGCCACATTTCGGCCACTCATTAAAAAAGTCAAGGGTACATCTGGAATTGGATCCGGGGCGTAGAACTTTGTAGGCCTACATGGTTTACGTTCGAAAAAATGGCTATTAGTTGCTACAAATGGTGTCACACAAAGGTGAAATATTTTTTTCATTCGTATCTTGTTCTGGTACGGTGAATCGTTGTCATCCACCACCTTATTTTCCATTTTTTTTTCATTTGCTTCTTGTTTTTAATGTAAAGATAATTATATTTCGTTATATTGTAAAGCACAACGGCTGCAGCAGTGGCTACCCCTGCGTCCATCTCGCTGGAACGCGCGAACTACACTGCGAAGTTCGCGAGTGTGTAGGGCATGTTTTTCGTGCAAAAATCGCGAGCGAATCGCGACGTAAATTCACGCCGCGATTCGCGGCGCGAGTGTAGAGCCGGCATCACGACAGGCCGGTATAATTTTGCACCAATCTCATATTGATTTATCGTAAATGTGAAGGTAGTCAGAGATAACTGAAATTCCTAGTTTTACAATCTGAAGGAAACGTGATGGAAAACAGCTGATGGAGATGAAAGTTTGAATTATAGTTGTGTGTTGGAGAAAAACAACGTTGTTCATATGTTTGAACAGCCGTCGTTGCACAGCAACCTTCTAACAATCTCGGTCATATTTGAATGTCGTCAGTTGACATGAAAATATGAATTTGCGTGAAAAAATTAGCGTGGACGAGTCGATAAGCACTACCCACACGGATATAAAACTAGGAATATAAATTCATGGAATAATTGTCAAATCCAAGAAAGACGTTCCCAGATACTCTTAATCATCTTGAAGAACTTTCTTACAAAACATTCAACCGATGCTTATTCATCATTTCAAGATTTCATATCCCATATTTTACTGCAACATTGCCAAATATGTTGGAATGTTAGAATAACGAAATAGTGAAATTCAAACAAATTTATCAAAATTTGATTGCAGAAAAAAAAATGAGAAACAAAGGTCATGTGATAAAAGGGGATCCCAATCACAAATTCCACGAATATGTTTTTATTGAGCAACAGAAAAACATCATTATTGAAAGTTATAAATAATACCAACAACAAACGAGAGTCCTATGATAATTAATTTAGGAGTCCTGTATCGCGTTATAGTCCGGGAGGTACTGTCATTTTGGAATACGTCATGGTATGCACGATGAAATTTAGTTGTAATTATAGAATACATATGCTTATTACTATTACTTATTACTAAATCAAGAATCAGACCGCGCGACCGCGGTGGGTGGAGCGGTGGGAGGCTGTGCAACTTGTCAAAAAAAGTTGAAAAAAAAGTAATAGTATGCAGGCTGGATTTTTTATCGTTGGTTTTTCAGAACTGAAAATTTGTTAGCAAAAATCTGTACTGGGAGTAAAATTAGTGTCCTGATTCCGAATCCGTTAGAGTTTTGGATCTATAATGTCCCCTAATATGGTTTTTCGCAAAGCTGGGTAAGTCCATCGCTCCTGGCGAGCAGTGTATTTCACTCAGATCAACTTCAGGCAAGATTCAGACTTATTGCTTATACATCTACCGATCCAGGAATTTACAGAGTTCCACTCCAATAGTTACGGAAGATACGGGGGTGTTTCCCTGAAAAGTGAGACAAATTGGAAGATACGGGGGTGTTTCCATGAGAAGTGAGATACACTGTATGTTAGTTAGGAGAAAAATGTTTTATAATTTTCCAGTTTCAACACCCTGTATTTCTGCAAGAAAGCAGCTGTGTGAAAAAATGCATGTGAAAGTAGCATTGATATTTTTGGCAGAAGATCCAGTACAAATCTGAAGCAGTGATTGTAAATTAAATAATTTTGATGAATACGAGGCTTCAATGTCATATCTTGCCCAGAAAATACCCACATTGGCCTGTAACAAAAAAAAAAACGAACCTCCAGAATTTCGGCTTTGTTGTTGCAAAGTTCATCTAGTTTTTTTCATTTTATTGTTAAACTGATTTGGATATTCAATATATGGACGTTAATAAAAAAAGTGCAGTATTGGAAAGTTTGGCCATCAGGGAGAAGGCGTGGTGAGGAAAATTTCTGGAAATATATTGGAATATAGAATAGAATGTTCTCGAAGCTTCTAGATACTTTTAGAAAATTAAGATCGTCGTGGAATAAGCTAAAACAGACTCTCCGTAATGTTCTAGACCAGACTGAAAATATTCACCTGACAAGATCTAACCACAACCCCTGACAAAACGGTATCCGTTACTGTTGTGGAAAATGTCATGGATATGAAATTTTAAATTTTCTTAAATGTTTATTCATTAATTTTTTGATACCACATAGATTTTTCCACCACATACTGGTAGGTTTAACATTTATTACTGTTATTCAGTATCACTAATGTAGGATTTCTTTTTTCTGTAGCTCTTAATGTTGTAACCCTAATTTTGCTGATGATGAAGGATAATTCCGTCGAAACATGTCCTGATGTAAGTCCTCCGACTACATCCTGTAATGTGTGAAATTAAGAATATATTTGGTGGAGTTTTTTCACTACTCAAATCTACTACTTAAATATTCTAAATGAATGAGAATTCATATTTGTTGAAATATATAGGGTGTTCCATTTAAAACTGATGTTCGATTTCGTGAGCCTTCCTTGCGCCCCTCGTATGAAAATAAATCATTCCTGAATATAGCTTTCACAGTACGGTATGATATGAAGTCATAAAATTTCAAAATTCATATTTTTCCATGGGTTATTTAACTGACCCACTGGTCCAGGAACACTCTGTATAGTAATGCATGTGATGATACGTAATTATATCTTAATCAAGGAGTATGACATAATCAATTACACGTGTCACATTCCTTGAGCATGCTGGATGTTCTAGTGGTGGATAAAAATGAAACTCGATAATAGACTATTCGAAGGGTGTTGGAATGCTACCTGCCCATCCACCGCCGACTGAAATCCTTTACACGAACTTTCCTTCTCAGACTAAATCAATTTCCACAGAGAAAGCCGTTCGGGAAATGTTCAAGATGTTTATCGTCGTCAAAGTGCTGAAGACACAAAAACATTTGGTCTTTTCCATTTTACTGATACGTATACTGGCTGAAATATCACCACGTACCGAAAATTTAATGGGGTAGTCTATCATGTAGAAACACATCAAAATAATTTATTTTGCACCTCCTACTTGATGTGCAGTTAAATGAAACTAATTTCAAACAACCAGCTTCAGTATGATCAAGGAATAAGAACAGAGAAACACATTCTGCATTTCCACGTGCGTTCATCCAGGGGCGGCCATTTCCTACATTTACAAAAGGTAACTTTTTTTGTCCAGTATTCCCAATTTCACTTTGTTTTCTACTTCTTGGTAAGTGGTCATAGGTCACCCTATATAGAGAGTAAAATATCCGATTGCTTAAAAAAAACGTCATAAACAAACAATGTTCGACAGATTTCTCAAGAATGAAGTTACTTTCGACGTATTAACTGTTGATTCAGTTCATACGTCAAGAAGAGTATGCTTCGACCACGCCACTGAAGATGATAGTCAGTTGCAGTTGAAACGTTTGAAGATTTAAACCAAAGAAGATAACGGCTAAACCCGGAAACCAACAAAAACATTGACGCCACCTGTGAAAGCCTATATACATTCCTATGTAACATATCGCTCATTTGAAAAGATTAAAATTAAAAACTATTTTGACTGGCATTCCAGTTACCTCCCAATGAATTTCAAAAAACTTCATTAACGTTTTTCACCCTTGGAAAACCACCTCAAATGTATTCAGATTAACGTGGCAGATAATTTTCGATGGTAATATACGGGATGTGCAATTAGATAAATAAAAATTGGGGGTGGTTTTATTAGAAGGACATTGGAATGGCAAACAAGTGGAGGGAGGCGATAGATGATAACAGCGTAGATTCCGAGAAATACCCAGACAACTTGATTTCATTTTGAACGGAGAAAACTTTTTATAATTTTTATTATCGTCACATTGGGGAGAAACAGGAGAAAAGCAAGTATCGTGAGTCTGAGGAGTTTTTTGAGTTATCTGAACAGTATGGGACCTTTCAAGCTATACAAACATTTGGTTTCAGTAGTAACTTGATTTGCATTTTTAGCACACGGAGAAAAATAATCATTATTCACAAGCGAATATTTAATTACGACAAGTAAAAACTTATATACTATATGGGACAGCTCTTCAACTAACCTGCCACAAGTAAAACGAGGTTGCTAAAATGAATCAGTTGCTATTATTGAGTTAGTTTTAGCAACTGTAATCACTAGCCACTAGTTGAGTGGTAAACCAACCATAATTAGGTTGTTTTTTTGCTATGAATAAATATTTTCTTATAATTATTCACTTGTTATTTATCATTGAAATACTTAATATCTTGTTATAATCAGTAAATTGATTCTCCCAGTAAATTATTTACAAGCTTGACCTGAATTTATAATTAGCTTATGGTGAGTTAGTAACCTCTTTCCTATAAGTTAGTTGATAAGTTCTAGTGATCAAGTAATTATCGTCTCATGAGTATACAGATTACGAGTAATCACAGGACAACTACATTCCTGTTAGTCAACAGTAAGCTCCCAGTAGGTTACCTAATAGCTCCATGTTAGTGGTCAGAATTGAGGAGATTATTTATGGAAAAGTATTAGTTATCTTGCAGCAATCGAAGAAGATATTTCTGAGCAATGAATGTCTAGTTGAGAGCAATGATCTGAAATGTTTAAATAGTTTACGGTAAGTATCAAATGTCTTCCAGTTACTGAACCAAACGCTTGTTGCCTGCTCTAACAAAAGCAAGATCAATATATGGTGGTAAAACACCATAGCCAACTATCACTATCAAAAATTGTTTTAAACAATAATCATCACTACATTATCCGTAATTAGAGGATTAATCCTTTGAGACATGTCCTGCTGCTGAGGTAAATCTTCCAACTACATCTACATTCTTAATTAATTAATAAATTAATTATATTTGGTGGCGTTTGACTATAAGTTTTCAACCTACCTGGTTTTATGTTCAGTTAGTTCACCGTCAAACCACCAGAGAGATGATAATCAATTATTTGAAACTTTTGATAATAAATACTATATCATAATAGAGCAACTTCCAATTCGTCAGACATTTCCTAAATACCAAATTCAAAATGAAAAAAAAAAGGACAGACAGAGGGCTCCAATTAAAATCAATGAAATAAAATAACCTTTATTGAAAGCTCTTGATTAAAACATTTTGAAAACGAAACACTAACAATTTCTCATACATAAATCAGTCTACTCTAAAAATATACTTGAATATATTTGAAATAGAAACAAAAATTCACTAAAACTCACTGGTTTTTGTACTCCATTACCACACACGACGCACAAAGTGCCACACTTTCAGTCACGAAACAAAAACTCATTATTCAACGGATTATGCACCATAAACATGTATACTGGCCTATGTTAGAATTGCAAATGGCGTTGTGAGTAGTGATGGGATAATTCGAATGAAAAATAATCGATAATTCGATTATTGAAATGTCTCGAGATATCTCGAGAACTTGCACAGAATCATTCGAATGATGGATTACTCAAATAGGTTCCGTGACCATGGCTCTAGACTGTCACTCTAACTGGTATTTTGAATTTGAATTTAGTTCTCGGACAAAAAATGCACTGCCGAGTGAAATAGTAAGAGGAAACTGAAGAGAGAGAAGAAGTGAGATATACACATTTTGTGTATTCGAATAAATTTGTTCGGTTCTCGACTCGACCATAACATTTTCATTCGAGTCATCGCTCACATGAATATTCAGTCTATAGGCATCTTCGATCTTTGGTACTCGAGTTCAAAAAGTTATCATTAGGTGTCTGTAGTATCCGAGTGATGGATAATTCGAATGAACATTCGATTATTGTAATCACTCGAGTACTCATCATTCGATTATGGAAATAATTCGATTATGCCCAACACTAGTTGTGAGGGGTTGTGAATGTTGAGATTTTGTCTCGAGAGTGTCCGAATTCGAACGGAAGCAACCGAAAGCATGGAAATTATACAGTAGATCATTAGTGGCCAATATTTTGTATCCTGCAGTAATTGTTCCCGTCGATTATGGAGGCAAAATGAGCTGCTATGGCAGGTGTTAATTTCAGATATATCGGTTCAATAGTAACAGTTATTTTTTCTGTCCCAATCAGTTATCTGTGTCTCAGTATTATCGATTTATTGAACCGAGTTATAATCGCTAGCACCTATTATTGCTGGGACAAAACTCTCACTTCAGAAACATGGTTTTTGCTGGCCGAAGTGGCGGAAACATTTTCCACAATAAAAATTTCACCCATCCGAAATGAAGAAAAGTCAGCAACAAATTTTACTTGGCCGATTTTTTTCGGTGCACTTTCTTTCGAATGAACGTATTCATTAAAATACAATCGTCGCCAGGGTATTATCAGCCAGGGTAGTATTGGATAAATTCTGTGGAGGTTGCGAAACACCCTGTAGATCTAGCCAAAGAAATGCTCGTTTTCACGTTATGACCATTGCTATACTTAGCCTTGAAAATGTTCTCACGGCAAATCCACGGCAAACAAGAAATCCAATAAGTACCATTACTTTTCTCTGATGAAAGAGCCAATAAAGAGACCTACAGTGAAACCAATCTAGCTTGATATTTTAAATTGGCGTTCGATCATGTCGAGTGCCGTATCACTGGATATATTACGGACTATACAGTGCGGTTTTTAATAGTCCCCCCTCCTGTTAACTTTTGAACGGTTCGACGTAAAAACATGAATAAAAAACTGTTTCGAGGGTTTTACCAATACTACTTTTTGAAATAAAAAATATGGTGATTGCTCAATAGGGGGCGCTCAAAATTTTTGAATGGCATGGGGGGTCAAGTGGTACATCGTTGAAAAGATAATACAATTATCTTTACAATCATCTAAATATTTTAAAATTTTGTTTATAATTCTTTTCCCAATTTCGATTTTTATGCCTTTCGAAATTTTTAAGTTAATGTGCCCCCAGCGCCATCTGTCGAGTAATTGCAATGTTTCTTGTCTCAAAAAGTAGTATCGGTAATAACCTCCGAATAATTTTTGGTTTCACTGTTCCACATCAAACCGTTCAAAGGACATGTGGGTGAAAACACTTCTATAGCTTAGTCTATATTTCACACAAACCTATTCATCTCATATTTCACTTTGCCTGATCATTTTTTATTTCAGAATATACCTACACTACATACGAATCATTTGCAAATCTGTAACGCAATGCTTTCATCTAAATGGGCATCACTGGAAGTTGACAAATGTTCTTTGAATGAGGGCGATTTGAGTGAAAAATTGAGTTTCTACCGTACCAGCTGTTTCATATACGCATTTCCATTTCGTCGCGTGTTTATAAATTCAAGCACGTTTTGAATATTACGTATAGTGAAACCAACCTAGCTTGAGACGTGAAAACGTCGTAGGGCAACGGATTATACAGTGTGACTTTTAATGTTAACTTTTGAACGGTTCCACGTAGAAACATGAAAAAAAAAACGTTTCGAGGGTTTCACCAATACTACTTTTTTAAATAAAAATAAAAACATGGTGATTGCTTACTGGGGGGCGCGGGGGAACCCATCAACTCAACATTTTTAAATGGTATTGGGGATCAAGTAGCACATCATCGAAAAGGAAATTCCATTCTCTTTACAACCATCTAAATTCAAATATAAATGCGGATCTGACTACTACTCATGCCTCGATAAAGGACTTAGCACTGGATACATGTACATGGATAGATTTTTTTTATTTTTGGATATATCATTCTACAGGTCAAAACAAGCAACTTTCTTAATTAGACTTTTTTTCTGGCTCTACAGCGTGAGCTACAAATATGGGTTGATTGTCTAACGCTAATTATGGAAAATATTTTCTGCGAATGGATTTTTCTTGATTTTCGAGTATAATATTATGTGAAAAATACGGAAGCGTAGAAGGGCCATTATTTTTTTATTTTTATATTTCTCCTTAAATTCCGTGTTGCAACTCGGAAAATTACTAAATTCCGAGTTGCAACTAGGAAAATTACTAAATTCCGAGTTGCAACTCGGAATTTAATAATTCGGAATTTAGTAATTTTCCGAGTTGCAATTCGGAATTAAAGAAAAAATTAAAATACAAAAATAATCGCCCTTCTACGCTTCCGTAGAAAAATATCAATTTCCTTTGATTATATCAATTATGGTGTACATTACTACAGGACGAGGCAAAAAACGCGATTTTTCTGAAACTCGTTTAAGGTAAAACACCCAGTGACCGTCATGGGACCAGTATTCGTCACTTCCTTGAATTATAAGCAAATATTAAGGTTTATGGTCACGAACATTGTTAAGTTGAATAAAAATAAATTTTTAGTTACTTTTGTCGATATTATGTTGGTATTATATACACTCCAACGCAACTTAATTCCAGTACAGTAACAGTTTACTTCAGCGCTTCTGTGATCATCGCAGTTTTCGACAGTTCGTTAGCTTGTAGTTAAGGTTAGTACATTTTTCTTAGTTATTTAAAACGATTTTCTTTGGGGTATATGGTATATATTACTATACAGCTAGCTAATAACATCTTGAATTATGATTTAAAACTGAAAATATAAACTTATAACCTAGCTTTATCTACATTTATGGGGTGACGAACACTCGTGCACCAGAAATAGTACTAAGCTCAATATTCGTCATGGCTGACGATAACTGGTTCTTTTCACCAATGCCATATTATTTGATTTTCAGCCTTACCATACGACATTATAAAGCCTTAACAGGCTGAATCTGTTCCTTTTATATTATAATACTGGAGGACCAGTTACCGTCATACATTTCTGTTTTATTTTGAACTTTAACATGCGTTTGAAAACTATGACGAATACTCGTGTACAGGCATGACGATAACTGGATTTCTATTCTTTCTGCAGATGTCTCGAAATAAATACCCAGAGGATGATATGAAAAATGCCATAAAAGCTGTAAAAAACAGCGGAATGAGCATCCGAGGTGCTGCCACAATATTTAAAGTACCTCGGATGACATTATCTGATAAATGTAAGGGGAAAACCCCGCTAGCCAGAAAAATGGGCCCACCTACCATACTAGATGAGGATGAAGAGAACAATCTAGTGAAATGGATTTTACATTTGGGAGAAAATGGCTTTCCAGTTTCCAAGGATCATTTACTGGACAGCGTCCAAATGCTGGTAAAAAATCGTAAGAGAGAAACCCCCTTTACCGATCACCGCCCAGGAAGGCACTGGTACAAAGCATTTTTAAAACGGCATCCTATTATAACACAGAGGGTATCGCAAAATTTAACGAGAACTAGAGCTGGGGTTACAAAAGCAAATATTAAACACTGGTTTAATGAAATTAAAGAATACCTCGAGGCAAAAAACATTTTTGATATCGCTTTAAGGGGATGTTTCAAAGAACCGAACAGGGTATCGTTTAAGCAAAATTTAGAGAATTCACAAAAAGAAAATCACGAGGCAAACGAAATCGACATTGAAAAAACACAAGTGACACCTCCACAGTCACCTAAACCAACATCATCAAAACAGAAGAAAAATATTCCAGAAGGGGTTCCAACGCCATTTAAAAATCTTTTATTCTGGCCGGAAATATCACCAAAAATAACAAAAAAGGTAGTAGAGAAAATTCCATCAGTAGCCACGAGCGACAAATGGAAAAAATATTACAAGAAAAAAGAAGAAAAGAAGGTCCAGAAACAAAATGAACAAGAAAAGAGAAAACTGAAAAGATCAGAGCAACAAAATAGGAAGAAAGCCAAGAAGACAAAAGAAACTAAAAAAACACAAGAGGATGAAAGCGACTGGCATTGTGTTATTTGCGAGGAAAACACTATTGAAAATATGATTTGTTGTATGAATTGCAAGCAATGGATGCACAATAAATGTGCAAATGTGTCCGAGAAAAAAAAGAAATTTTACTGTGGTTCATGTGTTGCCCAAAAAGAA
The DNA here is from genome assembly GCA_958298965.1 of Chrysolina haemoptera. NCBI lineage: Eukaryota > Metazoa > Arthropoda > Insecta > Coleoptera > Chrysomelidae > Chrysolina > Chrysolina haemoptera. Next base: position 16,695,681 of record OY282602.1, on the reverse strand, counting down.
AAATAAGTTTTTTCATATTATTGTATATTTTTTTTTTTTTTCATTTTCAGATTGTGGAAGGTGATAAACCCAAAAAATTATGTAAAGAACTGGATTTCCTCCACAAAATCAAACTTTTAATCAATATTGTATATTTCTTGTGACTAGTTACTGAAGTTTTTTCACTAATAAATAGTTTTTTGAATGGTTGTTAATTATTTTTCCCCTAGAGCGACTGTGACGAACTCTGGTGCTACATACTGACGATCACTGGGTTTACAGCATTTCTGGCATGACGAACACTGGTATACGGTTTCTATTTAATTAAAATACGAAATAAAATTACTTAAACTGTATGTAGTATAAAACCAATGTAACTTCAAGGTCTTTTTACATTTGAAGAGCAATAAAATTAAAAATTAAAAGCTTCTCTCAAATGATACTATTTTTCACAAGCGAGTTTCTATAGCGTTAGACCTTAAGGTGACGAACACTGCTGCCTTTACCTTATTCACTTCTCGCCCAAGTGTGGGCTTTTCGTTGAATTTCTTGAGGCATATTGTGTAGATGAACCCAACAAACTGTTCTAAATACATTTCACAACGTTTCTACACAGTGAGCAAAAAATAAGGTGATTGATTAATGGGATATGATGGGATAGTGGATTTATTGGTGATATCTGAGTTTGATTTTTCACCGGGAATGAAAATCAAGTTTCGTCTACTCTTTTTGGGTTGAAAATGCCACTGAAAGTTGCTCTAAACGCTTGAAAGTGTGTTCATGGCATAGTCGAGTAGCAGTAGTGGGGGAAATATCGAGGAGAGGAGAGTATAACCGCGCGGCGATTTGAACAATGAAATTCCCCCACTACCGCTCCTCGATTCTGCCACAAACGCACTTTCAAGCGTTTGGAGCAACTTTCAGTGACATTTTCAACACGTTTCCCACCTCTTGGGTGAAAATCCGAAATATAAAAATTATAGATATTGATATCTTCGTCCACATACCACAAATTGGATATGATGATTTACCTTAAATCGACACATCTTGCCTCACATTTTTTATATCGCGATTGTTCGGACAGAAAACATCTTGGGCACAGTTGAACCACATGCTATTATCTATCAGTTTTCACAATATTATTTGTTCAGCTTCAGATTTGTACAAATCATGAATTTTTAAAAAATGGTCTCTTTTTCGAGGTTTTCCTGGATTTTCTCAGTGGAAAATGCACCGATCCTGTCTCTTAAAAAACTGTTTTGTAGGTTTTATAATTCTCTACAAAAGTTCCAATGACTGTAAAACGATTCCTTCAATGCTTTTTGGGATATTTGCAAGATACCAAAAGAGTTGTAATTTTTTTCACTATTTCTTGTTTGAAATATTCCACAAAACAATTTTGCTGGGGCGAAAACTGGGGTTTTCATTTACGAACTATGTCATAAAAATTAGTATAGGCGTCTTTTATTTTGTGTGAAAAGAGCCTCTTATTTTTATCTACAGCTTGGCCCAATACGAGATACATTTGTATGAAAATTTACTGAACAGAATGCCGGTTTTATGGGTAAGTTGAATATGAGGCAGAAGTTAAAAAGTTTTTTTTTGGCATGTAGGGTATGAGGGTATGGGTTGCTGCTTCAGTATAAAAATTCCATATTTTATGAATTATTGATGATTTTCGGAAGTGTGACAAAACACAGTTTAGGTACTCAAATACTCGCATATTATATTTGCATGAGAAGGTAGGAGTCTCAAGAAATGATATGAACTTTTCCTTCTCCTTCTCCGATCATTTTTAGCAGAGTTATGACCAATCAAATATTCGGCTCCGCCAGAACTTTCAGCGGCGGGAAGCGTGAACCTGAATTTGATGGCGTTCAATCACGTTTTCTAGGAAAACGAGCGCATTTTGTAAGAAATTGCTAGGAATCTTTTTGGTAGAGAATTGAATTGTCTTTCACCTTGTCGAGTTTATTTTTTCGGTAAATCATATACTTTCCAAGCAAAAATATATTTATTTATTTCTAAACGAAAAATATAAAAATATGTTCTACCCCTGAAATTTTGGTAAACAATTTTTTTTCGTTTTTATCATGGTTCCAACTACTAGCACACCAAGTTTGCCTCAAAACCCAATCGTACTGGATTATGAATACCATTTCATAATGATTTGGGAGTGGTTTGTTATTTTCAAAATGAGGGTAGTATTCTAATAAGTTTGAGTGAACGTCTTTTTGAATATGGGGTAATAATAAACTCGAGAATATTTTATATTTTGATAAAACTAGTGGTTTGGGTACGAATTCCGGCTGTTTTTGTGTGCAATATGTGGGAGTTCATTTTATAGGGTAACAAGGACTGACAGGAATAAAAATACGAACGACGTTTAAACATTTTCAGCCGTTTTTGCTTCGGTAAATAAAGCTAGTTCATGGAACTTTGCTAACCAGCATTTACCCCTTCAACCCCCTCATACAAAGTCCACGCATTTGTGAAGCCGTGGCCGAACCTGTAAATCTAGAACTAGCCGTTCGAGATGATGGTGAAATAGGAGAACCAGTAGCGTTGTGAAGTTAATTATTAGGGGCTATCCCCTAAGTTAAACCCGAACAATTCAGAGCGGATTCAAAACTATACTCTGGTCTGGTGACAGGTCAAAATTTAACATCTCATCATTATACTGCCAATGATGATAACCTTTTTTATTACATTTCTAAATACACAAAAATACATCCTAGGGTGGTCTGTTGGTTGATCTACTTCTAGGTTTCCTTGTTACAATACGAGTAGGTAAAATTCGTTTCCAGTGAAGGCAGGATATGGTATTAATGTATTTAAGTTTTAAACTTCGTTTATTGGAATATATTGTTGATGTTGGAGCTGTTGATAAAAAAGTCATAACAATCCAGTATTTTCTGTAGCCACACACCCCAGTATCGTTCCATTGAACAAATATGTCTGAAAACATGTTTTATTGAAAAAAAAAATCATTAAACCTTTTGGTTTATATTGTGTGTTATAATACCGAATCGTTTTTTGCTGACTTTCAAGTAGACAAGTTATTGCCGAGTTTCAACGCAATGTATATTGAAGCTAGTAATAATTATAACATGATATTGATGCCTCTTGTTGGAATATAACTAAAAAAATCCTTACATGATTTGCCAGTCTTATTTTGACTCATTCTGTATCATCGCAATACCCATATATTTTCAAGAGATACATGTACTGGAAGATCAGTGTCAATAATTATAGAAGATATAATAGATCGCAAGGCGAAGCGTGAGATAAAGCAGGACAGTGAAAAGTGATTCTGCCCTTGATTGACAGGTTTTGTTCAGCGTTGAATCAGATATTATCTATTAGGATTATTAATGGTTCAGAAACTCTCTATTTAATATAGAAATTGCGGAATAGCTAAAAATAAAATAGTCGATTTGGTTCAATACTCACTTATGAACCAGGCGGGATATGAAAGTCGAGTGAAAATAAATGAAAATAATTGCGACTTTTCATAGTATTTTATGCAGGTGTCCAAAAGAGCTGTAATATAACATCTCAATTTTTAAATGGAAAGGCAGGTTATACACTCATACAGTGAGCTTAAAAAAGTTAGCACAGTATGGAAAACTTTTTCATTAAACATTTGTCAGAAAGTTGCTTAGGTGGCTCTGAATCAAAATTTCAGTATTATTTTCAATTTTAAACAACTTTTCTCAATGGGGGTAGTCTATTATTATTATTATATTTTGTTCTCCTCTGTACACTGTTTGGAAATTTAGAATTTCTGATAAATCAAATACATATACACATAGTTTTTGACAATGCACCAATTTTTATGAGGAATAAAATTTTCTGACAATTGGATAATAAAAAGTTTCCCATATGGTGCAAACTTTTTGAAACTCACTAGTAAAGCTATTCGAAATACCTTGGTTGCCCAGTAAATTTTAGTTCGATTTCGACGACAAATGAAATATATTAATTTTTGTAACTTCGTGGCAAACAATGTTTCTGCCACATGTCAAATTCCCTTTCTGAAATTTAAAAAAATGTTATAGTTACGAACAATAAAATATTAATTCCATGTAATATAATATCCTGTCATCTTAACAGTAGTAATTTACGTAACAAGTCCGGAAAACACTGTTTTTTTGGACGAATGGACAAGATTCTAGGACGAGCGTAGCGAGTCCTGGAAGTCTGCGAGTCCAAAAAAACTGTTCGGACGTGTTGCGTACACAATTTTTTCAGCAACCGTGTAGAATAACAAATTGAGACACATTTATTTTTTATATTTCTTTGTAGAAGAGAATTTCGAACATTCTTTTCAACCAATTCCATCGAAATGGACCGCACCTGGTTACCTCTCCTCAGAGATGAAATAAGAACTAATAGAATGGTGATTGATTGATACCGAACACCCTATGTATCAAGATACCAAATGTCAATCAAAAGAATGTATGACAGATTTCATTTGACTCTGTCAAAGAAAGATCTTATTTCCAAAATCGCAATTCAAATTCAGTTTCTTCAGCGTCTTTCCAAGAAGTTTTGATAACGGAGGCAGATACAGCCTCCGAAACGTCAACAATTTTCAAAAAAAGAGAAGTATTCTTTGTTAATTCGATCTCATTTTTTCAGATAGGCAAATTCAGTGTAGGGTACGTTACTGACAAAAATTAATTTCTTTCAAGACAGCAGTCTTGTGAACGCAGTAACTACAGATTTCTTTGGATTAAAATTATTTTCATTTTCAGATTGGGGAAGGTCATAAACCCAAAAAATCATGTCAAGAATCGGATTTCCTCCACAAAATCAACCTTTCAATCAATATTCTAATCCTTATTTATATAAATATTTATATTGAAATTCGAGCATTTCCCGGACTAGTCCGGGAAGTACCTACTTCCTGTTAAAATATTATTCTTTTAAGTTATCAAATGTTTTCACTGTAAGAGCAGATAATATATTTCTCGATATTTCTTAATTTTCTTTACTATTTTTACATGTTCAATATAATGAAAATGCACCCAAGTCTATTCATATAATTTAATTCAACAGTAAAATAACTAAGCAATTTATCCCAAAAAGTATACTGCGAGTCCATCTATGTATTCCCTCTGAATTCAAGGTTGCCTGTCGGTTGTTGCTGGTCTCGTAAATAGCGGCAGTATTCTTATCGAAAACTCCAGTGTCTTCGTTGACGGTCTGGCTATTCGCATCTAGATGATTCTCGTCGTTTTGTGATGCATGTGGCAGCTCTAATCGATCACGTACCTAGTACGTAGCGGTACGATGACTCATGCCTTGATTAGGAACTGAACTACAGAAGACAAAGCCGACTTTAGGATTATAACTGTAAGTTGAACCTGCCATTCAAGGCAAATAATATGGCTTCAAATCTGGTGAACGAGCTGACTATTCTGTGAGAACGCGTCGATCAATCATCAATCCTACTGTTTGTATAAACTTGATGCAGCCAGTAAGACCATGTCCTGCCATACCAGGATGCTCATTGCGATAATCCTATACAGTAGGAATACTTGGGTCGAAAATCCATCAGAAAACAACTACTTTTTTGGCTTATACCACGACGACGAACGTTAATTACACCTAATGAATTTTCGTGCAGTTTCTACAAGACTCTCTCTGCAATTGCTAGTTGCATGGAAATGTTCATTGAAACATTTGGACCACCTATGGATCGATTTCTGGGTTCTGCCCCTAATCAGTATAGGGTAGGTCTTTGCACACAATAACTAATGTCTGCAACAAATGGTTCAATCACCTCTCCATGTTAAGGCAAAAGCTGAGACACCGCCCACAGATCAGTGTTAACTAAAGCATGAGCGCCATCTCAACCTCACCCATTCAACTAACAATACTCTACTTGTGTCAGGCCAAATAACGAAATGTCAAAGCCAAGAAAAAAAGAGAGAGAAAAGAAAAAAACTAACAATACCACTTGTTCGCAAAGAACACAATAACAGGTGAAGGAATCTATCATTTCACAATGAAAAGCTGAGGTAGAGATGGCGCTCGTGGTTTGCTTCACACTGAGCTGCATGCGGTGTCTCAGCTTTTGATTTGACATGCAGAGGCGTGTTGCTGGGTACAAAGAAATATCAACGGAAACGGGTAGCTCAGTATTCCACCCAGCGAACAGCATTGCTGCAAAATTTGTTGAAGTCCGGAACTTGTTTTTGTGCTCGGTTGAGCTTTGATGAAAGCTCAGAGCCAGAGATATCAGTATAGGGTTATTGAACCATTTCTTGCAGACATTAGTTGTCTGCAGAGACCTACCCTATACTTATGAGGGCAAGAACCCAGAAATCGATCTATAGGTGGTCCAAATGTTTCAAAGAACATTTCCATGCAACTAGCAATTGCGGAGACATCCTTGTAGGAACTACGCACGGAAATTCATTAGATGTAATTCAACGTTCGTCGTGGTATTAGCCAGGAAAGTAGTTGTTTTCTGATGGATTTTTGATACAATTATTCCTATTGTATAGGATTATGGCAATAAGCGTCGTCCTGGTAGGGCAGGACATCTTGTTTCTCTCTTGACAAGCTTATTGTGATCAATGCAGATTTCTTCATTTGATATTGAATTAGTTTCATCATACTTCAGAATCGAATATCCCAAATTATATATTTTTCAATTAGAAATATGACAATAAGGTGAAACACGATTGAAATTTCCACAAAATGTATTGTCTTTGCCACATGTTTCGATACACAGTATCTTTTTCAAGCAAATGTAGTACATTCAATTATTCTTCATTGAAAAATACTTGAATACCTTTCTTATTAATCAACATAATTAGGGACTACCTATAATTATCGGTAATTCCTTGACTCATACCTTATAAAATTGACAATAACAATGAACCTACCTGGAAATCTCAAAACAACATAGCTACTACTTAATAGAATTAAATTTAACAAAGGGGAACTGTTCAGGTCCAATTGATCATTTAATAAACAAGAAAAAATTTTCAATTTATTAATTTCCAAGAATTCTAAATAATTAGGCCTAATGCCCTTATTTTCCACATGAAGTTTTCATCGAAGTCGTGGCCTTTTCAAAATTTGAATGGCATATGATGAGTGTGTTTTAGTGTTTTCATAATTCATACGGTGTTCACGTATGCGGCTTTTAAATGGTCTACCTGTCTGGCCTATATATACTTTGAAGCAAGATCCACAATTCAATTTATAAACTTTTCAGATTTTTGTGTTTTATCTTTATTTTTCTTGATAAACTTTCCCAATGTGTTATCTGTTCTATATGCTACTCTTAAATTTTGTTTATGCATAAATGAAGCTATTTTTTCCGTGACGGGTACTGAATAAATTCTTAATTTCTATAGTGTACTACATTCGCTTGAAAAAGATACTGGGTATCGAAACATGTCGCAAAGACAACAAATTTTGTGGAAATTTCAATCGTGTTTCACCTTAGTGTTATAACTATTGATTTCCATCGAGTAACGGCGACGTCAATCCAAAATTAGAAATATTCCACAAAATTTTGGAAGGATCCTTCTCTTAATTTAACTTTTGTGGTTTTGGTTCACAGTCGAGATGATTAACTTAAGAAAAAATGATTTCGAGATTTTGATACAAACACACTTCTATTGGATTTATCTTAATCGAATGAAACAGTATCAAAGAATATCGGTGTATTTCCACTTCATCCAATCATACCCTCACTAAGATGAATGATCACACTAGAAGAAGACGAGACAAAAACAAAAGAGCAACCGAAGGGAAACAAAAACAATGTCACAACTTAAGCCATTCAACCCCGCTCAAACAAGCCCATTGTACTATTTTAAATAAAACACACACGCACCCAATGCTCTCCAAACAATGAACGAAATCTACAATACACAGAACCGGTAAATAAAAGCTGAAAGAGACGTGTTTGTTGGGAATTTCAACTGTGCCGCAGTACATTAGAGACTTTTAATGGTGTGACTGAAACGCGAAATTTAGTCGGCTGGCGCCGCGCTACGATTCCACTGATGCATATTTGACGAAGTTGAATGACTTGACCTGTATACAGTATAAACGCAGGCGCGTGCTGACATGTTGTTGGTTGGGGTGCAGAAACATCGAAGGGGGCCCCATTTTTTTGACGATTATTTTTGTTTTCAATAAAATTCAAAAACAGGTGAAATATTATCAAAATAATTATTTATGCAACAAGTGCAAAAAGTAGGTGTTTATTTTGCGTAATTGTCCAACGAGGCCATCAGGCCGAGTTGGACAACACGTCGAGTGCAATAAACTCTTTTTGCACGAGTTTCATACAATATTTTTTCTGCGTTCATGCAAAAACCAGAAAATGTTTCATTTAGGTGGCACTAAACTGTAAGGAAGACATTGTTTGTTTAAATCTATCTTCTAAAAGTAATTCAAAAACATTTTGTGTAATTCAGATGATATTCGAAGGAAATAATTTTAATTTTAATAAATTGCATTTTCTAGTAATTTCATAGTCCATTATACAGGTCGTTTTTTTAGCTGATCCCACTATTGCTATCTCGGAAACGGAGAGACCTACAAGGTCGTTTAAATGGGACAAAAGTTTCATATTTTGGGGAGCAATAATAAGCTTTTTTCAGATCTTAAATATCAACGGTTGTTTTTGAGATATTCGCCAAAAACTAAATTAGTCGAATTTCGTTTTTTGGCTCTACCGCCTCCATTTCGAATGATATAAGAAGACGTCAGGAGAACTTTCAATGATGTTTCACATTTGTTATAATCTGATATAAAACAATTTTCAATGCGACGTTTCGTTCATTAGATTCCATCATCAACTTTATTTTTTTAAATACGGACCTCCAGTTTTTTTCATCGATTTTTGTAGCCACTTTCATAACAAATTCAGCCATGTATTACAATACATGTGTTTCTCGACGTTTTTTCCCGAAAAAAAAAAACATCAATATTTGGTCATACAATTTCCGTCCGTGTAGTCTCAAAAAAAAGTCAGATGAACTTTCAATACTGTTTCATATTTGTTATAATCTTATATGAACCAATTTCCAATTCGACGTTCAGTTCATTAAATTCCATCGTCAACTTTATTGTTTTATACAAAAATATGGCAGTGCATTTTTACAGGGACGCCACTGATGAGAATTAAGAAAACCTTTTATCATGGGAGAAATGTGCTTTCATGTGAACTTTGCATGTACCAAAACTGAAAAAAAAGCTCAAGCGGTGTTAGAGATATTGGGGAAGAACTGATATTTTTATTAAACTTCAACACCCTGTATCTCAGAAATAACGCGGTTGCGGACCTATGTTAATATGAAGAATTTTTTTAAAAATCCTTCAAGGATTATCGCCCTTTCGGATCAGCATTCAATTATGAAACAATATGATCCTCTAGTTTTTTTCATCAAATTAAGTAGCCACTGTTTTAACAAATTCAGCAGCTATTAATTACAATACATGTATTTTTCGACGTTTTTCTCATGATCAGTGTATAGTCAAACAATTCCCGGTCAGATGAGCTACCTCAATAAACTAATTACCAATATTTTTTGGGTCCAGAACTCAAAGATATACATAAACTCCAATATCAAAAGCAAATAATGTAATATACCAAGTAAAAAACAGAAGAAAATGTCAAAATACTCCTTACCGTCAACGTCATTCACGATATCTCATTAAATGTTCGAATTGCCGTCCATCGTTTCTTAAACACATATTCGCTCTTGTTTATGGCAATTTTCCAGCATTTGTGGAGTTATAGCCATGCAAGCCCACCTTATTGTTTCTTTCAATTGATCAAATTTGCCAAAAGTTGATCCGAATACCTTGTCTTTAATGAAACCCCACAATGAAAAGTCCAAAAGGGTCAGGTCAGGTGAACGTGGTGGCCATTTCATAGGACCATCGTTTCCTATGCATTGAAATTTGGTTCATATCAGATTATAACAAATGTGAAACATTATTGAAAGTTCCCTTGACGTTTTCGTATATCATTCGAAATGGAGGTGGTAGAGCCAAAAAACGAAATTCGACTAATTTATTTTTTGGCGAATATTTCAAAAACAACCATTGATATTTAAGATCTGAAAGAAGATTATTTTTGTTCCCCAAAATATGAAACTTTTGTCCCATTTAAACGACCTTGTAGGTCTCTCCGTTTCCGAGAAAACAATAGTGGGATCAGCTAAAAAAAACGGCCTGTATAATGAATATGATGAAACATGCAACTATTTAAAACGTAATACAATCTCACAGAAAGTGGGCTAAATTTGGCGTCGATTTGAAAGTTTATGTCTGTCATGATGACAGAACGCTATAGTAGAATGACAGATGAGTGCAATAAAGAGACAGTTTTTGTTCAGCTTCCGCATCCTCCACGGTGCCGACTCGTCGAGTGGCCGCCCGCCAGAGTTAGATTTTTCGCTTTTCGGCCTCCTAAGCCAATATTTACGATCATTGTACATACAGGGGCATCACGCAGCAATTAGTAGTTGTCGATCCTGTTTTTTGAAATAGAGTGAGGAATAGCCGAGGAGTTGTTTTTTTTTTATTCAAAGAATGTGCGGATATTTTACTAAACCATGGAAAGGGGGCCCTGGCGGTCCCTGGACGAGGGGGGGCCCGGGGTGCTACAGCACCCCACACCCCGGCTCAGCACGCTACTGTGTAAACGCGGTATAATTGAACCACAGCCGACTTAATAGTCGGCTGTGATTGAACCAATACATTTGAAATAGTTGGAAATACAGTATAGGAAACTTTTCATCTGGGGTATAGACAGAAATCTACGCGAGCAACAAGGAACGCAATGATATGATAATACCACATAAATAAGAGAGACACACTAGTGCGCGCCTCTCCTGTTGCCTCGCCCGACGAATTAACAGCTCACGTTGATATCCCTTCCTCGAGCGAGTAGAGGAGAAATTGTAATGCTCTCCACATATAGCAAGCTATTCTATATACGCTCTTATGAAACCATCCTACCCAAGATGAAAACTTTCCGATACTGAAGAGTTTCAAAACATTCATGGATCCTCCACTAATTATACTCAGTATAAATCGCGAGAAGTATGTGTTTCTTATGAATTAAATTTGAAATCGTGAAGAATGGTTTCCGGGCTTTGAGGCCGTGGTCGGTTCACCTCCCTGGAGGCGGTTTCTTTGGACGTTTCGCTCAAAACTGCGGTGAGCATCTTCAGCATAGGTTTAGTCTTCTCGAAGAACGACGTAAAACTCGAGAAGTCGAGAAGACTAACTCGAAGAACGACGTAAAACTCGAGAAGTCGAGAAGACTAACTTCGAGAAGACTAAACCTATGCTGAAGATGCTCACCGCAGTTGTGAGCGAAACGTCCAAAGAAACCGCCTCCAGGGAGGTGAACCGACCACGGCCTCAAAGCCCGGAAACCATTCTTCACGATTTCACTTCCGGCCGTGAAAGCCTTCACTCTATGCTAAATTTGAAATCATCCGTTTCAGGATTCATTCTCGCGACAAGCTTTTATTTCATATGAAATATTTTAGTACAACAAAATGATGGGTTCGATTTACTTCAAAGTTAATTTTTTTCATTTTGGTACCAAAGCTTTTTCCAAAAAGTTTTTCAAGTTTATTTTGTTTTATACTTTTTAGCATTAGAATTTGAATTTGAGAATGACATATTGAAGAAACTCAGTCTGACTAATAACTGAGATATTTTTTGTAGAAAGTTTAGGTAATACCTTTGTTGCAAGATAGATTTCATCAGAAGTTAAAACTGAGAAAGAAAACAGACACAAGAAACCCGAAGCACTATGAATGAAGTATTATGTAAGTAAATGTCATTTTAACTATAAACGTCAAACAATTTCCGATGTAATTTTATGCTCCTTACCCCAAGGGGGAGAAAAATTCACAGAAATTTCATTAGATGATATATGGTAACGATAAAAAATACGGGCTTTGATTTGGTTGAAAATGTTAGGTATGGAATTTTCAGGAAAATATTTAACAATTTTTCATTGTTAAAACCTTTTCAAAATGAATTTTCAGATGTCTATGATATATTTTTGAACGCTCACTGATCAGCTAGGCCACTCCCTGCATCAATAACTGTTTGTTCATAGGATCATAGCGCCTTTCAGACTGCTATTTACAGAAATTAACGATATATTTTAATGTCCAAACATCCTGTCCTTGAAGTCTCATATAAACAAAGGGGCGCTGTGAATAGACCCTATTAATGACACCCTCATACACTTGAGGAAATATTATTAGAACAGAGTCGCGTGCCAAACACAAATTTTCGCCCGACACAATGTGATAATTTCATTCGAAAGGATGTAGTTAGTAGACGGGGATACAAAATGGAGACTATAAGCGGTTCTCATATCACAAAAATCCTCGACAGCGCACTTCAAGAGGTCAAGGTTGGCTCTTATCTGATTTTTACGGTAAACAAGACAATAATTTCTATCGAGAAAAATTACTTAATGGGCGTCCACACTATGCCGCTGTTTGCCAATTGGCAAGGCCACCTGGCAAAGCCGATTTGATGTAGACGCGACCGTTGGCACGTGCCAATAAGCCAGCCGTGTGCCAATGAAAATCGCTCGTGTCGGTTTCCTTCAAAGGCAGCCAATGAGAACAGAGAGTGGGGAAGTGCCAAACACTGGCCTCTCGAGGCTTCAGTTGAAATTTTTAATAAATACTTCAATTTTTTACCGTGATGTAATCTTTTAAAACGCTGACCATTGCATCACAAACATTCGGTATCATTTTTGAAATTATTTGTTGCGACATCTTGAACATGTAACGAATGATGGGAATCTCCCGTCGCAAGAAATCGGAAGGTAACTGCTAGTCGTTCATCGGCAGAAATAGCTCTTCTGAATGACGTATCTTCCTTCTTGGTATTTGGTACAATCAAATTTAGAAGACCTTCAAAATCATGACTTCTCATTCGAAAAAAGTTTCTGAATCCTTATTGTCCTGAAATACACTATTATTGATATTTAATTCGTCCATATCGTCCAATAGTGAATTCTTCAATATTTTGCCCTACTTTGAAGTACCTACGTACCCAAAACCATCCTTTTTTTTTTCATTCTCGGGTATGATAATCGGAGCTGAAACAGTTAGTAAACTCATTCATTCAGTAAATTCATTTTTCATTCAAACCTGTCGGTGAGGAAACTGTATCTAAGATCATTTTGGGCATAAAATCTAAAGCAACCAAAATAGATAATATCAATAACTATCATTCATCTGTGTTGTCCCTTTATTATACCTTTAGTTACACATATAATTAACCAGTGCATTTTTCAATCCTATTTTCCTAAAGTATGGAAGAACGCCAATGTCATTCCTTTACCCAAAATCAATAAACCCCTGGAATTTAGTCATCTTCGATCCATAATATTAGAAAAAATTAGAAAAAATAATGGAAATTCAAATCAGAACGCATCTTAGTACATACGATATTCTACCTATAAAGCAGTAAGGGTTTAGACAAGGTCACAGTTGTGCAACAGCACTCGCTGATATTGTCGATGATTTTTTACTGAGAGCTACGGATCAAAATCAAACGAGCCTACTGATTTTACTTGATTATACAAAAGCTTTCGATATGATAAACCATAAAACCATTATTTCAAAATCCCATTTTCTTGGTTTCACAAATAGTGCTGAAATCTTTTTGAAATCTTTCTTAACTGATAGGTTTCAACAAGTTAAGATTGACGAGCAAATTTCATCTCCAATTAAAGTGACATCGGGTGTTCCTCAAGGGAGTATTCTGGGGCCTTTATTGTACTTCCAATTTCCATAAGTCGATGCGTTATTGTAATTATGCTGATGACACTCAGATATATTATTCATTTAGAGCTGATAATTTAATTGAGTCTGTCCAAAAAATTAATAATGATCTGAATTCTTTGTACAATTCTTCTAATGACCATTCATTAAAAATAAATCCAAGTAAGTCGTATGCATTACTTTTCAGCAAAGATACCGCTCGCGAATCTATACTGGATACTTTACAATTGCAAATTGGGAATGAAATAATTCCATTCCTTGAATATGGAAAAAGTCTAGGTCTTATTATCGATAGTAAACTCAAGTTTAAGCAGCATATTTAAAAAAAAACTGCAATTAGCCTACTGTACCCTGAAAATGATTTATAGTCACAGGTTATCACTGGATCGAGATTTAAAAAAAATGCTGTGTGAATCTCTGGTATTATCTCATTTGGATCATTGTGACGTTGTCTATGGTTCCTGTCTTGATAGTGTGGATATAAAACGTATACAAAATTAAAAAACTCGTGTCTCCGACTTATATATGGCATAAAGCGCAGTCACAGGATTTCTCACAAATTAACTGAATGTCATTGGCTTGATATGTTTAACCGCCGTAAATTACATTTTGCGTGACTTTGCTTCAAATTACTAAAGTTCAAGTGCCCCCCTTACCTACACGAAAAATTAAGCTATCGTACCGATGTTCATAATTTGAATATTAGACGCCAAAATATCCTCACCATACCCTCTCACCATAAAGAAGTATTTAAGAGTTCTTTTTCCTACAAAAGCGCTAAAATCGTAAATGAGCTGACTAAACTTCACTGTTTCAGTTTCAATTTAACTCCAAATGCTTTCAAATACAAATTTAAGCAATATCTATTTGTCATGCAGAGTAATTAGATAGGTCACGTGTTTAAAAATTCTCCCCCTTCTCTTCTCTTTCTCTCTCCCTCAACTCCTCTCTCTCTTTCTATCTCTCTCTTTCTCTCTCTCTCTTTTTCTCTCTCTCTCTTTCTCTTGCTCTCTCTCGTTCGCTCTCTCTTCCAGTATAATGTATATGTATATGTATATTTTTAGTTCACGGGTGTTAATCATAGAATTTTTTATTGTTAAAAATTGTTGGCTTTGGTGGAAGAACAGACTCCAAGGTTTATCCTCTGATTCTGAACCATATTGCCATTTATATGCCTACCTTTTCATTTCTAATTGCCAAATTATGTATGATTTTTTTTTTATGTTGTATTGATATGTGGGTGTATAATAAACGTATTTATTATTATTACTATTAAATCCTCGTGAGACTAAACTAAATGAATACCAACACATATGTAGACGTTTTTGCCAATTGGCATTGCCAACGGCAAATCGCGGCATAATGTGGATGCGCATTTAGAACAATTGTTGAGATAATAGTTTCGGTTAGCCTTTCATTCCAGTAAGCACATACACACTTAAGCTAAAAGTGAAGGATGAATTATTGTAGCATTATGCAACTCGTATAGTAAAACCAAATTGTTTACCAACATTTTTGAAATACTCAAAGTGTATGGCGACATGTTGTTTGTCTAAAATTTAATTTTTCTCTCAAATGATCCGAATTTATATAAAAAAATGGTTTTCAGACGTTTTGCTGTAGGTTTTTAGCATATTATAGTACAGTATTTATTCTGCGTGTGTCAGGTTGTGTTAAAATATTCCCTGAAAATTTTCCCCAGAATGCATTGTAGATTCCCGTTTTACGTTTTCTACTATTGACTGGATCCATAGCTTTGCTAAAATTAAATTTATGTCAGAAGTCAATTAAGTATTTAATATTATTTGGTTAATCTTCATTCACAAAAATCGATGGTGGCTCTCAAATAACTCTGAAAACTTCTACTCAAAGAATCCATTATATGGCGAAGCAATTATTAGAATTATTATTATTATTATCAAGTATACATTGTGACCATTTAATATGGAAGATCCCTTATAAACCTTACATTTTTCAACCAATTAGAATTTTTTTTTCGTTGGTAGATATTCAAAAAGTCCACTAGGAAGATCTCCATACAACGGTTTAGTCTCAAACCACAAAAACAAATAGAATTTAACAACAATTAATCGTACGTCATTTTCATTTGAGTTCAGGAAAAACGGAAAAGTCATCGTTTATATCCACCGATTCAAAGCATAGCAGGCTGTGACAGAGTTCAATAGTTTAGAACTCGGCGATATCTGCCATAAACTTGGTTATGTTCATGAGTTATTTACGTGTGTGAAATTTGAGTGTTTATTGAAATGTGTCCTTTATGTTATTATTATGCCAAAAAAATTAAAAGTGAATGACTATTAATAATAAGATAACTTTTCATTCATGATAGTTTTTATTTTAACCTTGTATATAAGCCAGTTCAATAGAATCGACGAAGTAAACCTTAGTTTTTAGAGTTCAAAGGTATACAACATTTTATCAAGGACCAGGCAATTTTATCAGTATAAAACCGAATGATTGGCCAGAATAACAAGCTGCTATTGGTTGAAATACTAAAAACATCACATTTTGACATGTGAAAAAAATAATCGCTGTAAACTGTAAAAGTTAAAGCTATTCCGGTAAAAACGAAAAGTTAAAAATACCTGAGACGACGTGTTTATATTCACCAACCCCACAAATGAATAAACATATAAATCAATTAGCCAAAATAAAACGAATACAAATTGAGAGAGGAATATTCAAACTTGAACCGGAGATACCTTGTCATGCAAATCGAATCCATGTTATGGTAATGAATAAGCCCAAAAGGGACGCGATCCACTGTTTTTCGGCACTTCCGCAAACAAATGTGAAGTACAGCGGTTGTTTGCGAATCCTAAAGAGGCGAAAGCTTATCTAACTTGAAGTATTTTCATAATAATTCAAGGAAAGCTTCCGGTATAAACTTTCCGGAAACTGTTGTTTTGTTCTTTGTTCAAAGTTTGTTCTTTTCGTCAACCGGTTGTACCCTTACGAGCAACCCTTGGAAGTCCTTGAAAGATGTGTGTGTTAGGGAATACGCTGACACTGACATTACCTTTCAACATCCGATCCCAACAAAGGTCAATAATAGGCCAAGCAATAGAGCCACAAATGATTGCTTTTTGGACAAAAAGACTACCTGGAAGCCGCCTGTGCTATCCCGTGCAGGACAGTCCGTAGTTTATTCCGTTGACGCGTGTTTCGGCCATCTGCAATCGCGTGCGGAAAAGTATCACTTTCCGCACTTGTGTTGTGAACATATTTTTTTCATTTCGAAATTTAATTTTTAATCTATAGGGCTACGGATACGTTCAAAATATTAATTTTAGTCCTAAAGTAGGTATTGGGAAAATACAACTTCACGGTTTTCGGTTTAAATGCATCTGCTGGGTAAAATTTAATTTTTGATTTATTCCTATTTCATTTTCAAATGACAACATAGTGGCTGGTCGGGTCAGAAAAAAAAATTAGATGATTTGTAAACGACTTTACTTACGGCCACTGCAGAAAATAGGCAAAAACACACGACTCACAGCCTCAGCAAATAGCTCCTTACGCACGCAAAACAAATCGCACAGTTTTCGTAAACAAAACGCATAGTTTGATATATCTCGGAAACGGCTCAATCGATTTGGGAGAAATTTTGTATGAGGATAAGGTTTTGATTTTTAAGTTTATCTATATAGGCGTCTTTCTTGAAAAAAAAAACGCGATTTTACTGATTATAATAATAATAATGATAATAATGATAATTTTTGGATCTCGAAAACTGCTTCAACGATTTGGATCAATTTTTTTATTTAGATAAGGTATTGCTACTTGAGTTTATCTATAAAGGCACTTTTCATGAAAAATGTGATTTTACTCATAATATTAATAATTATAATATGAAATTTTGGATATCTAAAGCAGCTTCAACTTTTTGGATCAAACTTATTATTCACATAATATATTGCTACTCAAGTTCATCTATATAGGCGCCTTTTCTGAAAAAACTTCGTTTTACTAATAAGTAATAATAATATGAATTTTTGGATCTCATAAACGGCACAC
The DNA here is from genome assembly GCA_958298965.1 of Chrysolina haemoptera. Taxonomy (NCBI): domain Eukaryota; kingdom Metazoa; phylum Arthropoda; class Insecta; order Coleoptera; family Chrysomelidae; genus Chrysolina; species Chrysolina haemoptera. The sequence continues at coordinate 16,677,847 of OY282602.1, read as the reverse complement.
TGTATATGGCCGTAGATTAAGTATAGTACATAATGCGTGTTGTAAAGCAATTATGCACTCATGGAATTACGCACTCGCCGCTGTGCGGCTTCGTGCGTAATTTATCCATTCGTGCGTAATATGCCTTTTACAACACTTGTTACGTAATATACTATAAAACTGCATTTTTTGACAAGTAACTCAGCTTCAGCAAGTTCTAACATTTTTGTGGAATATTGTTTTCAGTCGGAATATTTTTGCTATGCACATACGAATCAAATTCATAATTTGTATTACTAATTTTTACAAATGGAAATTTTGTGAATTTCATTACTATTGTGTTGATACCGCTTTACTGTTATAGGTTTCAAACAAACTTTCGTTAAAAACTTAAATATTACTCAAGATCTTTTTTAAAATGAAATAACATTCCAGATTGAAATGAGATTCAAATACATTGTGTAACCTGTCACCTACATAACCTAACCTAACCTAACCTAACCTGTCACCTACATAACCTAACCTAACCTAACCTGTCACCTACATAACTAATAGAACAATGTTATTGAGGTGTATTGAAAAAAAAACATTACTTGTCGTTATGTTATCTTACCTAACTTCTCCAAATCTTAATTAGGAAACCATTGTGTACGCTATTGATTGAAAAACATGCTAATAATATCATTTATACAAGGAGATATTACTTTTTGGATTGATGGTTTTGTTATATCATTTGTGTTGGTCACACAGGTAACTCGATGAATTTTTATATTATTTAATCTCAAAAAGAGAGATCTACCGTAATATTTTTAAGTTTGCTGACGAAAGTTTCTTCAAGACCTAATAGTGTGCGGTATCAAATTGATCGTTATGGAATGCTCTTTTTTCTGACCCGACGAGCCACCATGTTGCCATTTGAAAAAAAATAGTAATAATTTTTTAAAAATTTAATTTTACCCAGCAGATGCATTTTAACCGAAAACCGTAAAGTTGAATTTTTCCCAATACTTTAGGACTGAAATTAATAATTTGAAAGTATTCACAGCCCTCTAGATTCAATAATAAATTTCAAAATTTTAAAAATTTTTGGTTACAAAAAGTAACAAACGATTGTTGTATTCAGAATGTCATATGGAGACAAAGTGAAAATATACCGGGTGTCTCATTTAAAAATCGAAAGTTTATATCACTTCCGGTGAGACAGGAAGTTGCATGAAGCTGAGTCACTTGTCAGAAAATGCAGTTGTATGTAATATATAGATCCTCCAAATTTCATTCCAATATCTTCAAAAACAAAAAAGTTATAGGGGCGAGCCACCTTCCGTGAACACCCGGTATAATAATATGGTTTTTGAGTACTCCACAAAAAGCACAAAAATATCTCAGATATGAATCTGCCAACGAGTTTTGCCATGAGAGCTGAACATGAAACTGAATAGCTAATAGTATATTGTGTATCTCGTGCGGATTGTGAAACTCGCCTGCGGCTCGTTCCACAAACTTCCACACTCGCGTAAAAAAGTCTTCACGCACGTGGTGCACACTATACTTTTTCTACGACCTTTTACTTAGAGATTGAATTAAAGGAAAATTTGACTAATTTTCTTTATTACAATAATAATTATTATGAACAGTTATATTGCAATTTTGTAAATTGTCAAAATGTACATTTACTTTCTCTTTCGCTACAAAATTAGTGCTGCTTGTATTGTTGGTATTGACAACATAACTACGATTATTCTCAGTTGTTAAGATTTTATTGCAGACATCTATCTTTTTAGTTAGGGATTCTTCCACGTAGGCTTCTGCCACTGAGGATGATTTCCAGCCGCCGTGTTTTTTTAGCGTTAGGAGATCTCCACCTTCGACTAATAAAGACGCAGATGAACGCCGTAGGCTGTGCCCGGTAAATTGGTTGAGATTGGGGAGTTTCAAAAATGTGGCAACTTCTGAAGGGACTTTTCCTATCTTATTTATACCAATCACTTGCCGAGTACATTTCCCTCGTTGATAATTAATAAAGAATTTATTTTCGGCATAATCCTTGGGACGAAGAGCCACGTATTTGTGATATATGTCCAAGTAACGCGTGATTTTTTAGGAATGTATCCCTCGTTTTTTCGTTTCAAGAAAGCGGATAATCACCAATTTGTACGTTGTACTTAACACTAAGGGTGCTTTTCAACATTGAGTAGCGACTCCATAAGGAAGAAGATTTAACCTTTGTTGATAATTCAGATAGGTAGGCTAATATTACCCTTTCGGAGAATGATTGGACGTTGTTTGTATTGCGCCATTGCATAAACTTTTCCAAAGTGTTTTCGTAAATTCCCAACGATTTTTGTGGCGATAACGATGAACTTGCTTCACTGGCTGCTAACGTTATATTTGGAGGAGTTGATGGGAGTACTTCAATGCTGTCCATCAGGAATTTGCGTGAAATACACGGCTAATCGGTTTAAATCAAAATTTCGTCGTACTATTTATTAATTCAGAGGATAATTAATTACTATTTACGGTCTATTAACTGATGTAACTCTGAACTTCCTCTGCGGGAACTGTCATATTTGTCAATTTCTCTCGCCACCGCTACCTAGACCAGCGACCGGTGTGTGAATTTTTGTATTGTCTCTTATGGCACCGGTGCGTGAAATAAATCCCCTAAGAAAAGATGGCACTTCACACACCGATTCGTGAAATGAAGCTTTACACATTTTTATCGATGTGTGACGTTAGTAATTCACATACGGGAGTAGAAAAATAAATTAGTTGTGAATATAAATTAGTGATTCTTGACCAGTAAAAATAAATCAGGAATTTCAAAATGAAAACTACCGATGGCTTTGCGGCCTCGGTTTTTATTAAATGATTTTACATTTCGAAGTAAAATCATGCTCAAGATATTTTCATGATTCAATCGATTGAATTTATTGGTCTTGTGACAAAAATTATAATTATATCCAATGTGCTGATATATCGATCATGTTGAATAGACTTTTCGTGTCAATCAAACGTCGCCACCATACATTATGGCTCGCACCAAAGTTGTATAGGAACTCGTCTATAAATTAGTTCGAGTCACAGAAGGCTTCCGTTTCTATTTCAATGCTGAATATAAACGTTCCTATATAATATGCGGTGCGACTGGGAATAAACCACGATGGCACTACACGTCCATATACAATTGTCGGATAAATGATTTGTACTACTGGTGCATTCACTCACAACCATATTTCATTTACTGCGTATGTGACTCGAATCTGATTTTGAAGTGGTAGCGGAATGGTCGCGAACTCTCATGAGGAAGATAGAACTGCATTGAATATATACAGGGTGTTCCTTAAAGACATGCTAATATTTGAGGGGGTGATTCTTTGACTTATTTTAAGGAAAAAACTTTCTATAAACGTATGTCCTAAAAGTCCTAACTTTTGAGATACAGGGTGATAAAGTTTTGAAAAAAAATCAGTTTTTTAATAATAACTGAGATAATATTGTAGACGTTTTTATAGAATTTGGTACATGTCTTCTATGCATCAAGGTGCATTTTTTAATGCACAAACATTTTCATTTTCTCAACCAGTGGCGTCCGTACGGGTTTTGCATTGAATATTTTTGGAGAAAAAAATACTACGCCACTGCTTTCTCCAAAAAAAAAAATACTATTTTGAGATCCTCACTTATTTTTGAGCAAATTTGATCTCTTGAGTTTTCTTTGTCCGCCGCATGGTTTTCGCTTAAAAAAATAAAAATCGTTTCATTTCAGGATCAATTCTTCAAAAATCTGATGCGGTGTGGAAATGTTTGTGCATCGACTGAAAGCAAATTGAGGGATCAGATTTGTTCCAAAATGAATGAGAATCCAAAAAAATGTGTAATTCTTGTCAGATGCTCGGTTCTTGATTAAAATAATTGAATTGAAATTGCTTCATATCGCAGTAGGTACCTAACATTTTGTTGTCAATAAATCGTCCGATAGTAATTTAGCTAGCTCTTTATAATTGATATTTCTTTCCACCACTTCTTAATCTTTTCACTTATAATCTCCCAAGTGCTTGAATTATTACCTCAATGGATTTACGATATTAATTCAGCTACCTATCTTAAATACAGTTTATCATAATCGTTGGATAGGTTGCGGAGGACCTCAGCAATGGCCAGCAAGATCCCCTGATCTCAACAGTTTAGATTTCTTTTTATGGGGACACCTTAAGACTCTAGTGTATAAAACTCCCGTTAATACTTTAGAAGATTTAAGAGAGCGAATAGTCTCGTGTGAAACTATTCGAAATACGCCGGGAATATTTCAACGTGTGCGTAATTCCATGCGTAGACGGGCGGAAGCATGCCTATTAAGTGAAGGTGGCCATTTCCAACAATTTTTATAATCAGTGTTAGTATTGTCAATAATTAATGAATTTGATCCGTTCATTTAAACTTACTTTTATAAAATAAAATAAAATTCGTTTTTGTACAAGCTGAAATCCATATTTTTTTGATTCTCATTCAATTTGAAACAAATCTGATCCCTTTATTTGCTTTAAGTCGATGCACAATCATTTCCACACCACATCAGATTTTTGAGGAATTGATCCTGAAGTAAAACGATTTTTATTTTTTTAAGCGAAAACCATGCGGCGGACAAAGAAAACTCAAGAGATTAAATTTGCTCAAAAATAAATGAGGATCTCAAAAGTATTTTTTTTTTTGGGACAGCAGTGGCGTAGTATTTTTTTCTCCAAAAATATTCAATGCAAAACCCGTACGGACGCCACTGGTTGAGAAAATGAAAATGTTTGTGCATAAATAAATGCATCTTGATGCATAGAAGACATGTACCAAATTTTATAAAAACGTCTACAATATTATCTCAGTTATTATTAAAAAACTGATTTTTTTTCAAAACTTTATCACCCTGTATCTCAAAAGTTAGGACTTTTAGGACATACGTTTATAGAAAGTTTTTTCCTTAAAATAAGTCAAAGAATCCCCCCCCCAAATATTAGCATGTCTTTAAGGAACACCCTGTATAAATATAATTCATCGGTCAGTTATGTTCGGGTCACTGGAATCTGTTAGAAACAAAAACAACAGTTTGGATTCCTTTCTCAATGAACCGAACTTTCTTTTCAAATCCATCTTTCGTCGCACTCTGAAAAATATCGGTGGTATAATAACAACAATATTGTTAAGTCATTAAAATTCTCATCATCATAACGGTATTTATCACTGCTATAACCATTTCTTATAATTGTGTTACATTTCAAGCTATTCAACTCTCAGAAATTGCCAATAAAACTAAATCTGTAAAGGACCACGCACACTCCTTATGCAAAAAGTCTTTCGGTCAAATTTACCAAATTTTTAGTATGTTGTTGAACTCTGCTTCCTGAACAAAAGTTACCCTAGGCACACAAAAATTCTATGTATAGTTTACGAGATACAGAGTGTTGAAGTTGTAAGATGGAACTTTCAGGCCATTATTGGCTGAACTTTCTTGATGGGAATATCACAAAATTATTGGTGGATTTCCGATCTACGCCATACTACTATACTTGGCCAGTGCAATGTCCAGGAAATCACACATTTGGAGTCTGACCAGAAGCACATTCGCATAATAGGTACATCCTGTATCTGTTGGAGGCAGATACAGCCTCCGAAACGTCAACCGTTTTTCAAAAAAGAGAAGTATTCTTTGTTAATTCGATCTCATTTTTTCAGATAGGCAAATTCAGTGTAGGGTACGTTACTGACAAAAATTAATTTCTTTCAGGACAGCAGTCTTGTGAACGCAGTAACTTATCGGGCAAATTAATTAATTTGCCCTTCTACACTTGTACAGATTTCTTTGGATTAAAAAATTTTTTCATTTTCAGATTGTGGAAGGTCATAAACCCAAAAAATCATGTCAAGAACTGGATTTCCTCCACAAAATCAAACTTTCAATCAATATTTTCTTCACGTCACCACAAAATCCAAATCGCCGCTGTCCAAAGTTCCAAAGGATCGCTACTAACGACTGTAGCAGATCAGGACCAGCCAGCAGATTGTCGTTCAAACTCGTGCCATTAGATTTCGAGGCAGCGTCAAATACCAAACGAATTTTGTTTTTATTGGGATTTTCGACAGCAAAATGAGGAAGGTAACATGTACGGGGACTTTCGATTTCAGCTTCTGTCTAACTTAATTATCGAATATATCCTTTATCTTCGTATGATTGGATTTTTTCACAATATTCCACACCAAAGGTAAAAAATCTTCGACATTTTCTCTCTACACAATTCAGTCTTTGTCTGACTCGCATTTTGCTTTCGGGTATTATGTTATCGGTTCGCCATAATAATCCAATCTCATATCCATCACCACATGTTTTAATCGTTTCTTTCATAATTTTCAGTTCTCTGGCATTTTCTCGACTCAACTTATCTTCTGTGATCAAAACTCCAAAGTTCTCAGTGGAAAATGAATTCCTAACCATATCTTGTGAATTATCATCTGGTTCCAGTTCGCAAACGTTCATAGTACGATGTGCTTTGTATGTTTTCTGACTGTGTGAATTTTTTTCAATGGCGTCCTGACCAATCAAAAGAACTGATTTTTCATCATGAATGTCTCTGATCGGCAGATTTCTCGAGTGGACAAATTTCGACATTTCTGTCATTCTGACATTTTGCGGAGGCAATGACAGATTATTTACCGTTCGAGTGACTTTCATGGTAAAAACTTTGTTGGGATCATCTGCTTTCGATATTTTCAGGTCAATTTTCATAGAGTCGTTTTGCCAGGATGTTTCGTCGTTCGTCCATTGCAGACATAAAGATTCCAGAGGGCCTGTCATTCCAAGTGTTTTGGCGACCTTCTCATCGAGCAGTGTAAGTGTTGATGCTTCATCGCAAAGTTCTATTATCTGAAGAGGCCCCTTTGGTCAGTGTAGAATCACTGTGAGTACTCTCAGCTGCACTTTTTTCACATTGCTTCTCAATGTACATATCGATTCCGAACTTCTATCTTGTTCACTGCTGCAATTTTGCTGATTTTCTTTATGTAAAAGTTGATGATGCGATAGTTGGCAACCATCGATTCCACAGAACTTTCTCGCCCTACACTTGAATTTATGATGATTTCTCGTCAAACATGAGAAACAGCTTCTTGGCAGTTACGGTTGTCCATCGTTTATCGATATCATCGTTTTTCATAGCTGGACACACATCTTCATGGGCGTTTTCATCACAGTAGCAACATTTTGTCTCTGGAACATCGGTATCAGCTCTTGAAAAAATGTATGTGTTGGCAAAAAATACCTTGTCTGTCTTCTTTGAAGCTGTGGGTTTTTATGATTGCCTCCATATTATTTATTTCGCTGGAGAATTGTATAAGTCTTTCGACATTTGTATCTTTGAGATAAGGCATGTTTCTGGCTTTGGTTATTAGTCCATCAATCACAAATTCGGGTCGTCCAAATCTCATTTTCAGAGTATCCATCACCAAATCTACGTTGTCTGCCGTTAACATTATTCCGGCTACCGTGGATTTCGCTTCTCCTTCCAAACACTTTTGAAGTTTTAGCATAATTTCCTCGTTGGAAAAGTCACAAAGGGTACAAATATTTTTAAACTGCTTATAAAACAGTGGCCATTCTTGTGGATTACCGTCATAATGAGAAAAGTCTTTTCCTACTGAATTTCGTGCCATGAACTTATGATTTGTAGTAGTCGAAGTCGAAACTGATTCAATAGCGTTAGAAATCGTTTCACAAAGTAGCTTGATTTCACTGGTACTGTCTTTCTTCACGAATTGTGTTTCTTCGTAGGTGTTCTCGTCCTCGTCTTGTAGATTATTCACCCTATCAGAAACTACGTTTTTATGTTCATCAGTAGTAGTACTTGAAAGATTCGATAGTAATCTTTCTCTTATTCCAGAGCGACTTTCTATTTCTTCCTAAGCCACCAACTTAGCTTCCTTCAACTGACGTTCTAACTCTAAAAGTTTCATACTATTTTCTATTTTCCTCTGCTCTAACTGTAGCCGATTCCTTTCTAATTTTTGCTTTTTAATTTCTGCCTCTAATGTAAGACGTTTCCTTTCTATGCTCACAAATGAGTGCTTATAAGTTGGATTTTTGTCAGATTTGGTGGTTTCTAAATGTTTGGAATTACCCGCCTAGAAACTGGATGGTACAGGTTTTCGGTTACCGAACTTATTGGGCCATACGAATTCTCCATTGAGGTTTCCATTGATACCTGCAGTTGTTCGTCTGGGTCGATCCGAAGAGGTTTGGTTATTCAAGCTATTCAACTCTCAGAAATTGCCAATAAAACTAATTTTGTCTAACTGTTTTATTTGACTTTTTTCTTTTTTTAACAACTTGACAGTCAACGACTTCTTTTTTTTTATACATAGGGTATCAAAATATTCAATGTAGCAAAATAGTAAAACAAACCAATGATAAGTTTCAACAAATTGAAATAGATACTACCACAAATATAATATTGTCACAAGTGGATCCTCGCTATGACTTTACTAATCGTTAATTTAATGAGCTATGAGCGTTATCTTGACTATTCTAAAATGTTGTTGGCAATTTTGTGATGATTGCTGTTCAGCATTGTCAAGTTAACTTCATATTTTAGCGCTTGTTCTCTAGGCAACCAATGAACTTGCCTACAAGAGGCACGTGACCGTCTTCTAGAATCCACTACGATTCACGTGGCCGCCGGCGTTATCAGATCCGCGCTATAGCCGCCATTGTCGCTATATTCGCGTGAGTTTCCGCTTTGCCATTCTAGAATTGGTAGATGTAATTAAAAATTAAAAAATTATCCAAGGTTTTGTGAAATTGAATATCTGAAAATGACAAGGCGACCAATGCTATGCGAGTTTTCTCGCCTAACAGAGTAGGTTTTGATTGTTTCTCAATTGAAACTGTGATAAGTGAAGAGGAATCAAGTTAAAAAATTTCAATTCTGTTGTTTTAATACGAGCTCGTAGAAAAAGTTAGCTATGTAACCCGTTCATAAACTCCTCTATGAACCCTTTCATTGAAAACTTGCTGCACTCGTACTTACCTACTCATTACTAAAAGAGAAATACCAAGAAAATCTTGGAATTTCAACACCTTGTCAATATGTATGTACATGATAACTATTTAGGATCTTCCTGTATATCAAAACTTCAGCATTTCATTTCCAAAGCTTGTCTCACGTAGTGTACCTACTTATCTTTGTTCACTTGAATTGAAACATACACAATTTTGTGAGGTGTCTCAGTGATTGTCACAAAGTATTTCAAAACGTGGCTGAATCTCATGGAATTGTAATATGATAATCTGAAATACTGAACCTAAATGGTTATCTTGTGGAACTAATTCAAATAGCATTTTCTGATGGTACCAATACACAAAAATTGTTCATTTGACTAGGCTACAAACATATCAAAGGAGGGTATGCTTTTGATAGGGAAAGGAGAGTATGCTTTTGAAAGGGAAATTTGGGCTATTCATGAAAAAACATTTAAATTCTTTCAAATTCTTGGAAATGAGACATTTCAATTTTTTTAAATATCGAATAAGTAATCTTCTATAATATGTTCTTATCAATTATTTTCAAGAAATGCAAAGTGGCAACATTGCTCTTGAATTGATTCAATAACTAATTGTCAGAACTGACATTTTCCATTTTTTGTACATTGAAATCCAGGATAAACACATAAGCTTTGTTGCCAAGATGTCTATTTTATCATATTTTGCCTTCACAAACTCTGCTCTAAACGAAGTTATTTGAAGATGTTCCGGAATGGTTTGGAAGTTAAAATTTTGGAAAAATGTTTCTTTTTTATAGTCCTTAAACTATGCAAAATCTTATGGCCGGGAGCAGTTGGCCCAGAAAAGCATACCCTCCTTTGGGCTATTCATGAAAAAATATTTAAATTTTCTCAAATGCTTAGAAATGAGTAATGTAGTAGTACATTTTGATTTTTTTCAATATAATAAGTTATCTTCTATGATATGTTCTTATCGAATATTTTCAAAGAATGCAAAGTGGCAACATTACTCTTGAATTATTTCAATAACTAATTGTCAAAACTGACATTTTCCATTTATTGTACATTGAAACCCAGGATAAACACATACGCTTTGTTGCCAAAATGTCTATTTTATCATATTTTGCCTTACAAACTCTGCACTAAAAGAACTTATTTGAAGATGTTCCGGAATGGTTTGGAAGTTAAAATTTTGGGAAAATGTTTCTTTTTTATAGACCTTAAAGTATGCAAAATCTTATGGCCGGGAGCAGTTGGCCCAGATAAGCATACCCTCCTTTCAAGAGGGCTGAATCTAATTAAAATTCTGCACAAATCCCGAAGTTAAATTTATAATTCCTGACATACTTACTGAATAATTAGTATCTAATGGTTGTAAAATACCCTGGAAAACGCAGCTACTAGGAGGAACTCACCTGAAACAAAACAATAGTGAATTATTAATTTTGTATAATATAACCTTGGGTGTAGTTACAACCCCATATCATAGAAAACTCGGGAGTCATTCAGATTATTAATGTACATACAGGGTGTTAATTAAGTACGTTGACAAACTTCGGAAGGAGATTCTCTGAAAGTTTTCATGACGAAAAGTTCATATAAACATATGTCCCAAACGGCTTGGTTTTCGAGATACAGGGTGATAAAAATACATTTTTTTCAAGATTTTTTTGCAGTTTACTTCGACATTTTCGACAATAATCAGTTCAAATTAGGCAAGTACAATCCACTCAATAGTACGCACGATATAAAATAATTCACTTTACAAATAATTCACAGGGTCTTCCTTTTTTCAGAGTCAAGACTTGTTCAACCCCTCAGAATTTTTTTTCTGCCGTCACTGACATATTACGACAGGAATAATCAATGCTGTTTCATTGTGATTCTTTGAAAGTTTTCAGGACGAAAAGTTCATATGAACATATGTCCCAAACGGATTGGTTTTCGAGATAAGTACAGGGTGATAAAGATACATTTTCAAGACTTTTCAGAGTAAACTTTGACAATAATAAGTTCAAATTAGGCAAGTATAATCCATTCAATAATACGGACGATACAAAATAATTCACTTCTTGAATAATTCACAGGGTCCTCCTTTTTTCAGAGTCAAGACTTGTTCAACCCTTATGCCAACAGTGAGAGAAGAATAATCAATGATGTTTTTTCATCATCATTTTGTTTTCTTGAAGTTTTTCATTTACTTGTACGATTCAAGAGCTATAACGAAAATATTAACGCAAAATTTTCTAGTGTCCCATAACATTAGAAAAATTTGAAAATAAAACATACTTACTCAATTATTGTAAATTGGAAGAAATATTTTTTCATACTTAGAAAAATCTACGATGAATAAAAATTATAAAACAAAAAATATAAAGACAACCTTTTATACAAATTCACTGTAAATGAAAAAATTATTTCTTTCATTGTTTGATCTAGGTTATTCTGTGAGTAACAAATTCAGAAGGTTCCGCGGATACAAAATCTAATAAAATCTAATACCCACAGAAGTGGGACCCTGTGAATTATTACAGAAAATAATTATTTTGTATCGTGTGTACTATTGAATTTTACTCGCCTAATTTGAACTGATTATTGTCGAAAATGTCGAAGTCTACTCCAAAAAAATATTGAAAAAAATGTATTTTTAACCAAGCCGTTCAGGGCATATATTTATATAAACTTTTCGTCCTGAAAACTTTCAAAGAATCACCCTTCGAAGTTTGTGGGACTATTTGCTTCTCAAATGTCTTTATGTTATGCGATAAAATGTTCGCATTAATATTTTCATTGTAGCCCCTGAACCGTACAAGTAAATGAAAAACTCCAAGAGAACAAAATGATGTTAAATGAAACAAAATTGATCATTCCTGTCTCAAAATATATCAGTGACGATGGAAAAAAAATTCTGAAGGGTTGAACAAGGCTTGACACTGAAAAAAGGAGGACCCTGTGAATTATTTGAAAAATGAATTATTTTGTATCGTTCGTACTATTGGATGGATATTACTTGCCAATTTGAACTGATTATTGTCGAAAATGTCGAAGTAAACTGCAAAAAAATCTTGAAAAAAATGTATTTTTATCACCCTGTATCTCGAAAACCAAGCCGTTTGGGATTAAGTTTATATGAACTTTTCGTCCTGAAAACTTTCAATTGTCAACGTACTTAGTTAACACCCTGTATAATCTCATCAAATTATTAAAATACAAGGTACGATTTAACAAATAAGCATTTGCTGAAAATCAATTCAAAAAAATCGGTCGCTCTTCTGTTTGGGTCAGACAATCTGAGAATTGAGGCGGTCAATATCCTAAAAATACAAATTGGTAATGATAACATTAAATTCGAAAATCACTGTAAGAATTTCGGACTTTTTATGGATTTCAAACTGCGGTTTAAACATCATATCACCCAAAAATTAAAAAATGCTTGCTTTTCCTTGAAGCTCATTTATAGGCATAGACATTTTCTCAACTCTGAACTGAAAACTCAACTTTGTGATAGTCTAGTACTTTCTCAATTTAATCACTGTTGGTCTATGGCCCATCTATTGGTAGCATTGACACAAGAAGAATCCAGAAAACACAAAACTCATGCTTGAGACTGATATTCGGGATAAGACGCCCACAGCGTATTTCTCACAAACTGACAGACACTGGCTGGCTAAGCATGTTTAATCGTCGTAAACATCATATGGCATGCTTCTTCTATAATCACAAAGGTACTACCAATATATAAGAAAGGAGACCCCGGCTCTGGCCACAAACTTCAGACCCATCTCCATAATCCCGATAATCGGCAAGATATTTGAAATAATCCTAAAGGAACGATTGATGCTCTTTTTTAATAAACATAACACTCTTAATAAAGGACAGTTTGGTTTTCGGCCAAACTGCTCCACGATTCAGGCTGTAAGCTGTGTTATTGCGAAAATAGTCGAGGGCCTTGAGAATGGAGAACACACTGAAATAACCTTGTGTGACCTATCCAAGGCGTTCGACTGCGTATCGCATGACAAATTACTCGATAAATTAAACTTCTATGGTGTTCGGGGGGTACCTCTGAAACTGATAAAATCCTATCTAGATAACAGAATTCAATGTGTAGCCATCGAAAACAATTTCTCTGATTTCCAGAACATAAACCACGGAGTCCCGCAGGGAAGTGTGCTGGGACCACTATTATTTATTACCTATCTCAACGACATTTTCCATTACTTGGCCCCATCTGGGTGTATCTGCTTCGCTGACGACACAACACTAGTTGAAACTCATTCTAACCCTATCACACTACACAATCTCACTGAGCAAGCAAAAATATAAAGCATATACCTGGTTCAGCGCAAATAATCTCAAACTAAATCAAGAAAAAACCCAAAATAATTTCTTCTCTACAAATAACAACTCAACCACTAATAATACAGTCAATGTGCTTGGTATCGTATTAGACGACAGGCTGCTAAAATGGTCGGCCCACATTGACCAATTATGCAGAAAACTCCACACAACTATTTCTATTGAGACAACTAAAAAAAATATTGAGTATTCCAATATTACTATCATCCTACCACCCTCTCTTTCATTCCCACCTCAACTATGGTACCATTCTATGGGGTAACGCTGCACACGCTATTAGAGTTTTTAGGCTCCAAAAGAAGGCCCTAAGAATCATAGATGGTGCAACCTACCATGCGCACTGTCAGCCGCTATTCAAGAAATACCGAATTTTGCCAATCCCTTGTGTTTTTATCTATCAGTCTTTACTGCAGACCTTTTCTAATACAGATCTTTTTTCAAAAAATGGTGATGTCCACAACCATGCTACAAGAGCAGCAATAAACTCAGAACTCGTAAATACCGACTGTCTGTCACGGAGCAAAATTCTCCAAATGTCAGATTTTTTAATATTTTACCACCTACTATAAAATCACTAAATTTTATTCAATTTAAAAAATGGGTGAAAAATCACTTACTGTCACAATGCTTTTACTCAATTGAAGAATACCTCTCATTCAACCATGAACTCATGATGCTCACCCCAAATTCCTAATCATTTATATACCACATTCGCTTAAGTATATGTAGGCATATGTAATTTTACATTTTTGTACATGCATATGTAATTTTAATCCGGTTGGTTATATAAATTTTAATCCGTTTGATTTTGTCATTTGGAACTGTTTTGTTTTCAACCTATACTATGTAGGTATATGTAACTTTTATTATTGACATATATATGTAATTTAATTCGATTTTAATCTCAATGTTCTAGCTGATCTGTAGTTTTGGCGCATGTTAGCATCTAACTTCTATGTCTAGACATATATGTAATTCTTGACTTGCTACAAACATATAACTAATGTAAAGTGGTTAAATAAAATCTATCTATCTATAAAATCCTAAAAAGTAAAAAACCGGAATACTTATACCGGAGAATTACATTTAGAACGGATATAGAAACATGCTTATGATTCCCAAGCACAACAAACAACTATTCAGACGGTCTTTTTCTTATAATGTCACACTTTTTGGCGATATAATGGATGTTCCAAATTTCTCCTTGTCACATGAGGCATTCAAAATTTGGTACAAACGATTTCTGTTTTCCCGACAATGACTTATATATTACATACTATCCTTGCATATAAATGTATATTTCTAGATTAGAAATGTTTTTTCTTTCTTTTTCACTATTTAGGTTATTTTCTGTATGTCTGAGGAAACTGTGGAAGAATCGGCCACTCGTCCTAACAGTTCTCCTTTTATTTACCACTGTACACCCTCATTATTTGTGCTTCACGTAACATGTATTTATGGTAAATAATAAATGTACTATTATTATTATTATTACTTTCAATAGAAATACAGAGAAAATAATAGTGGCTATTTGTCATATATAGTTTCGGGATACGACTTAGGATTATTCCATTCTTGAAATAATCTTAACAAATACAGAAACATAACTTGATTTTCAAAATCGAACTCATTTATTTTTCCATAATCACCGATACACTCATCTTACATACGACAACATATTATGGCCGATATTCAAGTACTGGATATTGCACAAAGTATCAATCAAGTTTTAGTACAATTATTACTCAATTAAATTCGCACTTCGACTAAGCCATAAATTAGTTACTACTACTAATTTAATTACTACTTCATAACATGCGCTCACGACCCCTCGACGTTCGCGTCATAATTGTGTGCTTGGCGCCAATCGTCCTTTGGATTAATGAGGAAGGGAATCTTGGCTTCAAAATGCTCCCCAACAAAGCGAGGGATGTTTCACGAGGTCTCGCACTAATGGCAAGAAAATCAATCCGCTTTTAATAGGTTACTGACACTTTATATCTCAGATAGTGGTCAAATTACATCCATCATAAATGGAAAAACTGTTCGGGCACTGATTGATCGGTTGATTTTGTTAAGGAAATTCAGCATACGATAAGCTACTGACAAAAATTATATTTTTCTACTAAAAGAGTCCACTTTTTTGTGTGGTTTGTGTGCGTAAAAAGTATTACAATATTTCTTTTCATTATTAAACTGAAAAAAGTAAAAAAAAGTGCACTTTTTTTAACGGCTGTTGCTAGGCAACCGACAGTTTCATGCAACAACAGTGACAGATCCGAATAATAACGAAATCCTGTCATAAAGCCAGTTCTCATTTTCTTTGGCAACTAATAACCTATAAATATCTGATATACAAATGTTTCACCAATAATATTCTTAGCATTCTGACTATTAAATAAGTATTATCAAAATTCCAAACTATCGCGGCGAATATATTCACAATAATAGCATATAAGTTATACTGGAGCAGGACCATATGCAACGATTTGAGGCTACTGAGACAAGGCTCACTTATACATGCCAAAGAAAAAACTGGGTTTTACTCCTGCTGCAGTTGTCAACTCACCCATAATCCCAGCAATTTCTTCAGTAAGTAAATGTTGAAAATAATCACTCATAACATCCTACATAAAAAATGAAGTAAGTATGTGATCTCAAGCTTGAGGTTTGCACTTCACAATGGTGTTATTATATCTATATATGCAGGATATGAAAAAGCTATTATTTTCAACATTTAGTGAAGAGAATGACAATTTTATGGGTAAGTTGAAAATGAGGCAGGAGTAAAACAAAGTTTTTTTTGGCATGTATAAGTCACACTACTTTACAATTGTTGCATATAGTCCAAAGAGGGTATGGGTTGCCGCTTCAGTATAATAATTCCATATTTACTAAATTCTTCATGATTTTCGGATCATCCTCAAACATCTCCGTGAAGTGCTACAAAACACATTTTAGGTACTCAACTCGCATATTACATTTGCATGAGAAGGTATGAGTCTTCAGAAACGATATGAACTTTTCTTTTTCCTTTCCTTCTCCGATTATTTTTAGCAGGGTTATGACCAATCAAATATTCGGCTCTGCCAGAACTTTCAGCGGCGGTTAAGGGTGAAGCTGAAATTTGATGTCGGCGTTCAATCACGTTTTCTGAGAAAACGAGCGCATTTCATGAGAAATTACTAGGAAAAATTTTTGTGGAAAATTGAATTGCTTTTCACCCTGTTGAATTGTTTTTCTGATAAATCATATACTTTCCAAGATTACAGCAAAAATCTATTTATATATTTTTAAACGAATATATATATATATATATATATATATATATATATATATATATATATATATATATATATATATATATATATATATATGGAGAGAGAAGAGAGGTAGTCTATTGCTGACTAGTTAGAAACAAATCTTGACAATTTTTTGGGGCAGCAGCAAAACGCAAGTGTACTCTTATAACATTATATTTCCAATATTTCGACAGTGGTTACTGTCATCATCAGGGAGCTACAAAAATGGATGAAACTATGGTAAAATGGTAAAATGGTAAAATGGTAAAATGGTAAAATGGTAAAATGGTAAAATGGTTTTACCATAGTTTCATCCATTTTTGTAGCTCCCTGATGATGACAGTAACCACTGTCGAAATATTGGAAATATAATGTTATAAGAGTACACTTGCGTTTTGCTGCTGCCCCAAAAAATTGTCAAGATTTGTATATATATAACCGTCCCAATTACTAACACCTGAAGCACAGTGGTTAGATATGGGAATTATTATCTCTAGAACAATTAATGCGTTTCTCAAAAATGCTTCTTCATTTGAAATTTCAGACTATTCATTTGGGATTTTTAATAAATAAATCAATAAAAAAGTAGCGTTATATTTCTGAATACAATTCACAGATAAAAAATTCACATTGTCCCATATACTGACAGTAAAGAAATTGACTTGTCCTATTTACTGACATTTGGATGTACCGAATAAAGACACTGGGACTTAAAATGTTTACATCTCGATAACAAGGGAATATTTAATACTTCTGCATCTCAGGAACGTGAAAAACTCCTCTTTTATTGACTGCTGCGAAGTTAGGTTGTTCAATTATCTCCATCAAATCAGATCTTGAATACCATATAACGTCATCAGGTGTTGGCCATTTCCATCCTGTGGGTCCACTCCTAACCATTGTCTTCACTCTTACATCATCTCCATCTAATTCTACGATTATGCCTGGATAATATTGGTTATCGTAACATACAACAACATAGCTGTTTTCTTTTATATCGTTCTGACAAATTTCAACAATCCCAGTATGATTTATATTAACAGAATCTTCATTTTCATTTTCCGAGTTACTGTTTTCCTCCATATCATTTAGATAACTGTCATTTACAGTATTTTCTTCATTTGATTGCATTTTTCCTTTTTCTTCTATTGATTTGGTGTTTTTTGACTTCTGGATGTCTGCGCAGGAAGGCTTCATACCAGTGCCTGCCTGGTCGTCCATTAGTAAACTTATTTGTTCGTTTAGTTGTTTGACTAGAATTTTGACACTATCCAATAATTGAGTTTTTGTAATAGGAAATCCTAAACTTCCAACGTGGAGAATCCACCGCACCAATAAACTTTCCTTTTTTGTCGAAAGAACAGTTTCAGGGCCAATTTTTCTTTCTATTGGATAAACACTCCTGTAGATTTGTATAGAAGCGTTGTTCTTCGAACACAGAATGTTTTACTAGCAGTGAAAACTTTCATGCCATCAGCAACAGCTGCTAAAGCTTTTTGCATTTGCTCTTCCGAATATTGGAGTCGACGAGCCATTTTTCCAAAAAAAAACGTACCAATTACTGACTAATGAATGTCCTAGATACCGACAGCCACATAAATCAAGTTATAGAGCGCCAATAGAAATGAAATCGTTATGTCAGTAAATGGTACATAGATCAACCACAAAATTATGAAATTAAATGGCGATATAAACAGAAAATACAGTAACTCGTACAAATCAACGAAGACAGCTAATGTTTTCATACATCGTACCAGTCACTGACAGTATTGTCAGTATTTGGTACATGATGCGATATACCTATCGCATGTGTACCTATTACTGACACTAACTTTGTTTCAAATCCTGATATTATTCTCAATGTTCAGGAAGAAAACAATTATTCTACTCAAAGAATAGTAACAAGGAACTCACCTGTATCGAAATATTTGCAAGAAAGTACAGACGATGATTAGGAAACATGCACACAAACTACACCCAAGTTCTAATGATGTTGTCTAACCACACGAGCTCTCACGTGGAAATGGCGGGAAGCACTCCTAATAGAAGACAGCTGTCAGTTTTTTTGGCGGTTATTTCAAAATTTCACTTGTCTCTGTGAACTTGAAACTCATATGTGCCTGATGTTGTCAAATTCATAAGTGTAATACAACTACATTTCTTATTTTTTGTTAATAATGGCCGGAAGTGTCAGTATATGGGACACTCTGTAATTGGGACAGTTACCTTACCCAGTAATTTTGGTAAACAATTTTTTGTTCATGTTTATCATGGTTCCAACTACTAGCATACCAAGTTTGGTGGTGCTACAATCGATTCTTGTCTCAAAACCCAATCGTACTAGATTATTCAGGATTAAGATCAATTTTTGTTACAGGTAAAGCCAAAAAAAAAAATGTATCGCTTGCGAACGAAACGGGAAAGATTTGTTTCTACCTTATTTATTTTGATTATAATGCGATTAAATCATTTTCATGTTGTATTATATTTAATTATATATTTAATCAATATAATAATAACCCACAGCGAACCAAAGTTTAATAATGGTTATTAAAATAGGAAACTCTGTCGAAATATATCACCCTATAATTTGATTTCTCAAAGATACTGTCTGTAATTATTGGCGTGCAAAGTTCCATACACAGCTGATTAAACAGTTCTACCACACAACATACTGAAATTTGCATTTCTTTGAAGCCATGAACATTTTAGATCCAATGATAGATAGCTTCGGATTTTTCGCCAGTTTATGATAAAGAGATTGAAACATGCATTATGGAAATTCTTAACAGGCACCAAGGATATTTGAGTTTTGATTTTTGTTCGAAAATATAAATAGGAATAGGATATTCATAAAATTTGTTGTGGAATCATCTGCGGCTGAAAGAAGCTATTTTCCATCGTTCAAGATAACCTCTAATTTATTTAATGAATTTTCAATGAAAACTAGAGAAAATTAAAAAAATCAACTATCTGAATGGAAATGCGAATTTTCACTTTCAGATTTTTTCTTATCAGTTAGAGTCTTTACACAGTATCTATTTACTTCACCATGTGCACGTATGAATTAAATGCATTATAATTTGTGATGCTCTTTAAGGTCAAAATACATTTTACTAGATGAGAAATGCAGAAATTATAAAAGATGTTCAAATTTTCCTCCATTCTCCTGTAGACGCAAGTGAATAAGTTTTTGCAAGATGCTTCTACCCTGATCAGTATTCCTAGTAACATTACATTTCTTATAGTTTAAGTTCCTTCATATTTTCTTTGGTTGTTGGAGTATCTGCATGAACAATGCCTTTTAGTATCACAACAAAAAAAAAAATTTATCAGATCGGGTGATCTAGGCCGCCATTTTGTCGGCCCCCCTCTACCGATCCACCGGTCTGAAAAGCATCATTGAGGTGACCCTAAGATTTATTGAATGATGAGCCGGCGTCCCATTTAAGCACATCCACATCAAGTTTCTTGAATGTAAATTAACGTTCTGCAATAGAGTGAGTAAATTATTTCGCAAAAATTACAAATAGATTTGTCCATTAGGTCCGATCACTTGATCTTCAAGTATTCCACCCCACACATTCAGAGAGTTGAAGATGCATTATACAGTGCGGCTTTTTAGTCCCCCCCCCCCTGTTAACTTTTGAACGGTTTGACGTAGAGCGATAAAAAAAAACCCTTTCGCCGATACTACCTTTTGAAATATAACGCATTGTGATTCCTCGATAGATGGCGCGACCCCCCATGCCATTTAAAAAAATTAGGTTTTTGTGCCCCCCGCGCCATCTATCGAGCAATCACAATGCATTATATTTCAAAAAGTAGTGTCGGTGAAACCCTCGAAACGGTTTTTTTTTATCTCTCTACGGCAAACCGTTCAAAAGTTAACAGGGGGGGGGACTATAAAAAGCCGCATTATATGTATTCCAGGCGGTTGAATTGTACTGCCATATAGGGGGCAGGGTTGCTTGATGGCATGGAAGAAGAGCAAACAGTGGAGAGTTCCGGGTGAACCATTCTTGTTGTGCCACCCGGTATAGTCACCAATGAAGTCATGGAGTAAAGTTTCTCGTTCGATATTATCCACCCATAAAAACTGTTTAAGTCATTCGTTAACATATGTTCAGATTCAATGCAAATAACAGCATGTGCTAGTTAGTCAGTGCACAGTTTGAAAAACTATTACATTATATTGCTCGAAATTCAGGACTATAATAACACTGAAACGGAGGAATTTATTAGTTATTCTAGAATATTCAGGTGATTTTTGTAATACGTACTTGGCAAACATGATTAGTTGTAAGTGATATAATCAGTTACAAATTTTTAATAAGACCATGATCGAATTATGATTTTTGTTCGAAAATATGAATAGAATTTTAGTTCGAAAATATGAATAGGAAATTCATAAAATCTTTTGTGGAATCATCTGCGACTGAAAGACAAACTTTAGTCGCTATTTTCCATCGTTCAAGATAACCTCTTGGGAGGTATTCATGTTGAAAAGGGGAACATTCTCCATGAAAATTGAAAAATGAAAAATGTGACTTATTTGTAATATCTAACAGAAAACAACTACTTCCCCGGCACAAGCCACGCTGGACATTGAACTACATCTGATAGATATTGTGAAAAGACTAACTGAAAAGGAAAGAAAAAATCTGAAAGTGAAAATTTGCATTTTCATTCAGATAGCTGACTTATTTAATTCTTTCTAGTTTTCCTTGAACAAATCATTAAATAAATTAGATAAGGAGAATGTTATTAAAAAATATCACTCACAGAAATCGTTCATTTCATTGAAGCAAGGTTCGCTTCTCTCGCATTTAATCCCCAATACATTTTGGTCGACAAAAATCTATTTCGCTTTGCCAAGCTCTTCAGGAGGATTGATATAGGATTGAAATAAAACAGGCTCTTCAGAAGCATACACATCAGGGATGGATATGAGAGAAACATTTCTTCTGCGGTGACACTTTGAAAATTATTTTTTGACATAGACCTGTCATGAGCATTTTGATTTTAGTTCGAAAATATGAATAAGTCACATTTTTCAATTTTCATGGAGAATGTTCCCCTTTTCAACATGAATAGAATATTCATAAAATCTGTTGTGGAATCATCTGCGGCTGAAAGACAAACTTTAGTCGCTATTTTCCATCGTTCAAGATAACCTCTTGGGAGGTATTCATGTTGAAAAGGGAAACATTCTCCATGAAAATTGAAAAACGAAAAATATGATTTATTTGTAATATCTAACAGAAAACAACTACTTCCCCGGCACAAGCCACGCTGGACATTGAACTACATCTGATAGATATTGTAAAAAGACTCTTAACTGAAAATTCGCATTTATCTTCAGATAGTTGATTTTTTAAATTTTCTCTAGTTTTCATTGAAAAAATTAAATGATTCCACAACAGATTTTATGAATATCCTATTCATATTTTCGAGCAAAAATCAAAATGCAATGCCCATGACAGGTCTATGTCAAAAAATAACTTTCAAAGTGTTACCGCAGAAGAAATATTTCCCTCATATCCATCCCTGATGTGTATAATTGTTTCTGAAGAGTCTTTTTTTTACAATCCTATCAATACCCCTGAAGAGGTTGGCAAAGCGAAATAGATTTTCGTCGACCAAAATGTAAGTATTGGGGATTAAATGCGAGAGAAGCGAACCTTGCTTCAATGAAATGAACGATTTCTGTGAGTAATATTCTTTAATAACATTCTCCCTATCTTATTTATTTAATGATTTTTTCAATGAAAACTAGAGAAAATTTAAAAAATCAACTATCTGAATGAAAATGCGAATTTTCACGTATCTAGCAGATGTAGTTCAATGTCCAGCGTGGCTTTTGCCGGGAAACTAGTCGTTTTCTGTTAGATATTACAAATAAATTACATTTTTCATTTTTCAATTTTCATGCAGAATGTTCCCCTTTTCACCATGATCGAAATAATGACATAATTAGTTAGAGCATTTTTCAAAATAAGTCTCTCCTGATTCATACAAAAACGGTTCCTTTGGGAAACTTCCTAAGTCAGAATATGATGAATTTAATTATCACTTGATAAAGACACAGGGATGAACTTACAATGTCGAGTCAGAATGTGAAATGTAGTACCTATCTTATTGATATCTAGCGGAATCAGGATCAATCATAACGTGCAAGATATCGTACGTTAAAAGCTAAGGCCTTCGTCATCCTTAACTCGTACAAGTCTTCCGAAGACTTCTAAAAGAAGTAAAAGTGGATCGTAGTGATGCAAACAGATGACGGAAAAAACAAATTTTCAAACATAATTTCAAAAAACAATTCGTGGTGCATTTCGATTTTCGAACACTATATACCAGTATACACTGGCCACGAGATCATTCTTGATAAAAATATACCAAGAGATTCATTTGTGTCTACAAGAAATTATAACGCCCAGACAACGAAAGTGCACTTGGGTGGACGCAAGAAAAATCCCATCGACAATGTTTTTACTATTTATACGGGCATGTGAACATGTGAACATTATATACTGCTGTTCAATTAATAAGTGTGAGATACCTATATGATGGGTAAAAAACACCAACAGTTATTCCAAAGATTTGTTTACTGTATTCTTTCACTAAAACTTATATCATAATATCATGGGACAAAAATATTGTCAATGGACTAAAAAAACTGGGTCCAAAATAATATAAAAAAACTTCCACTGGACTTTTTTTTAACGAACAGTAATTCTATCACACAGATAATAGACAATGTCGCTAAACCATTTATAGGTAATGAAGAAAATTATTAAAACTATCGTCGATGTCACTATTTTTTCTAAAATGAAAAAACATATTAGACAAGATACGCAAAAAAATTTAGAGTCAAATAAATCACATCAGAAAACTTAGAGTATGGTTTTCCCAAGTTCAGTGAAAGATGAAAATGCGAGAAATTTTCATCTCCTTCAGCATGAATTCCAAAGAATAGAAGTAATGAATTATGGGAAATTCTTCCCTGTCATTCAATTTATTCATACAATGATGTATTAACTAGGTCAACCAGAAAATTCAACAGGCCTGAAATTAAATCTTTTGATGAATTAATATCATCAATGGAAATCTGTCACGAATAAATAGTATATTGCTTCAGAGCATTAGAAAGGACCGGGAGAAAAGTTATAATTATACAACCAGACACCCATTACAAAATAATTCAAAGGTTCTACAAGGGGCTTAATATGCTAAACGTGAAACTACAATTATAAGTATTGATTGAAAGTTTGATTTTGTGGATGGAATTCACATGACCTTTTTGGAATATCCAAAATGTGATATCACTCGACTACAACACGCAATTGAAAATTTTCAGTAGGTGGAACTGGATACGAGGGGTATAATTACATTATTCTTGTTTTTGAAAATTTTTCAATAACTCGCATTTTCGGAGATATTCGGGATATTACTTTTCAAATGGACACCCTGTAGATATTGATTGAACGTAAAACATATACAGTGTCGAAAGTCTAACTGAAACAAATTCTGTAACTAGATAAATAAAAGTTTATCGCAAAATTCCTGAAACACGTCAATTTTCATTTTCAATGGGGCATATTACAAAGAGATTTGTTTATCTTTTTAATTATCTGAGGGGTTGTAGCCACCCCCAACTCTTTTTTTAATGGCTAGGTTGAATAATTTTTTATTTTAAATATTGTTCAATTGCAAATACAATTCCATATTTTTTTTGTTACTGTTTATAAGCAATGTGTCGGAAAAAAAATTAAATTAGGACATAGTTACTGAAATTACCTCGGAAATTACTTTAATGCAGTAAATGTTCAAACTGCTCTCCACCTTGTTGCTGACAATGGGTCATATAAATAAACCTTGAGCAAATGCTTTTACTCGGATTTCTTGAAATAGACCTAGTGATTTTGTTTAGTTATGGAGAGACAAACTTATAGTTAGAGCATTTGCCAAATTTTATTCATACCACCCAATATCCCAATCGATAATAAGTAGCATTCCGAACATTTTGCAACACTTCTGGCGTTACTAATTTTGTCCCTGATTCTTTTTGGAGCTCGGCGATGTCGTTAGGTTTAGTGGCATAAACCTTCGTTATTGGGCTTATCAGGTAAGAAACAGTGTACCCATACACAGCAAAAAATCTTATACTGTCCACGTCGTAGTCAGGTGCGTACGCGGACCGTATAATTTCAGTAAAACAAAAAAAACGAAATTGTATTTGCACTTGAACAAGCTTTCAAATAAGAAATTAATCAACCCACCCTTCCATTAAAAAAAAGTTGTGGGTGGCTGCAACCCCCCAGATAATTAAAAAGATAAACAAATCTCTTTGTAATATGACCCATTGAAAATAAAAATTTACGTGTTTCAGGAATTTTGAGATAAAACTTTATTTATCAAGTTACAGAATTTGTTCCAGTGTGACCCCCTTTTGGGGTGGTCCGCTCCGGCAGCTCTTAAGGTATGGAGGCAATGGGGTGGAACTCTGATAGTTACTGAGTGTTTTTATTTTATGGGCGCCATTCAGTTTTGCTAAGTTAAAATTTTTCAAATAAAAAGAAACACTTAATGAAATGAAGTCAACTGTGACAAAAATTGTATATTCAAAGAAATCAGGTGGGCAACAGAATTGATCACATAAATTCAATCTTATCATTTACCAATATCAGGGGTACCTCAAATAACGTTATTCTCGGCTCACAACGAAAATAAATTTATGTAAAACTTAGTATGAAGTAAACGAAAGTGATTATAGTTGCTATCAATTTCGAAATTTTCCGTAGAAAACACTGTTCGCAGGAATCAGCAGGATATTTAAATAAATTGGAAAGTCCTGACCTTATTTTCCGTTTAGTCGTCGGTGGTGGTTGTTCTTCCTTTGAGGGTGAGCAAAAAAACATATAGCTCTCAGCTTTCCAAGGTTATATAATCGGTTCCTCAGTCAATTTGGTAGTAGTGTTATTTCTATGGGTATCTCTCAAAATAAATTATCATCAAACGATCCTCAGACTAAGGCAGTCTGAAAGCTTGGGATAAAAAGGCCTACAAATCTGTAAAAATAAAATACCGGTTTCTACCAGGGAAATGGACTTGGTTACGGAAACATATTTACAAAACACCAAGAGTGTTCTTGATATTAATGGAATGAACATTACCTCACTTGGATGGCCCACAAAGTTCACATAAAACATATAACGGTTCAGGAAGTATACTTATTTCAGGTTATCTACGAACATTTCACATGGAGTCTCTTGTGCTTCTCCCTCTGTCTATTTCCTGATCATGGAATCTCGACACCTATTTGCTTTTTGTCGCGTTTTCTTTCCATCGACTTGAATACAGGGCGATTTGCACTCTATAAGCGCACCATCGCAAACTCGTGTTTTCGGCTGATTATTTTTATAATATATTCTTAAAGTTTCGGAAATATAGGATTCGTATTAAAATTGAGTAGTAGATGAAATTATCTGTTACACCAGTTAAACTTTCCACACTGTATATCATTTCATTACTTATTTGACATTTCATAAAACCACCTATAAATATTTAGATTATATTACTATGCCATTGTTTGATTTCTCACAGAAAACTGTACGTTGTTCACAAAACAAACATCCTGCCAATTTGTAGCGGTTTCAATATCCGTGATTTTATAGCCTACCGAATCTAATTACATTATCGGCAGAACTAAATAAACGAAATAGCTGTGGTTTCCTACCGTTCAGACATATTTTAATGCGATGCCATTTTATGATCACCAAGAAAAGACTGAATTTTGTGGTGTAGATTTTTTGTGGATTTAGTGCTTGAAATGCTTGAGAGTTTTAAATCTCTCAAAAAAAGTTATTCCTATTTTTGTTCGCACTTACAGCCTCACAAAATTAAAAATCTCATTCATACACCCATATATTGAGCCAACATTAGTTGAAAAGTATCGAGAACAAATACGATACTTTGGTGACTATTTCACTCATCTTAAAATTCTCACCTAATCTGACCAATCGGAAGCCAAAGACAACTCGTGTGAATACGTTTGACAGTTCGATCAATAAGAAATATAGCTGGATATGTCAGAATGAGTCGCTTCACTGCAAATTCAAATGAAATTAATGAAACGAAACATTATAATATTGACGATTTTAATAATTTGTTTATGACTGTCATACATTGTTGGTATTTATATTAATGAAGAAACTTTATTCGTGAAATAGTCTAATAAATTTCAACTCGTGATTGAATTTATGTCATAAGTCTGTCTTTTATTTCTGAACTGAACTGAATTGTTTTCACGAAGCAAGTCAGTTTCGTTCGGAAATAAATCGACAGACTTATCAAAGGTAATACCACGAGTACTTCAAATTTTATCGATAATTTTTTCTTTTCCACGAAAACGTGTTTATTTGGCAAAAATATGAAAACAAACCGATTGATAAAATCACGAGTCCGTTAGGACGAGTGATTTTATCTAAATTCGGTTTGTTTGAATGTTTTTGCCTCAAATAAAGAAGTTTAAGTGATGAAAATAAAAAATTATCTGATAAAATTTTAAGAACGAGTTGTATTTGGGAAGATTATTTTTTTCAGCAATTTAAAACGATTTTGCTTTATCTTTTTCATTTTATTATTTTATTGAACTCAAAGAATACATAAGATAATAACTTTTTGAACAAGAGAAAGAATTAATTATTTGAAAAATTGCAGTTATTGAATACACAGTTTTCGTAAAGAGTTTGGCCAGCAAGAACAGATGTCTCTTCTTGATATTTTTACCGCGTTTATCCACAAGCTCATCATACAATCTTATGGGGCACCGTTCAGGATTCTCTGAGTTTGGTCTCAACCATTTTGTGTCAGTGCATTTTTTATTCCCACCCTGGCAAGTTTTACTAAATATAGGATTATATTCTAATCGTCGTTTTTTAACACCTTCGTCTCCGCTCCATGCTAATTCATACTCATGTATTCTTCTTCTTCTAGTGCTGTTGCACTTTGCTTTCTTTTTTCTATAAAACTTTGCAATTCCTTTCTCTCGCTCTTTCTTGAAACGGATTGAAGCTTATATTAAATTCTAGGTAGTATTTTTCCTGTATGAACTTGGCTGTTACATTCCAAATAGTTTTCAACGTATACTCTTTATAATCTTCGCCGTTACATTTTTTCATATTTGCTGCCCCGTCTTCCAGAACTTTTGCAATCCCATATATATTTTTTGGATTTGATTGTGTTTTGTGGAGTGGAATTTTGTATTAAATCTTCAATATTCTCTTGGGTGATGGCACTGAATCTGTTTGTGTTAATTTTTCAAGCACTCAATCATGACAAATTCAGAGTAAAATTTTGACGTTTCAATGTAAACAAGGTATTATCGATGAAGAAGCAGTTTTATCAGTATAATACTGAATGATTGGCTAGAATAATGCATTGCTATTAGTTGAAACCACCAAAATGTCAGATTTTGACATATGAAAAAAATAATCGCGAAAATTCAATCACTCGTGGTATTACTCCTGAAAACGTGCTTCAAAAATCATTACAAAACTGACCACTTTTTTTCGACAACTCTGAATACTTTAACGAATAATGTTAGAATGTGTGAACTTCCTTAAAATTATGTTTTCCTTTATGGTCCTTGTAAGTTTGCGAATCCGGAGACACTGCAACCTAGCTCTTAATGTACCACACTTGAAACATGTTAAGCTTCGACCCTGCTTTTTAATGACTGTAAATCAGAGCCAACTCTCGAATCAGTAGCAAAGTAGGTAAGCTATAGTAAATTATCCAAGAATAGTAAATAAACTCAAAACTATTTTAAACCAGACTTTTCTATATTGATCCCACTAAAAAATGTCATTGGTTTCTAAAATGAGTACCTATAACTGATATTCTATAAACGAATTTACAACTTCACTTATACCCTGCAATATCTCGTAAAATGTTAGGTGTAAAAACTCACAGCCTCAAAAAAAAATTAGGAAGAAGAAACTCTGCAGTGCAACTTGTCACACTCAAATTTGCTAATAGTCTAGGTTAGGTTAGCGACATGAGGTTCTCTCTTGTTTATGTGGTATTATCATACTATTGCGTTCCTTGTTGCTAGCGTAGATTTCTGTCTATACTCCACATAAATTATTTCCGATACTGTATATCGTCAGCGTATAAGCGTATTCTTGATGAACATTTCCAAACTGTGTTGAATTTGACAAATAAGTTTATTATTAAAGGCTACTTTGAGAATGTGGTTGAGAAATGAAGACAAAAAGCTAACTAACTATACACTAAGATTGAATTATTATTATAATCAGATTTCAACTATACAGAATAGTTTCTTTAACAAAGTTAGAATTAAAATATTCGATGCTTGCGCTCAGGAATTATCAGTGATCGACAATATGGTTTCTGGAATCAAAGATCAACTGGTGACCTGCTTGCTTATGTCTCACATATTTGGCAGCAATCTATCGAAGAAGATAGTGAAACTCTGGCCGTTGCATTAAATATCTCCAAAGCGTTTGATCGCGTTTGACACCTGAGACTCCTTGCCAAACTTCCATTTTATGGCTTGCCTCCACATCATATCTTCTAATCTTCTGCATTCTGTGAAATAGTTATAATGGCTGTAAGTTGCAACTCCGTAATACAAATTAAGGTTCTATGTTTTTTTCATGAATAGACATTTTATGTTTCATGTTGTTGAATGGAAATGAAATGTATTGAAAAAAAAAAAACATATAATAATGAAAAAGGCATTTTTTCGTTGGCTGAAATAATTAGAAAACAAGTGTGTGTTAATAAACCTACCATACAAGACAAGAAGTCCAAATTCTATCATCCAGGTGCTCCTTGCTATCTAGCTTTTTCTCAGACTGATCTCTCCACGTGATGATCCATTCTAGCACCAACTCTGTTAATCCAGTACGATTGGGTTTTGAGACAAGAATTGATTGTAGCACCAACAAACTTGGTATGCTAGTTGTTGGAACCATGATAAACACGAAAAAAAAATTGTTTACCAAAATTTCAAGGGTGGAACATATTTTTTTATTCGTTTAAAAATAAATAAATACATTTTTGCTGTAATCTTCGGAAGTTCACCCTTTTCCGCAGCTGAAAGTTCTGGCGGAGCCGAATATTTGATTGGTCACAACTCTGCTAAAAATAATCAGAAAAGGAAAAAGAAAAGTTCATATCGTTTCTGGAGACTCCTACTGTTTATATAAAGTTCGAAGGACCTTAGAATAACGTAGATTGAGAAATACTGGACTTTATTCACCTACAAATTAACAAACAAATATATTTTGTACGTTAAAGTAAGACAATATCTATTATCGATGCGTATTGATTGAAAGTCTCTTAGCTTCTGCCACCCTTGCAAAAACCAGTAAAAAACATTGTAGGTTTCGCGCTCTTAGTTCCGCGTCGACGTTGCCAAATTCACTAAAATGTCTGAAATGATTAGACATTCCGCCCACCTTGAAAGGATGCTTTCAACGTTCATGAGTTTATAGGAAGTACACAAAGTTTAGTTACACCACGTCGATATTGTCCCTTGTTGGTTTTCACTTCAACTACTCTGACGATTCCATCAGAACCTGGAAACATGGCGGAGATTCTCCCGAGAGCCCAACACAACGGGGGGAGGTTCTCATCCTTTAAGAGAACTAATGTCCCGATTTTGAGATTAGTGGGGGTGGTTTCTTTCCATTTGGAGCGTACTTGAAACTGTGATAGATACTCTCTATGCCATCGCTTCCAAAACGATTGGACAACACACTGGATCTGCTGATACTGGTTCAGACGGTTTTTTACGATATTAGTGACATTGCCTTCGGGAAGGGCAATTAGGGATCGTCCAATTAAGAGGTGGGATGGAGTAAGGGGTGTAAGATCATCGGGGTCGTTTGTTAAAGGACAAATGGGTCGGGAATTTAGAATACCCTCTACTTGAATTAAAACTGTATTGAAATTCTCAAATGTGAATACTGACTCTCCCACGACTTTCTTTAAATGAGATTTAACGCTTTTAATGCCTGCCTCCCATATTCCTCCAAAAGTAGGTGATCGTGCTGGAATGAAGTGCCACTTAATTTTATCGTTGATTAAATGACTGGAAATGTTGTTATGTTCAGATTCCAAAAAATTATATAAATTATTTAGTTCTCGATTAGCCCCAGAAAAATTTGTTCCATTATCAGAATAGATATTGTGAGGTTTACCTCTTCGTCCTATGAAACGTTTTAATGCGGACACAAAGGCATCTGTTGTTAATCCGGTGACTAGCTCTAGATGAATGGCCTTGCTGCTCATACAGATAAATAGGCAAATGAAACATTTAGATATCTTTGCGCCTCGTCCCTGTCGATCTTTCAATAAAAAAGGCCCGCCATAATCAACGCCTACATTTAAAAATGGCAATGATTCATTCACCCTCATACTAGGAAGATTTCCCATGAGATACGAAATATTGTTCGGCCTTACCTTAAAACATCTTACACAATTTCTCACTATTTTCTTACAAATATTTTTTGAAGATATTGGCCAAAATTGTTCACGCAATGCACACAAAAGCATTTGCACGCCACAATGCATCAGTCGTTCGTGTTCATGTCTTATTATTAGATCTGTGAAATGATGAGATTTAGGTAAAATAATAGGATGTTTTTTGTGAAATAAAATATCTGAATTTTCTAACCTGCCACCTACTCTAATAACATTATCCTGAAGAAAAGGTGTTAAGGATAAAATTTTACTCTTTTTATGAACGACTTTCTTTTGGAGAAGAGAATTGTATTCCCGTGAGAAACATTCTACTTGAATTGTTTTTACTAATAATATTAAGGCATTGTCAAGTTCTTCTGGTTTCAGAACACCGACAATTTTATTACTTCTAGTTGATTTTGATATATTATTTTTAAATCGTAAAATATAAGCAGTTATGCGTAATAGTTTCAGGTAATTTGAACAACGATGAATTAAATTCTTTATACAATCAAAATCATTTAAAGCAGTTAAATATACGGAAGATACATTTCTTTTTTCTGGAATGTCAATAATGGTGTTGACTTTCTCCGCTAAAACTGACTGAAGATGGTTGGAACACAAAAATGAAGGTCCGTGCCACCAAAGTGATGAATTAGCTAAATTTTCTGGATTAACACCTCTCGATAACAAG
This sequence comes from Chrysolina haemoptera, assembly GCA_958298965.1. NCBI lineage: Eukaryota > Metazoa > Arthropoda > Insecta > Coleoptera > Chrysomelidae > Chrysolina > Chrysolina haemoptera. The sequence continues at coordinate 16,645,975 of OY282602.1, read as the reverse complement.
TCTGCTGGATTATCTTTAGTACCAACATGAAACCATTCACTGGTATTTGAGATAGATTGTACTTCTGTTACGCGATTCGCGACAAATGTTTTCCAAACATTCGGTTCTGCCTTTATCCAGGCCAGAGTGATTGTTGAGTCCGTCCAGTAAAAGCGAGAATTAAAATCTACTTGGATCGATTTACAAATCTTATCGGCTAGATTTGCTACTAGCACTGCTGCACAAAGTTCTAGTCTAGGTATACTAATCTTTTTTAGGGGTGCTACGCGTGATTTGGCACATAGCAAATTTGACAAGTAACCCTTGTTTGTAACAAAACATCTCAAATAAATTGCTCCACCATATGCTTTTTCACTAGCGTCAGCAAATGCATGTAATTCAATTATTGAATAATCGGAAAAAACACAAATTCGAGGTATGACGAGTGTATTAATTAGATGTAATTCATTCTGAAACTTAATCCATGCTATTTTTATATTTTCAGGAACCTCGTCGTCCCATGACATCTTTAATTTCCACAATTCTTGCATAAACAATTTTCCTAGTACTATGATTGGATTTATTAGACCCAATGGATCGTAAATTTGACAAATTATTGAAAGTATTGTTCGCTTTGTTAAGCTATTGCTACCTGATTGCAAATTTACGGAATATTGCAAGACATCTGTCTTTGCATTCCAATAAACGCCTAGAGTTTTATTAAGGTCATCATTTCCTATTGGTAAGATGTTACTATATAATTCATCATTCAGTTTAAATTTGTTGAGAATGCTAATGTCATTACAAAGCCATTTTCTTAAATCAAAACCGGAATTTGCTAAAATTGTAGAAAGATCGTTTTGAATCTGTAAAACTTCGGTTTTTGTTTCTGCTCCTGTGAGAACATCATCCACGTAAAAATCATTTTTAATGATATTACTGGCGATGGGATAATTTTCAATGTTTTCCTTGGCTACTTGCAACAAGGATCTGACCGCCAAGTACGGCGCAGACGCAGTACCATACGTGACCGTATTTAACTGATAATATTTCACTTCTTCGCTGGTGTCAGATCTCCAAAATATCTTTTGATACTTTCTATCTTCAGTGCTAACTAAAATCTGACGATACATTTTTGATATATCACCGGCTATCACGTACTTATGTTTTCTAAATCGAATTAATATATCAAATATTTCATTTTGTAAACGAGGGCCTATGTATTGCACATCGTTTAGAGATAATCCGTTATCTGTCCCGCAACTTGCATCGAAAACGACTCTACATCGCGTAGTAATACTGGTGTCCTTCACTACAGCGTGGTGAGGAATAAAGTAACCTGAGTTGTTTTGTTTATTATTTTCTAACTCACTCATATGCCCTAATTCTATATATTCACGCATAAATTTCACGTATTCTTCGCGTAATTTACTATTTTTCATTAATCTTTTTTCTAAGTTCAAAAATCTGTTCAAAGCAATATCATGTGAATTACCTAGTTTTTCAACGTCACGTTTAAACGGTATTTTTACTATAAATCTTCCGGTAATATCCTTTTTCAAGTTCTTTTCAAAAAATTCCTCGCAATATTTATCTTCATTTGACATGGTTTGTATTTTGTTTTGAACTTCTTCTAAAACCCAAAAACGTGCAAGTTGTTTATCTAGTTTATTTTCGAGATCATCGGAATCTGTCGACAAATGAGTTAGGGAAGTGGTTGAATTTACTCCCAAATTTCCAGCGATAATCCATCCTAAACGAGAGTTCTGTAGTAGTGGTAAATTTGGCCCTAACAGTTTTTGACCGGAAGTTAAAATTGTCCAAAACACTTGAGATCCTAAAAGAATGTCTATATCTGACGAAATATTAAAGGTAGGATCTGCTAGTTTTATTCCTCCAGGAATATTCAATATCGATTTATTAAAGGACATTTTTGGAAGACACTCTGTAATTTTATCAAGCATCAAACAGTTAACATTTAAGGCAAAACTGTCATATAAAGAGATTAAATGTAAATTGACTTGATATTTTATTTTTATTATACCTTGTCCAACACCTTTGACAGTATGAGTGATAGGAACTTTATCAATTTTTAATTTATCGCACAACGATTTGGTAATAAAACTACTTTGAGATCCACTATCTAACAGAATACGAACCTTGAATATATTTTCACGAGCCTTTAGTTTCATTACAGCAGTGGATAAAAGAATCTGTTCCGCCACTGGAGTCATCAAATTATTACCATCTGTAACTTTGGCAGTTACCGATTCATCGCCTTTGTTTTCCAATTCTAATATGCATGCACTACCAGCGTTGCCGATGCCGTTCGGTGGTGATTCTCCGCCCACCGTGGAGTTCTCGAGTACAAGACAGCTGTTCGCGTTGGAATGTTCAATATGAATTAGTGAATTATGAGACTTATTGCATTTAAAGCATTTTTTGAATCTACATGCCAATGTTTGATGATTTGGATTAAAACAAATCATGCAAAGGTTTCGTTTTTTAATTTCTTCAATTCTTTTAGACACTGAGAGCCTTAAGAATTCATCACAAGTATACATTGTGTGATTTTTGCCACAAAAATAACATTTGGGCTCTTTTGTATTTGCGTGTAGAGACTGAGACGTATTATTGAATTTTTTAAATTTGTTCTCAGTTTTATTGGTCACGAATGGACCTTTCGATTTGTCAGAATTGTCACTCGCCAGTTTTTCGAGCATCTGACAACGCTCTTTCATAAAATTGCGCATATCTTGCATATTTGGTAAATCTCCTTTTATCTGAAATGCTTCCCACCCCCTACGGGTTACTTTATCAAATTTTTGTGTGATGATATAAATAATTAATCTATCCCACGAATCAACGTTTTCACCTAAAGACTTTAGCGACAACAAATGATCATTAATGGAATCAAATAATTCGCGTAATTCAATATGAGACTCCCTTAAAATGCTAGGTTTTTCCATTATTGCCTTTATATGATTATGAATCATTAGAGGTTTGTTCTCATATCGCTCTTTTAGTAACTTCCATGCTTCGGTGTAGTTCGCAGATGTCGTGTCTAAATTCGCAATTATTTTTAGCGGTTCATTGCCTAAAGAAGTTTTAAGGTAATAAAATTTCTGTATGGGATTTAATGACTCATTGCTATCGATAAGGGCAATAAAAAGATCTCTAAATTCAGGCCAGCTATTGTAGTTGCCTTGAAAATTAGGTAATTTAATGATAGGTAATTTTATCTCACTACTTGACCTTTCTCTAGAGCTTGACCCCACGGATGTTGCTTGGACATCACTAATAGTATCGCGTACAGTGTCTCCTTGTTTGTAAAACTTATCGATTAAACTTTCAGCACGCGACGTTAAATTGAAATATGAATTTTCAAATTCTGAGGTATCAGTTTCGATATTTTCAATAGGATTTAGAATTTCTATTTCATTTTGAATATCTAGAAATTTATCATAACAGCACTGAATCTTTTGCAATCTCTGACTCAATTCTTTAATTAAATTATCATTTAAATTATTTTCATCTATGGCCGTAAAGAATGTTTCAAAACGTGTAATTTGTCCTTTTATGTTTCCCCTTTTTTTCTTCAAGTTGCTCAAACCTTGTTCCATAGTAGGTATCAAAATTATCAGTAATAGAAATCAAATCACAATCAGTAACAATTTCAAATAGAAAATATTTCTAAAATTAAGATTAGGAAGTGAAAAAAAGGAAACGACTCTGGCAAATACAAATATCAGATCTGACCTTGTCACTAGGGGTGTGGCTGCACCTTCCTTCTGCTGCGACACTTGTTGAAGCGGTAGCTATCCTTCTTCCACCTATCTGGCGAAGATTGTCTGTCTCACTAATATGTCCGGTGCACTATTGTCGACCGGCTTCAGAATTGGCGCCAATCTGGCTTTTATCGATATCACTATCACTGAATCAATCACGGCTCGAATTGACCAAATGTTTATATAAAGTTCGAAGGACCTTAGAATAACGTAGATTGAGAAATACTGGACTTTATTCACCTACAAATTAACAAACAAATATATTTTGTACGTTAAAGTAAGACAATATCTATTATCGATGCGTATTGATTGAAAGTCTCTTAGCTTCTGCCACCCTTGCAAAAACCAGTAAAAAACATTGTAGGTTTCGCGCTCTTAGTTCCGCGTCGACGTTGCCAAATTCACTAAAATGTCTGAAATGATTAGACACCTACCTTCTCATGAAATATGGAATTAGCATAATAAAGCAGCAACCCATAACCTCTTTGGACTATATGCAACAATTTTAAAGTCGTATGACAGGTCCCACTTATACATGCCAAAAAAAAAAACTGTGTTTTACTCCTGCCTAATTCTCTTCACTAAATGTTGAAAATAATCGCTTATTCATATCCTGCATATATACAGGGTGTCCCAGGATAAAGGGGACAAACTGGGACACCCTGTATATATTTAATAACACTATTGTGAAGTGCAAACCTTAAGCTTGAAATCACATACTTCATTTTTTATAAACGATGTGTATGAGCGATTATTTTCAACATTTACTGAAGAAATTGCCGGGATTATTGGTGAGTTGAAAACTGAGGCAGGAGTAAAACCCTGTTTTTTCTATGGCATGTATAAGTGAGACTTGTCTCACTAGCCTTAAATCGTTGCATATGGTCCAAAGAGGGTACTGATTCCTGCCCAAGTATAATTATTTCATGTCAACTAAAATATCCATGACTTTCGGATAATCTGTAAATATCGTAGAAGGGTTATGTAAAGTGGGACAAAACACATTTTAGGTTGTCAGATACTCACATGTTATATTTGCATGATGAAGTAGAAGTCTTCAGAAACGATATGTACTTCTTCTTTTCCGTCTACTATAATTTTTAGCAAAGTTATGACAAATCTAATTGTCGACTCTGCCTGAACTTGCAGTGGCGGATTAGCACGAGCATGAAATGTGACGTCGGCGTTAAACCACGTTTTCTGAGAAAACGAGCGTATTTCATGAAGTATTACTAAAAATCATTCTTGTGGAGAATTGAATTATCTCTCAACCTATCAAAATCGTTTTTTGATCAAACTTATATTTTCTGAAATAACAACAAAAAAATATATAATTTTTTTAAATAAAAAATTTTTTAGGCTCCACTCCTGATTTTTTGGTACACAATTGTTTTTCTAATAATACATGATGTCGAGATGTCATGTGCCGAGTTTCAGAATGCTACAATTCATTCTTCACTTTTTGTTCGAGTTTGTCTGTCGTTACTGGATTATGTTTCTTCTTCACATCAATGATTTGTTAGGAGCTACCTCCTATCCGGTGCGCAGCTTTGCGTATAGAACCCATCGTACCAGTGTACCACTTTCTCTTCTAAAGCTCCAATATCAGCCAGAGAGCAGAATTGAACGGGAAAGAATACCGTGAATGAAATAAATACGGACTAAGCAAACATTCTAGAATGGGGATCGAACAACTTGTTGGAATTCAATGCGAATAAAACCCAAAAATGTCTCTTTTCTGGAAAGATTGATCTCACAATAGCCAGCGTACCTAGGTCAGGAGTATCCATACCAATGGTATTACCATCAGCAGTACCCTTTCATGGGAAAACCATGTGAGGTTCATTGCCAAAAGTGCCTCTCAAAAATTTAGTTTTCTGTTTCGTGCCAAGAAGTATTTCACTTCCCGTCAACTGATTATGATTTATTTTATAAGACAAAAATCCGACCTGTTCTAGAATACTGTTTCCATATATGGAATGCAGCACCCAAACGCACATTGAAACTCTTAGATCATGTCCAAAAAAAGAGCCATTCGTTTCGTCGGTAATACTTAGCTCACAAGCTCGCTCACTTCTCTGGAACACCGCAGAAAGGTTGGGATCTGTCTCTGTTTTATAGAGGCATATGGGGCCCCATACATTAACAATTTTAGTTGCCAATTTTAATCGCCCAACTAAAATTGTGCATCAAGATTCAAGTGTTTGGACTAAAATTGACAATTTTCACCAGGCGATTACCTATTCGTTTGGGTCAGCTGATGTTCTAACGACCAATAGCGCTGTGAGAATTGGCGATCAAGTGGTTGACACGCAGCAAGCATGTAATGATGATTGTTCGATTATTTGATTATTTGATTGTACGTATTTGAATGTGAATATACTATAGTTTTATGAGCATTTTAAAATTCGCTTCTTCACGTTCATTTTCTCTTAGTTGAACTTCAAAACTGTGATGGGATCATCGCTTGAAGGGCGTCCCTCATCCTTTGTTGACTATATTATTTTCTTACAAGATGCGTGCGGAATTTCGATCTGTTCATTGTACCATAATCATGAACATGTCAATTACTCCGCTTCGATATAGGATATTTTACGTGTTATTAGTCCTGCGAGAGAGCGAACACACGTCGTTTCGCACACCTGAACTCGATCGAACAAGGATCGTTTCATAAAGTTCTTACAGACCTTAAGCTTGAAAAAGTTTGAAAGCCCTGGAGACTTACATAACACTTAATACAGGGTGTTTCCTTACTACGGTACGAAAATGCAGATAGTGATTCATTAGGCCGTGTTGAGAAAAAATTCCTATGAACAAATGTCCGGAGTTGCTTCGTTTCTGAGATACAGGGCGTTGAAGTTAAAAAAAAACGGTATTTATAAAATATCATGAATATCCCTCCGATTTGATTGAAATTATTAGGGCCAGTGGCGTCTCAGTGGGTACCACAGCTAACAATATTATGAAAAAAAGTACGCAACTAACTTTTTTTGTAGGTTTTTATTTTTTTAGACTAGGCAACTGAAAACAACTGAAAACATCTTTATTGGCTCCTGCGTTTTCTTCATACCTAGCTTGGTTTTCAAGAAAAAAAAATTAAAGCCACTCTATTGCGTATCAAGAACACCTGAAAGAAAAAACCTGGAAGAAAAACTCTTGAAAACAAAAAATGGAGAAAACCCCGTAAAAAATGGAAATAAACATGCCTAGGAAGAAGGAGTAATAATTTCATGTTTTTTTGGGGGGGATTTCCTGAAGGTTTTGTTTCGAGGGTTTTTTACCAACAGTGATAGTAGGTTTTTCCAAAACATATTTCATTTCAAATTCAAATAGTTCATTATTTTGGATTATTGATTGTTATTTGTTTACCAGCCTAATTCATGTTAGGCGTACCTACATAGGATAATTAATAATCGTCATTAAATGCATGTAAGGTCGCTTTGTCATTATGCTAGTATATAAGAGTTAGCAAACCATAGTTCAGACATCATTCAAGGTTCATCAACGTGATAATTTAAAGTTATAATTTTTTTTTTCGTAAACCAGTGGCGTAGTTACGTTGACATGCGGTCATATTTACCTTTATATTTTCTTTGGACAAGTGAATGGACAAATGAGCATTCGACATCAGTTGGGCTCATCGATACTCTACCTGAAGGTCATAAATTGCATGTAACTAAAAGTTGAGGTTTCTGAGATAATTGAGAAAAACTGAAGATATGTCCTGAGCCCCTACAAAATTTCTTCTGTACAATAATCGCATAAGAAAAATTTCTTACAACATATGGGAATATTGGTCAACTTCCCAAACATTTCTTTAAGGTTGGGAGAATCGGGATTTCACGATATCGATTTGATCAAATAATATGATGAGTGAAAAAATGCAGTTTCCGATTATCCCAACATTAAAAAACGTTAAGAAGGCTGAAAAATATTCCCATATGTTGTAATAAATTAGTGTTATTATTATAGAGATTATTATAGAGAGGAAATGATGGTGGGACCCGGGACATATCTTCAGTTTTTCTGATTTTTTTCAGAAACCTCCACTTTTAGGTACATGGAATGTTATGACTTTTAGGTCGAGTATCGATGAGCCTAACTGGTATCAAACGCTCACTTGTCCATTCATTTGTTCAAAGATATGAAGGAAAATATGACCACATACCAACGTAACGCCACTAGTTTACGAAAATAAAAAATTATAACTTCAAATCATCACTTTGATAAATCTTGATTAGTGTACCAACTACCAAGTTTGATATTTTTTCTATCAGGAATTATGGAAAAAAAATGTACTTAATCTAATTTTTTTCGTACTTTTGACACCCTGTATCCCAGAGGGAATGCATTTCAGGATATACCTTGAAGGGAACTTTTCACCTCGAAATGAGGTGAGGATTCTGTAGTCGGAGTTTGTCGGTCTTATTCTGATTCACCCTGTATATATAGATATACAGTGACCGCCAAAAAGTATGTACCATATGGGAAAAAAGTTTATTATTAGGGTATTGGAAAAAAGATTCTTGGGAAAAGTTTGTGCATGTCCGATAACCTAAAAATCATTTTGACACATGTCACGTGATCGCTGGTATGGCGGCAAATTGAAAAAAATTACTATGAAAAGGCAAAATGTGGGGTAAAATGGCAAGATATCAAAAAAAGTTATTTAAAAAAGTTGCTTAGAATTAAATTTTATACCCATATACAAAGTTTGAGAAAATTGAAAATAGCTATTTTTTTAAATATTTTCCTAGCTGTATAAAAATATCAAATTACTATCTCATGAATAGCTTGACCATACTGAAACTTTTATATTCCAATGAAAATGACAAAATTTTCTTATTTTCTCCACACCAGCGAGCACTAAATTAAAAAAATTGGATTTTGTCAAAACTCTGGCTGTTACATTGGTTCGTATCTAACAGTTATATCAGAATTCCACGACCATTGTGATGACATGACACTCCAGAAACATGATGTTTTCCAGATTATAATCAAGTTTCGATGATAATTGTGCCAGAGCGTTTCACTTCGCATGCATGATAATTCCTGCATGAGTTTGCCTACACAGAATTGCCATCTTTGGTACTTTTTCACTAGATTTTGGCTTTCTCCGCAGAAATTTTAGTAGGTACCTTTTTTTAGAAGACCTTTGATGGATTTTGAAGGGTTTTTTAGTAGATTTTTGGTGGATTTTGAAGGGTAGGTACTTTTTTCAATAAATTTTTGGTAGATTTCATAGTTATACCTGCGGTTATTAGCCTACAACTCAAAGAAATTATACTTATATGTATTTCCAAGCTCAAAACATTCAAACGAATACCAGGAATATTATATAAATGAGTAATATATCAGTAATTATTTTAAATGGATAGCAAAATCACGATTGCCCTCAACAGGTTATATTTTCAAAGAGCTTTCAGTCTTAAGAACTTCCGAAGAATATTTCATCAGAAGATAAAATTTAGTGCATTGACATCGAATTAATATTTTTGATTTTGTTTTTTTAATTTAATTTAAACCATTCAATTGAATTTGTTTTTGATACATTTGTACTGGGATTCACCATTCAGTTGAACACTTTTAATTTTTGAAAAATTTTACATGCTAGAGTTCCTCAATTTTATTGTTTTATCCAAAAATTATTCGAAAAAAGTAATTAGTAATTCCTTTTTTTAAGTCATGTACTTTGTAACTGTAATTAATTCCGTTTCTGAAAAAGTATTTTGCAATTGTAATTAGTTCCTTTTTTGAAAAAGTACTTTGTAATTGTAATTACTTTCAAAGTACATGTAATTACCCAGCTCTGCTAGTTACGGCTCAATAAGCGCATTTTTAGTTCATATAACTACCAAATTTCAACCAAATCGATTTGAGGATATTCATGATATTTTATAAATACCGTTTTATGTTTTTACTTCAACGCCCTTTATCTCAGAAACGAAGCAACTTCGGACATATGTTCATAAGAACGACCGGACCAATCACCCTCTGCAGTTTCGTACCGTAGTAAGGAATCACCCTGTATAATAATATGGAGGTATTACTCGGGTCTCCAAGTTCACTGGCCCAGCGGCTGCTAAGTTGTACTCACGGGGGGTTTATGAGCCATAAGGTGTGGAGATTACAATCCTGCCGATGATAATTCGCGTGACCATAAAATTGAGATGTATAAATATAATAGCAGGTCATTTCGTTCAAATTGTTCGGGGCGAATCTCATCTGTAATGATGAGAGAACCTCCCGCCGATCGACAAAAGAAATTTTCAAGAAAATCTTCGTTTTTTTGCAAGTTTTCGTTTTAGCGGCAAGCCGCAAAATGCTCAGAGAAATGATAATAATTTGAGAGGGCGTATACCATACGGGGCAGCAAGTTTCTCACAAAGTTGATTACGTTAATCTTGGTTTATTGGTGGTTTCAGGTGGTTTCGAGACTTTTGAACTTTCAGAAAAGGACGGGTAATTGAAAATGAAGTAAAAAAAATTAATGAAATGAGTTCATCAGTTTCAGTTAATAGGCATATTTCACGAAGTTTAAATTCATATACAGTGCGTTCATAAAGTGTGGAAAGGCTCCATTTTCTTACGATATAATTATTTTCAGAGGTAAAGCTCGGACAGGTCGATTTTGTATTTCAGCCTTCCATCTTTTTTACAAAAAAATGATTTTTCCCCCACCACCTTACAAGATATGACGTCATCGTTTTTTTTTTTAATTGAAAGGGTATATTTTTATATCAAAAATTGAAAGCCCATATTTTTCTGAGTTCAACCATACCACATACGTCATATCACTTCAAGTTACAGTATACTGAGTATAAAAGAAACCAGTGTTTATATTTCCCAACATTTATTTAATTATTTATTTTGCAATGGAAACCTGAGAATTACTCAGTAGTTAGTATAATGCCATACTTGAGTAGTAGGCTATGGAAACATCTGAAAGCCCTTAGCAATCAGACAATATGTTCTTAGTTACCATTGCATTATTAAATTGATTTGTTGTGTAGCATATCGAATTATAAGTCTGCAATAATAACTTTATGAAAAATATTACCCTAAAAGCTATTATTTGAAATAACGATGGGGCTGTCAGAAAAACACAGACTAGAAGTTCTGATGATCTTAGAGTATGGCGAAATCTTTAATGAAAAATATCCTAATCGAGAACCAATAAGCAAATCGACGGTAAGCAAAATATTACATACATTTAATGAAATCGGCAATGTTAGGGATAAGCCTAAGAGTAGCAGACCTACCGTTGCCGATGATACTCAATTGAATGTATTACTTGGAATTGAAGAAAATCCTCATTGTTCGATCACAACTTTATCTGACAACAATGAGATATATCGTGGTGCTGTGCATAAAATTCTAAGAAAAGCGAAATTACATCCATATAAAATTAAACTCATACATGAACTTAATAAAGACGACTTCGATAGGCGCATGGAATTTTGTGAAATTATGCAAGAAGTATGTAACCAAAACGATGGGTTCGAATTTAATGTCTTATTTTCGGACGAATCAACTTTTTTTACAAACGGTACTGTGAATAAGCAAAATTGTCGTTATTGGGCACCAGAAAATCCCAATTGGACGATGGAAGATCATACCCAATATCCCCAAAAAGTCACTGTGTGGGCTGGGATTCTTAGGAATACCATTGTAGGACCATATTTTTTTTACGGTACTGTAATGGGTGAAAATTATTTGGAAATGTTACAAACTTATGTAGTTCCATATTTAACTGAGACATTTCCAGATATCAATCAACCTGATCGAATAGTTTCTACTATTTGGTTCCATCAGGATGGAGCAGGTTCACATTATGCTCGACTTGTTAGAGAATTTCTCAATGAAACGTTCCCCAATCGCTGGATTGGACGACGCGGACAGATTGAATGGCCTGCTAGGTTTCCAGATTTAACTCCCATGGACTTCTTCCTCTGGGGTTACTTAAAGTAAAGTGTACATAAATCGACCCCACAGTTTGGAAGACCTTAAAGAGAGAATTCGAACTGAAATTCAACGAATTACACCAGATGTCAAACGTAACCCAAGAATTCACCAGACGTCTTGGATATTGTCAACTAACCCAATGAGCTCAGTTCGAGCATTTGCTGTAGATTTGTTATTTGTTTATTTGCACTACTTCTTATGATATTTTTATTGCAAATAAATAATTAAATGAATGTTGAGAAATATGAACACTGGTTTCTTTTATACTCAGTATACTGTAACTTGAAGTGTACGATATGACGTATGTGGTATGGTTGAACTCAGAAAAATATGGGCTTTCAATTTTTAATATAAAAATATACCCTTTCAATTTAAAAAAATATCGATGACGTCATATCTTGTAAGGTGGTGGGGGAAAAAATCATTTTTTTGTAAAAAAAGATGAAAGACTGAAATACAAAATCGACCTGTCCGAGATTTTCCTCCAAAAATGATCAACTCGTAAGGTAATAAAGCGTTTCCACACTTTATGAACGCACTGTATAATTAATGAAAAATAACAACATCCTACCAACATAAGTGAGCTTTATGGAAACGAAAATTATACCATAAAAAAGACCAGAATAAAATAAAAAATAAAATAATAATTTCAATAATAATCAAAAGATAATGTTTTCTTTTTAGTTCGAAAATATGAATAGGAAATTCATAAAATCTTTTGTGGAATCATCTGCGACTGAAAGACAAACTTTAGTCGCTATTTTCCATCCAACATTCTCCTTATCTAATTTATTTAATGATTTGTTCAAGGAAAACTAGAAAGAATTAAAAAAGTCAGCTATCTGAATGAAAATGCAAATTTTCACTTTCAGATTTTTTCTTTCCTTTTCAGTTAGAGTCTTTTCACAATATCTATCAGATGTAGTTCAATGTCCAGCGTGGCTTGTGCCGGGGAAGTAGTTGTTTTCTGTTAGATATTACAAATAAGTCACATTTTTCATTTTTCAATTTTCATGGAGAATGTTCCCCTTTTCATGTTTTCTGTTATTTACAGTGCATGTGCCAAGGAATCTCTCATGATTCTGACAGAAAATTTCAATGTGCTAATAAATAATTTCGATAGATATATGGAATAATTTTTTTTGCAAAACCTACAAAAAATTTAGTAATAGTTCCTCGAGCACCAATTATTTTAATAATTCCAGTTTTATTTATATTTCTCCCTTGACGAAAGGAACCGTGGGATCATGAATATGCCTTTTTTTCATATCAACATGAAAAGGCCAATTTTTGGACAATTCTTCGGCAATTAAATGGCGGTTTGTGTTGTACCTTGTATTTCTCGAGAGATATACTTTTGAGTGGGACACAGATATATGCTGTTTGATTACAAGAAGCAATTGAAACGAGTCTTGCTTTATGAGCATTGAACAATTAGGTATGTTTTTCGACAGCCGCATATCAAAGTAGCCTTTGACGCGTTCAAATTTCAACGCAAAGTTAATGTTTTCTAAGGAACGTCATTAATTGGACAGCATTTTCGCTCCAGATCGACAAAATTGAGAGAACGCTCGCTTATATTCAGATGTTTAGAGATTTTTTAGGTTATATGCTTGCACTCGTAACTGATGATGTTTCTTTTTCTCCAGCCGGGGCTTGAATGTTGCAAAATAACTTTTTTGAGTTATGTAATTTTTTGGCGCATACTCTATCAGAAGAATGTAAAGGCAATTCTAGTTTAATTTATTAATCCACAATAGTAGTGAGTGTTCCTGAACACTAATATGGTGTACTACATTCGCTTGAAAAAGATACTGCAAAGACAATAAATATTGTGGAAATTTTAATCGTTCTTTACCATAGTGTCATCACTAATATGGTGTAAATTGAAATCTTCTGATCTATACATACATAAGAAACAGGTGAAATTCAACACCAATTTCATGAATATATTCATACTTTGAACATGACAAACACTGTATTTTCATACCGGTAATACAATTCAGTGTTTTTTTTATTATCTGTAATAAAACACTAGTCTGAGTAGTCTGAGAGCCTTTTCTGGTTTATTTATAATCAAATAACACCAATCAGTGTTTACCTTGAAACAATCCGGTATGAATTAACGACACCAAGAGCCTCTGGCGGTTGGCCCAAGAATTGCTCAACCTGTACTGGACCGCGGTCGGGCTCTGCTGCCTCGGTATTTTCCTTTATTTCGGCTTTCTCATTTCTGAGCTATTCAGATTCATCTGTGCCGCCTGAAACATGCTATAACGGTCGCGTTCGTATCTTAAGCTCATATGCTCTGTGCAAATAACGATGTCCTGTAGAGTGGGGCCTCTAGTGAAGGCGCTGGGTACTATCGGGTAATGGTGAACTGCTAGCAGCGCAGCATTCTACTGATACTTTGACTGGATGGATGCAGACCATATGACGACATGACAGTGAACTTGGTGAAATTTACTAGCTTGCAACATCATTGTCTTCATTAATATTTCATTTAGGTAGGATTCATCACAACCCGAGTGTTATTGAAATTTACTTTATTGTTATTTCATTCAAAACGTAGAGCACCATGGCATTGTAAAATTTGTTTCATTACAACATCTTGGTCTTGAATATACATCTCATAAAGTCGGAGTAATATTTCGACTACAATCATGTTTGATAATTTGTTCAAAATTAACACCATAATATTATTGTTTTCTGGATGAAATTGTATCAATTCCATGTTATTGGTGTACGTTTTGCACTACGTTGTATAAAAGCAACGTAAAACCTTTTTAATTGTGAATTTCTGGTGTCATTTCTGAATAAACTATTCAGAAATTGTGAATAACACTAAAATTAGATTCACATTCTATTATTCTAGCAAATTGTTCACCATTTTATCAAGTATGCATTACTATGGTTTCAATTTCATGTAAATCGGTGTAAATTTTGCATGACGGTGTATAAAAGCACCGTAAAACCCTTTTCATTGTGAATTTCTGGTGTTTTTCTTGATTGATATTTCACAAATTCTAAAAAATACCGAAATTACAATTATGTTCACTTATTTTAGCAAAATTCACAAAACTTTATCAAGTGCCTGATAAAATTGATAAGTCCATGATATTTTGGTGTTGTTTTCCATTGTGAAACACCCAGTGATTAAAATCACACTCAAATATTTTTCTTCGGCAACCGTCCGGGAAGTACCTACTTCCCGGACGATTTTTCTTTGAGAAAGTATCACTTCCCGGACTAGTCCGGGAAATACGTACTTTCCGGACTAGTCCGGGAAATGACCGAATTTCAATATAAATATTTATATAAATAAGAATTAGAATGTTTCTGTTACTACTTATCTTCTGTTCGCATTTCGATATTTAATACAAATAAGAATTAAAATGTTCGAAATTTTCGTCTACAAAGAAATATAAAAAATAAATGTGTCTCGATTAGTTATTCTACACGGTTACCGAAAAAATTGTGTACGCAACACGTCCGAAAACAGTTTTTTCCGGACTTGTTACGTAAATTACTATTACTGTGAGTGATACATTTTGATGTTCCCCAACATTCTATATTCAAATCCATCAGAATAAGTCGAAGGAATGATAATTTTCATTGTTACAAGTCGTCAGAACACAAACGAGTAGAAGTGAAATTTCTCCAGCGGCCGCACTAATATTTGGTACATTTTTTAAATAGCTATAACTCTGAAAATAATTGTCATATAATCAAAATGTTTGTATCATTCGATTGCTCTCCTTCAAAATTATCTGCTGTACAGGGTGCGCCATAGAAATGCCATATGGATAACCGAAAAAAGTGATTTTGCCACATTCAAACCTCGGCTGGTAGCAAGGAATTGTAATAGAACTGCTAATTTAATTTTCCTCGACAAAATGACATAGGAAAAATATGTTTCACATGTGTAGGTATGTTCTGCATGTGCATGTTCTGGTGAAACCGGAAGTGATACAGAATATATGTTGGAAAAAAAAAATCTTCAATAGCCCTCTAAATTTTCGTGATTTGAATCGGATTCCAGTGTACCTTGAACTGTTATAAATCTAGTGCGTTCAACTTCATGACACTTTATGTTAACGAGCAAATAATGATGGTAAACAAAGTTCATTATCAAAAATAAATATTGTTGTTTCAATATGATAGATATAACTCTATGAATAGTGGTAGATATTGAAACCATATTTCCAATTGAACGATAAAGTAACTTTTCCAGATAAAGCTAGAAAACAATGCAACAGTGCCTTTGAAAAAATTTAATATACCTACGGACGACAAAGGGCTGTAACTTCGGACACGAAAAGCAAGAAATCAATGCTAGAATTAGGAATGAGAATGCAGGAAGGACGGAATGCTGAGAACGCTAATGGGATCAAATTATAACAAATAATAAAAATATAAAAAAAAAGTTTTGGAGATAAGATTTTATTGAAATGCGCTCGAAAGTAAAAAAATATTTAATGAAGGTTATTCGGTGAGACGGCAAGCTTTTGAATCTGTAACTCACAGAATAGCCTATATTACACATGTAAATAGTATATTGTACAATGAGCATGAAATTGCTCTTTTCATGCAAATTGTACACTATACTTTTTCTACGACCATCTGAATCATAAACAAATCTGTGATATTTTTATCATAAACTTTCCTGCCATCATGATTCCCATAATACATACAACCTAAACAAGTATTGAAAATTATAATAACAATCGAACACTAATCGATTTTATAAAAGAAAAAATATGTGGTTTATATGGGATTTGAACCCTCACCCTGACTATCCTAATCCTGACTGTTCCTTCACTCATCAATCGCTGCTACAAGCCCACATAATAATTAACTGCTATAGAAACTTCCTGCCAACTATTAAAAAATATATAGAATTCGATTGTCATCAATCTTTATATTGAAATTAGCGGTGTCAATGTCAAATCATCCTCACTATTACTACTCATTTTCGATTACTTAATTTTTTCAATGAATTTTGTAAATACTGATGTGAAATGTCAAATTATTAGAACATTAACAAACTTGATTCGATCGTATATTATTTATGATCATAAAAATGACAGTCTAGTAGTTCATGAAAGTCGTGGGAAATGAAATATCCTGTACTGAAATGATCATTACAGTACAGCTCGCGATGCAGAAATGAAAAAGTGTTTTACAATCGGCCAACTTCCTTTATCGATAAAGCGCATAAAATGGGCATATTTCCATGTGGTCATAGAAAAAAATATTTTTTACTTTTTAGCGCACTTGAATAAAAGCATATCTTTAAAAACTTTTTTTTAATATTTTATTTCCTGGTTTTTATTTAGTACACATTATTCTATAGATTTCTGATAAAGAATGGTTATTACAGGGACTCTTTCCTGTGACTTTTGAGCTATCTAGCTCTTGAATGCGGAGGCCATCTTCACTCGTCAGCTATCCTTGAGCCATCTTTGATTTATGGATTTCAACAAACTTTTCATGATCGTCCATCCCAAATACTACCACATACCAATTTTGAAGAGAGTCAGACCATAATTACAAAACGCGTCCGCCATTTTGGAGCTACCATCTTGAATATATGGAAAATTCATAACCACGACCCCAAAAACCCCTACTTACCAAATTTGAATGGCGTCGGACCAAAATGACCAAATTCGTTCACCATATTTGATTCATGAATTTAAACAAAAAATTCATAATATCCGATCTCAAAGACCCACACATACCAATTTCTAATAGAATCGGACCAAAATCACAAATCTCGTCCGCCATCTTGGAGCTCCCACATCGAATTCATGAATTTTACGAGAAAACTATCTGCCAGATCATAGGAACCGACGTACCGGTCTGCCTTCAGAAGTGTGAGCTTCTGATACTTCAAGGAATAACATATATAAATTTCAAGTTTCCCAAAGTATTTGAAATTTTTTTTTCGAAATTTTCAAAATTTCTGCCATTACTTTAAAACCGTGATAATGGTCTGCCGTTTCTTTTTTAAATAGCTATAATAGTATATTTTGACATATCCAAACGGCAGCTTTCCTAAAATACTTTTTTAGTTTAGTTTATGAAATTACCGCACCTGTCGCACCTGAGTGTAGCTGGGGCCACCGCGACCGCGCTTAGCTAGCCCCCATCTCATGGTTGTTGGGTGAATTTTAGGCTATTTTCCTAAAATATGTCAAATCTGCCGTTCACCGGCTCTTAGACTATTATGATAATCTGACTCTATGGTTACTTAAGTAACACAATGACCTTTTGTTTAACTGAAAGCTATTATGTTGCATGTTTCATTGGTTAACTCAATGATACTCAAAATAGTTTTTGATCTGACACTCCCTAACGGTTCGGAATTACTGAGAATAAGTAGGAACTAGATATTTTTATTTCTATTCACATTTTGAATAATAACTGAATCGAGTCATTAAATCTATAAAATGAAATCATAGGCGAAACAAATAATAACAAACCACATTTATTCAACCTCGAAAAAATACCGCAAAAATAGTTAGCGTGCAGTTTATCAACTCGCATGTATTTCTATTTATGCATATAGATAATTGAAACGATAGGAGTTGTTTTCAACAATATCCGCTTCTTTTTCATTGGAGTACTGTTTCTAAACCTAAAATTCCAAATTGACATAAAATATACCTATATAAATCAAATATTTTTTCCCCGGGCTGCACCCCTACAAGCAACTCCCATAAATTTTGAAGAGGCCTGTGAGAGCTAGGCAAAACGTACTCCTGACTTTTTAAAGTGTGGTGGTCACGGGACCGGTGCTGGGAATTGAACCCATGCCCCTGGTGATTTGATTTAAAAGTGAACGCTCTACCATCACGCCACCACGGCCTATATGGCGGCAGAAACATAAAGAATGAGCGAATAGATACAGGCATCCTCAGAGTACTTCGCAGAGGTAGGCTTACTCTGACTGCTCCACTTACTTAGCAGTCGGAGAGTAATGGATTTGGTGTCTGGTGTCACAGATTGTGTGAATTAAATATATTTCTTCTCTTCCACTTAAGTATACTCTATCCCAGATGCGCATTTCATTTCAATAAGAATACCTCCTTCAGTAGGTTACTTCATCGACTGCACACTCACTGCAGTACAGTTGGGTAACACTGCTTTAGTTGAACGTTTTTGTTCCCACTGGGGTCGGAGGCTGAAGGAAGTATTTACAAGAGCGAAAAAGTAATATGGTTTGATTAAATTAATTTTTTTTTTGTATTTCGTGTAATTTTGTTTTATTACAATCGCAAAGCGCTTTCGGCTAACAAGCCATCATCAGTGCAATACCTGCAAGTAAGTAAAGTTTTTTGAAATGTGGAAAAAGTTTTTATGAAATTTTGAAATTACTTACTCGTCAAGTATTCATACAGGAGATCTATAAAAAGTTTTGCCAAACCATGGTTCACATTTGTTTTGGACGTACATTCAACACGTTAAAAACTAAGTATTTATATACCCAATTAATGGGTTATTATAGAAATGCAAATTTACATTTTTAATGAAAATGAAAATCTGCATGCTCGTTCTGGAACACCAGACACGATGCCCACGAGGTGCAGACGGAAATAAGAAAAAAATTATTTTATAACAAATGACAAATGATATAAATTGAAGGCTGACAGATGATGTGGGTGACATTGACATAAGGCCCATATCCAATGAAAATTTAAAAGTAAATTTTATGACAATTGACAATGTTTTGTGACTACAGAATGTGAAAGTTTCCTTCACAAAACATTGTCAATTGTCAACTTTTTCCACATTTCAAAAAACTTTACTTACTTGCAGGTATTGCACTGATGATGGCTTGTTAGCCGAAAGCGCTTTGCGATTGTAATAAAACAAAATTACACGAAATACAAAAAAAAATTTCATTTAATTGAACTGTTACGTGTACACAGCTTCAACAACTTCACCTAATATGGTTTGAACTTCTACCCCAACCCAATGGGCACACGTACGTTTTTCAAACGTGTTATAAACGTGGCATTGGTTAAATAAACGTTTCTGGTTGGAAATTTAAACGTCAATAATTTAGTGTAATCTTCAACGTTGAAATAAAACGTTATAAAGATGTGTTTTCAACGTTACTTCCTCAACAACTCGTTAAATATACGTTTAACAATCGTTATATCAATTCAAAAAGAATTGTTAATCAAACTCGCTTCATACTATTCATTTATCAATGTTTATGATACCTTCCTTAACCTTTTATTTGGTAAAAACAATGTTGTTTTATCGAGTATCTTCGACGTTCAAAAAAACTGATTGAAAACGGCAATAAAGCAATAATCAGTAAGCAATTGGTTTAATATAACGTTGTTACACGCGACATTTTTTTGTTGAAAAAACGTTCGGTTTTCAGCCATTTCACAACGTTATTTCAACGTTCTTGTGCCCATTGGGAACAGACCGAATGAGGTATAGATACGACGATAATAAATCCGCTTGGGGTGGCCTACCCTGTACTCGTGACCGAAAAAACTTCCCATGACCGTATCTGAACAAAATACTGCTATTTGGTTACAAACACCAGTGTTTGAACCCCGATTATGTCATTAATATAGATCTACCATTAAGAGAGCAAAGGAAAGCCACTATGTCAATAAAATCGATAAATCATGCAATAAAATGAAAGATACTTGGTACATTATTAGTGATATCACGGGTAAATCTGAATCTAAAAAAAAATATGTCGATATAGCACTCTGTCCTGATAAAATCAATGATAACTATTGCTCTATTGTTAAAAACCTGAGTGAGAAAATTACTGTTGCATATGATCCCTTGATTAATCTAGTAGGTATCAATATCGAGGAGAACCTAATATTGATAAATTAGTGGAAATAGCGAGGAAAATAAAAAATAAAAACGCAACAGGCTATTATGGAATCTCTATTAAAATCATCCAAAATCTTTCAATCAATCCACTTAATACATTAGTATCTATCATCAATTACTAATGTCACAGAGGAATTTTCCCTGATTTCCTGAAAACTTCAGCTGTCATCCCAATTCACAAAGGTGGAGATTTAGATGATCCCTCGAACCATTGCCCAATCTCCCTCAGTCCAACTATGGCCAAACTCATTGAAAAACTTGTGAAAATACGTTTAACCGACTTCCTAAAACGCCCCAATATATATTGAGTGAAAACCAGTTTGGTTTCCAAAACAGTAAAAATACGCATGATGCCATTTTTTCTACCAATTCAATTTCAGAACTTTCATCGAAATTCTGAATACACCACTGTATTCAGGAGGTCTCAATATATCACTGGTCAAAATTTCATCGAGATCTGTTCATAAATAAAAAAATGATAAAATTTGAGAAACATGTAAATGGAATTTCACAAAAATGTCATTTTAGCTCATAATTTTTAATTTTTTTATTTATCAACAGATTTCGATGAAATTATGGTCAGTGATATTTCGAGACTCCCGTAATCCGGTTGTGTAGTCAAAGTTTTGATAACATTTCTGAAATTGAATTGGTGGGTTGATTAAAAGGCATATTTTTCAAATTTCATTCCCCTATAACTTTTTTATTGATTGACGCATTTCAACGTTATTTATATATGAACCATTTGAAAATGTAGCGAATCCAGTTTTTTTATAAAAAATTCGCTAGTAATTTTTTTAGATTTTTTACTTTGAAAATAAGATAAGTTGGCCCTGGAAATGGAGATTCATTCATGAAATTTGGTGTCCTGGTAGACTTTTTGAATGTCTACGTAACGAAAAAAAATCATCCCAATCGGTTGGAAAATGTTAGGTTTTAGAAGGGTGCTTCCATCTTAAATGGGTCACACTGTAGATTTTTCAAGATCTCGTCAAGCCCTGAACTTGGCTTGATAACATTTATTTAATTAAAACCTATATTTTTTAGCAATTGTTTCATTTGTATTTTCTCTTTCAGTGTAATAAAGACTTTCTACAGAGACTGGCTTTGAGAATGAAATACTTTATCATATAAGGTTCAGGTGAAAAACCCATTATTAAAAAGGGAATAAAACCTTATACCATGTTCACTGGGTGAGAACCAGCCGGCTTTCAACCGGCCTTCCTTAATAAAGACAACGGAATAACTGCTGCGGGAACCCATCACCCCTCGCCAAGGACACATGGTTGATCCTTGAACTGAAATTTGGCCACAGGGAGCACTTGCAATCGTGTCTTCTGCTGCGAGGAATATTGCACGTACCTGTTAGATATAATGCAATACCCTCCGTGGTATCAGCCAGGGAAATAATTGTTTTCTGACAGGTTATGCCATCATGTCTACATTGTCTACACAGCTTGTGTTCAGATATCTGAGTAGAACTACAGTTCTCGATAACTAACAGAGCGTCAATCTCAGTCTAAACTCCTTTGGAAATCATGGAGCAGTGATGTCTTTGAACTGGTTGACGGATGGGCTTTTCCCAATCAGTATGTGCAGAATTCAGCGGCAAAGAGTTATACATGTCTCTAATGCTGGACCATTTTGATTGTATCTTCGAAAGTCAAGTTCATCTCGACTGTAAGAGCAACAACAACAGAAAAAAAGGCCGTGAAAGATGATCCTGTGACACTGTAGAGAGAACTTGAATTTACAAATAAACAAATCCTGAAAACAACAGTTCATGAAACGTTTCTAACTCTTCACTTATTTAATAACTACTAAAAAAACAATATAGACGCATTGATTCATCAAGCGATGTGTCAGGCGATCTGTCAGGTGATCTGTCAACTTGGATATTTCACATCAGCGTTCTCCCGTGGATCATAACACAGTGTCCAGAAATTCAAAGAGCTCTGAAGCCGAGTTGAAAGTGATTCGTCTGGATAGGCAAGGCTCACAATATGAATTCCTAAAATTGTTAAAATTGGAATATGTTTTCGGTCAAATGATGGAAAAAATGGCTACAATATTGAGAAAATCATAACAGGAATGTAAATAAAACACCGCTCTCTACTCGCCGGTCATACACACCTCGATATCTTCATGCTGGACACGGAGAGACACACCATGATTCACCGTGCTGTATCATCCTTTTATTCACGTAATCTGTATACTACATATCTCCCTTGTTTAAATTTATTTTTTCTTATGCAGTTGAAAAGAAACTTTCCTAATAATTCTTTGATCCAGGTCTGTGACTTCCCTTTTTTCCATTGTCATTGTCCAGTCCAAATTTTATTGTGTTTCACCCATATATTGAATGTAATTTTCCATTAGATAAAAATTCAGATACTAAGGTAAAAAACGATTAAAATGTCCACAAAACTATTCTTCATTGAAATTACTTAAATACCTTTCTTACCCATTAACATAATTAGGGACTACCTATAATTATCGCTAATAGCTAGACTCATACAATGACATAACAATGAACCTACCTGGAAATCTCAAAGCGGTGGTTGTGTTTTGAGAAGAAATGTAATAGCTTAGTCATTAGCAATACTTTTCTACTTAGCAACACTTTTATTATAGATCAAAACTGAAATATCTGAGATGCTCTTTAACATACTTAAAATAACTTGATCACAAAGTTGAAGATTTTTAAGATATAGGTATAAGGGGTAATTCTGTAAGCTTTATGTTCATTTTTAACGGGTTTATACATATTTAATATCTGACTATTCTGTGAAAAATATATGAATGTAGTGGGATATCCGCAAGCTGTATGGCCTGTATGTTCATGTTCAGACATTAACATATCTGTTTATTCTGCAAAAATTATATGAACGTGTTACAAAATATGTTAAATGGGTAAAAATTAACATAACCCTTACAGAATTACCACTATTCTGTCAGAGAATATAGCAGATATTTTCATAGTATCATCATAAATAAATTCAATAATCGTAATCTATTTTCATGTGATGATAATTATTTATTAAAACATCGTGATCTGAATTTAATCTTTGTTGAAGGTAACATATAATACTCTCTCTGAAAATATAACTGCAGACGTGGCAACCATGTTCGTTCATTACAACTTTGTATCAGGCTGAAGATTGATTTCGCTGACTACGAAACATGAACCTACTCACACATGCTACTCATGTCGTCTTATGCCTTTCATGAAAACACCCTCATTTGGTGAAGAAAGAACCCAGGTAGCACTTCATGTTGGCTGAATATTGGGCCAAAATGGATATATTGTAAATGTAAAAATAATATTGAACCAATATGGGTTCATATTGGAAACAATATTTCATTAATAATATTGGTGGAATATCGGCTCAACCTGTTCTGAATGTATATTGTTTCATAAAATATTGGTTCAATAATTTTCACCAATATCGATAGAGAGATATTATTGTTGTTTGCAGCATCTAGCTCCAATATTGCGATTTCAATATTACTGTCATATAGATTTTAGAGATAAAAAACAATATTGTATATCCAAGTTGGATAGCACATTGGCGCAAAATTTTTAATCCATATTCTAAAAATTATATTGATTGAGATTGTTACGAAAACCTCACGCCAACATTTAAAAGACAATATTGATACAATATTACAAAATACATTTATCACTATAGTGTTCCTAAATTATAGATAGTGACTCATAGGTTGTATGGTTCATAATTCATATGAAGCAGGTAAAAAAATAGAACAGAAATCAGCTAGGTACTTAAATTTCGAATCAAGTTTTATTTTGCCACTTTCTCATATCTTTCCGCACTTTCAAATCCCGTAAAACCCTGAAAATGTACGATGAGTCACTATCTACAATTTAGGAACTAGACTATAGGACTGAAATTTGAATATTGGCCGAATATTCAATAAACAATATTGAAATGAATTATGATTAAAGTTGGGTGAGAAACCGCTAGGTGGTCCCACATATGGAAAAACAGCTGAATCATAGTAACATAATATTAAATAAGGCTTCTCACAATGCGTTTACAAGTCAATTTACTCAGTGGTAAATTGAAGTAAAAACGAAATTGTAGAATTTTTAAATTATTCGACATTTTCTGGAAATATTTCATCAATGTTTCCAAGGCAACATATTCACTTTGAATATTTTACCAATATATGCAAATGATATTGTACCAATATCCCTAATTATTTTGGGGCCAATATAGCTTCCTCAATATTTCACTAATATTATTTGTATAATGTCCAAGTAATATTGTGTCAATATCGCGAAATAATTATGATTTTATCTCGCCAATATTACGTGTGAATATTTTGCCAATATTTCACCAATATTATTCCAATGTAAGTGTGCTACAGCGATATTATACTAATATCGTCTAACATTTTGAGGCCAATATTGCTCCGAGAATATTAGACCAATATTATTCAAACGTTCACATTTTTTTTCTCGCCAATATTATTATTTGAATATTTTGCCAATATTTTCACAATATTGTACCAATATTGTCCCAATATGGGTGTGCTACTTGGGAAGTGCTATATCACCACTAAAATACAGCCGTCCAGCGGTTCGCCGTTGCAACAGAAAATGGTCGAGTTACGTTCCTTATTTATCTTTCAAAACATGAAAACTTGCTGTCTGGGAAGAATTTTCCATCCAGTGAAAAGGTCATCGCCAAAACAGCTACCTGGCAGCATTGAAGAAATCTTACTTTTTGGAGGTATTAAAAAAGTTGGTTCATATCTCGGTTTATATTTAGGGAAATAAGATCGAGCTGAAAGAAAAACGAAAATCTGAAAAATATGTACATCAGAATGCATAGGTACACTTCACTCCTCCCTCGTACCAATCGTACCTTATTTATGCGCCTCCTCAGAATATCATCTATCGCAGAGAATGTTTCCTTAAACAATAACCAAACGTCGTTTTAGAAAAGGTTAACAGAGTTAAACAAACGCGGGTAATTAGAATTCATTATAATTTTCATTTAATATACAGGGTGGGGCACCGAAAACGAAACAGATCGAATATCTTCAAAACGCATGTGTTCTGAAAAAAATGCAAAAACACGTCGATTTTTAATCCAAGGGGGACATTTTCCTATCATAACCTCAACTGTCAGTCACTATCACCCAAACAATTTGAATAGGGAAAGTAGTGAGTGTGACACATCATTGAAAAGGTAATTTCATAAGTAATTCAGCCATGTCAATTTTCGCTACCTAACTTCCTATTTTAGCGCCCTCTTGCGGGAAAAACAACTGTTCCGTATTCCAAATTATGATAATTCATTTGCAAGCTAATTTAACATAAATTCGGTAAAAATGAATTATGGAATTTTTCCAAGGCAAAAAAAAAAATGGCGGCTTCAGAATAGCAGGCAAGATTTGAAATTATGGTCCGATTTGATTCAATATTGATAAGTGGTGGATTTCAGGGTCGGAAATTATGAATTGTTTGTCAATGCAAAAAAAACAAGATGGTGGCTCCAAGATGACGGATGAGATTTGTAATTATGATCCGATTAGATCTAAAAAAAAATATAATTTTATTTTCAGCGCAGTTGTATAACAGCTTTTTTCATCAATTTAATTAATTCTTTTTTGTCATACTCAAAAACTTGTAAAACCCCCATATGCCAATTTTGAATCGAATCGAACCACAATTACAAATATCGTCCACCGTCTTGGTTTTTTGCATCGACAAAAAAATTATAATTTCCTATTCTGAAAATCCCTACATACTAATTTTGATACTTATAATAGGAAAATGTCCCCCTTGGATTAAAAATCGACGTATTTTTGCATTTTTTTCAGAACACATGCGTTTTGAAGCTATTCGATCTGTTTCGTTTTCGGTGCCCTACTCTATATAACTAGATTATAGTGTACAGTTCGACAAACTAGCTGAAAACATGATGCGCACTCGTCGGACAACAGACTATAGTCCGTAATATATCCAGTGATAAGGCACTCAACATGAAAATACGCGCAATTTCATATGTTCAGGCAGATTGTTTTGCTGTACTTTCCTATAAACCCGACCCTCTATCCCACCAGGTTTAGACGCCTATGGACAATGAGACATTATAAAAACAACGGATGCCTGTTTTCAGTTAGTCAACATCAATCAATCGTATATTGAATGTTTACAGTGACATATTGTTCTAGGAATATCAAACACAGAAAATGTCTTCAAGAGATCCCGCATCTAACCAACTGAAGTGTTGGTATGAGAAAAACAAGGTACATTTTCAAATATATTTTATGCGGTGTTCGCCTTAATAATCAAAAGAGTACCTAGAGAAAACTTGTTCATCAACTATTTTCTCGCTGTAGGCCAGTAGAAATGGACAATAAATCCA
The DNA here is from genome assembly GCA_958298965.1 of Chrysolina haemoptera. Lineage (NCBI taxonomy): Eukaryota > Metazoa > Arthropoda > Insecta > Coleoptera > Chrysomelidae > Chrysolina > Chrysolina haemoptera. The sequence goes on along the minus strand of OY282602.1, from coordinate 16,618,968 downwards.
TAATAATTGCAAAAGTTTTCAAAACTTTGGTCAAGTGAATGGTGCATCAAGAAAGCAATAAATCTAAGTTTGCAACCTCGCAACATTGTCGAAATGGCAATTAATTTGAATTTCGCTGTATATTTGTTGACAAAATTTCAAAAGTTCTGCAAACTTGACAGATACATCGGAAAAATATTCCGAATAGTTGTGTAGATTTGCAACCTTTCACGTTGACCGGAAATTGTATATTGTACAATGAGCATGAAATGGGGCATTTCATGAAAATTGTACACTATACTTTTTCTACGACCATCTGAATCATAAACAAATCTGTAATATTTTCAATAAAAATTTTTGTCATAAACTGTCTTGCCGTCATGATTCTCATAATAGATACAACCTAAAACAGGAATTGACGATAAACATATTGAAAATTATAATAAAAATCGAGCACCAATCGATTAAAAAAAAAAGTAGTTTATTTGGGATTTGAACCCTCACCCCCACTATCCAAATCCTGACTGCTCCTTCACTCATCAATCTCTGCTACGAGCCCACATAATAATATGATGAAATTAACTGCTATAGAAACTTCCTGCAAACTATTCAAAAATATAGAATTCGATTGTCATCAATATTCATATTGAAATTAGCGGTGTCAATGTCAATCAATGAAGACCCTCCACACTCCATCCGAGGTATGTACGACTTAAAAGAGCACCTTCAAATCCTATATCTTGTGTGTAAATTTTTAGTGGAATGGCATATACGTTCAAGAACTTCATAAAGATATTTTTGGTTTGGTTTGGTGTCCTCACTATTACTACTCAATTTCGATAATTAATTTTTTTAAACGAATTTTGTAAATACTGATGTGAAACGTCAAATTATTAGAACGTTAACAAACTTGATTCGATCGTATATTATTTATGATCATAAAAATGACAATCTAGTAGTTCATGAAAGTCGTGGGAAATGAAATATCCTATACTGAAATGATCATTACAGTACAGCTCGCGATGCAGAAATGAAAAAGTGTTTTACAATCGGCCTACTTCCTTGATCGATAAACCGCATAAAATGGACATATTTCCATGTGGTCGCAGAAAAATATATTTTTCTACAACTGCTATGAAAAGTAGCGTATTTCTCATAGCTTACTTACTTTCAAAACCATGTTTTCTCATACTGTGAGAAATATAATATATGTATAATTTCTCACGGCACTTTGCCCACACCACATAGGTACATTTATATGGAGAATCAACAAATATCGACAAAAACTAGTTGGCTGCTGTTCAGTTTTAAATAGTTGTCATAGTTGTCATAGCTGTCAAGAACTGTCAGATTACCTATAGAAGTTTTATAAATTCTTAATATAGTTTTTATTCGTGTTTTGAAAAAGAAGTAAACTATTTTCAGAATTTCCTTCGCTTTTTTCCTCGAATTAACATAGCTTTTTATAGTTGGTTTAAACATTCTATTTCAAATTCTGTTAGATACGTATATGTACTATTGAATAAATGAAAAGTACCAAGGTGGTCATGGTTCGACACCCCGGCTAGGTTATTTTTTTTATTTTCATTTACATCTTGATATTTTTATTACTAGGTGAATTTTAAATAAAGTATTCAACTGTTAAGAGGTAGGATACTTTATTGCTATTTTAGTTTTTCTAACAATAAAAATAAATATTGAGTTATAATACTTGTATTCTTTGAATTCGTGCAGTTGTAGAAAAAGTATAGTGTCCAACATGTGCGAAAAGTTACCTTTCTAACGAGTGTGGAGGTTTATCGCACGAGTCTGAAGGGCGAGTGCCGCAAACCTCCACACAACTTTCCCCACTTGTTGCACAATATACTATTTTTCTACGACCACATGGAAATATGCTAATTTTATGCGCTTTATCTACCAAGGAAGTAGGCCGATTGTGAAACACTTTTTCAATTCTACTTCGCAAACTGTACTGTAATGATCATTTCATTTTTATGATCATAAATAAGATTGAATCAAGTTTGTTAACGTTCTAATAATTTGACATTTCACATCAGTATTTACAAAGTTCATTTAAAAAAAAATAAGTTATTGAAAATGAGTAGTAATAGGATGATTTGACATTGACACCGCTAATTTCAATATAAAGATTGATGACAATCAAATTCTAATTTTCAAATAGTTTGCACGAAGTTTGTATACCAGTTAATTTCATCATATTATTATGTGAGTTCGTAGCAGCGAGTGAAGAGTGAAGGAACGTTCAGGTTTTGGATAGTGGGGGTGAGGGTTCAAAAGCCACATAGCTCATTTTTTTTTCTTCTTTGAAATCGACTAGTGTTCGATTTTTATTATAATTTTCAATATTTGTATCTTCAATTCCTTTTTTAGGTTGTATGTATTATGGGAATCACGACGGCAGGAAAGTTTATGATAAAAAGTGTTATTAGAAATATTACAGATTTGTTTATGATTTAGATGGTCGTAGAAAAAGTATAGTGTACAATTTGCATGAAATGACCCATTTTCCACTCGTAGGTATATGAACTATTTTAGTACTAGTTACGCTCGTACTACAAAATATCATATACCTATCGTGGGAAATGTATGTCATTTCATGCTCGTTGTACAATATACTATTAATTTCAAGGAATGTTACCCGTCTGCACCCCTAAAGGCGGTTTCGAACGATGAAAATTTCGACCAAAAAAAAATGATTTGTAGGATACGAAATATATGCAAAAATAGTGACAACTATATTGATTTGCCCCTGTCCCCCTGAAGGAAAGTAATTTGGGAAATTTTTTGACGGTTTCTGACGTGAAAAATTCGTGTCTCGACATTATTTTCGACTACATTGGTATTATAACTAATTTTAACTGACCTCGATCCAGTAATCGCTCTCGTAGGAATGAAACAGAACTCACCTGAAACAATGAAATTTCAATAATCAGAAGGAGAAAAAATCCAAATAAAATGAAAAACTAGTGCATGATTACACAATGCATTTCATTCTTCAGAAGGTAAGTTTATCTTCGTCACTATACGGGGGCACTGCTACCTGCTACCAAGAAGACTTATTACTTTGTCGTCAAATTCGGAAAAATCACACACAGATAAAAGAGTTCTCTTAAAATAATGTCAAACGAAATTAAATCAAGCTCGCCATGATCTTGTATATGTCCAAATGAATGTGAATAAAAAAAAATGGTACTTAGTTTTTTCTGCAAAAAAGTACTGAAAATAAGTAAATGAGGACATATGTGGTGTTTTGGTTAAAAAATGGGAAAATGTTGTGAATTTTTAATAACAGAAATTCGATCTGTCAAATAGCGAAAATACATAACAATATGGACCTTTATCTTCGAAAATAGTCGTAACCGCCAAAAATTTCATTTGAATTTTTTGTAGAGGAGATCGAAATACGTAATTTGCGGATTTTTTTTGTAAATTCGATATCTCTCTAACCGAATTTACCCATTATTTTATTATAATAGGCTGAAGATGCTTTCGTTTCACATTTTTCGCATCCCTTGCTCCCTTGAATTCGATATCTGTGACTGGATTGAATTTTCGACTGTAGTATTTTCCTTGAAGACTCTTTGCAGTAACATTCCACATGGTCTTTATGACAAATTCTTTATATTCTTTACCATCAACTCTATTCATGCTGAAAGCCCAATCTTTCGTGATTAGTCCAAGTGCTGCATTTGAAATAGTTTCTCCATGTTCATAATGCTTCTCTTTTAGAAATATAGGACTCTGGTTATTTACTGTGCTTCTCGGAATAACACTAAGTACAGTTTTTTTCAATGCAGTCCAACGATTCTTGACTAAATCTTATTTTGATAACTCGAAAATAATCTGACAGTTAAAGTTGTCAAGGTGGCAATTTCAACACTATCATTCACGGTGTGCTTGATTACGTGGTCAAGGTGCATATTTATCAGTTATCGGGAAAGCTAGGTAGGTTTTTATCCGAGGTAAATACATAAGAGATCATATTTTTATCGATAAATACATCTTCAATTTCATGAAAATTTTATTGTCATTTATAATTGTACAAGTGGTTTGTATTTTATAGGGTAAATTTGGGTTGTTTAATGAGCAACTGTTTCCTAGCAATTCGACGAGAATAACCGTCAACTATTAAAAACACGACACCGAATGTGGAGTCATATTACAAGCTACCAAGTTTGAGTGGAACTAAATTAAAGTTTATACGTTGAAAACAAAACTTCGAGTGATAATTAGTGAGACAATCCCACTCATGTATAATAATTCCCATTTGCGAGTACAAAAATCGTAGTTTGCTATCGGCTGAATAGGAAGGAACAGAAATGCAAGTGGATAAAAATATCGGATAAATTACGTTACCATAGCAACGCTAGCATTTACTGTTCGTTCATCGAGCATCGCGCGTCGCATCAGTTTGACAATTGTAATTGTTAAAAATAGAATTAAACAGCAAATAATATTCCAGTAAGTTTGTCGAGATGTGGATTTGGTTCTTTCTAAACATTATTCTTCTACTTATTATTCTTTTAGTTTGTTTAATGAAGTTCAATTGAATTGAATGTTCTGTTCATGAGATTGTCTTAACAAATACCACGCGGAGCTCAGATCTAGCAGGATATTTTTTACGGTGGTTTTCTCATACTAACTTTCATATACCTAGGTAATTTAGCTCGATCTGTTCTGACAAATCACTCGATCAGAACAGCTCTCGTTAAATTGCCAATGAAAGTAAGTATTCGAAAACAACCACAAAAAATATCCGGCTAAATCTGAGCTCTTGTGGTATTACCCCCGATAATTTAACGAATCAAATGAATTAATTATCAAACAAAAGTTCAGTAAATCCAACCTAGTTTTAGACGGAATTACTTGCTACGCACGTGTCCGATAACGTATTAGAGTCCGTTAATAATATGTATATCCAGTGATAAGGCACTCAACATGAGCGTACCGCGCAAATTAAAATAATTTAAATACATAATGAAATTGATTTCACTGTACGCAGAACATAATTCATTACCAAATCTACCGTTATCGCGCAAACAACAGTTTGTAACAAAAAGTAGGAAAATTTGTTGACATTTGCATGGCTCTGTTGATAGCAACGCGTCCTAGGGTACAGCGAGCGACTTCAACAAAGTCATACGACAATTAAGAATTATTGCCGTGGTGAAGGTTAATAAAAGTTTATCCACTTGCAAACACTTACTTACGTTCCTATTTATCCGATATCAAACTGCCAAAACTGACGTTTCTTATGGATGATTTTATACATGAGTTAAATTATCACTTACAATATTCCAAGGCTTTTGATAATTTTTAAATAATTTGTCGCTAATTTTCGAAAGCGAGTTGCTTGGTAAACTAAAAGCAACTCGCTTGAGGAAATTTAAGACAAATTATGAGAATTCATCATTCATCATTACCGCACTAGTGCGGTAAAGTAAAATTCATTTGTTTCTCTTTTTAAATGTCAGTCTATTTAATGTAAAAAGATAACAAGAACTAATTTATTATAAATTTATTTATCAGGTAATAAGGTTTTTTAATTTGTAGCGGATTCTATATGGTCTGAACTAATGTCGGTGAAATTTTACTAAATTGGAATGAACGTGTCAAAGTTGACAGTTCGCAAAATAAATCAACAATGGGCGCAACGCTTGCTTGTTGTATGATTCTAATATCATTAATTTAAGGAATATTGACTAATTTGAGTAAATAATTAACATTATTGATAGTAGGTAAAATATTGTACAAAATTTGTGTCGTAAATTCATATTACGATAATCGATGGGTTATGCGTAATGAAGATCCCTAACCAAATATAAGAATATACTGGGTGTGCCATTTTGAAATATCACTAAAGTTTTACTCAAATGCGGATAACCCTATATATGTTGGGTGGGTTTAAAAAATTGGACAATCGGAAAAGAAAATTGACCTGTCTATGATCTTTCCAAAATATCTTTATATTCAGAAATAATGAATTCATTACTGTATAATGGGTCTTGGTGGCGCGTAAGTAGTGTTCTCGCTTGCTATGCCAAGGTACGCGGGTTCGAATCACCGCGCCGTCACCGGCCTCGTGCATGGCATCACACGTTAAAAGGTAAGGGCTGCATTTTGCCTAGCTCGCACAAATCTCTCCAGGACTTCTGAGGGTTGTTCGTAAGGGGGCAGCCAACAACAACAATTTCAACAATACCAAATATAAGCCTGTGAAAATGCAGAAGTAAAATAATTATTGATCTTGAATACCTCATAGTTCATTTGATGATTTCGGGACTTTTGCTCTTTCGTTCGAAAATATATAAATTTTCAGTGAATATTGAAATTTGATTTTCGACACCGCTGCATGCGAGGAGTCTTGTATAATTGATGAGAACATTCAAAAACCTACAATAATCATTACTTGAAAGATGCATTTATTGAAAAACGTTGCAAAAATGTGTCATTATCTGCCTATCTATTATCATACCACAGACACATATTACAATACCATATCGATTATAAGTTGTTCAATGTTCTACATTATTTTTTGTATAACCGTCATCAAAAATTACGTTTTTAATTCGTTGACTGATGAACTAAAAACTGAAGTTTCCACAAAATCACTTTTACCACCAGTGTTAAAAGTAAAATGACACATGAGATGATAAGTTACTCAGTAATATAGATCTCTCTAATAGAAACACTCCAATCAGATATTATAATCAGAACACCTACTCAAGAGGAATTATTTATAAAAGTTCACACATGTATTTGGCCGTTTGTGCAATTGGTAATACTAATTCTATTTAAAGTTACAAACGAATTAGTATTCAGTCCAATTTTAAAATGTCCTTCATCACTGACAAATAACGACATTCATAAATAAAGTGCGTTGGTTTATTATACTTGGAGCATCTGCCTGACACAGCCATTTTTGCCCATTCCTTCTCCAGCGTCGCTGCCCAATACAGGATCCAAGTTCACTTGGATAGGAAGATCATACCGTATCTAGAGGAGAACAAGATCAAGGTCAATCCGGCTAAGTCGGAGACGATCAACTTCTCGAAAAAGTATACTCACTCAAAGCTTTATCGGAAGTTGAGAATCAACGGCGAGGCCGTTGAGAACGTGTACACCTGGACAAGCGTCTCAACTTCGGGCGTCAATCACCGTGGCTATCCAGAGGGCTGGAGCTGCGCTAGAGCGCCCCTACCCTCTGATAGCCAGAGGCTCTAAACTCTCAGTAGAGAATAAATTGCTTATCTACAAGCAGCTAATTAGACCAACTATGACGTACGCTTGTCCGGTGTTCTGTAGCCTAAAGCCAACTCCTTTGGCGAGATTGGATAGGATGCAGAACAAAGTACTCCGTATTATCACCGGTAGCAGACGATACCTTCCGTTAGAAGCTCTTAGGGAGCTTGCAGGCGTCGACTCGATCCCGACAGTTATAAATAACTTGTCATACAAGTTTTATAAGTACATGCTTGACAAGAGCCCTCTCACCAGAGACATCACTAAGCTCAGAGTATATGATAATGAGCCCCGTAAGCACGGCGGGCTCATATATCAAGCGCTTGATATCTTTCAAGAACGCAGGGAAGAACCGGTTCCATAGGGAACCAAATCGAAAGTATCACTGAAACGTAGAGTACCTCGACCAGGCTTTTTGCTTCAGCCTTTTCCGGGATTCAACATTGAAACAACCAGCCTCATAACCTGCAAAGAGCATTATCTGCATAGAATAAAACTCAACAACACGCATGAGCTTTGCAAGAGGCGTGTATCATGACGAGCTACAACCGTGATATAATGAAATGTCCGGCCAGCGTTACCACCAGTGCGGGCGGACTACAGCGCTCTCTCACGGGGGTGTCTGTGTTCGCTTGGCAAGGCGCTCTTTTGCTACCCTGAACGGAGCAAAAGAGATGCTAATATTGCGCCCATCTTCCCGTCCTTCCTCTAACCCCCTGGGTTATGTAGAGCGCGAATGATGCAAATGACATGTCATTATTCATGAGATGTAAAAATTTGAAAATTTACAATAAAAATGTTTTTAGTTAGTTAGTTAGTTAGCATTTGCCTGTCTGCCTTGTAATCCAAAGATCGTGTGTTCGAATCCTTATGGTATCTCACAATTTTTTTTCTTACTAGCAGTAACTGTTGGACAAAAAAATTTGTATGATACATTTGTTAAAAGTGATTTTATTTTGCTAGTGGGGTTGCTGCACTCGCTAACGCTCATTTCGCAATATTCCCCACTCACAAAATAAAATTTTTAACAATTGAATCATAAATAACTATTGTCATTGTTACCGTCGTATTCAGTCATTGACTATTATTATAACAGAAACTTTTTTCGAAAAGTCATGTTTTTGATGAACTTATGAAGTTGTTGCTACAAAAATTGAGTTACAAGTCTCTTATTTTGGAGTTACGTTCTTTGGTGGAAAAAATCAATAGAAACTTTATTATGAGATTTTATTTATTTTCACCTGTCCCTGTGTTTGTCAGTCTGTTATCAAATATTTCAACTGACCCACTTCTAGTCGTTCGATGAAATTTAAAGTTAGCAAGTGTTCATAATTTTGGTGACAATGCATTATGGAATTTTTGTTAGAGAAGGAGAAAAACCAAATGGCGGCTTCAAAATGGCGGTCAAGATTTGTGATTATAGTCCGATTGCATTCAAAATTGGTATGTGGAGGTTTCCAGGACATAGATTCTGTATTTTTAGTTAGCATTCAAAGATTCAAGATGGCGGCTGTAAGATGGCGGTCGAGTTTTGCGATTAAGATCCGATTTGATTCAAAATTGCTATTGGTAATAATAAGTATTTCAATATGGCGGACAATTGTTGAGATTATGGTTCGATTGTATTCATATTTGGGGGTTTTCGAGATCAAGGATAATGAATTTTCTGTTGAAATTCATAAATCTAAGATGGCGGACAAGTTTTATAATTATGGTCCGATTCTCTTCAAAATTAGTAATTGGGTTGGAGATCATGAATGAATGAATGAACCAAAGCTTGTTTTCGAAAGTTTTTTTATTATTTTGTTTTTCTAACGATAGATATAATTTGTTTTCAAATGCATGTTTTTAACGAACGATGTGAAGTTGTTGCTGCAAAAACTGGGTTACATGTTAAATCTCAGATACATAATTTTTTCATTAAATTCTAGTTAAGAATGACTTTTATTTTCAGGATGAAGCTGAGACAGTTAATGTGACTGATAATGCCGGTGTCAAATTGGTACAAACGGATTGTAGTCTTACTGTAGGAAGCTATGGACCGATAGTACTGACAGATCACAACTTGATCCAACAGCTCGCTCATTTCAACAGGGAACGGATTCCGGAAAGAATTGTTCATGCCAAAGGAGCTGGAGCGTTCGGATTTTTCCAGGTAAAATTGATTCGAATCGAGTTTTGTCCGTAGGGACTAAAATCATGTGTCATTGATAAAAAAAAAACTATCTAATTACTTGGAGTACCTAACCAAAAATTTTGGGACATAAGTGAATAATAAAACAAAAATCTTTTGATCGGTAGCGAATGTCACGGGTCCCCGAGGCCGTAGCCAGAAAACAATTTCGGGGAGGGGGGTCTGTTGACTTGACCTTGAGAAAAATATTGCGGACTATAAGTTTGATCAATTGTAGCATATATACTTTGTATGTTAATTTTGGCATTTGCCCAAGAAAGATCACATGATAGACTTTGTCAATATAATAACACAATCATCACATTGGATATTATTTGGTATGAACCACGTTACAATTTTGGAGATATATTTTATAGAAGAATATTTGACACTGCTTGCAGTAGTAGTTATATTGAAAAGAAAACGTAATTTCTTCAACAATAAAACAAACAAAATAAAATGCAGTTACAGAAAATATACATATAGAGGCGTCAGATCCACATCACAGAATAATATTGAGACTTATAGATTTTTTTTTGCAGATAAATCAATGATCTCGTTGTCAATGTTTAATTTCTCGGTGAATTGATATTAACGCTAATCCATTCTAAACTGTGGAATTCCTTAAATAGGGTTTGAGGTATTTTTAGCAAGGAAAATGGACGTTTCAGGAGTTGTAGCAAGTGATGTGGTCAAAATTTTCAAAAGTTTATAAATGTTCGAAAACAACTGTTATTTCCATCAACCGGTTGCTCCCTTACGAGCAACCCTCAGAAGTCTTCGAGAGACTTGTGCGAGCTAGAGATGATGCAGCCCATATAGACCATCAGATAATGACATATTTTGCTGACTCATTTTCTCGTTTCAGGGATTTTAACCACTGAAAATTATAGCAGTGTTGAACTCAAAAAATGAAAATTTAGCGATCGGACGTGTGCTAGGCATATGAAAAAAAAATTCCCAAAATTTTCCGGCCGGAAAATTTACAGCTGATTGGCTTATGGGAATTTTCTGTCGGGTTCCTAACAATATCAGATTTCATTCTGTCGATTGCCATAAGCGAGAAAATGCGTCAGCGACCGAGTATTCTTTTACAAAATGGCTCCCTTATTTTCACGCTTTAACGACATTCAAATTCAAAATAACATAAATGAAAGATTGAAAAAAAAAACTATTTTTTTTACACAAAAAAAAATTAATTTTCCATATGCCTAGCACACATCCGATCGCTAAATTTTCATTTTTTGCGCTCAACACTGACATAATTTTCAGTGGTTGAAATCCCTGAAACGAGAAATGAGTCAGCAAAATATGTCATTATCTGATGGTCTAATACCTATTAATGTGAGAAGAAATGCACGAAGTCGGTGACGGCGCAGCGATTTGAACCCGCGTACCTTGGCATAGCAAGCGAGAACACTATCTGCGCACCACCAAGACTCATTCTGCTCCAGTCAGCTGACGTTCGGCGGATAGCGGTTACCAAAATTTCGACGGATTTTCCAACAAAATCTAAAATTTCCACATTTTTTTTCTCGAATTTTTCACACCTGCCATTCGTTAATGGTATCATACACCCGTCCTCCAAGTAATTTGATTTTTTCGTTTTCTGTTTTCTCCGCGGGTGGCACTGCGACTGACTTTACTGTAAGTCGCTGCTTCATGTTCAGCAAAATATTAGTTATAAAGTGGATTATAATTCATTGAGCTGGAGCAGGACGACTTTAATGTTGTCCGACCTATACTGTCACTGACGAGGCATGATAATAATAATAATAATAATAATAATAATAATAATAATAATAATATCATCTCAAAAGAGGACGATGTGAGGGATACGGAGAGGATGTCCAGCTCGTAGACGGAAGCATCCTACATCATCTTGATGCCGGAGAGACGTATACCTACTTGGGAGTGGAGCAACGCCGCTCCCAAGAGGTGAACACAGTTAAAAACTCTCTTCGCGGCAAGTATCAGCACAAACTCCGACAGATCTGGTCGTCAGAACTGTCGGGGAAGAACAAAGTTGCTGCAACTAATATGCTTGCCGTTCCGATCTTACTCTACTCCTTTGGAGTGGTGAAATGGACTCAAAAGGAGCTGCGACAACTCGATATGAAAACTCGTAAGATGATGCATCTTAATAGGAGCTTGCATCCTAAATCGTCCGTTCCACGGTTATACTTTCCCAGACAACAGGGAGGCCGGGGACTTTTGAGTTTGGAGTGTCTACATAACAGAATGGTGCTGGATGGAGCCTGTAAAGTCATGAGGAGTTCAGATCCCCTTCTCTGCATGGTCCACGACCATGAAAAAGCAGGGATTGGAGCATTTCTTTTCAAGGCAGCAATCCGGGCAGCTGATGAACTTGGTCTCGTATTCGACCCTGAACGGGCAAACCCAAACTCTGTCACTGAGTTGGAACCCGTTCAGCAAAAAGCTCACATCAAAGCTGTGGAGACTGAGGTCCTCCTGCAGCTGCACAAGGATAAGCCAATGCATGGGGTCTTCTTCAAGAACATTGAAGACCTTGGCTTATCCAAAAACTTGACCTTTGCTTTCCTCAGGTCAAGTGAGCTGAAGTCGGAGACCGAGGGATTCATAATAATACCGTAGCCGCGTGATGGGTATAGAGATCCCCGACACTAGATGCAGAGCGTGTCGTGGGGCGCCTGAGACCCTTATGCATTTGCTTTCAGCATGTCCAGCATATGCGGTCTCAGCCTATATCCACAGGCATAACGCGGCTCTACGAGTGTTGTACTACCATCTACGACACTCGTACGATATAGACGAGACACCGGTGTTGCCTTATGCTCCGGGGGATATTGAGTCCGTTGTGGAGAATGGGAAGTGCCGAATATATTGGAACTACTCATTCCCCACCCTCAGGCAAATACAAGCCAATAAGCCTGATGTAGTCCTCCTCAACCATCAGAGTAAGACGATTTTAGTCATGGAGTTTTCGGCTCCTAGTGAAACGAACATCGTCCGAAAAGAGGAGGAGAAACGGACCAAATATCGAGACTTACTCTTTGAACTCCGCAGGCTCTACCCAAACCATTCTGTTAAAATGGTGGTTCTGATTATAGGGGTCCTTGGTGGAATGATGGACACACTGCTCTCAAACTTAAAAATCATACCGGCTTGCCGTAATATGGCAGAAATCTTAGCCGGACGAATGCAGAGGGCCGTCATCCTTGGTTCACTGCGTTTGCTCAGGGCACATGATTCTCGGACCCAGTAATCGCTTACCCCAAGGACGTGGGGAGTGGTTATCTGGGTAAACTGGTGACTGGAATATCCTTTTAGGGAAAAAAAAATAATAATAAATATTTATTCCTTTAAAATCATCATTTCACAATGACATAGGAATCGTCAATTTGAACATGAAACACATAAATGAATAAATACACAAAACATAAATTACTAATTTATATACAATACACGATAGACGGTAGATCTACCAGGGAGTAAATGAATACTCAAAATATTCGTCGGTGGAATAAAAACATCCCTCCAAAAGATATTCCTTGACCTTTCGTTTGAAGGTAGAAAGTAAACTTATATTCTTTATATCTGGAGATCAAGAGTAAATAATTGAGAGATTGGCTGACTTACCTGCAAGGAAGATCAATCTCAATTATTCGAATATCGTAGTCCTCTTACCAACTAGAGGAGGACGGAGATATGAAGAATAATTCATATTCATATCATAATTGAAAATTAAATGAAACAACGCTCGAAACATGTATATGAAATTAATTTTAATTTGAACAACGCCACGCGAGCAATCACGCAGAGATGATTTATTACATTCGGTAGTTCTACAAGCAATCTCCATACAGTCAGTAATCATCAAACTCTTCACCAACATTCATTTTGACACGTTGCATGCATTGTGTTTCGATTGGGTGGGTGCCACTATTCACGGATGTGGGACTGACTCAACTAGTATATTATTGTGCAACTATAATAATAATAATTATAATAATAATAATACTCCCTCATAAACACTCGTAGAGTGTACCCAAAGGCATGGCCTGTGCGGGTAGAGGACGGCTATTATTATTATTTGCCATGGCAACTAGTGTGGAAAATAGGTAAATAGATATTTCATACGAGTTTGGCGAGATCTTGCCAAACTGTACTTTTCCGACGACCTACAGGAAAAACATAGGTATGTCGGAACCTTCACAAGTAATGCAGATGTAACATTATTTAAATCGCATATTTTCACATTGGTCAATTCAGAAGCTCGTCTCAGAGCTCCGCTTTGGCGCATGCTAATGCAACTGAGAAGGATAAAATAATTTTTTTTTTTTCGAGTAGTGACATGATTTTTACTCTTTGATTATGGAACCACTGGAGGATATTGATATTGTTAATCAAAAACAATGATTTCGTGATACAATAGTAGTTTACCTAACAAGTACGGAAAGTGATACTTTTCCGCACGCGATTGCAGATGATCACGTGCGGAAAAGACACTTGACGCTCGATAGGTACACTATTTTTTCTACTAGCGGAAAACACACTTAAAAGTTAACATAAAGAACATTTATTATTAAATATATATTAAACTATACAACCATACTTGGTAAGTTTTCTATTTAAACCTTCTGTGACGCAATATTTAAATGTCATTATAATCCGCAAAAACTAAACAAATCTACTTTTCCGCACTAGTGCGGAATTCATCTGATAATGTTTTCGCACGAGAGATGGTCTCGGGGATATAACTGTCAGTATGGGTAACTTTTGGGTATTAGTTTCCAATGAATTTTGGCCAGAATCTCCAAAAGGTACGTTGGCACAGATACGTGGAATTTCTTTTAATAAATTTGGCAGAAGATCAAAGGAAACGGGAGCCTCGACAGGAACCGTTAGGGCATTCATTTAGTTAAGGATGCAATTGTTTCATTGTATATATATATATATATATACAGTGACCGCCAAAAAGTATGTACCATATGGGAAAAAAGTTTATTATTAGAGTATTGAAAAAAAGATTCTTGGGAAAAGTTTGTGCATGTCCGATAACCTGAAAATCGATTTTGATATATGTCCCGTGATCGCTGATATGGCGGCAAATTGAAAAAAATTACCATGAATAGTCAAAAAGTCGGATAAAATGGCAAGATATCGAAAAAAGTTATTTGAAGTTGCTTAGAATTCAATTTTATACACATATACAAAGTTTGAGAAAATTATGAGGGAATATTGAAAACAGCAATTTTTTTTAAATAGTTTTCTAGCTGTAGAAAAATATCAAATTATTTTCTTATGCATTGCTTGACCATACTGAAATATTTGTATTCCGATGATAATAACAAAACTTTCTCATTTTCTCCACACCAGAGAGCACTAAATTGAAAAAATTGAATTTTGTCAGAACCCTTGCTGTTACATTGGTTCGTATCTAATAGATATATCACAATTCCACTATTATTGCGATGATAGGGAGATCCAAAAATATCATGTTTTTCAGATTATAATCAATTTTTGATGATAATCGTGCACGAACGTTTCACTTCGCACATAATCTTAAAAATAGTGCGTCAAATTAAAGAGGCTTGAGTTTTCAACATTGCATGCGAAGTGAAACGCTCTGGCACGATTATCATCGAAACTTGATTATAATCTGGAAAACATCATGTTTCTGGAGTGTCATGTCATCACAATGGTCGTGGAATTCTGATATAACTGTTAGATACGAACCAATGTAACAGCCAGAGTTTTAACAAAATCCAATTTTTTTAATTTAGTGCTTACTGGTGTAGAGAAAATGAGAAAGTTTTGTCATTATCATTGAAATACAAATGTTTCAGTATGGTCAAGCTATTCATATGATAATAATTTGATATTTTTACACAGCTAGGAAAATATTCAAAAAAAAAATCTATTTTCAATTTTCTCTCATTATCTTTTCAAACTTTGTATATGTGAATAAAATTTATTTCTAAGCAACTTTTTCAAATAACTTTTTTTGATATATTGCCATTTTACCCCACTTTTTAGGTTATCGGACAATGCACAAACTTTTCCCAAGAATCTTTTTTCTAATACTCTAATAATAAACTTTTTTCCCATATGGTACACACTTTTTGGCAGTCACTGTATATTTAGTCTCAACAATTTCAGCCCTCGCCCAAACATAACTATAGTCACTTATGTAATCAGGAAAGAATGAATAATTACTAGGAATTCAATTATTTGATTTCTAGTAATTATGGATATCCATCAAGTATCGGTCAAATCAATCAGAATGAATAATTATTTACAGGTTACACACGACATATCTCACCTTACTGTATCAAAGGTATTCGAATCAGTCGGAAAGAAAACACCAATAGCTGTCCGGTTTTCTCAAGTGGCAGGCAACTTGGGATCAGCAGATACCGTCAGAGATCCAAGAGGTGAGCAATTATAAATCGAAATTTTTTGGGTGGGAATTGCCGACGAAAGTCAGCATTCTGAGTTTATCATTCAATTGTCAATTTTCACCTTCATATAAAATAGGTTGGATTTTTTTTTCGTTTGGGACTAAACACCTGCATATATTCTCAATGGGATCTGATTTGGAGCTTCTAAAAATGAATATAATAAATGGATAATCAATTCGAATCATGGTAAACAACCAGCTGTCTCAGTTAACTCAGTTATAAAAAAAATATCTTACATTCGGTCTATAAATGACTTTTTTAAATCAATAGAAATGAACCGTGCGAAATATTCCAGTACTACTGATAGGTTTTGAGACAAGGGTCGACTGTAGCACCACCAGTAGATGTTGAAAATAATCGCTTATACACTTCATTCATGTAGGATTATAAAACTAATGCGATGTTAACCTTAAGAATTGGAATTGGAATTGCATAAGTACTTTATTTTTCATGCTGGATATGTATAAGCGATTATATTCAACATATTCTGAAGAATATGCCAGGATTAAGGCTGAAAAATGAAGAATTACCTAACAACTCTTAAATTGTTGCATATATAGTCAAGAGAGGGTATGTATTGATTTTTGCTTCAGTATAATTATTTCATATTGAAGTATCCATGATTTTCTGATCATCAACAAACAGCGCAGAAAGGTACTCAGATACCTTCATGTTATATTTTCAGAAGAAGGTAAAAGTCTACAGCAACGGAATGCATTTCAATTTTTTCTTCTCTTGCAATTTTTTGGCAAATTTATGACAAATCTGATATTTGGCCCAGCCATAACTTGTAGCGTCGGGTAAACGCTAGCCTGAACTTTGATTTCGGCGTGTAATCCCGTTTTCTAATTTTCGAATTCAATGAGAATGTCTCGTTTGAATACTACTTTAATCACTTCAATCATTTTTTGTTGGCTGAACATTTATTTCGATTGGGGCAAAATGAGTGTTTTAGAAAACAAGGCTGATATTACTAGTATTGCAGTATTTTTTTATGCATGTACATAATTAATTTTTACCAGTTCAACCATTTTTTTTTATTTGAATCGTGTAAAGACCTTAAAATACATACATTCAAGTTCGTAGCATATAGGAAACTTTTTTTCCGGGAGTACTTTATGAAATAAGTAACTGTTTATAAAAATTCTTCATGCATGATTTGAAACCTAAAACACAATCAGACCTACAATTTTTGCAGTTATATGAACGGTTTCTTGCAAGAGTTAAGGTATCTAATTATAGACAATACAGACAATTCTCATGACAAAAAGTTCGAACTGAAAACTACGTTCAGAGATACGATCACACCTATCTAACATGAAAAAAAAAATTATTTTTATATATTTTTTTAATTTATTTTTTGTTAGTTTCAGAACAAACACTTGTCTTATTATTCATAAAAAGCTATGTATGGTCAAAAGTCTAAAACAATACGTATTTATCTGAAACTGATGACAAAATAAAAATGTTTCATGTTAGGTAGGTACTTACATACAGTGTGACCCATTTAAGATGGAAGCACCCTTATAAAACTAACATTTTTCAACCGATTGAATTGATTTTTTTTTTCGTTAGGTAGATATTCAAAAAGTCTACTTGGACACCAAATTTCATGAATAAATCTCCATTTCCAGGGCCAACTTTCATTTTTCAAGGTCAAAAATACAGCGAATTTTTTGGAAAAAATCTGACTACACCACTATATTCGCGACATTTTCAAATAGTTCATATGTGAATTACGTTGAAATGCATCAATGAATGGGAAAGTTATAAGGGAATGAAATTTGAAAAATATGCCGTTTCATTAACCCACCAATTCAATTTCTGAACTTTAATCAAAACTTTGACTACACCACTGGATTGAGGGTGTCTCGAAATGTCACTGACTATAATTTCATTGAAATCTGTTGATAAATAAAAATTGTCAGATCAAATGACATTTTCCTGAAATTCCATTATCATATTTTTCAAATTTTATTATCTTATGATGTTTTTATTCACGAGAAGATTTCGACCAGTAATATATCGAGACCTCCTCAATACAGTGGCGTTTTCCGAATTTTGATAAAAGTTCTGAAATTGAATTGGTGGGTTGATTAAACGGCACATTTTTAAAATTTCATTCCCTTATAACTTTTTTATTGATTGACGCATTTCAACGTAATTCCCATATGAACTACTTGGAAATGTCGCAAATCCAGTAGTGTTGTCAGATTTTTTCTAAAAAAACGCTAGTAATTTTTTTGGATTTTTGACCTTGAAAAATAAGATTAGTTGGCCCTGGAAATGGAGATTTATTTATGAAATTTGGTTTTCTAGTAGATTTTTTGGATGTCTATCTAACGAAAAAAAAATATTCCAATCGGTTGAAAAATGTAAGTTTTATAAGGGTGCTTCCATCTAAAATGGGTCACATTGTATATGTTATTGGATATCTGCAAGAAGTTTTCAAATCCCATTAACTTTTTTCCACAGTCCGCAGCATATGAACAACTTTTTCATTTTCAATTTTACACAAAAAAACTGGTATACGGGGTTTTTCAAAAAATATTAATTCCATTCAAAATAAAGTATCTTTGTTTTTGTCAACAACAAACATTTTTATGGGAATTTATTCAAAATTGAAATCTACGTTCAGTTATCCAATCATCTGTATAAGTATCATCAAAAATAAAATTTAGTTTTTTTTACATTTTTCCTTTTTTTAAAAAAACCTGTATAAGAAAAAACATTGATATAATGTGATAATCGTGTTATATATAGGTTTTAGACCATGCAGAACTTTTATTAATGAGTTGATGTTTTTCGAAAGGTAATAATAAAAAAGTTTCCTCTAAGATGTGAAAAATATTGAAAAATAAACAAAAAAGATAAATCGAAATATTTGAAGATTTCAGCCAAAACTCCAATGTTGCCAATAATTATAATTTTATAGATGGCAGTTAGAAGACAGGACTCTGAAAATAATTTTTCGTAATGTATCTACCTTATCTACAATAACTTTTTTTTATTCACGTTCTAATTGGTAATTTATTTCAGGTTTTGCCATTAAGTTCTACACCGAAGAAGGCATATGGGATCTAGTTGGAAATAACACTCCGATTTTCTTTATGAGAGATCCGATACTTTTTCCGATGTTTATTCATTCACAGAAAAGGAACCCAGTAACCAACCTTCGTGACTGGGACATGTTCTGGGACTTCATCAGTTTGAGACCTGAGAGCGTTCACCAAGTCATGTTCCTGTTTTCCGACAGAGGCATACCCGACGGACACAGACACCAAAATGGTTATGGCTCGCACACCTTTTCCTTAATAGGACCCGATAGAACCTTGACATGGGTGAAATTCATTTACAAAACTGATCAAGGCAAGTAACAGAATTAGAAAGACAATTCTTGACGTGATTTTTTGGGTTTATGACCTTCCACAATCTGAAAATGAAAAAATGTGAATCCAAAGAAATCTGTACAAGTGTAGAAGGGCAAATTAATTAATTTGCCCGATATGTTACTGCGTTCACAAGACTGCTGTGTTGAAAGAAATTAATTTTTGTCAGTAACGTACCCTACACTGAATTTGCCTATCTGAAAAAATGAGATCGAATTAACAAAGAATACTTCTCTTTTTTTGAAAATTGTTGACGTTTCGGAGGCTGTATCTGCCTCCGTTATCAAAACTTCTTGGAAATACGCTGAAGAAACTGAATTTGAATTGTGGTTTTGGAAATAAGATCTTGCCTTGACAGAGAAAGATAAACCGCAATTCAAATTCAGATCTTTCTTTGACGGTAATTCGAATTAAAATCAAAGCGACTAGTCACGGACAAACTATCAATCGCACCACAACAAAATTACTATCGTGTATCAATTTGTGTCTGATGAATTGATATTCTAGATTGTTATTAATTACTTTGCCACATTTTGTCACGTACCGTACCTGAGATTAGTGTCGATTGTATAGCGAGATTTAATAGTTTGCGATAAAGATGGACACAATGTATATGGACAGGGCCGGATTAAAATGCCCGTGGAACATATTTTTCCGCCCCCACACATTACAAAGATGTTCACAAAATAAAAATAAAATAGCCATATCTTCATAAGGACATTTTTTTATTAAAAAAGTAACAGCAACAAGAATTATGAATAAAAATGGAATTCAGTACAAACTGAAAAAGAATTAACGACAGTATTTCAATATATACAGGCATATGGTGAATAAACATCAAATCTATAAAATATTCGAAGAAACTATCATAATTCTTCAGCAATACATTCAATAAAAACCAAAATAAAAAAGCCTACACAAATACATACTTATGTAAAGGGTAAAAGTCAAGAAAAATAAAAAATTAATGAAAGTAAAACTCGAACAAGAGATATATATCTGGAAAATGGCACAAATAAAAATAAATAACGGTTAACGGTTGAAAAATATTAATGAGCTCTCTTTCTGGTCTTGAGCGATATGAATTTCTCAATAATGCATCCTTCGTTAAGAGTATTCAGAAAATTATATTCGATGTTCAAAAGGGAAATGTCGCTTGATTTTTCGTTTCCAATCGAGTTGCTCAAATGTCTCTTTATTCTCTTCTGGGTTGAGAATGACCTTTCACCCCAAGCATTTGTAGCAATCATAAATATATTCTCAGAATGGTGTCTATATTTGGGAACGTTTAATGGTTATTTAACGAACAAGTGTATTAATAAGGGCGATTAACAATCGAGATAATTTAACGAGTTCGCTCCGCTCACGCGTTAATGTTTGAGATTGTTAATCGCCATTTTAATTCACGAGTTTGTTACAAAACTTTTCCGTCGACAGTAGTTTTCGAAAATAAAGATATCTCACTCTCAATGTTTATTTATTTAACGTTACGATAAAAAACAATCACTATTTCCTATTTATATTACCTTTACTCAAAGATAGTTTAATTTTTCTCAGTGGTAGTTTTATTTTATTTTTTATTATTTATTTTCAAATTGAAATAAAAAAAAATTTACCCTCGGTACACTAAACATTTTGTTAAATATTTCAAGAATTTCATAGGATTCGAAGTTGTTCCTGTTTAAATAAACTATCAATGAATTATAAAGTTTCACCACAAGAAGTACGTCTGTGCAGGATGTTTTGAAGTGATATATTTATTTTATCAAATCTAGATAAAATATCATTCCACACTGCCAATGATACGCCTAGTTTCTAATTTTTCCATAGTTTTAATTAAACCACTCGCATGAACTCTTGTACTTGCTTCCTGATTAACATCATCAATAAGTTATAAAGAAATGTTTGAAACTGTCATTACCATTACGCAAGGCTTTAACAGCATCTGCTCTTGCCGACCATCGAGTAATGGATAGTTTTTTTGGGAATTCCGTAAACTTTTCTGAGCAATTTCCCAACGATATGTGGAAGCGGAAAAAAATTATATAATTTGTTTCCAAACATGAAAATCTTGCACTGAGGCAACACTCTGCAGCACAATTACCTACCAAATTGAGCGAATGAGCAGCACAGGGGGTATAGAATGACAAATTATTCATCTTTCTTCATGAAGAAATTGTCTTATTTGGAAATTTTCAGTTTTTCAGACTTCACTTCACACGAGACCGGGTGATGCGTTAAGGAGGGAACGCATTATGCGGTCGCGGACCCGACGCATCGCTGGTCTCGACCCCGCTGAGTGAAGATATTTCCCATGTTTTATAATGCATCCATTTGCACTCGGCGTTCTAGGGCTACGATCATTCGCGACGCGCTCGCCTTCGATCCTCTCAATAGAATCTCGGGAGAACGCGTTGCGATCGAGATGAGCTCGGGAACGTCTAGTGCACGCGTTTTTGATGATCGCGTACCACGCTATTTCTATGAATCGTTTACGATCGCAATAAATCGGCAACATTCGTCATCACTGACGGTGTTTACCAGTGTTGCCACTTGTAACATAATTATCGAATTGTAACATAATTTCTCCGCATAATTAAGTCAAACGATAATGTGTAACATAATCGATAATTGTAACATAATTTCATGGTCTAGGAATGTTTAAGATCTGCAGATTATTTGTATTTGATTAACTAGTAATTTCCCATTCGAATGCCGCTTGTGAGAGGATATTGTTGATTGATATTGAAGGTTAATTTAATAAAAACAAATGTGAGAAATCGAATGTACAGTGCTACTTTAAATTCACTATTATTGGCCTCTCGAAGCGTAAACAGCAAATGATAAGGTCAATAAACTCGTATAAACACGATAAAGATGGAAATGTTGATATTCGTTTTGATACCAAATAATTTTGGACTAGATTTAAGTTTTTGTGTTTTCTGTTTTTTTTTTAAGGTGATTATATATAAATTAAAACGAGTATGACGGTTTTCTTCCGAAAAAACAAAATAATAAAAAATTGTAACATAATTTTCAAGAGAAATCGATAATTTTGGCAGCGCTGCACGATAATTTCTTCATCAGCTGGTGGCAACATTGGTGTTTACATTCGTTTTGTCTTTGTTGTGTGCGATAGTTCTCAAGTAGTGCAATATGGATGATGAAAAGTTGATTATATTGATTGAAAAATATAATATAATAAAGTTTGAAATTCACGTTCTACTTGTCTGCTTCTGTTAATTGGATGAATCCAAAATCTCGCGCGCCCTTTTCTTAGGCGCTTTTCTTCCCCTTCAAATAGAAGAGGCAATATAAAGACCTCTTCCACAGAACTCATTTTCTTAACTAAAATGAAGAGCGCGAACAGGATTGTGTGCAAATGCCAAATGCGACTGCTTTTGCTATGACCGCGAGCAGCTCAGTTCGCGATAGGAAGGGACCGCGACGCATCGCGACCTGAGCTGGTCTCGACGCCGCTGAGTGAAGATATTTCCCATGTTTTATAATGCATGCATTTGCACTCGGCGTTCTATGGCTATGCTCATTCGCGACGCGCTCTCCTTCGATCCTTTCATAAGAATCTCGGGAGACCGCGTTGCGATCGAGATGAGCTCGGAAACGTCTAGTGCACGCGTTTTTGATGATCGCGTACCACGCTATTTCTATGAATCGTTTACGATCGCAATAAATCGGCAACATTCGTCATCACTGACGGTGTTTACATTCGTTTTGTCTTTATTGTGTGCGATAGTTCTCAAGTAGTGCAATATGGATGATGAAAAGTTGATTATATTGATTGAAAAATATAATATAATAAAGTTTGAAATTCACGTTCTACTTGTCTGCTTCTGTTAATTGGATGAATCCAAAATCTCGCGCACCCTTTTCTTATGCGCTTTTCTTCCTTTTCAAATAGAAGAGCCAATACAAAGACCTCTTCCACAGAACTCATTTTCTTACCTAAAATGAAGAGCGCGAGCAGGATTGTGTCCAAATGCCAAATGCGACTGCTTTTGCTACGACCGCGAACAGCTCAGCTCGCTATAGGACGGGACCGCGACCGCCTAATGCGTTCGCTCCTTTATCATCCCACCCCCGTCCCGTCAGAAATAAACCTAGCAGTGTTCGAGGGGCAGGCGCAACGCCGTGATGACTGATATCGATCGATTTCAGAAATTAGTTACTAACTTTATGTTATTTATGTTTATTATATGATACTTTTTGACCAAATTTTCGTCCCCCATTCTGAATTTGCCAGGGGCAATTGCTCCTCTTGCCCTGTGGTTAATCCGGCCCTTGATATGGACAACCACCCATAATTAAGAAAACCGTTTCCCATAAAACTAACAATGGTAATAGAGCGCCCATCGGCAAAAATTTTACTAATAGGTACTTTCT
Organism: Chrysolina haemoptera; assembly: GCA_958298965.1. Classification (NCBI taxonomy): domain Eukaryota; kingdom Metazoa; phylum Arthropoda; class Insecta; order Coleoptera; family Chrysomelidae; genus Chrysolina; species Chrysolina haemoptera. The sequence goes on along the minus strand of OY282602.1, from coordinate 16,595,317 downwards.
CCAAACTATCTGTATGGCTCTATTGGACCTAGTCTGACACTGTTTTCCTCTGTGACTGATTTATTTCGTACCGTACTTTTGGAAAAACGCCCCCGAAATAAAAAAAAGTAACAGAGGAAAATGGTGTCAGACTATGTCCAATAAAGCCATACAGAAAGTTTGGAGAGAGTATTTATCAGTAAAATTTTTGCCAATGGGCAGTCAAACTATAATATCATATCAAGAAAAGTTTTGGGATCTGATGAAGTTTATGTGAAATACTTCCCTAGCCTGAGAATAAAAAAAAATTCAAGAAAATCTATACAAGCTACAAGGGCAAATTAATAAATTTACCGTGATAAGTTACTGCGTATATAAGACTGCCGCCTTGAATAAAATTATTAAATATTGTCAGTAACGTATCGTATTCTGAAATTTGCATCTCAAAAAATAATAACTTTCAGTCCACTCCAAATCTAATAAATAAAAATAGTAGTTCTCGGGCCCGATACCGGAAAAAAAAATTGATTACCTCACCGTTGATTCTTCGTATATTATGTGTTCTTCATGTCGAGTTGAACAACATGCAATTCGTGGCAATTCTCGTTTGCGGGGCGTTTTTTTTAGGCCCCCCGCAAACTATTGGGGCTGTCCGACAACTAAAATGCCCCAAACAATTTGTCCGACAATATTACCAGAAGTTTTTCCATAGTTTCATTAACCGATTCTGAAAACATGATATGTGCGTTAATAAATTTTATGACGTCATAAACATGTTCGATCGGCCATGTTTGGTTAAAAAACAACTACTGTCGCCATTACAATTTTATTTATTATATTTGTTAAATTATTGTTGAAGTTTGTGTAGTTTGAAATGAATATTTTTTTTTTAGGAATAAAGAACCTTGATCCGCAGAAAGCAGATATACTAGCCGGCCAGGATCCAGATTATGCCTTACGAGACCTCTACAACGCCATAGAAGAGGGAAAGGAAACCGGAAAATTCCCCTCATGGACGTTCTATATACAAACTATGACCCCGGAGCAAGCCAAAACCCAAAACTTCAACCCTTTTGATATAACCAAAGTTTGGCCTCACGCAAAGTTCCCTCTTATAAAAGTGGGAAAATTAGTTCTCAATAAGAATCCATCAAACTATTTCGCTGAGGTAGAACAAATTGGCTTCAGCCCGAGTAACCTGACCCCCGGAATAGGCGCATCCCCTGATAGGCTACTGCAGGGTAGGCTATTCGCGTACCAAGATGCTCATAATTATCGTTTGGGGGCCAACTTCGAGCAATTACCAGTCAACAGGTCACTAAGCAAGGTAAGTTCCAAGTAACAGACGGATATAAGTAAAGAGAGAATAATTGTTCATGGTAATGGATTGTAATAATAGAAAATACATATTACTGAATCACAAGAGGAGGATATACAGTGTGTTCGTAAAGTATGGAACAAATTCAATTTTAGCTAAACAGGTCATTTTAAGAAATAGTCCTGAAACACGTCGATTTTTGATTTTAATTTAACGTATTTTAAAATAATATACAGAGTGAATTACGTTCGAGTAATGACGTCACCGTAATTTTTTTAAATGGAACACCCCCATTTTGTCTCAATATTCGGATTACTCTAGCTGAGCTGATTCCAAAAATGTATCACATGTTGATTCCGATTGGTACAGGGTGGACAAAAATACAATAGTTTTGTGTGTGCTCATAAAGTAACGCGTAACATTCTTTATTAGGTACATTAACAATATTATCAAAAATACTTATTGTCTAGCGGACAGAATATGCTGGAATACATAACTTTGTAATGTTGGAACTGCAGCCCTTGCTGTATTTGACAGTAACCCAAACAGTGTACAAATTCTTGTTGAACCTTGTGTATGGTTTCTTGCGTAATATTGTTTATTTCTGTTCGAATTTTCCTTTGTACATCTTCAATATTTGCTGGTTTCGTTTTATAAATAACATTCTTCAGATGGCCCCACAGAAAATAATCCAAAGGATTTAAATCTGGTGACCTCGCTGGCCATTCAGTGGGTCCACGTCTACCAATCCACCTGTTAGGAAAAATTTCATCTAGGTACCTTCTAACATCTACAGCATAATGTGGAGGTGCACCATCCTGTTGAAACCATAAACTTTCATCAAAACCTCCAGGATTACGTCTGCTGATGGGAAACAAATTACGTAAAGTCGTTACGAGATACCCCCTTAAAAACTCAAGGTACGTTGCCCCGTTTAAATTACCTTCGATAAAGTAGGGTCCGATGATTCGATTTCGTACAATTCCAGCCCATACATTTACCTTTTGAGGGTATTGTGTATGATGCTCACGCATCCAGTGGGGGTTTTCTTTTGCCCAGTATCTACAATTCTGACGGTTAACCTCACTATTTAACGTGAAAGTGGCCTCATCAGAAAAAAGAATGTTTTGTATCAAGAGAGGGTCTCGGTGACATTTAACCATCATTTCTTCGCAAAATTGGAGTCTTCTATCGGGATCATCTTCGTTTAATTCTTGCACAAGTTTGATTTTATAAAGATGCCATTTTTCAAGCTTCAATAGTTTGTCTACCGTTGTTTTGCTAACACCGATATCGCGACTAACTTTACGAACAGAAGTGTGCGCATCTTCTTCAAAACTCAGTAAAACATCTAATGCTGGTTCAGCATTTGCAGGGGGGCGACCTGATTTGCGTACATTTTCAACCGTACCAGTTTCTCGAAATTTCGTTTCAATCTTACTGACTGTTGAAGGCGTTATAGGTCTTTCTGGATATTTATCATTAAACAAATTGCACACTTCCATCTGAGTTCGCGATCTGTCTCCATACCCAATCATCATAAGTATTTCAATTCTTTGTTTTACACTTAACTCCATTTCTACTTCCAATTAAATCTAAGCAATCATTCGAACATTCACGAATACCAAAAATATTGTAGTACTAAACTGTCACTGAACATCAATAAATTACTAAACAAATAATGACATTTCACAAAAAACTAGACGACTATGTTTTTTATAAATAGATAAGAAATAATTTCTTTCATATTCTGTCTGCTAGACCACAAGTACCAAACATGTTTGGAAACAGCTCATTTTTATTACTCTAAACATGTAGCAAGCTACGGGGTGTTTCATTGAAACCAATTGCCGATAGACAATAAGTATTTTTGATAATATTGTTAATTCACCTAATAAAGAATGTTACGCGTTACTTTATGAGCACACACAAAACTATTGTATTTTTGTCCACCCTGTACCAATTGGAATCAACATGTGATACATTTTTGGAATCAGCTCAGCTAGAGTAATCCGAATATTGAGACAAAATGGGAGTGTTCCATTTAAAAAAAATGACGGTGACGTCATTACTCTGTATTCACCCTGTATATTAGATTATTATTTTAAAATACGGTAAATTAAAATCAAAAATCGACGTGTTTCAGGATTATTTCTTAAAATGACCTGTTTAGCTAAAAATGAATTTGTTCCATACTTTACGGACACACTGTATACGAAGTATATCTAAATGAATTAACGCGATATACGACAAAAATTATTCAGTGTGCTCCCCCCACCAAAAAAAAGTGGAATTCTGAAAGAAATTTGGAAATTGAAAAAAATTACCTTTTGTATGTGTATATGGACAGTCAAATTCAGAATTTTCTCCGCTCGTTTTCATCAAAAGTGATACGAAAGCTGATGAATTCAAAAAAGTTTCAGCATGCCGCTTGATAGGAAATTACAAAAATAAATGATTTTTGCAGAGCATTGTAACACAGAACATGATAAACTTTCCGAGAACAACATACATTGTTCTTTTGAGCGCAAATCACATTTATCAATCAGTAGACGATCGATTAACTGAAATACGTCGAAACAAATTCTCTGAATTTGGCTACTTTTACCTGACATCTGTCAATTTCAAACTCGTTTATCTCGTAATTTCACTTATCTTCAAGGCGATCAATTGAGTCCAATCCTATATATTATGGAATTGACTTCAATCCAATACGAAAACGTAGTCATAGTAGTCATATAACTCTAGAAATCGGAGTCCGACATATCTTTGTTCCACCCTGTATACAGTTGTGAAGCGAATCAGCGATGTTGCGTGCAGAGTTCATAGCAGTTCAAATGCCAAAATTATGGTGATTTGTCTGGGTAGGTCAAAGGCCAACCACGTACTTCCAGAGTCAGATCGGAAAACTTGTGTATCACATCAGATCCGAGTTAGGAGAGCAGCAATGTTTCGGAGTTCAACTACGCATCGCTGCTGAGTGAATAATATCATCGAGCATAGAGCGCAGCCTAGACTGACTCCAAATTCCAAATGTATACAAGTTCTGAAAGTTTGATTCCATTTTATTTCAAAAAGTATTTAATATTCATAGTACATCTTTTATAAGTCTTCTTCTATGAGTGATATTTCGCGAAGCGTGATTTCCGTCTATATAATAAAAATGAATCGCTAAAAGACCCCGCACTTTTTATAGGTAAAATGGTTCTAGTTGAAATTGTCTGAATTTTTAGTATATTGTAGTATTCGATACTGATTGAACGTGCAGAATCGCAAAGTTCGTTGATGGATAGATTTTGAAATACAGGGCGTTCAAGTTAAAAATCAGTGATTTTTTTAAAATCATTTTCTCGGGATTTGAAAGTGGCAACAGCTTTTTTTTTCGCTCTTATTATAAACATACCTTCATATTAGGTTAGGTTAGGTTAGGTTTAAATGTGAGTGAGCCCATACATCAGGCTCTCCACTGCGGCCAATGGCCTATTGTGGCTCACCTTCATATTACTAAATAGCATTCAGATGGTGCAGATTATATCATTGTGTACAGAGTGAAAAATAAAAACATTTTGGTGTATGAAAAGTCGATGTAATAATGAAGTATTGATAACAATATTTTGGTATGCAATATACTATCCTTATTCCATCATTAATCACAATTCATACATTTCATACAGGGTGATTTGAAAAATTGGTGAAATATATAGCCGGTTCTTTCGTACACATCCTGTATATTCAAGTGGATTATCATCCTCGGAAGATAGCTGATACCGTATAAACATGATTTCGTTGGGATATATAGGGCAATCATGAAAATTTTCGATGATAAAAGTGACAAAATACCAACGTTTCAGAAATCACCCTGTAATTCACGATTAACTCGGTGAAATTCTTTTATTATTATTTAATATATTCACCATTCTTTCCTCAACACTTTCCCAAAAATTCAGTTTCCTACTATAATCTTGGCCACAGTAGAAATGTACGCGTGAACAAGTTCCTTCAACTCGTCATGCAAATGGTAATAAGTTTCTCAATTAATAACTATGAAACTAGTCATAGTAGGAAACTGAATTTTTGGGACAGTGTTGAGGAGAGAATAATGAATATATTGAATAATCATAAAGGAAGTTAATCGTGAATTACAGGGTGATTTCTGAAACGTTGATATTTTGTCATTTTTATCATCCAAAATTTTCATCATCACCCTATATATCCCAACGAAATCATGTTTATAAGGATGTGAAAGAACCTGCCGTATATTTCACCAATTTTTCAAATCACCCTGTACGAAATGTATGAATTGTGATTAATGATGGAATAAGAATAGTATATTGCATACCAAAATAATTTCATCAATATTTCATTATTACATCGAATTTTCAGACATTACCAAAATGCTTTTATTTTCCACTCTGTACATAATGATATAATCTGAATGATATTCAGTAATATGAAGGTACGTTGATGATAAGAGCGAAAAAAAAATGCAGTGGGCACTTTCAAATTCCGAGAAAATAATTAAATAAAAATTAATGATTTTTAACTTGAACGCCCTGTATTTCAAAATCTATCCATCAACGAACTTTGCGATTCTGCACTTTCTATAAGTACATCGAATACTATAATATACTGAAAATTCAGACAATTTCACCGAGAACCATTTTACCTATAAAAAGCGCAAAACTCGAGAACGGCTGAACTAATCTGGCAATTTTTTTTTTATTCCTTGAAGTTTGAAGGTTCTTGCGCCGGCTCCACACATTGGAGCCACAGTGTGAATGAACGTAACAGGGTTGGCGCCAACGTTGGACGACGTTGGACCTCGTGTTGTGAGTTAACATGGTCAAGTTGGTCCAAACGGTGGCCCCAAAATTGGCCCCAGGGTGTGGAACCAAAAAGAAAGAAAAATTGCACGGAAAATTTCACACCTCTACTTTTTAACCAATAAGATACCTTAGTTTTGACTAGTTACCATGGCAACTAAAAAAATTTCCGGAAATTTTTTCGTGGCGCCACGATATTTAAGTGGAAATTTTTTGACAGTTAAAAAGGTAAACATATGATCTACAACCATTAAACATTGTAGATATACCTGTGAATAATGCAAAATTTCTATAAGAATTAATATTATTTATTATTCGCTATAAAGTTTCATTAAACAGAAAACACAAATTTGTTTAATTATCATGCAATAACAATTTATATTTTAAAAAACGTAGGATCTACAAATATAGTAAGATTCAAATGTTGCCTGAATTCTAACCCATCCTCTCTTCTTAATGGTGAATAGGAAGGTGACGAATTAATTAGATGTCTGTGTTTTAAGACATATATGTAATATTTTGAAACAATTTTGTTCAAATCTCTTTTACGCAAAAGGCCATATTTACTTGACATCTGCAGCAGACTTTCTTGAATTTTCGTAAACAAACCATTCGACTCTTACGCCTCCTGGTCGCAATCTTCCATTAAATTCGTTAAATATATTAATTTTGGATGACAATTTGCACTTGACTCAAGTCTTTGCAGTATTTACATGAATTGTACTTTTCAAAGCATTTCATTTATCTCAAATTGTTCAACGCAAATGCTTACAAGAAATGTTTTACATAATATCTTTGTTTGCTGGTTTACTATAACTCAATGTAATTTACCAATATAAACCTCATCTGTCAAAAGCATGGCCGCCTATATCACGGCCACCTACTGCAACAAACCATGTTAATATTATATTTTTTACATTAGAAGTGTTATGGATTACTTTAACAAAAAATGCATTTCTACCACCTTTAGTGACCTAAAATTATGAAAGGGCGATAGACTGATCTAATACCCATCTGAGTTTTAGCATTTGGTAATATTTTTTATTTAACGAAACATGGTGGACGTGACAAACAGTGAAATTAATTTAAAATGTCAGATTGGATTGATATTTTTTTTTCAAATTATGGTGTGAAATTTTTTTACCGAATACCACGCAAGCTTAAATTATTCCTGGAAATTTTTTAAGCTCTTGTGATATTATAAGTGGAAATTTTCTATTACAAATTTAAGGATTTTGTCAGCTTCTTCACAAGTAGGAGATTTTAAAATGAATTTGTTCCGCGACTCCAATAAAATATTGGATTAGGAGGCGATTCAAAAATGTACCCATCAATGAGACAAGGTGATGAGCAAAGATGACAGTAAAACTTACTCTGTATAATTTTTCAACACCTTGGAATCAACAGACTTGCCTTTCCAAGAATTGGAGCTGAAGGTTGGCGCCCCAGTTCTCCCCGGTGGCCGAACTTTCAAGAACCTACTCTGGTGTTTTCATTGTTTCGGTGTAAGTTGTATTCGACAGAATTTATTTTGTTCGAACGGAAATTTTTTCGAGCGGAAATTTGTTCGAAAGGAAAGTTATTCGACTCCCATTTGTTCATATTTTCAAATATGAAAAGAATGCAAAATAATGCAGTGTGTAGAAATTGAATACATACATTTTGCGAGAAGTAATTATTTAGTATAATTGAACCAGAACGAACTAACCTTACGTAGACATTCGAGTGCGTGGAAATTGAACACATAAATTTAAATGTATGAAACAAGAAGGCAAATCAAGCAAATCATGAATTATTGTCATTAGAATATCGATAAATATAGGAACATTCTTTCGACGAAATGTAGGTCGAAAAAGTGCTGGTCGAGAACAAATTTCCATTTGAACAAATTTCCGCTACAACAAATATTTTTCGAACAAATACTGTCATACAAATTTCCGCCGAACAAATGTCGTACAAATTTCCGCCACCGACCGTACTCATTACGTTCTAGAAACTTCCGAAGCTTCTGTTATGGTTTATTATAAAATTCTCTCAAATGTTCCAGAATCTTATTATTCAAGAAAAGTCAATCTTATATTCAAGTTCCATGCAATCTCACTGGTGGCTCTCATTCAGCTGCTCCGGTTTGAATAGTGTCCTTTATGATAATCCCTGGGGCCATTGCAGTCTCGTTGCATCAAGATTACTTATCAGCAGGACTGGGACGCCAATATTTAGCTCCAGTTTATAGTTCAGTCGACAGGTAGTTTCAGATAGAAAAAGGTCGGAAGTTAATGAAACTTCAGGATATTGTTTGGGAATGGTGGTTAATCAACATTTTCTCAAGTTCTGGACCTCGAGGACCCTGTGTAAAAAAGGAGGGGAGGGGGGACACTGCAAAATTTTCGACCTTGCTCTGGTTTTTCCTCAACAACTTTTTTGTCTTACGTTCTACGGCAAAAACATTTTCATATTTTTTTGTAGATACAGAGATATGGCGCTTCGAAGAATTTCCTAAAAAATGCCACAAAATGCAGAATTCCACCCTATTTCTTCTGTTATACCAGATGAAATGTTGTTGGTATTATGATTCAGTTTTTTCATTGGCATGTATATGTGAGACTTGTCTCACTTGTCTAAAATCGTTGCATATGGTCCAAAGAGGGTACTGATTCCTGCTTCAGTATAATCATTTCATATCAACTAAAATACCTATGACTTTCGGATCCTCCGTAAATATCGTAGAAGGTTTATGTGAAGTGGGATAAAACACATTTTAGATACTCAGATACTCACATGTTATATTTGCATGAGGAAGTAGAAGTCTTCAGGAACGATATGCACTTTTTCTTTTCCTTCTAAGTACTATAATTTTTAGCAAAGTTATGACACATCTAATTTTCGGCCCTGCCGGAAATTTCAATGGCGGGTTAACGCGAGCATGAAATTTGTTATAGGAATTCAATCAGGTTTTCTGAGAAAACGAGAGATTTTGTGAGAAATTACTAAGCATATATCTTGTGGAGAATTGAATTATCTTTCGCCTTGTTCAAATTGAATCTTGATAAATCTTATACTTTCCGAAACAACAGCAAAAAAAAATTTAAATAAAAATTATGGTCATGGTCATTTTAAATAATTTTTTTTTGGGGTTCCATCCCTGATATTTTGGTAATTTTTTTCTAATAATACATGAGGTCAAGAAGTCATGTGCCAAGTTTCAAAGTGCTACGATTCCTTCTTCACTTGTGTCTTACATTTGTCTGTAGTTACTGTATTAATTTATTATACATTCGAACCCAGGATAAACACATACGCTTTGTTGCCGAAATATCTATTTCATTATTATTTGCCATCACAAACTGTGCTCTAAAAGAACTTATTTGAAAATGTTCCGGAATGGTTTGGAAGTTAAAATTTTGGGAAAATGTTTCTTTCTGATCTTAAAGTACGCAAAATATTGACCGCGAGCAGTTGGCCCAGAAAAGCATACCCTCCTTTGCAATGAAAAATGTATCTCTTCATAAGAAGCATTAAGAACTTCAAGAAATATTTTAAAAAAATAGCTAAATAGGTCCAGCGGTTCTCGGGTTTTGCGCTTAGCAAGGAATTTTAAGCGATTCATCTTCATTATATTATTATTATTATTATTAATTATGTTATTGCTAGTTAGATAATATAATAAAAATGGGTTGTTGTATGGAACATAATGCATCAATAAATGGCACGAATTTTCCTTTTTGAAGCAGTCAAAAATTGAAGAAATTTTTTATGAAATTTTATGAAATCGCTTTCAGTTACATTTGTTTGGGAGGAACTGGTTTGATTCTCCAGGCCACAGCGTGTCTGCCTGCTGGCAGTGTTCCAGCGCGGTTTGCGCAGGCTGTAGTCCTCTTATCAGTGATTACCAAAAAAAGTCTTGAAAACTTAAAAATTGAATATCTCCCAAAATAATTTTTTTTTGACAAAAAGTATTCTTTCATTTCCTTTTGTTTCGTCATCTTCTACTTCCCATTTCATTTAATGCTCCAATTTCGGAAACACCCTGTATGTATCACACATTCATGGCCATTTCTGTACTTTTTGCCCAACAATCATAAGCTTGAAGTGGAGTCTTCAATATTACATTTTTTTCAGGTAGCTAACTTTCAACGTGACGGACAAGACGTAATTCGAAACCAAAACGGAGCTCCTAATTACCACCCCAACAGCTTTGGCGGTCCTGATCCCTTCCTCGGAGCGAAATTTTGGACACCACCTCCCGAATCTGTTAATGGAAAAGTGGACTATTACGATTTGGGAGAAGAAGACAATTTTACTCAACCTAGAGTATTCTGGAAAAATGTTTTGAATGATCAAGCTAAGGAAAGGCTGGTGCAAAACTTGGCGGGAAAAATTAAGTTGGCTCAAAAACCTATAATGGACAGAACGGTGGAAGTATTTCGAAAGGTCGATCAAGAACTGGGTAACAGGATTGAGGAGGCGATAAAGTCAGGATCAGGTGATGGGGCGGTTGTGCACTTGTAAATTAAATTAGCATTACCATTAACACCATAGTCGCAAAAATGCTTTTATTGATTGTAATATTGATTATTCACATCTGAAACGTGTTCATTAAAAACATATTTGAAAAAATGTATAACATTCGATTTTGTATAAATCCTTGCAAGTACCACTTTACATAAAATTAAAATTCCAACGGAGACGATCTATCACATACAGTGGAAGTAATATACTATTGGGTAGGTTAGTAAATTTAGCCTTACTTTACCAAAAATATAAAGGTGCATTGAATATATATACATCGAATTTAATTTAATAGTATTCGTGATTATACTTTAACAATTTGAAAATATTTCGTTTTATGACGCATTAACGAAATTCAGACATGGCTGTATCGATATTCGAAATGAGGTATCACTTGACCCCCCTATTCCATTTTAAAAAAATTGGAGTGGGGCTGTTACTATGGGGGGGTGAGAGAGGATCGATGTTTCGGGGTTTTTTCTTGATTATAACATAAAGTGGCGTAAGGAGTAAGTAACACAGCGCACCCAGAACACGTGGCTAATGATCATAGTAGTCGATGCCAAAACACAAAAAAAAATAGAGACCACCAATCAACTCAAGAAGAGATGTTGAATAAGAAAGTTCCTAAAGATTTACACTTACACGTTTTGGGACAAAGTTTGTTGCAATTGAGATACTGTGGTAGTTGTCACGAAGACTAAGTTTCTTATTGATTGAAAGTTTGATTTTGTGGAGGAAATCCAATTCTTGACATGATTTTTTGGGTTTATGACTTTCCACAATCTGAAAATGAAAAAATTTTTAATCCAAAGAAATTAATTAATTTGCCCTTCTACACTTGTACAGATTTCTTTGGATCAAAAATTTTTTCATTTTCAGATTATGAAAAAAAATTTTAATCCAAAGAAATCTGTACTTACAAGTGTAGAAGGGCAAATTAATTAATTTCTTGTACAGATTTCTTTGGATCAAAAATTTTTTCATTTTCAGATTATGAAAAAAAATTTTAATCCAAAGAAATCTGTACTTACAAGTGTAGAAGGGCAAATTAATTAATTTCTTTGGATTGAAAATTATTTCATTTTCAGATTGTGGAAGGTCATAAACCCAAAAAATCATGTCAAGAACTAAGTTTCTTCTTGTTGCTTTTACGTTCGCTATTCAAATGTAAAGGCCGCGGAGTTGAATTCGACTCCACCAAACTGGGCGGATGTGCCGGCTTGCAGATATATGTCTTGTTTGCCATCTGAAATGATCGACGAAGACGAAATTTTGTCGTTAGGGTATATGGCCCTAAAAATTATTACCAAGAAAAAGGGGAAGCACAGGATTTTGAAATAAGGCCATGCCGATGCTAGTGACCTCGAAAGGCTCTTTATTATTGATTTTTCTTCGGCAACAGCCGGCGGGTTGTGCCGGCGGCACGTGCCCAGTTTGGTGGAGTCCCCCCTTAAAGAGTACCACGGAATATTTCGAAGAACTGGTTTACGGAGGCCGTTTGAAACTTCAGCTAGCGATGTAGATCCCGGAGTGCGAGATAATGTTTATCAAGTAAGTAATGAATCAGAATCGATAGACGACCACATGCCTTTTTCATAAAGCAAGTATTTTGTGATTTGCCTTGAAGCCAATCTCGACTAGTGCAAGCTTGGATTGCACACCGACCACCCGGGGTGGTGCATTAGTTTTACGGGGTTTTTTAACAGGTGGAAAGTGTATACGCCACCAAAAGTAGCTCCGGCCCGCCATAATTATTATAAGAAGGGAGCTAAAAGAAAAAACATTCAAATCTCTCTTATGTTGTTACTTCTGATAGCCATAGTCATTTAACCAGACAATCTGATAATCTGAAAACTGTTCAAATAAAAACTCAATTTGGTAAAAATTCTTTATATTATCGTGGTATTATAGCTTATAATAGCCTGCCGATACGAATAAGGTCTATTAATTATCTCACAAAATTCAAAGAGGAATTGAAGAAATTCCTCATTTTTACTGAGGATGAAGCAGCATAATTTCTCCAACATCGGCCAAATAATGATTTAACTATTGTATTCAATTGTTAACTATCGATTGTATTTATTATTCACCATTTTTATTGTTTTTTTTTCCTTTTTCATATATGTATATTCATATTAGTTGTCCCTATATAAACATTGTATGTTTCTTGGGATCGAATTGATGAATAAATAAAATAAATAAATATATCACTGAAAACGTTTTTCTTTTTTGGACGTGATAACGTCTATAAATCGATGAACAAAAATCCCAATATAATCGAATTGAATTGCAAAATTATTCCCTCATTTTCTAATTTTTCCAAAAAAAAACTGAGTGGATATTACCTGATATCATACCAATATGGTCGATTGGGTGAATAAAGCATTGAAATCTCTGAAACGCAACGAGACCGAAATTCAAATCATAACAAATTCATTATGCTCTTTAATTCACGAGAACGTGAGCATTAAAATTTCACCTTTGTTTCACCATCTGATTTCCTACCTCAAGCATAATCATCGAAAATTTTGAAACAGGGGTGTATTACAGTATATTTAACCCTTAGGATCTGAAAAAGACAAAAAAGTTCCTGGGAAAATATTTTTTCTACTAGCGTGCAGAAAAATCCACTTTTCCGACTCATTTAAGTTTTGAAAGAGTCACTTTTTCGCACTAGTGCGGAAAAGTAGATTTGTTTAGTTTTTGCGGATTATACTGACATTTAAATATTGCGTCGCAGAAGGTTAAAATAGAAAGCTTATAGTTGTATACTTTAATATATATTTAATTATAAACGTTCTTTATGTTAACTTTCGGGTGTTTTTTCCGTTAGTAGAAAAAATAATGTACCTAACACGAGCGTAAAGTGTCTTTTCCGCACTTGTTAGGTAAACTACTATTTTGACAGAGTAATGAAATTTCACTTTGTTTGTGCCCTCTGATTTTCTAACTCCAGCACAATCATTGATACAGGGATGTATTTCATTATATTCGACAGACATGATCCTATTGAACGGAATTTGCATTACTGTATCATTATTTCCTTGATGATTTCCAATGATAATGCTGGAGTTATAATATCGGAAGGTGAAACAAAGGTGAAATTTTAATGCTCACGTTCTCGTCACCTTTTGAAATCGGTTGAAAATATTTTCCCAGGAAATTTTCCTTTTTTTTTCAAATCCTAACGGTTGAATATACTGTAATACACCCCTGTTTCATCATACATAGACAATAAAAAATTAATATCAAACAATATTTCATCACAATCAGTTTAAATGGATCGACTATAATGTAATACATCCCTTTATCATTATTTCCCATGCTTGTGCCAATTTTAGAAGATCAGAGTGCAAAAATAGTATATTGTACAATGAGCATGAAATGGCATAAATTTCCTACGAGTGTATATGAAATGTTAATGATTGTTATTTCTCTGCTTCTACCAATAAAAGCGTCTATCATTATTATTATTATTATTATTATTATTAAATAGTTCATATACCTACGGGAGGCCAATGGGTCATTTCATGCAAATTGTACACTATACTTTTTCTACGACCATCTGAATCATAAACAAATCTCTAATATTTTTAATAACACTTTTCATCACGAACTTTTCTGCCGTCATAATTCCCATAATATATACAAGGAATTGAAGATACAAATATTGAAAATTATAATTAAAATCGAACACTAATCGATTTCAAAAAAGAAAAAAAAATGTGGCTTATGTAGGATTTGAACCCTCACCCCCACTACCCAAAATCTGAACGTTCCCTCACTCTTCCTGCAACGAGCTCACATAATAATACGATGAAATTAACTGCTATAAAAACTCCTTGCCCACTATTCGAAAATATAGAAATTGATTGTCAACAATCTTTATATTGAAATTAGCGAAAATTAAAATTAAAGAAAAAAAAAATTGGTTTATTTGGGATTTGAACCCTCACCCCCACTATCCAAAATCTCGACTGTCCCCTCACTCTTCACTCGCTGCTACTAGCTTACATAATAATATGATGAAATTAACTGCTATACAAACTTCGTGCCAACTATTTGAAAATTAGAATTTGATTGTCATCAATCTTTATATTGAAAATTAGCGGTGTCAATGTCAAATCATCCTCACTATTACTACTCATTTTCGATTAATTATTTTTTTTTTAACGAATTTTGTAAATACTGATGTGAAATGTCAAATTATTAAAACGTTAACAAACTTGATTAGTAAGTCGTGAAAATCGTGGAAAATGAAATATCCTGTACTGAAATGATCATTAGAGTACAGTTCGCGATGTAGAATATTTCCATGTGGTTTTCTGACGCAAACTTAAATCACCTGACAGAAAAAAATCTTTAAAAAGCGTTGTGTGCTTTTCACTTACATTTTCATAACACAGCAATTATTACGAATGGCTATAACAACAAAAAATAAAGATTACTGATATCAAGCACCATACGAAGCATCGTTTTAATTATACTTAGTTCTTAAGAGGCAATCATCGCGTCATCACGAAAGTCAAATTTTATCATTGCGCCGCACATGTTGGGTGTATATGGGGATGTATTTTTCAAGAGCGATAACAAAACTACGTAGCTGGGAGCGCCAATAAGGTAGATAGCTTCTAATCGTAGAATCGGTTTTGCGTCAAAACTAATGATTTTATACATTTTTTTTCTTCTGCGTCTATAATCTTCTTAAGAATTCGGGAATTTGACATGTTAAATTTCAACAACCTGTATCTCAGAAATAAAGCGGTTCCAGAAAAGAATTTTTCTTAAAACCACCCAAGGATTATCGCCCGTTAAGATCAGCATTCGTTTGTGAGACACTGTGTAGTAGGATCAGCATTCAATAATGAAATAACCTAAAATAATACGATCAGGAGTTTTGACAATAGTTGAAGTTGAGTTAAAGTGATGAGAATCGATTTTTTTCTTCATTCTGATAATATACTGAATGGTGTAATTGAAATTCATATCCTATCCAAGGAATATGAAAATAGCCAACATCGCTATAAAAAAAAGGACTGAAAAGGCCGCAGCGTTGCAGCGATAGTCAACAGGGTAATCACATATTTGTAATTGAAGTAACGTTCTCGACTTATAACGAAAATAAAATGCAAAGAACGACTCATCTTTCGAATCCTGAACTGAGTGAAGAAGTTTCCATCGTTTGTGATTTCACTCATCTGTCGTAAAATGCTATACTTAGAGTTGTTTATTATTGAAAATGTATGCTGGCAGACACTTCACACTTAGGATTGAAGATTACACTCAAAACAGTCGTGAATAGCGGTATGCGTAATTTCATTGGAATAAATAGTAAACAACAGTTGCGACAACTATCAGCCAAATGACGCAGATTGCATCAAAATTGGGGCAAATCCATACTTTAAAACGAGAGTATGAAATGAGAAATTGCTGTAGCAGGCTGTTGCATTTTTCAATTATAGTTTTGAAAAGTTGAGCATGCAGTCCTTGCTATCAGTTATCCTTATTTTTTTATTGATATAGCTATTCGTCAATTCTTTGATTATTAAAATGTAAGTGAAAAGCACTCCACGCTTTTTCAACATTATTATAAATATGAGCATGTCTTTTTAGTATTTTAACTTGAATTTATTTTCTTATTATTATTATATATATTTCAACATTATTCCAACCAATAGGTCTCAAATATCAGCAGCAATTAAAATAGATTGTCGTGTTTCGGCATATCACTAACAAGTATAAAAATGCGGAGATATTTAGTGTTATGAATAAAAGCTAGCAAATGCTTGTATAAGTTTGTCTCTTTCATAACTAAACAAAATTAATAGGTCTGTTTCAAGACATCCGAGGAGAATCATTTGCTTAAGGTTTATTAATTAGACCTATTGAATTTGATACGCACTGTACATTTTTTCATGCATACAGTAAGATACCCCTTTTCAATGACGGTTAAAAACGATATCGAAAAATTGACATCGGCTCCTTCGCCATAGTTGACTCTGCTGATCTCACTTCCAACCAAGTATTTTCAATAATAATAATAATAATAATAATAAATATACTTTATTGTCATTAAGAACAAATCTTGTGGACAAAGCTTGTAAATACAATATAAATGTAGATTTGAAGGTAAATAATAAAAGAAAAAAAACATCTACAATAAGAGCTGAACTTATACAATATTATGAGCGACTTCGCTCAGAGTCACAAAACACAGAATAAATTGGACTGTTTCGTCTAAAATATATACATACACAAAGTCATACATACACAAATATAAATATATACACACACACTTACATAATACTAAACGTTACAGTTAAAAACTTACATAGATGCAAATATGCACTTATCATTCAAATTTCTCATTATAATATTCCTGCAAACTATAATAGGGCCTATCTGCCAAAAACTTTTTAATAATTTTTCTAAAGTTTATAATGCTACTATTCGCCTCCCTTATGTCTGAGGGTAGGTGATTGAACATCTTGACCCCATTATAATAAATCGAATCTCTGATCAAATTTGTTGAGGGAATTGGCAATTTCAACACTTTTGAACGGGTGTTGTAATGACTGCATGAAACCTCGAACAAAGACACGTTCTTGTAAATGAGACAAACTGATTCTAAAATGAATAACGCAACTACCGTTAATATTTTTTCTCCAACAAATGTGTTTCTACATGAATCCCGAGGTTTAAGATTACACATATACCTTATGGCCCTTTTCTGCAGTACTAGGACTGATTGAAGTGCAGAAGAATTACAAACTCCCCAAAAAGGTATTCCATAACGCAAATGAGACTCTATTAGAGCATAATACACAGTTTTGGCTGTTTTAGATCCCAAATTCAATGAAGTTACCCTCACTGCATAACACCCGGATGAGATTTTACTTTTAAGGTGCTTGATATGCCCGTCAAATTTGAGCTTATTATCAATATTGATACCTAGAAACTTAGTTATAGACTTGTTCTCAATCAGTCCATTATCACTAAGTGGAAGGTCTTCAAGAGTACATCTGAACGAAATGATATTTGTTTTTGTAGTATTGAAGGATAATAAATTTGCATCACACCATTCCTTAATTTTTTTCATATCAGTAGATATTAAGTTGGGTAAGGTGTCAGAGTTATTGCTGTTCCATAATATTGTGGTGTCATCCGCAAATAGTGTGAATTTCCCAGATATGTTTAAGGAGGTCAGGTCATTAAAGTATAATAAGAATAGAATGGGACCGAGAACCGATCCTTGAGGCACTCCGGACCTTATTTCCTTCTTTACAGAAAGTTCTGTTGTTTTCACCATTTGATTCCTATCTGATAGATATGATTCGAACCATTTATATGTGGTTCCTCTGCAACCATACTGGTGTAGTTTTCTCAATAAGATTTTATGGGCAACACAGTCGAACGCCTTCGACAAATCACAAAATACCGCAGCAGCTACATTACCGGAATTCAACTTTGAGTAAATGTCATATAGAAATGAAAAAATGGCATCATGCGTATTTTTATTGTTTTGGAAACCAAACTGATTTTCACTTAAAATATTATGGCGTTTTAGGAAGTCTGTTAAACGTATTTTCACCAGTTTTTCAATGAGTTTGGCCATAGTTGGAATGAGGGAGATTGGGCGAAGGTTCGAGGGATCATCTAAATCTCCACCTTTGTGAAGTGGGATAACAACTGAAGTTTTCAGGAAATCAGGGAAAATTCCTCTGTGAAATGAGTTATTGATGATAGATACAAATGTGTTAAGTGCATTGATTGGAAGATTTTGGATGATTTTAATCGAGATTCCATCATAGCCAGTTGCGTTTTTATTTTTTATTTTCCTCACTATTTCAACTAATTCATCAATATTTGTATCATATAGAATTAGGTTCTCCTCAATATTGATACCTACAAGATTCATCAAGGGATCATAAGGAACAGTGATTTTATCACTCAATTTTTGAGCAATAGAGCAATAGTAGTCATTGATTTTATCAGGACTGAGTTCAATATCGACATATTTTTTTTTAGATTTAGATTTACCCGTAATATCACTAATAATAGACCAAGTTTCTTTCATTTTATTGCATGATTTGTCGATTTTATTGACATAGTGGCTTTCTTTTGCTCTCTTGATGGTAGATCTATATATTCTGCGGTAGGTATTGAAGTAGTTATGAAAGCTTTGATTATCAGTAAACTTCCGTATGGTATGCAATGAGCGTAAGTTTCTTGAAGAAATCTTCAAACCTAATGTGATCCATGGTTTTTTTTGTTTTGTTTTAATTTTTTGTATGGGAAATGATTTATCGAATACATTCAATAACGCGTTGTGAAATGTCAGAAAGGGATCATTTTGAAACAAAACACCCTCCCAATTAAACTTAAGGCAGTTTTGATAAAACCTGTTATAGTTTGCTCTACTGTAAAGTCTGCCTAATTTAAATTTCCTTTTTGTATTTAATGCGTCAAGGGGCACAGAGCAGGTTACTGCCTCATGATCAGATAATCCAGACGGTATCACTGAACATGATACGCTCCTATCATCATAGTTACTACAAATATAGTCAATACAAGTATTGGAGAATTGAGAAAAACGTGTATCTGAATCAACATGCATACTCAAGTTAAAAGTTAAGAGTAAGTTTTTAAGTGAGTCAGTATCAATGGATTCCTCATTGTTGTAATTAATGTTGAAATCTCCAGTCAGTACAATAGATGAGTTAACAGATAAATCAGATAACAGAGAGGTGAGATTATCAAAAAAAACATTAACATCAGCCGAGGGAGAACGGTAGATACATAAAATATATAAGTTAAGTTTTTTGCAGTAGCATAACGAAAACTCAAATGATTTGTCTTCGGATAGGCCTTGGAACTTGTCAATTTGGATAAAAGTCAAATCAGTGAGTGCTGAGTTTCTAATCAGTATTACAGTACCACCGTGATTGGAACAGTTTCTAGAGTATCTTGATATTTCTGTGTAGTCAGGAATGCAAATTGGTTCCATTTTATTACACCAATGTTCGGTAAGCAAGAGTACTGGAGTACACTGTAACGACAATGCCAACATAGCAGAAAACACGTGTCTGCGGTTTCGTTCTCAACGGAGGACAAACCCGCTATACCATTTTCATTAAAATAGTTTTAGATTTTCATCTTCAATTCATTTCCAATCTTGAGTCTTTGAATCACTTGAATTTGATTTTGAGTCCTTTCTCAAGTAATCCAGTACGATTGGGTTTTGAGACAAGAATCGATTGCAGCACCACCAAACTTGGTATGCTAGTAGTTGGAACCATGATAAACAAGAAAAAAATAGTTTACCAAAATTCCAGTGGTGGAACATTTTTTTTTTTTCGTTTAAAAATATATAAATAGATTTTTGCTGAAATCTTGGAAGGTATATGATTTATCAGAAAAACAACTCAACAGGGTGAAAAACAATTCAATTTTCCACAAAAATTATTCCTAGTACTTAATTTCTTATGACATGCACTCGTTTTCTCAGAAAACGTGATTGAATGCCGACATCAAATTTCAGGTTCACCCTTACCCGCCGCTGAAAGTTCTGGCGGAGCCGGATATTTGATTGGTCATAACTCGGCTAAAAATGATCGGAAAAGGAAATGGAAAAGTTCATATCGTTTCTGAAGACTCGTACCTTCTCATGCAAATATAATATGCGAGTATTTGATTACCTAAAATGTGTTTTGTCGCACTTCACGGAGATGTTTCGAAAATCATGAATAATTTAGTGAATATGGAATTATTATACTGAAGCAGCAACCCATACCCTCTTTGGACTATACGCAACAATTTTCTTAGTGAATATGGAATTATTATACTGAAGCAGCAACCCATACCCTCTTTGGACTATATGCAACAATTTTCTGACAGGTCCCACTTATACATGCCAAAAAAAAAACTTTATTTTAACTCCTTCCTCATTTTCAACTTACCCATAAAATCGGCATTCTCTTCACTAAATGTTGAAAATAATCGCTTCTTCATATCCTGCATATACAGTGCTAGTCTAAAGTCCGTTCCCCCCCTACTAATTTTTGAACCACCTGGTATATCGCAACGCAATTTGGAAGGCTCAAATGGGAGATAAAAACCTACTTTTTCATGAGAATATTCCAGCTAAAAGTTTCAAAATGGCAGCGGAGCGCCAGCTTCAATAATTTTTTTTAAATAAAACACCCGGTATATCATTGCATGATCGGTTAGAGACGATCATAAGGAATCCAACAACACCAAGTTTGATGCTATTATCTCCAAAGACTATGGAGATATCGCCTATTATTTTCTCCATAAATCCTCCGTAAACATCGTAGAAGGGTTATGTAAAGTGGGACAAATCACATTTGGGGTACTCAGATCCTCACATGTTATATTTGAATGAGGATGTATAAGTCTTCAGGAACGATATGCACTTTTTCTTTTCCTTCTACTATAGTTTTTAGCAAAGTTAGGACAAATCTAATTTTTGGCCCTGCCTGAACTTGCAGTGAATGTGAAATGTGACGTCGGCGTTAAACCACGTTTTCTGAGAAAACGGGCGTATTTCATGAGGTATTACTGAAAATTATTCTTGTGGAGAATTGAATTATCTCTCAACCTGTCGAAATCGTTTTTTGATATATCTTATATTTTCTGAAATAACGACAAAAAAATTAAATATTTTTTAAATGAATTTTTTTTTAGGTTCCACCACTAGATTTTTTGGTAAACACATTTTTTTCTAATAATACATGATGTCGAGATATCATGTGCCGAGTTTCAGAGTGCTACAATTCATTCTTCACTTTTTGCTCGAGTTTGTCTGTCGTTACTGGATATTGATCTAACTACGAAAATTATGGAGAAGGAGCTGATGTTTATCGATCTATTTTAATTTTTAATTTTTTCGAAAACGGTTCATTATTTTCATCATCGTGCAAGATAATGTTTTTATAGCATTATTAACATAACTTGAAAATATTATCGGATATTCATATAATTTATGTATTAAAAATATGAATTAAATTGATTACCACAAGGGTAGGTGGTATTCTGGTTCCATAGGTGGAAATCTCGATGGAAATAAACAGTTGTGGCATTTATTGAAAATACCCCATACCTATTATCCAGGTGAAAAAGGTCCAAGTAATAGGAAGAAAAATTGCCCTCCACATTAAATGCATTTATTTCTGATACAGAAATGTTATGCATTTCGGCAAGCAACCTTGCATCTTCAGTCACTCACAAAACTAAACTAAACAAAACAGCATTAATAAAGATTTTTAATCAATACAAGCTTCGCGGCTAATTTGCCAAGGGCCCTCTCATGTACACTCGAAACTTTTGGAAATAACTCTGAACCCGGCCGAGAACGAAAGTATATACCCGCTGACCCGATTGCAAATTACATAAGACAAGCCGTGAACCTACTGTCACGCTCCCAAAACACAAAGACCACCCGGTCAAACTGCTATTCAAAGCGCTTCATCATACTAATGAACAACAAACAATGGAACAGCGCATAGGTCAAGTGTAACGGATATTTCTTTGTAAATAAAGAAAAGCCCGGCACTGATATACCGGCAAATGTGTAGTGGATTTCCGTGCAGAAATTTTCTGTGGTAATTGCATGGAATTCGTTGTAAAATACTATATACTTTCGGAATCTACCGTGTACGCAGTTATGGCATTAGTTAAACTTTATCTAAGTGTATAAAAAAAAGATTATGGTTGAAAAGCAACAACATACATTTATTTCAAACTCGTTGATCATCATTATAATCCAGTACGATTGGGTTTTGAGAGAAGAATCGATTGTAGCACCACCAAACTTGGTATGCTAGTAGTTGAAATCATGATAGAACACGAAAAATTGTTTACCGAAATTCCAGGGGTGGAACATAAATAGATTCTTGCTGTAATCTTGGAAATTATAATATGATTTATCGGAAAAACAACTCAACAAGGTGAAAAACAATTCAACAAGGTAAAAAACAATTCAATTTTCCACAAAATTATTCCTAGTAATTTCTTATGAAATGCGCTCGTTTTCTCAGAAAACGTGATTTAAAGCCGATATCCAATTTCAGGTTCCCACTTACCCGCCGCTGAAATTTCTAGCGGAGCCGAGTATTTGATTGGTCATAACTCTGCTAAAAATGATCGAAGAAGGAAAAGGAAAAATTCATATCGTATCCGAAGAACCTTCTCATGCTAATATAATATGCGAGTATTTTGAGTACCTAAAATGTGTTTTTCCTACGAGCGTGCGGAAAAGTAACTTTTCCGCACGATTTTTCGTTTTGAAAGTTGTACTTTTCCGTACGATTTAAAATCATGCGGAAAAGTTACTTTCCCGCACGATTTTTACTTTTCCGTACGATTTTTACTTTTCCGCACGATTTTTGTATTGTTGAAAATGAGGATATTTAGGACTAACTAAATGATCTATGTAACTATTCTGTCTTATTAGTCATTTTGTAGCATTATTATAGAAACTTGTTTTTAAAAACCTTGTTTTTTCATAAATAAGATGGTCAAAAACACTCGTAGGAAAAATATTGTACCTAACTCTCACGGAAAATGTCTTTTCCGCCCTTAACGGCTTGCCCGAACTCCGCTCCGCGTCGTTCGTGCAACTGCCGTCGCGTGCGGAAAAGTACTACTTTCCGCACTTGTTAGGTAAATAACTATTTCCTACGAGCGTGCGGAAAAGTAACTTTTCCGCACGATTTTTCGTTTTGAAAGTTGTACTTTTCCGTACGATTTAAAATCATGCGGAAAAGTTACTTTCCCGCACGATTTTTACTTTTCCGTACGATTTTTACTTTTCCGCACGATTTTTGTATTGTTGAAAATGAGGATATTTAGGACTAACTAAATGATCTATGTAACTATTCTGTCTTATTAGTCATTTTGTAGCATTATTATAGAAACTTGTTTTTAAAAACCTTGTTTTTTCATAAATAAGATGGTCAAAAACACTCGTAGGAAAAATATTGTACCTAACTCTCACGGAAAATGTCTTTTCCGCCCTTAACGGCTTGCCCGAACTCCGCTCCGCGTCGTTCGTGCAACTGCCGTCGCGTGCGGAAAAGTACTACTTTCCGCACTTGTTAGGTAAATAACTATTTCCTACGAGCGTGCGGAAAAGTTATCTTTTATTTTTCCGCACGATTTTTATATTGTTGAAAATGAGGATATTCAGGATTACCTAAATGATATATGTAACTATTCTGTCTTATTAGTCATTTTGTAGCATTATTATAAAAACTTGTTTATTAAAAACCTTATTTTTCATAAATAAGATGGACAAAAACACTTGTTAGGAAAATAACTATTGTCGCACTTCACGGAGATGTTTGCGGATGATCCGAAAATCATGAATAATTTAGTAAATATGGAATTATTATACTGAAGCAGCAACCCATAATTTCTTTGGACTATATGTAACAATTTTAAAGTAGTGTGACAAGTCACATTTATACATGCCAAAAAAAACTGTGTTTTACTCCTGCCTCATATTCAACTTACCCATAAAACCGGCATTCTCTTCAGTAAATGTTGAAATGTGAAAAGTTATGACAAATCTAATTTTCAGCCCTGCCTGAACTTGCAGTGGCGGGTTAGCGCGAGCATGAAATTGATGTCGGCGTTAAACCACGTTTTTTGAGAAAACGAGCGTATTTCATAAGGTATAACTGAAAATCATTCTTGTGGAGAATTGAATTATCTCTCAACCTATCGAAATCGGTTTTTGATTAAATCTTATATTTTCTGAACTAACAACAAAAAATTATATTTTTTCAAATAAAAAATTTTTTAGGTTCCACCCCTGATTTTTTGGTAAACATTTTTTTTTCTAAAAATACATGATGTCGAGATGTCATGTGCCGAGTTTCAGAGTACTACAATTCATTCTTCACTTTTTGCTCGAGTTTGTCTGTCGTTACTGGATTATTAGTATAGAATGCAGATAGCAACGAAAGAAGTCAACGATAGATAGAAAGAGAACCACACATTTGTGGCCGAGGTTGTGGCTTTACAGAAACCCTGTATTGAAGAGTAAATCGACCAATGGTGCCGCTACTGTTGCTAGGAAAATGGCGCCTAAGCACAGTTGTTTTTTTACATGAAAACGTGAAATCATCGTCATTTGTAGTTTCGTTCCATTTTATCGTGTTTATGTCAGTGTTTTGATTCTCTCGAGTGTTTTTTCGTATCCCTCAAGTATCAGTTTGAAGTGTTATCAAAATATTCTGGTGGAAATCGCTAATCATTGTCATTTGCAGTTCTGTTCAATTTCATCTTGTTCGACTTATTGCTGTACTCCCCTCGAGTGTTTTTTTTATATCTCTACAGTGTTTTTTCATATCTCTCGAGGGTTAATTTGATGTTCACAGGTACAGTTGTAAACAAACACCTTTTATATAGTTTTAAATATTTCCCGGTAGGGGTCGTAACCTAATGCTAAACTCTCCAATGGTCATTCAATACGTTGCCACGGGGGCAGTTATACCTGGGTAAAAATTCTATGCAGAAAAATATAATTGCATAACCATAAAATGTATTGTGTTAGAAAACTACCCAAACAATATCACTAGGTGCACGTTTCGCAAAAAGACGTTAGAATCATCAGGAGCTGCAAGCTGTGAAATGGATGTTTCTCTCTTGACAAGCTTATTGTGAACAACGCAGATTTCTTCATTTGTACTGGTGGTTAAATTAATCACGCAACTTTTGGGTATTGCTTTGGTTGAGGAGCTGGAGTTGAAATGGCGCCCGTGGTTTAGTGAACGCTGGGCTGCGGGCGGTGTCTCAGTTTCTGCCTTTACATGGAGAGTTTGTTGAATCATTTGTTACAGACATTAGTTATTGTCTGCAGAGACCTACCCTATACTGATGAGGGCAAGAACCCAGAAATCGATCTCCATGCAACTATCAATGGCGGAGACATCCTTGTAGGAACTCTGCACGGAAATTCATTAGATGTAATTCAACTTTAGTCGTGATATTAGCCAGGAAAGTAGTTGTTTTCTGATGGATTTTCGACCCAGTTATTCATATTGTATAGGATTATGGCAATAAGCGTCCTCCTGGTAAGGCAGGACATCTTGTTTCTCTCTTGACAAGCTTATTGTGAGCAATGCAGATTTCTTCTGATGGCAAAGGTACCAAATCTTCTAAATTGATAGTTTACTGCAATAAGAATTTCCCTTTTAATTTATTCCAGTGAGAATTTGTCTACTGCAGCCTGGTAACTCTTTCATTTGGCAAATTTTTGGTGTCGTGAGGGGCTTGAGAAAAATCTCTTGTTGACATTCATCCGTTCTTGACATTCCACATTAAAAGGTATGGTGCCTCGTCTTCTCTAATCGCACGAGTCTCTTGAAAACCTCGAAGAGTTCCTCGTATAAGAGTATAGCCGGTTAACGGAAATTTTAAACAAATTAGGCATATCGCTAATATTAGCTGACATGAATAAACTCCATGAAATATAGGCATTTCTGTATAGTGGATGAGCACAAGACTTTTATTTTGGAACCGATCAAAAATTGGAGTTGCAAGCAGCGGTCTTAGCTTGCAGAGTGGCTAAGTTATTCGAGAAATATATTATGCAATTGAAGAAGTTTTTTATTGGATCGATTCTATGGTTGTCCTCCATCAAATAAGATCCCATTCCAAGAGATTTCCTATGTTTGTTGCCTGTCGCATTGGTGAGATTCAAGAGGAAACTGCCCCTTCTCAATGGCGTCGGATTCCATCTGATATGAACGTGGCCGATCAGGCTACAAAAATAATGAAAGTTATTGATATTGGGTATGAAAGTTCATGGTTGAATGGTCCTTCTTTTCTAAAACATACTCATATGTTTTTTGGCCTGTAGAATCAACATCAGATGTTAATAAAGATGTTCAACAAGTCCTGGTAGTCACAAAAACACAAGATAGGGATATCTTGCCAGATATATAAAAGTTTTCTGAATGGAAACGTCTCATTCGGTCTCAGGTATTGTTTGCCAAGAAGATCTTTCTCACGTCTAAGAAAGACAGACCACGAGGAGCATGCCTAGATGTGAATATTTTGAAGGAAGCAATGAAGCTATGGATTCTCAAAAGTCAACGAGAGTCATTTGAAGAAATGAAGACTCTGAAGAAGGCGACCGTTAAGATAAAAGCAGTGGCTTATACAAGCTGTCTATCTTTGTCGATGAAGAAGGTATAATACGTATCCTTGGAAGATTTCCTGACTCAGACCGACTCAATTTTGACTATGACTCTTGAACCCAAGCACAGGTACACGTTGCTGCTTGTAGATCATTACCATAGAGAAGCTGGGCACATTGGGATAGACAGTCATAAATTAATTGAGATAAAAATTTGGGATTTTACATGTTCGAATTGCCGTTAAAAAATGTTTTAATGCCTGCCTGCAATGCAGAAAAAGAAAATGTAATCCAGCAATACCAAAAATGGGGTTGTTGCGACCATCAAGATTAGAAGCACATGTTTTTCCATTCACTTACATGGGGATTGATTTTTTTGGGCCAAGATCTGTTGCTCTAGGACACAGAAATAAGAAGAAGAAGTATGGAGTTTTATTTACCCGCTTCTCGATTCGGGCAGTCCATATTGAGGTGGCTTCATCATTGGATACCAGCTCCACAGTGTTGGATATAAGGCGGTTCATCTCTCGAAGAGGACAACCGAAAGAATTTTGGACAGATAATGGAACGAATTTTGTAGGGGCCGAGCGAGAATTACGGGAGTGGGTAAAAGATCTCAATCATGATGAAATATCCAACAAACTTGCTCTAAATATCCATCTGGAAATTCAATTTTCAAGGTGCTCCCCATATGGCACGTGTATGGGAGAGAGTGGTAAAAGCAGGGTATCATTGAAGACAGTAAGACCCAGAGAAGTTCTCATCACTCTATTATGTGAAGCAGAATATATCGTGAATTCAAGAACTCTCGCCTATACATCTGTGGACCCTGACGATCCTATGTCAATCACTCCGAACCATTTCTCACTTCTACGTCCAGGAGGTGTTTCATCATGTGCAGAGAATTCACTATCTACAAGAAAACCATGGAGATTTAGCAGATATGTACTGGAAACGTTGGATAACGTTGGATCGTGGAATATAGGCCAACCCTCGGGCCAACCCTAATCTATCGACAGAAATGGCACGATCAAACGACCTCAGTAAAAGTTGGTGATGTGGTAGTCATCGTCGACGAGAAAGCCCCGAGAACTGAATGGCTGATGAGACGTGTAGAAGAAACGTATCCGGGGAAAGATGGCGTCATTCGAGTAGCGGAGGTTTTCACATAAAAAGGAAGCTACACCAGACCTGTGTCTAAACTATGAATTCTGTCGACTTCTCCTGAGGACTATTGAAGACTTCTTCACGGAGAGAAGAATGTAGAAGATATATCACCTTGTATACATTTGTTTTGATACTTTCAATAGTTCATTTTTGATCTAGTGTGTCATATATTATAAAAAAGTTTTGTTCTTTGTTAAACAAATATTATGTAACGAATATTTTTGCCAATATACGTTTTTTCATCAATTATTTCAATTATTGATGAAATGTATACAAGGTGATATATCTTCCACACTCCAGTTTTCATTTTTTTACGCTTTGGTCGCAACTATATAAATATAATAAATATATTGATAATAATATAAATATATATACTCTATCAATGCGTCTTTCAAAATGGATTGATGATGAGTTTAGTGCTGAAAAAACTGTTCAGGTAGCTAATTAAATTGAGAAGAAGAAATGATTACTAATTCATTATAGGACTGTATAAAGACGTTGAAGGCTGGAGTCAATGTTCTGGTTGGTTTCCGGGTTTTACCGTGGTCTTCTTTGGTTGAAATCTCCAAACGTTTCAACTACAAGCGCGGCAGTCATCTTCAGTGGCTTCCTTGGAATACCCTTTTTGACGTATCAACTGAAACTCTTTCTATTGACAAATTTTCCGACCAAAGCTTCAAAGTTGAAGAGGTTGAAGTACTTTTAATTACATGCATTGAAAAAATTATCTAAATCGAAGATAACTCTCCTCCAGTATTATTTGGAGTAGCAGCGAATGGTAACGTAGACTTCACAATTCCTGTGATGTCAACTACGTGCCTAGATTACTAGTTGATGTAATCTTGAGCGCATATTGGAATAATATAAAAAACAATATCATTCGTCGAGATGTTAGGAAAAACTACAACTTACCAAGATTTCTGGGATGGGATTGACCCTAGATGATAATCAAGACTCACCTGTAACAAAAAAAAAATCAATAAACATAGTGTTTCATCTATCGAGTGATTGATAACTCTTTTTTTTTTAAACTCCTTTCTAGATATCGGAAAAACTAATAATTTTCTGGTTAATGCCACAGCGAAAATTACATCACATCTGACAGATATTTTTCAATACAATAATGGGACGCACTTGTAAGTGCCTCCTCTACCAAACAGCAGACCCTTGCAGTGGACTTATGTCTCATAATCGTGTTAGTATTCAACCGAACCACGGAATTAAAAAAGAAAAATCATACACAAAATGGTATACCGTTTTCAACCGGACTTGACTTTCGATGCAATGGACAGTAATCCAGCGTTGCTTCAGAATCAAGTACCAGAATCAACAACAACGAAGGACAACCTGTCTATAGGACAGGAAAGAAACACAAAGCAGTTTATTTGAAACCAAAGTTGTGGTACTTGTGAGTTGTTTTTTTCCGTTTTTGTTTATAATACTTGATGTCAGATTTGACAAAGAATCAATTCAGCATTATAGCACTTTATCTGCTCGGACTGGTGAATCATACTATTTATGAATTATTTTTCACAAATACGGTGATTCTTTTTCGGAAGGAAGGATTTCAACTCAACAAAAGATAGTACCAAACATTATGACGTGATATACGCCTACTTTGATATTTTTGTACTTGGAAAGCTGAGGTGGAAATCGAACAAGGTTGGCTTCAGATATTTTAGAGACATCTTTCCCAACACCAATAATGGAACAGCATTGGAGAGTTCAGCATTACGTCACGACCCCTACCGGAAAGTATTTGTGAAATAAAGTTACTTTTTACTGCTTTGTTTTTGAATAACTTTACCTGAATTATTTATCACAGTTATCATTCGAGAAAACTAATATTTTCTTGTTTTTTTTATTGGATTTTGCCATAGACTACTATGGTCATTAGCCACGTGTTCTGGGTACTGTACGACCAAAGTTATGATTTTTTTATTTTTTACATTTGATCGTTGGCGTTCCAATTGACAATGTGCCGGTTCGATTTCGAACGGGGTTAACTATACTATTTTTATTATGAAAATGAAAAAATGTAGATACGTATTTGGAATTTAGTTATTTGCGCTTTAAATGTAAATTTACAGACGTGAA
Organism: Chrysolina haemoptera; assembly: GCA_958298965.1. Lineage (NCBI taxonomy): Eukaryota > Metazoa > Arthropoda > Insecta > Coleoptera > Chrysomelidae > Chrysolina > Chrysolina haemoptera. Next base: position 16,565,253 of record OY282602.1, on the reverse strand, counting down.
TCAAAATATAAATTACGCATTTCACATCGGTAAACATAAATGGAAATTATTTGAGGTATGAAGGGCTGGTGATGGCAAAAACCCATTTGTGAAAAGGAACATTTTATAAAGAACCCCTTCAAGACACAGTAACTTCCTGCCAAATCTAGGCACACCTGAAATCCAAAATAATACAGAGCAAAAAACAGACTACTCAGGGCACAAGAACAAAGGGACTATTAAGGTCTTGACTTTGGTTCCAAATTTATTGCCTCCGAACCTTGTTCAACAGATCACTGACCAGGGCGTGGGTAAATTATAACGAACGGTTTGGTTGTTAGGGTTGTGTAATTTCCTCGAGAGATAGAACAATGATATCGACAGTAGCATATATGGTTGGAACTCTGAAACAGTTTAGCTTCTAAGTGGCTAGACCAGCAATAGATCTATCTCTAGACAATCTACTTTAATCTACAAGCACAGCGGCAGCTGAACCAACAAGCCACCTACGGATTCCTTTGAGTATCGATATTTAAGGTGTACAACTGCGTAATGGTAAATAATTGATTGCTATTTATGATTTATAAATGAATACTAATATTTTACTGGTTTTAGGTTCTAAGCACAAGCTTCAGAGAGTCTGCAATAGGCTGTATGGAGCAGGTAGCTAAGTTAAAGTGTAAGAGAAAAGATACAGCTCACTTCTGAGAGATCTGAGAGAATTCTTCCCAAATGAAATATTAATGAAGACAATGATGTTGCCAGCTAGTAAATTTCACCAAGTTCACTGTCATGTCATGTGGCCTGCATCCATCCAGTCGAAATTATCAGTAGAATACTCCGTTGCTAGTAGTTTACCATTACCTGATAGTACCCAGCGCCTTCACTAGAGGGCCCACTTTACAGGACATCGTTGTTTGCCCAGAGCATATGAGCTTAAGATTCGAACGCGACCGTTATAGCATGTTTCAGGCAACACAGAGAAATCTGAATAGCTCAGAAATGAGGAAGCCAAAATAAAGGAAAATACCAAGACAGCAGAGCCGGACCGCCGTCCAGTACAGGTTGAGCAGTTCTTGGGCCAACCGCCAGAGGCCTTTGGTGTCGTAATTCACACCGGATTGTTTCAAGGTAAACACTGATTGGTGTTATTTGATAATAATAAACCAGAAGAGGCTCTCAGGCTAGTGTTTTATCACAACAAGATAACAAAAAAAACACCGAATTGTATTACCGGTATGAAAATACAGTGTTAGTCATGTTCAAAGTATGAATATATTCATGAAACTGGTGTTAAATTTCACCTGTTTCTTATGTATGTATAGATCAGAAGATTTCAATTCACACCATATTCAGGAACACTCACTACTATTGTGGATTAACTAAACTTATATTATTCCCACACGATGAGGTGCTATGCAACACAGTAGAAGCAGTTTCTTCTAAACCATTCAAATGGACACTTCACGACACGATGGTGTTTTCTAAAAACACACCGAATGGTGTTATCTGGTGTTTTCTAGTGTTATTTTTTTACAGTGTAGAACTCTTCTAGGCACTTTCAAGCAATTTGTTTTCGACTACAAGTGTGTACCGCACTAAAGCGTCAGTACTCAGCTTGCGCTCCATTTATTCAAGACCATGCTCAATTAATCTCTTCAGAATACCAACATCTAATTTTCTCTGTTGTTTTTCGTTGATATCAAAAATTAATCTCCTGACAGAATATGTCTTCAAAACTTGAGTCGTAGCTGCAGTACCTCTGGTAGAAGCACGCAGTATCGATGGTTATAGAATGTCATGATTTATAATCTTCTGATATCTGTTAGTAACGGGTTTTACGTCCTCATTATAAATAATAGCTATTCATTCTGGGGCGTTCCCGAGGGGTGAACACTCATCAGAAAACTTACACGTATTGCCGAAATCCCTTATAATTTCTTGAAATATTTGGGATTTCCGAGGATTTCCTGGAAATCTTATGTGACTTCGAAAGATTTCCGGGGATTTCGTGGGAATCATATAAGATTTCGAGAGATTTCCGATGATTCCGTGAAAATCGTATACGATTCCGAGAGATTTCCAAAGATTTCTTGGATTTCCTAGAAATAATGAGAAAATTATTGCGACACGTTATTGGAAATGGGAGATTTTAAAGAAGTTTTGGTGCCTGAATCACAAAAAATGAAAAGATTTGTTATTTCAAGGTCATTCTCAGTCAAATTTATTTCATTAATTTGATCAAATATCACTTAATCCGAACAACATGTGTATTCTTGAGACCGAAATATTATTTTGCAGCAAAGTAATGGAGTTCTTAGTAAAAATGTTTTTGATGTACCTATCATTTTGAGAATATATTTATTAAAAGAAATCGAAAAGAACTAAATTCTGGTTTCATTGAAGTTTATATATTGATCTAAAAAATAATAATTTGGTTGAATGAAACAATCAAATTTGTTCGAACCAAATTAATACCTATTGCACGAATGCTTGTCAAATTCGCCGTATTGATTCGACACTAAGATATACTTGAGAAAATTAACAAAAAAATGTATACCTAGTCAGACCAACAAATGCTTCATTTGATACAATGAATATGCGCTTAAATCGAGGCTTGAATTGCGAGTTAATATTCAACAATTATTTTTATTGCTTCAACAAATTATTTTTTCGGGCATATATGACACTTTTATTTCTTTAGTTCGAATGAATTTTGTTCAATGGGACCAATTTTGTTTTTTTCGTCAAGTATTATCTCGAGTATTATAGAACTCGATCAATCCTTGTGATTCTTATCATACAATAATTGTATGTGGATGGTAATAGACGATATAAAAAAGTATAGGAAATTTCCATTCACATTGCTTTATTCAACCCAAAATTATCTTACATTGACTATTGAAAATTCCACACTCAAACATGTTTTTTTGTATTTGAATATCTTTTCGCTTTTTTTTTTTTTTTTTTTTCGTAGTTAATGCAAAACGGTCCATTTCCGATTAGGTTAACAGGCCCAAAAAATATATATTTCTTTTCAACCAACTGAACATCCTCGCACTTGGGCCATATATATGAATCTAGTTCCCATTTGAGGAATTTTATTTTGAATTGATTGTCTGAGATGATGTCCACAATACGGTCAATATACCACGTGTCGTAATATACAGCATAATAGTGTTCTATCATTATTTGTAAACTTGTGTCTTCGTCTCGTCTTCGTGATTTAGATTCTCTTTTATTATTATTTTTTTTTCTATGTACTCATATTTTTGCATCGCACATTCCTGCCTGAAGACAAATGTCCTTTCTCATGGGAAAATAGCCAACATAAAGTTGATTTTCTCACAACCATTTTTTTATTATTTGCATTTATGGTCAGAAAAGAACAATCTGACTCCATGTTATATTCTTTTGTTTCGCCTCACTATAGTCCCTAATATCTAAGTTGTCGAATTTTTTCAATATTTCTATTTCCCTTTCAATGTCCGTATAGTCCTGCTCATTCACTAGAATCTTTTCATCTATATTTTCTATAATTTCTTCCTTGGCCCTTCGACACTTCACACTTCGACAACTCAAAACTCGATCTACAATGACTACAATGAGGGCCTTCGAGGGATTCATGATTCAACAAGTTAATACAAGGAAAAATATGTTTCTCTAGCATCTATCAATCGTTCGTTTTTACGCATGCGTTATAATTTCGCATTTCTCTAGCGACTGCGATTTCCGAAGAGGATTTCGGTGATGATTTCGAAAGTTTTGTCAGTGAATTCCGGATTTCCGATAGGATTTCGGGGATTTCAAAGTGATTTCGGATTTCTGGAGCGATTTTTTAAGTGATTGCGGGATTTCGGCCGACTGCGGGGCAAATTTGTACACGTATTGCCAGAGTGGTCACCCCCTCGGGCGTTCTTGTCTTGCGCTTTTTCAGAAATCGTTTTCTTGCATGACATCACATGTTGAAAGGTAAGGGGTGCGTCTTCACTAGTTCGCACAAGTCTCTCGAAGACTTCTGAGGGTTGATCCTAAAGGTGCAGCCGGTTGTCGAAAATAACAATTTTAACAATATTTCTTTTTTTTTTTTTTGGGCGAGACATTGAGAACAACTTCTATTTCAGTTCGTGTATCACTTATTTCACCCAGCTCAAAAATTAATGAAATTACCTTGAAGGAAGAGTCTTTTCAAGCGCATGCTAGACATTGCATGCAGCAGCGATGGAACTACCGACATTTCCGAAAAATTATAGTACGAGGCAAAATAGGTCAAAAAAATGTTATTGGATAAACCATTTTTCTAATAATTATTCACTTCGTTCCCAAAAATATCAGTTCGTGAAAATCCAAGCTTGGGTCACTTCTCAAAGAAACACCCTCGTACTTCCAGTAATTTTTGATGCATTCATTTCTTCTTTGATGCTATTTTAGAGGAAAACTTTACCATATCACAAAAAGTTCTACATTAACATTTTGTGTTTTTGTATTAGAATTTAAAATGAATTATTTCACCCTGAAACGCTTACATTATCATAATTTTCTTTTTGAATTCCGGTGGAAAAGTTTCATTACTTCGTTACATCCAGAGAAAATACCTCGCTCGAGCGAATTTAACCACGTTTCTTAACAGTGCATGCATACATACTGTGAATGATAACGTTATTAAATCAGTTTGAAAACTAATTTAAAGTGAAGATAGGAAGTGGGTATCCCTCTCTAACACTGCGGAATTCCATATCATTTTTTGCGGCATGTGCACTGTTATCGTCTATCTTCCTGGAGTTTCACGATTTATCTGTATCCTGGTTCTACAGTTGAGAGCTCCATTATTACTTTGAAGGTAATGTGGATATCATTATAGTCGCTTAAATCCCAATTAGTACAGTAACCACAGACAAATGACAAATGAAGTATGAATCGTAGCACTTTGAAACTAGGCACATGACTTGACTTGACTCATGTATTGTTAGAAAAAAAATGTTTACCAAAAAATCAGGGGTGAAACCCAAAAAAAAAATGTATTTAAAAAAATTACAATTTTTTTTTGCTGTTGTTTCGGAAAGTATAAGATTTGTCAGGTTCTTATTCTTTTATCCTTCAAAGACATATCTTCTCTAACAAATAATGAACCGTGACTTGTATGTAAATACCGCGGCTATGCCTTTAGACAGTGGAGACGGGGTGGATAGATCGTTTGGACAATGAAGTTATAAGCAGTGATGAGGGTGAACAAATTCAATTTATTAATCTAGGTAGAGGACGGAGTAAAGTGAGAAAGATAAAAGAAACACAATGGAAAGAATTCTGGTGGCTAATGTAGGCAAGAAAGAGGGAAGGGTGGAAAGAAGGTATTGGCCGCAGACTCTGACTACCGTGGCCAACCTAGGAAAAGTCAAAAATAGAAGAAGAAGAAGCTAGATTGACAGTACAATTCAACAATTTGACAATTGGCAAGCTACGGAACCATAACAAATACCGATAACCCTATCAATAAAAGAAATAATGTATAAGGTAATGAGTACAGAGGATTATGTTTGGTACGAGTTATGCAAAGAAATAATCGTATAGCGATATTTGTCTACGATAATGAGGATAATGATGAAAGTATTAGCTTACCTTTGGTATGCATACTACAGGTTTACAGTAATCTTCCTGATTGGCAAGTTGAACTCATATGGAGTAATTGTACTATTTTATATTAGTTAATGCACTATTCTCGTAGGGCTCGAAGTGATAGATTTCTTCCTTCCTCTATCCAATGGTATCAAAGGTGAACAAATAATGTTAAGAAGGTTACCTTGACGTGGAAGTGTTGGTGACTTTCAGCATGGGTTTCCGTCAAATCAAGAAACAATTTCAACATGGCCATAGATAATTTCTCCACAAGAAATATACTTAGTGATTTCTCACAAAATGCGCTCGTTTTCTCAGAAAACCTGACTGAATTCCTATATCAAATTTCAGGCTAGCTTTAACCGCCACTACAATTTCCGCAGGGCCGAAAATTAGATTTGTCATAACTTTGCTAAAAATTATAGTAGAAGAAAAAAAAAGTGTATGTCGTTCCTGAGGACTTCTACTTCCTCATGCAAATATAACATGTGAGTATCTGAGTACCTAACATGTGTTTTGTCCCACTTCACATAACCCTTCTACGATATTTACGGAGGATCCGAAAGTCATGGATATTTTAGTTGACAGTAGGAATCAGTACCTTCTTTGGACCATATGCAACGATTTTAGACTAGTGAGACAAGTCTCACTTATACATTCCAAAGAAAAAACTGGGTTTTACTACTATCACCCTTAATCCCGACAGTTTCTTCCGTATATGTTGAAAATAATCGTTCATACACATTCTACATTAAAAATTAAGCATGTGATTTCAAGCTTTAGGTTTGGACTTCACAACAATGTTATTAAACATATACGCATGATATGAATAAGCGATTATTTTAAACATTTACTAAAGATAATGCCGGTTGCATGGAAAAATTGAATATGAGGCAGGAGTAAAACAAAGTTTTTTTTGCATGTATAAGTGAGGCCTGTCACACTACTTTGAAATTGTTGCATATAGTCCAAAGAGGGTATGTGTTGCTGCTTCAGTATAATAATTCCATATTTATTAAATTATTTATGATTTTCGGATCATCCGCAAACATCTCCGTGAAATGCGACAAAACACATTTCAGGTACTCAAATACTCGCATATCATATTTACATGAGAAGGTAGGAGTCTTCCGAAACTATATGAACTTTTCCTTTTCCTTCTCCGATCATTTTTAGCAAAGTTATGTCAGAACTCCATAGAGATGATATAATGAATGGGATGTGACTGGGTGCGGAAGACAACATCTCAATTCTTTAGTTTATGTCAAAAAAGGGCAATTTGTTTCCTTGGAATACCACAGAAAGGTTGGCGATCTATTTCTGTTTTATAGAGAATTTCACGTCGATGCTTTTCTGAAATATCAATCGTTCCACCGCACCGTTAGCAAGTATAGGTACACCCCTTTGCCGTCACTCTGGAGACACAACTCACTGCCTCGGAAAGTGTTTCTTGATACATAAAGCCCGCAAAAATTCAAGAAGAAAACCAATTCTCACCGGGATTTTTGTGAAGAAACACTTAGTGAAATTATGTATCATAGTATATTTTTTCTGCTTTTTGTTTTTCATGGTATCGAAATTTAAAAAAAAATCAACTGATCTAAGAAAAACAACAATAGACAAAATGACTATTAGAAACTATAATCACCATATAACAACAACTCGAAGGATCAGTCTCGATGTGACCGCTAACGGTGGGAACGATTGATGATTTTCCAGAAGAGCATGAAAATATTTATAAAACAGAGACAGATCACCAACATTTCCGAGGTGTTTCAGTACCAACTTATACATAATCGAAGGAATTATCACGCGATGTCAAAAGAGTTCAGTACTACAATTCAATTCAAACTACAGTCTAGAGTCCTGTAGTCTAAATCCCGTGGCTTACGGTTAAATGGTTTCATCATTTCATTTCATTCATCATTCATTCATTTCATGATGATGTCACAAGTACATATAAGACTGTTTCCTATGGAGTTCCACAGGGCACAGTACTGGGCCCATTACTGTTTACAATTTATATAAATGGTTTACTAGATATTGAAACCAAAGGAAATATTTTGAGCTTTGCTGATGATACGGCCATTCTCTACAAATCAAATAACTGGCATGAGCTCAAAGATTTTGTGGAGAAGGATTTTTTTTTAATAGAGAAATGGTTTAGGGGTAATAAACTAACACTAAATTTCACGAAAACAAAATACTTACCATTTTCTTCCTATTTGAATGGACTTTCGAATATGGGACCACTCAAAATAGGAGAAAAATATGAAATACCGGAAGATAAATCAATAAAATAGCTTGGCATTGTAATAGATCGTCATATCAGGTGGGACCTGCAAATAAAAAATGTGGTTAAAAAACTAAGGGGTTTGTTATACAGATTCAGATACCTCGAAGATTTTCTAGCCACTGAAAATTTAAGAATATTATATTATGCCTTGGTTGAATCGCAATTACAGTACGGTATAGTAGGATGGGGTGGAGTAAATGATACTCACCTTGAAAAACTGAATGTTGTTCAAAAATACATCATCAAAATTATATATCACATAGCCCGCACTTATCTAAGCGACGATTTGTTCAGGGAATCTAAATTCCTTGATATAAGGGAATTATTTTGTCTCAGTATCCTAAAAAATATAAAAAAAGGAAATATTGTTCTACAGCCTTCGAATCACAACCATCACAGAAGAAAGAAAAATAACACCATGATATTACCTAAATGCAACAAAACTGTAGGTCAACAAAATGCAACTTACCTCGGTCCACGATTGTACAACATATTACCAGATAACATAAGAGATGATATAAATAAAAAGTTCAGTTTCAAAAGAAAGGTTAAAAAGTGGATTCTTGAAACGGAAAGATCATTATTTCATGACATTGTGAACCAGAATAATTGAAGAAGGTATTCAAAAACACTGTTAATAATCTGCAGTAGTTGTAATTATTAATTATTTTTTTTATATTCTCTACAGTATAGATTTATTTTATATTTTATGTTTATTTTATTCTGTAACTATATATTAAATATAAAATTCTAAGAATGAATGTGATTCCAAAAATTGTCTTCGATTACGTTATCAAATTGATTAAGTATTAATTATATAATAACTTTACATTTTAACTTCATATTTTATAAGAGTTATCAGTGTATTTTATCTATATAGGTTTTAATGTGACGTTTTGATGTTAAGAATTATTTAGGCTTCATATCATATCATCTTAATACAAATGTAATTAATATTTTTACTATCCCCAAGCTTCATGTAATCCCATTATGATTAATTCATTCATGTGATAATTTACACATAATTCATACCCATAGTCGCGCACAAGTAATATAACAGTTCATAACTGTTATAAACTTCTGCGACTTATCCATGTTTATTTGTAAAATTCTGTCTGAACCTGTCATTGTTGAATTGATATTGCGAATAAACTTATTATTATCATTATTATTATTATTATTATTATTATTATAATTACCTTCAAGTTACGTCATTTCTATTGGTTTCTTTCACACAACTGGGAAATAAACCAATAGAATTGACGTCAATTCAGGAGTACTGTGTACAAACATTTGAAACATCTGAAATTGTACTTGGCCACCACCCCGTATATGTGAATTCGTACACTTCTTTCAAGACTGAATAATTCTTCAAATTCTCTTCAAAATCTTCAGCTTGAATAGCAGTATTCTTTGTGAATATGGCATATGTGATGAGAAGCATAAGAACCGCGAAACACTATAAGCAATTGCAACTGTGTCTTGTCGGTAAAACGTTGCACAAATATCTGTCAGATGTAAATCAATGTCCGTCGTGGTATAAGCCAGAGAAGTAGTTGTTTTCTGTCAGATGTTTGCCTCATATTTTCCACATGGTGGAAATATTTGCAGAGAAGGGTACTTACTTCGACATTGTCGATTTCAAATGTCTTCATAATTTTTAAGATTTCTGTTCCATCCTTTCAGAGAACAACAAATCTTCCAACAGTAAGTTTTTTTCTTTGAGGTCATTTTGAAGTACTACCCTTTTGACTTCACCTATACTTGAACTGGCACTGGCAATAAAAAAATCCTTTAGAATATGTTTACTTGTTGACGTTGGTTTGGTATTATTGGTATAAAAAAACAATAAATTTTATCTCCTCTGTGAATCGCTAAATAACATAACCTGAAAATTCTATGTGACCGATAGTTACCAGTAACTTCATGAGTGATTAGTCAAGTAGAAATTTACGACAATTTTCTATTTCTACCTATCAATGAAAATGAAATTCAAGGTCACGAAATTGATGAAATAGCGATCCTAGCCCACATTTGGCGACTTTCTTCTACTTCAAAATGTCTGTTAATGGACTCCTAAATAGTGTCGTACACCAAAACGTTTCAGTTTAGTCGAACTTGAATGGGCACAATTATGTGGGAATTAGGGAGTTAGGGGCTAATAATGGCGCTAAGTTTGAGGAATATAGTTGTCAAATATCAACGAATACAACTATTTACAGAACAATTGGTTAACATTTCCATTCATTCTGGGATTATAAATTTCAATGTGTCGATAACTAGGTTAGGTTAGGTTAGGTTTAAATGTGAGTGAGCCCATATCAGGTTCTCCACTGCGGCAAATGGCCTATTGTGGCTCACCCTATGATTATATTTCTCCCAGCATATCCAATCTCTTAACGAAATTGAGTAACATATTGGGAGAAGAGTTTACCAGATCTTCTGGCCTTACTTTTGTATTGCCCAATATTGAAAATCTGGTTCTGGCTGCTGCAGGGCATGTGCACAGGATGTGTTTAGCCGTTTCATCATCCTTCATGCATAGACGGCACTCTGCATCCTGTGCAAGTCCGATTTTATGCATGTGGTGTTTGAGTTTGCAGTGGCCAGTGAGCAAACCTACTATAACTCTGAGATGTGCTCTACTGAGTTCTAGAAGTTTGTCAGAGTCCTGTTTTTTCCTTGTATAAGCAATAAATGCTTTGGAATGGGCTAGTCCTGGTAGACTGAGCCAATACTCAAGTCTTTTATTGTCTGCCCAGGCGGTTGTAGCATTCTTGGCAGTGCTATATGCTAAACCGATGACCGGTTCTGGCCCAGTGAACGTTGTTTCGGCCCCCCCTTTTGCTAGGGCGTCCGCTATTTCGTTTCCTTCTAGGCCCGTGTGACCTGGTATCCAAACTAGGGTAACGTTGTTGCCTTGTGCTAGTCGGTTCAAGATGTCTCTGCAGTTCCATACTGCTCTGGATTTAAAGCAGTTGGATTCAAGCGCTTTCAATGCTGCTTGACTATCTGAAAATATTTTTATTGTTTTTCGTGTGAGGTGTCGGTTTTCCAGCTCCCTTGCACACATTTCAATGGCATATACCTCTGCCTGGAATATCGTAGCTAATTTACCCAAACTGAATGAGCGTTTCACTACTGGGATAACTAATCAGATGATAAAAATTGGTTGATTTATCCACGTATAACAAGTTCATTGAAGCGGTGATGTTAACAACCTTGCGTATCGAAAAAATTCTTACTGATAAATTTCGATTAGATTACAATAATGCATCTGACAGCTACTGTAACCCAAATGGCTTTCCTCACTGCCTTATAATCAACAACCTCGCCTATCTAACCTTTCAGCATAATTGAACATTTCCACATTTACCGCGGAGATGTCGTCAATCTGTCCAACTAAAGCTGAAATATAGAAAGCGACTTTTCCAACGTTCGTATTCTCAACCACCGCCCTGCGAATAATTCGAGTACACTCACATTTCCATTTCTCCCTTTATCAGATCCCGAAGTATGCAACTCTCAGCATCAGCACATCATAAATTCCCTCTTTGCCGAGCCCCTCACCTCACCTAAGGACACAGGATTAGTATTTCCACAAAAATCCTTAATCCTGTTCAGTGAAAGAAATGATGATGTAGGTTTTCTTCCTTGCATAGGCGTACAATTCAATAGATGTAAACTGTGCTGAAAAACACTTTTTCGGCAACCGTCCGGGAAGTACCTACTTCCAGGACTAGTCCGGGAAGTACGTACTTCCCGGACTGGTCCGGGAAATGCCCGAATTTCAATATAAATATTTATATAAATAAGAATTAGAATGTTTCTGTTAGTACCTATCTTCTGTTTGCATTTCGATATTTAATACAAATAAGAATTAAAATGTTCGAAATTTTCTTCTACAAAGAAATATAAAAAATAAATGTGTCTCGATTTGTTATTCTACACGGTTGCCGAAAAAATTGTGTACGCAACACGTCTGAAACCAGTTTTTTGGACTCGCTACGCTCGTCCTAGAATCTTGTCCACTCGTCCAAAAAACAGTGTTTTCCGGACTCGTTACGTAAATTACTATTTTGCGAGTGACATGCATCAATTCTCAGAGATTACTCTTTTCGTTATTTTACATTATGCAGATAGCCTGAAGAACATAATCAATATCTGTTAAAATAGTAAATACCTCCTATATCTATGATAATAGTTATTTTTCACAAGTATTCCTTTTTCACGTAAAAATGATAGTGGAATATGTTTTTTTTCTAGAAAATGTGATACATACATGCACGAAAAAGTTGTGACTTCCCAAAAGAGACAAAAACCTGTAGGTGGCGCCCCCTACAATAAAGTGCCAAACAGATATCAAATTTGAATTTCTCATATTGAAAAGTCCCAAATACCAATTTTTGTTCAAATATCGACATTATTTCAAAATTTATTCACGAAAAACCAAAATAAAAATAAATTTTCAACACCCTCTATCTCAAAACTGAAGGCCTTGTGGACCCATGTTTATATGAACTTTTTACCTTATAAATAACTGAGAAATCGTCCTATTGACTATCGGACACTTATTACATAACACCCTGTATATATCCGGAAAAAAAGTACTCACTTTTTTCCCGGTTCTCGGGGAAAAACGTAATTTCGTAAAAAGTTATATTTCATTACCTGTCAACAGGGATAAAATGTCAAACTTTTTTCCTATCAAAGAAAAAAATTATTTATTCAACACGTGATAGTTATGACTGTCATTATTAATGTCATTTTAGACAAGTAAACTATCAAATAACACACTAGTGTGTTATAATCTCAACGATACAAAACGATGTCTCAAAACCGATTATGACCATGCCATACTGTTTCGGTGTCCCTAAGTACACGCCATACTGATTTAAAGATGTCGAATTGTTCACCAGTCCATGTATCATGGGAATGTACCTGGAAAAGACAAGTATGGATTGATTTAAATGTCTAAAAGACAAGTCTGTATGTGCCATACCGATTGGATATCTCGAACGTATGAACTTAAACTTTAAGTCTCATGTTTTTGAGACACACTATAAAAAACATGTAAAATTCAGGTAAATAACGTTGGTTATTTTATGGCTTTTGGGTTTTTGGTCGTGTATCCATTTTTCTTGGCATTTTTGGTCGTGTATCAGTTTTTCTTGGCTTTTCTTGGAAACCCCAAGAAAAATGGATACACGACCAAAAACCCAAAAGCCATATAGAACATGGTATGGTTTTTGCCATTGAAAATTCGAATTAAACTCAAACATTTATTAAACAAAAACACATCACTTGGGTAGTCAATAAACACAAGATGCTGACGGATAGGGAGTGCAGAGGCTGCTGGTGGATTCTCATGAGAACAGTGAGGTTCTTCTGATGTCAAGTTAGTTGTGGAATCTGAAAAAAAAAAACAATTAATTATGCCTTATTGGTTATTCAAATCACATGTCTCTGATAAACGTATTTTGAGATCTTTCAAAAAGGGACTTTGTATGAAATCCAACGTTTTTCAAATCTTTGTCGAAGCATAGTGCCAACAAATGAATATTCTCAACCTTGGTTCCAAGTTTCCAAGAGTGAATATACCAATCAATTTATACTGGGTCCTTGCCGACCCAGAAGGATTACAAACCTCAAAATATAAAATTAGGTTCAGTGCATTTTTTCCTTGGAAAAAAATATTTTCTTGGTACACAGCTCCACTCCAAAAATCGGTAAAGACACTTTTTGTTGAAGAAACCCTATTAGACTGAGAAAAGCATTGATTTTCAATATAATAATCATTGAGCAGCTGTTTCAGGGTTTCTAGAATAGGAACATAATAAAAAAATTAAGTTTTATTGGGCATGATTAAAAAATCGATTTTTTTGGGACTGACAAAACCGTAGTGCTCTAAGTATTATTTTTTTCTTGAATATAATGAACGTAAAATATAATTTTTTCTACCATGAATTTTTTTGAAAAGTGAATTTGAATTTAAACTCAAAATATCAAATTCTGGAAAATTTTCCTTCTATTTTTTCAACATATTTTCATTGTTGAGAGTATCTATATCCATGAATCCGTCAATTATAGTCTTGAGACTTTTTTAGCAAAGGAAATATTTAGCCTGTAAAGTTAAATACATGTTTGCTATAATTTCGGTAGCAAGTTTTTCCAAATCATCATCATAATTTTCATCATCAGTTAGTGCAGAATTAGAAAAGCATTCACTTGAAATATCATTAGAAGCAAGTTTTTTTGTTTGGGCACGTTGGGACTGATTTCCACTAAGGTTTTGAGTATGGAGATCATTTATTTTTGGTTTCTCCACAAAACGTTTTCCACTCATGTGAACACGGATGTGTTGTCTGGTCTTGAATGAAGTTGTGCTCTTGCATTCCTTTTTAAATGGACATGCTATAGCATTATGATCTGATAAATGTTCAAAAACATGAGACAGAAAGATTTTCCTATCATCGGTGAGCCCTTGCTGGCAGATATCACGAATTATATTAGTGATTCGCCCTGTTTTTGTAACAACCTTTGTATGGTTCCTAAAAACGTGCTGATTGTATGTTATATAACTGATGAACGACACTTTGCAGCTGGCATACAGAAAAGGAAATTTTGCTCCTCAAAATTACCTATGCAAATACTGATATCGATTATATTTTTCGATGGTTATACACTTAAAACTACAGGTTTTACAGGTAAACATACTGTCTATGATTAATATGAACTTACCTTTCAAGTTATTCAACTCTTCCAACCACTATAAACAAAATATCTACGCACCTACTATAAACAGACCACAGACATTGAAATACCGGCAATTGTGAATTGAGGTTATAATCGATAGCGTTCTGCATTCTTCCAGGTTCCCCCTCATGCACAGGCGTAGACGTCGCGAGTTTATTAATGAATAGGTTACTGAATTTTACCAAATTGCTGTACATTTACATTATTCCAGAGAGAAAACGCAGTGGAACTGAAACTCGCATGTTGAATTTAAAGTTTTACTTAAGATTATTCAGTTACGAACTGACATTTACATGGTGAAATTAGAAAAACATAATAAATAACAGAAAAGTACAATATTACATGACAAAAATAAGTTTTTGCAGTGAAATTACTAGATTTGGTGATAATTCAGTAAATATTCTGTTTTATTTTTCGGAAAATATTTTGTTTTTTCCACCTATTTTTATCAGTGCATATTTAATGTCTGGAATATGAATAAATATGTGCCATACCGATACCATGTCTCTAAGGCGAAGAAGTTGTAACATTTTTGACGCGCACAAGGCCGGGGATTATTGTTGGGATGACAGGACGAGATGGACGCGTGGTGAGGGTTCAATAGGGGGGGGGGGACGAAACTGCGGCCGCAGTAAGTCAGTAGGTGACGAATGTAAGGGTATTCTTTCGAAATTCTATATGAAAAGTGAACGCTGTAACTATAAGTGAAAAAAGTGATGATGAAGATGCAGTGTGTTTCATTTGTAAATCCACCAATGAAAATGTTAATTTGCTTCATTCTTGAAAGCTTACAGCATCAAAGACACCAATCAGGCATTCGATAAAGCCGTTCAAAGTTTTGATTCTAATTCCATTCCACCATATAGAGCCGAATTGTTTCAACAGTTAATGAGGGTTCTGTAGGTACGTCAGCAACATTTGGCGCAATGCAATTTTACAGAACCCATCATGTAACGAGTCTGCTGATGGTTATGGCTGGAAATTGTTTGAAGGCGCTTACACTTTCCATAGGTTTTTTTGTAAAACGTAAGAAAACTACTGACTGAAAATTGTTATATCGTCGAGACAAAATATGAAATACTTCATAAATTAATTTTATCCATTACAAAATAATATGTTTGTGATATGATACTGTGCCACGACAGCGACTGATTTTTTAAAGTAGCTTCAAATGCGGGTCAAAGTCAAAGATAAGATTTTATCGTGTTTTCAAACAATATTCCGGTTAATAATTATTTCCGAATGCTCTCCTCTCGTATGTTTTCAATTGTATGACCTCTTACATTATGCTGAGCTAGATTCGAATCTTATCCAGACGAAAATAGACTCAAACATAACACAGATTATTATTAAAAACGCCACTGAGAAAAAAATTGCTGGAAAGCAAAATGATTGAAAAATTACACGTTTTTATAAATGTGCTTTCATTGAAAAATAAGATTTGATTTGAATAAAACAGAGTAGCGGCCACCTTTCCTAGTGGAACTGAAGTATAGCGACCAAAATAATAGAAACTGCCTGGTCGAATTTTTTTTTTAATTCACGAATAAAAGCTTCGTACCTTGATGAACTTTTTTCGATTATCCAGCCTGTATACCCCCAATGATAGGTAAATGAGTTAGAATCTTTATTCCGGGCTAAAGTACACATTGATTTCAAAATTTCACAGTTAAAAAAAAGAGAGAAATATATACCTACCTACGTAACGAAGTCAGAAACTTATTGAGAGAATAAAACATTATCACACAGAAATTTATATAACTCCATTTTAAATCTCCCAAGTCTGATAACCAGTGCCGGTTGCATTTTATAACTTTTTTATTAATTCTGTACCACAGCTATCCTTGAGTAGGGTTGATTTACTCTGTCCCTATTCCTGGTATTATGATAATCAATATAATATGCTTTGGAGAATAGTATATTCTGTAACAAGGTTATAATGAAAATTCGATGCGAGTGGAAAGTTCCGACCATAACGAATTTTCCTTCTAACCGAGTAACAGACTGCTTTCCCCATAAGCACAAATTTTACATAAATTATTATTTCGACATTTCAATTCACACCTTGCCACTATGATGCCAGTCAAGGCTAACATAATTATTGCTACAGCAATGTCAGAATATTATTCTTATACAAGTGATTGAATGAAATACACGCAAAATTCCTAAGACAGAAAGTGTTGTAGAATATTTGTTCAACATCAAGAGCGAGAATGTTACCAATCTGTTATCAAATATGATTTCAGAAATAGCAAATTCTGTAATGGTTGTGGAGAATAGTATATTCTTCAACGAGCGTTTTTTAAATTTTTTTCCGTTTTTTTATTTCTGTTTTTTTTTTTTTCGTTTTTTGTTCCCTAGATTCTCAAAGAACATGCACAGAAGGCCATCTCGACAGCCCTCCGCAGTCGCAAGTATATTTCGGTTGGCTTTAATGAACTATTTATTAGTATTGGAAAGAACTGTTATACTTTTCTGAGTGTAAATTTGTCATATGTTAATATCTGACTCTTTTGTACCCAACACTTGAGGTGTACCAAGCTCTTTCGGGTATTTATTATTTATAGTAGTAATCGTCTTAAGCAGTACGCGCACTGAATCCGCTCGACTCGGATCGGCACGACGGTTACCCACGCACTGATTCGACTAGCAACAAGTTCTCTCTGCCGTAGTCGAATCGAGTCGAGTCGAGTCGAACGGTCTCTGCCGTTCCGATCTGAATGAGTGCGCGGAAGTATATTGAAATAGGAACAATGCAAAATGTTCGCCAATGCCGTGCCGATCCACTCGACTCGGATCGACACGAAACGGGTCGGATCGGCACGACGGTTACCCGCGCACTGATTCGACTAGCAACTAGTTCTCTCGGCCGTAGTCGAGTCGAGTCGAACGGTCTCTGCCGTTTCGATCTGAATGAGTGCGCGGAGGTATATAGAAATAAGAACAATGCAAAACGTTCAACAATGCCGTGCCGTGCCGATCCGAGTCGAACGAATTCAGTGCGCGTTCTGCTTCACACTTTGTTGAAAGAAACGTCTTGATCAATTGCTATAGTGTTTCTCAACATTATTAATTGCTCTTATATAGTTTGAGCTATTCTCAAATAATAGCTAACCCCCTCACACAACCTAAAATTTTGTATTTATCGCCTTTGCTGTTTGCAAGTATGCGCATATTTTCAACTAGCTACTATGAAAAGTGTAAAAAGTGACAAAAGAAGTTAATTCAGTGCAACGTTTGTAACTTGTTGAATCGTAGCATTTGAATACTGTTTAAATTAGACATTTACGTTTAATAAAGAAGAAAATATTCCAAATACTTGAAATTCCTTGAGAGTTAAAAATTCTAGCTTAAGTAAAAGACAAACAATTACTTCTGCGGAAAATTGAAGGTTTCAAAAACCGGAATCCCACACGGTATATAGGAAAGATAATTGGAATAAAAAGAGTCAA
Source organism: Chrysolina haemoptera (assembly GCA_958298965.1). Taxonomy (NCBI): domain Eukaryota; kingdom Metazoa; phylum Arthropoda; class Insecta; order Coleoptera; family Chrysomelidae; genus Chrysolina; species Chrysolina haemoptera. Next base: position 16,547,157 of record OY282602.1, on the reverse strand, counting down.
CAAATTTTTTTTGTGATTTGTGTTTCATATTTCTAGGTCACTAATTATTAAAGCAAATGGCCCCTTTATAACCGTTATCGTTTATTTCTTACATTAAAAAGGGTTAAATTTGCATTTTACTGCATAAAACATGACTTCACATATTATATTCTTGGTATTTTTAGAATCTGTCGAACTGAAATTTGGGAACTGCTTAGCATCCATCTATATATCTACTGTATTTCTACTAATCTTTTTGGTGACCAATGAATATACTCTTATTTCAAACTTATTGAACTGTTTGATTCTTTATATAAATTCTCTTGAAATGAATTTGTTTGCATTAATACATTCCAACTCTCTACCCTAGAGAACACCTACTTGTGAAAAATGCTCCTTTTGACTCAAGAACATAATTTCTTGGCGAAAGTCAGGAGGAAGCAGCACGTGGCACAGTCAACCAATGAGCTTTACTCTAGCGGGTGCACGCGAAACCCCGCTACCGGAACAGAGCGAACCCACGCGAAAGCGCGCACTGCGACTGCCGACTGGGACCTCTATCCTGTTTGCTGTTACCCGCGTTTGATTTGGAGGTTGTGTTTGAATCATAATTTAAGTTGTTTGTATTTGTCACAGTGGCTATGTACAAATGTGCTGCTACGGAAGTGCAATATGGAGGTCCAATTATTTCCACACGATTTGAATTTAGGTCATTTATGGACCAGTTGTGAAGGTAGGTTGAAAATATTTTTGTTTTCAACAGGTGTGTGATAATGGCGAATGACGCTGTCGTTTCTATATTCGATCGCATTTCTATGAGTCACCGAGTAGGTACCTACGTTGATTATATAGTTTCTGTAATAAAAATATTACAAAACTATTCTCATATATAACCATTATACCTCTATTGTTCGCAGTTGTTCTCTGTTTGTTGAACTGTACCATATGAACACGGCTTCCATGGCATATTTGTACTGAACCTTCTAATGCAGATAATATTGATTAAAAAATATATTGCATTATAAAGAAGAATATTGTTCGTTATTGAAGTTGAAATATTCTTGCTTCAACCAACTCACACCAGCGAACAAAGAAAGTATTCACAATAGTGTTCATTATCAATGTTGAAATATTCTTGCACCAAACAACTCCCATTATTCAGTGAAGAAAGTGTTCATATGTCTCAAAACGGTTTCCGTTCAAGTGGTCAAGAGGATTCCGTCAAAAAATCAAACTGATATTTGGTTGGACCTATTCAAGAATACAATCGACTTGAATCAATGCAATTATGCATTGATGCAAAAAATCCTTTTTATCAGTGGCGACTGTGAAGAAAAGATTGCGTTCTCTTTCGGATGAAAATTTTATTATTGCCATTCTCAAAAATCAATATAAGCAAATGAAATTTATATGGATTTGCTATGATTAGGTTCAACACCATTTTTAAGTATTTGGTGCCCCAAAAAATCATTTATTTTTTTGACGTATCGTCATTCTCTCAAATTAAGTTTCAAAATAACTGTCAGCACCGAAGTTACAAGTCTCTTGATATTTCAGTGTGATAATAATATGAAGCATCAAAAAGAGAAAAAAATTGCAACTCTTCCTTTGGCAATAAAATCATCTACTAAAGACAATAGATCATGTCGCCTTTTATGGGTAGCATTATAAAGGTTCGTTTGCAACCACGCGCACATGTTTATTTACTAATTCAAGTTCAAACAGTTGATTGGTTGACTCTAGCAATTATTTAATTTCTTTCCATTTCCATGTTATTTGATAGTTTACTTGTCTAATATGACATTAATAATGACAGTCATAACTGTCATGTATTGGATAAATAACTATTATGGTACTAGTGTGTTATGTTGTAAATAAGTCACGCGAGAAAGATTCATACCACGAGGCCGTCAGGTCCTGAACTTTCCTGAGCTGCACAACTTAACATTCAAATATGAGAATCTTTCCATCTGTTTTCAATATTCACTCTGGATTTAAATTCAAATGACGGCATCCATAAATTACAATTTGCGATTATTCCATTCATATCTGATGTTATCTATCAGACATCAAGTAACAGTAATATCTAATTTACATCTATCTATACACAGATGTATGGATTACTTCAGAGCAGAATACGCTAAACATAGTTCCAGTTATGTTCGCCTGTCACTTCCAGTCTACATCCTAATCTGAATATACAGTGCGGTCCATAGGTATGGAATAAATTCATTTATCCAACACATGACAGTTATGACTGTCGTTATTAATGTCATTTTAGAGAAGTAAACTATCAAAGAACACACTAGTGAGTTATAATCCATAAGTCACTAGTGAGTTATGTCACAGAAATTCAAGGAATGCTGCTGAGTTATATGCTCAGAGATATCCCAATCGGCAACATCCATCCCATCAGTATTTTCCGTATGTTGAGAATCGTTTTAGGCAAGAGGGAAATCGAGAGGCAGAACAGAGGTTTATCATAAATGAGGAGACTGAGATTAACGTTCTTGCTATGGTTGAGGTTGACAAAACGGTTTCTTTAAGAGAAATTAGACGAGAAATGCAGATAAGTCACGAATCAGCGAGAAAAATATTGAAAAAGGACGGATATCGAGCATTTAAAAATGAGTTACATCAACATTTGTATGCTGACGATGGCGATAGACGAGTAGTGTTTTGTGATTGGCTGCTTCAAAATCATAGAGTTAACCCAAATTGTATCAACTTTATTCTATTTTCCGACGAATCACGATTTACAAATAATGTCTGGGCTGGTATCGTTGGAAACAGAATAATTGGACCAATATTATTTCAAGGTCAGTTAACAGGGACTAGGTACTTAGGTTTTCCTCAAAATGAAATCGAGCATCATCTTAATAATCTACCTTTAGCAGTTTTACGACAAATTTACTTCCAACAAGATGGAGCACCCCCTCATAATACCAGATACGTTCTTGATGACTCAATAGAACATTTCAATAATCAAGTTATTGCAACCAGTACGGTGCCCTGCCCGCTCACCGGATCTGACTGTGCTAGATTTCTTCATTTGGGGATATGTTAAAGAAAGGGTCTACTATGCAATAGCCCCAGCCACTCTCGAAATCTTAGAAGAAAGGGGTGTTGAGAGAAACAATTAAACGAGCTGAAATGTGTCTTCAACAAGGAGGAATGCACTTTGAAAATTTACTATAGTGAAAATTTTGAGAAATTAGGATATTGAAAAAAATGTAAGTGCATCGCTGAAATTCTTGTTAATTTTGTTAAATTTGTTGATCCAATCGCAAATAAATTAGTATCGTTAGATTCGTCAAAATATCCTTTTTTCGGAAAGTACTTGTCAAAAAATGGTCGCCATTTGAAAAATAATAGTTAGACACGAAAATGTAATTTTGCCAACTTGTCTTATTCATATCTATCATACTTTATTACTAAAACTTCGCGATTGTAATATTCTGATATCACCTGAGGTCCTTAGATTAGTTTACTTCCGATCATGGCCACCTAGATGTAATTTCAAAAGTGACTCCAAAAAAATTAATTAGACATAAAAACTTTCGAAAATGTCACATTCTGATCTAGAATTGTCTCAGAAATCCAAAAATGTTGCAATATACAGAGTGTTCCATTTAAAAATTTAGAACCGGAGCCATTTTCGGTGAAACCGGAAGTGACCGAAAAGTGAAAAATATGTGAAAACTCTCCTCTTCACATACCATTTACCTATACCAAATCTCATTTTGATACACCTAATGGTCTAGAAGTTATGACTTGTCTAATAGATTCGTTGACACCCGGTATACTTCCTAAACATTATGTTGCATTATTTCCTTCATTCGACTTAAAGTATCATCATTTTACATATTCAGAATAAATTTTCTCAGTATTGCTGAATAGAGAATGAAAATCCCTTTAGAACAAGGTGCCACACTACCCCCCTTCTCATGTAAAATTTTTGAGGGGATGCTCATAATTCAGAGGGGGTGCAAGAAGGGAGTAATATTTTCATACTGTAAATTGTCAAATTGACAATAAAAATTGACCTGTTTCAGGATTTTTTGATAAAATACATAATAACGCTAAAAATTAATGTATTACTTCAGATTTGTGCATGGGAAACCAAGTGGGAAACCATTGGGAGTTATTTATTTTTACAGACAATTTCACGTGATGGCCGGGAATTTTATCACAATAGATTTTATTTAAAATTGTGGCCATCCTCATAAGATTTATTGTTATGAGCATATTGAAAACGAAAGTAATTACAACCACAAATGTTTACCTAACCACAACGAACTAATAGTCATTATATCTGAATTATTGTTCAACGATAGTACCTTGTTTGTGGTCGTAAAAGAAATTTCGAATGCGAATGCAAAGTTCAGTTGAGATGTCGATTCCCATTCAGAGACCGCAAACTGTTAAGAAACAACAGGAAAAACTCCAACTCGTCAGGGCATTGAAGCGAGCGTTATCTAATGAGGACGAATCCCTCACGGTTGTATTCGCCAGATATCCTGAACATCAGAGGAAAAATTATTCGAAGGACTGTAAGGGCCAGTAATGCTTGTTCCGTTTTATATTATATCATCCTACTTCGTACTAATATTATAAATGTGAGAGTTTCTATATGTTTGGATGTTTGTTACTCAATCATATAAAAACCGCTGAATGAGTTTGGATGAAATTTGACATACGGATAGGTTATAGAATACTTTTTATCCCGGTATATGACATAGCTTTACGACTGTTATCAGTAGTAATAACCCAATAACATTGATAATTATAGCAGATTCCGAAAACTTGTATTGCTTTTTTCCTCTGTGTCGATACATTCTAAGGATTTAAAATATTATCTATAATAGTTGGTTCCAGATTCCAAGTAAAAATGAGAAATTCTGATCAATATTAATTTTTTATCAATTAATCGCTTAAATGGCCCCTTATTATATAGTGTTAAAGTTTGTCTTTCAGCCGCAGATGTATCCACAACCAATTTCATAAATATCCTATTCTTATTTACGAACAAAAATCAAAACTATTGAACCATACGTCAGGAGCATGTGATACGAGTAAAAAATAATACGGGAGTTACTTTATATTTTTCACTTTTGTAGTTATACGCTCGACGCATTTTGTGATTTACTATATTTACTACGAAATATATACAGGGTGGCCCAGCGAAAACGAAACAAGGTCGATATTTCATATTTCTCGTACGCAGAAAAACAAACGCTCGGACCCGTCGATTTTTATTGCGAGGGGGGCATCTTTGGCGCATATTCTCAACTTTGTCACTTCAAGCCCCTCGGAGGAGTTAGCTCCAACACTTAATTCTTTAATGGGAGTAGGATTCATGTGATACCGAATATGCGCAAAAGATGTCCCCCTTGCATTAAAAATCGACGGGTCCAAGCGTTTTTTTTTCCTGCGAACGATAAATATGAAATATCGGCCTTGTTTTGTTTTCGTTAGGCCACCCTGTATGTTTAATTACTTTAAAAATATACTACCTTTCTTACCCTTGTAACAATCAAATATTGTTTTTAACATCTAAAAGTGTATTCATTGAATTTTGAGAAAAACGAGAAAAACCGCCGCAATGCTTGTTAAAGGTAGTTTTCGGTACGTATATTCTAAATATATCCAAACTTTATAATATTTTTTTTTTCTAATTATGCTAATATCAATGGATAACTATTGTTGTTAAAAAAATTAATTCCGTCAACCAGCTGCACCCTCACAAGCAACCCTTAGAAGTCCTGGAGAGACTTGTGCGAATAAGAGAAGATGCAGTCCTCACCTTTTAACGTGTGATGCCATGCACTTGCACATTCTGTAATTTTGCAAATAAGAATTTTGTGCTAAATAAAACTTATTGCAAATAATGATACTTTTTTCAGGCATTCTGTAGCAGTAATGCTGCCCATGTCAATCAAGCGGAGAGGATATTGAGAGAAAATTTTGATTCTTGACATGATTTTTTAGGTTTATGACCTTCCACAATCTGAAAATGAAAAAATGTTAATCCAAAGAAATCTGTACAAGTGTAGAAGGGCCAATTAATTAATTTGCCCGATAAGTTACTGCGTTTTGATAAAAAAATCAACATCTCGAGTCAACACAACTGTTTATAGAAAGAAAACACATACCAATAGATATCTCCATTATAACTCAAATCACCACACCAGCGTAAAAAAGGAAATTATCAAATGTCTTTACAACAAGGCACAAATGGTTTGCAATTCAACAAAACATCTGAAGGAAGAATTGAATTTTATAGAGAAAATGCTTATCCAAATGAATTCGTGGAAAAAACCATTAATGAAATTGAAAATAGTACTACACTTTACAATCGAACAACACAACACACAGATATGCGACATCTCCATACACATCCAACAAACAACATTATACCTTATGTCCCTGGACTGTCTGAAAAGATAAAACGGTTTGGCCATAGGTATGATGTAAGAACAACATTTAAAACAACCAATACATTGAGATCAATACTAACACATACAAAACCCAAAAACGCTGGTGAATGTTCAAAAAATTGTGTTTACAACATACCTTGTTCGTGTGGTAAGAGTTATATAGGTGAAACATCAAGACCATTGATTGTGCGCCAGGAAGAACATAAAAGTTACATCAGAAATCGAAAAAATAACAGGTTCGAAAATATCCGAACATACTGTAACATCTGATGGCGATCATATGATGGAATGGAATAATACCAAAATTTTATTGAGATAATCAAATCAAGAAAAAAGAAAGTTAAAGGAAACTGCGTGCATTCTTTTATCGAACAACTGCTTTTCAACCAATTCCATCGAAATGGACTGCACCTGGTTACCTCTCCTCAGAGATGAAATAAGAACTAATAGAATGGTGATTGATTGATACCGAACACCCTATGTATCAAGATACCAAATGTCAATCAAAAGAATGTATGACAGATTTCAGTTGAGTCTGCATGTCAAAGAAAGATCTTATTTCCAAAACCGCAATTCAAATTCAGTTTCTTCAGCCTCTTTCCAAGAAGTTTTGATAACGGAGGCAGATACAGCCTCCGAAACGTCATCTATTTTCAAAAAAAGAGAAGTATTTTTTGTTAATTCGATCTCATTTTTTCAGATAGGCAAATTCAGTGTAGGGTACGTTACTGACAAAAATTAATTTTTTTCAAGGCAGCAGTCTTGTGAACGGAGAGGATATTTCTCAAATATACAAACAATTCATAATAAACTTGTTTACATGTTCTAAGACTTGCTAGAAAATGAATGTGTACCTATTTTAATACCATCAGGGCCCTGAACCCGAGCCTGAACTGAACCTTCCTGATACGCACAACAAAAAATTCATCAAATATGAGAAACTCTCCGTTTGTTTTCGATATTCACGCTGGATTCAAATTCAAATACGGCATCCATAAATTACAATTTTCGATTATTCCATTCATATCTGATGTCATTCTATCAGACATCAAGTTATATACAGTAACATCGAATTTACATCTATATACAGATGTATGGATTCAAAATCTCATTGACTGTAGAGCGGAATACGCTTAACACAGTTCCAATTATGTTCGCCTGTCACTTCCAGTCTACAACCTAATCTGAATATTATAAAAATAAAACTTCATGCAAAAACATTTGGGATTTATTTATTTATACAGAAAATTCCACTTGATAAAAAATACCGGTGTGTACTTGGCAGTTAATTTTCACCAGTTACTTTCGATCCAGCAGTGAATCCACCAGTGGCGTCAGTAAAAATATAGTTTTCAATGGTTTGTGAAGGTACTCATTCAGAATAAGTAGTTTTCACAGAATGCGCGGTTTGCATCAATTTCATACATTTGCAAAGGGTGTGAAGGGTTAAAATCAACCCTCCGAAAAAAATAAAATTGATTAAAATTGCAAATTAAATTAAATTGCAAACCAATGAAATTGATACACGTTAATTTCATGAATAAAAACGTGTTCTGTGAATTTCATGTTGGCAGTTTTTTTCTGAAGGATTTTCTTTATTTTATGTCATTCGGGGGTTGATTTTAGCCCTTCATTCCCTTTGTGAATTGATGAAATTTATAGGGCACGCTCATTTCGTGATTATAAACGTGTTCTGTTAATTTCCTGTTGGCAGGTTTTTTTCGGAGGGTTGATTTTAACCTTTCATACCCCTCGCAAATGGATGAAATTGATATAGGACGCGCATTATGTGAAAACTACTCATTCTGAATGAGTATTTTCCCAGTAGTCAAAATTTTATCCGGACCATTGCAAACTATATTTTTACCGACGCCACTGGTAGATTCACTGCTGGATCGAAAGTTACTGTTGAAAATTAACTGCCAAGTTCACACCGGTAAAAAAAATGTTGTTAGGAATTTTATTATTACAGGGTTTATTTAAACTTGTGACTTGTGGCCATCCTCATAGGATTCATTGTTATGAACATATTCAAAATGTAAGTAATTACAACGACAAATGTTGACCACAACGAACTAATAGTCATTATATCTGAATTATTGTTCAACGAAAGTACCTTGTTTGTGGTGGTGAAAGAAATTTTGAGTGCGAATGCAAAGTATACCTAACTCAAACAAATCAGCGCATTGATGCGAACGTTTTCCGATGAGGACGAATCTGCACGGTTGTATTCATCAGAAGCTTTTATTAATCCAGTAACGACAGACAAACTCGAGCTAAAATTAAAGAATATATTGTAGCACTCTGAAACTCGGCACATGACATCTAGACATCATGTATTAGTAGGAAAAAAAATGTTTACCAAAAATCAGGTGTGGAACCTAAAAAATGTTCACTTATAATCTCCCTAGTGCTTGAATTATTGCCGGAAATTTTTCGAGTACATGATTTTCTTAAAAAATGCATGTACGAGATAAATTTCCAGCAATTAATTCAAGCACGCGGGGGATTCGGTAAGAAAATTTCACACCAAAATATATTAAATTAATGGTTAATTCAACTGACTTGTAGATTATTCTGAGAGAAAACAAGTTGTAACATCAGTGGGCCATGAATGGTTTTTGTTGATATAATGACAGTTACGCGTTAGTATTAGTGGCGGTGTTTGTATGTGAGAAAGGAAAATTCATTTTGCGACATTTTCAACCTAAAATTACATTGCACATCACGCAGAACTAAAATAGTTTTGACTGGTCCATGCGGATTGTGGGAAGTGATGTGGAAAGGAATTCTTGCAAATTTCAGCCGAGTATTCACGAAAAGATAAGTTGAATAAAATTGTTTCAAATATTAAGTTCATCAAGTCAAGCATAGATAGATTTGATTGATATACATTTTTTATTCATCGTTGAAATGCAAGTTCTTAAAATATGTTCAGACACATTCGAAATATTTAGTGAATATATAATTATGAAATATTATCTCCTTGCATATGAAAAATAACATTCCATTTGTACATAAAAGCAAAATGTTAACTATCACATGTCAAATATTTGACAGAAAAATTTCCACTTATTAATTTCGCCCAGGGTACCCAGGAGGATAAAAATTTCCGGAAATTTTTTGGGTTGCCATGGCAACTAAATAAAAACCAATTTTTTGATTGGCTGAGAAAGTGAGGTGTGAAATTTTCCATTTAATTTTGATATTTCAGAAAATATAAAATTTATCAAAAAACGATTTCGATAGGTTGAGAGATAATTCAATTCTCCACAAGAATGATTTTCAGTAATATCTTATGAAATACATTCGTTTTCTCAGAAAACGTAGTTTATCCATCACATTTCAGGCTCGCACTAACCGCCACTGCAAGTTCAGGCAAGGCCAAAAATAAATTAGATTTGTCATAACTTTGTTAAAAATTATAGTAGAAGGAAACGAAAAAGTGTATATCGTTCTTGAAGACTTCTACTTCCTCATGCAAATATAACATGTGAGTATCTGAGTACCTAAAACGTGTTTTGTCCCACTTCACGCATAACCCTTCTCCGATATTTACGGAGGATCCGAAAGTCATGGATATTTTAGTTGATATGGAATAATTAAACTGAAGTAGAAATCAGTACCCTCTTTGACCTTATGCAACGATTTTAGACTAGTGAGACACGTCTCACTTGACATGCCAAAGAAAAAACTGGGTTTTACTCCTGCCTCAGTTTTCAACTCACCCATAATTCCGGCAATTTCTTCAGTAAATGTTGAAAATAATCGCTCATACACATCCTACATGAAAAATGAAGTATGTGATTTCAAGCTTGAGGTTTGCACTTCACAATAGTGTTATTAAACATATATACGCAGGGTATTATTAAGCGATTAATTTCAACATTTACTGAAGAGAATGCCGGTTTTATAGGTGAGTTGAAAATGAGGCAGGAGTACTACTACATGTATACTACTGTCACACTACTTTGAAATTGTTGCATATAGTCCAAAGAGGGTATGGTTTGCTGCTTCAGTATAATAATTCCTAATTCACTAAATTATTCATGATTTTCGGATCATCTGCCAACACCTCCGTGAAATGCGACAAAATACATTTTAGGTACTCAAATACTCGCATATTATATTTGCATGATAAGGTAGGAGTCTTCAGAAACGATATGAACTTTTCCTTTTCCTTCTCCGGTCATTTTTAGCAGAGTTATGACCATTCAAATATTCGGCTCCGCCAGAACTTTCAGGACTGTAACGACAGTAATACTTGTTCCGTTTTATATCATCATACAGGGTGGCCCATCGAAAACGTACCGCAAGGCATTACAGGCGGGGAAAGAACTTTTCGATAAAATTCGAAAACAGGTCAAGTTTGTTTGTCAGGGGGACATATTTTGACATAACAATCATAGTAAAACCTTCAACCCCCTAAGTAGGGGTGTCACCCCAACATTTTTTTCAAATGGGAAGGGGGGTTAAGCGATACCTCTTTAGAAGAGGCTTGTCATTCCCTACACAGTGCTGCTTACATTTTCAAAATCGATCCACTCTTTCAGAAAATATGGAGCGTTGAAACTCCAACGATAATGTGTGACGAAAAATCGAACGAAAAAGGCAAAAATTGATTCAATTGTACTTCAAAACTCATTTATTAGTCAAGTAAATGTTCGAATTGCTGTCCGTCAACCTGCATACAGTGGTATAAGTTATTTTCAAACCGTTGTCGTACATTCTGAAGTATTTGGGGTGTCACTTACATACGTTAATGATTCTTCGTTGCAACTGTTCTGATGTGTCTGGTGGTGTTTTGTAAACAAGGCTTTTGATGTGTCCCCACAAAAAAATATAAAGGACTTAAGTCGGGTGACCGAGGTGGCCATTCTATTGGGCCCCGTTCCTAACCATCGTCCTGGAAATGTGTCCTGTAAATAATTGCGCACATTTTGGGAATAATGAGGAGGAGCTCCGTCTTGTTGGAAAATCAGTTCCTGTTCATATGGTATGCGGGATCGTTCTCAATGATATTTGTTAGAGCTGGGTCGATGGCATTTTGTAGTAAATCCAAGTACATATCGCCTGTTAAATTTCCAGGAAGGAAAAAAGGTACTACAATGGAATTTCCAAAAATACCAGCCCACACATTTAACTTCTGGGGGTGTCTCGTGGAAAATCCTTGGATTGGTGTCAGCCCAGTACCGGAAATTGTGGCGATTCACTAAACCATGGAGGAAAAAGGAACACTCGTCCAAAAAACACATATTGAATAGAAAATTACCATTGTGTAACGCTCGCTCACTCATAATGTCGCAAAATTGCAAGCGAAGATCAAAGTCGTCTTCATTCAGTTCGTGCACTAAGCGAATTTTGTAAGGATGGAATTTGTATTTTTTCAATACCCGTTGGACACTGGTACGAGACACACCCGTCGCAATGGCCAATTGTCTTGTACTTAGCGAACTATCAACTGCAACTTGCCCCAATACTGCTATCTCCGTATGTTCATTTAGTACTGGATTTTCAAGCTCTCTCTTTTTGTTATGAAGTGAACCTGTTTCGCGAAATTTTTTCACCAAGTCGCGAACAATTTTTCTAGAGGCATGTTGTCAGGATGCCGTTGGTTAAACAACTCTGCGACCCGATTTACACATTTATCGTTTTTGAAAAAAAGCTCAAAGATTTCCACTATGTCTGCAATTGAATACTTACACCATAATAGTCAACAATTCGTAAACACTTCAACCACGACAGGTATCTAGCAACTACTTGACCTAATTCAAACGTGAAGAAATGAATCCTATTCATTTTTTACTCTCTAAAATGAGCCTAAAAAAATCTGTGCATCGGCAAAAACAGCGAATTCATTTGAAGGAACTTATTTTTGTATTTTTCGTCCCACATGATGGTTGGAGTTTCAACACTCCATATTTTCTGAAAGAGTAGATCGATTTGAAAAATCTAAGCAGCACTGTATATAGCATGACAAGCCCCTTCTAAAGAGGTATCGCTTGACCCTCCTTCCCATTTGAAAAAAAAATTGGGGTGACACCCCTACTTAGGGGGTTGAAGGTTTTACTATGCTTGTTACGTCAAAATGTGTCTCCCTGTCAAACAAACTTGACCTGTTTTCGGATTTCATCAAAATGTTCTTTCCCAGCCTGTAATGCCTTGTGGTACGTTTTCGATGGGCCACCCTGTATACTCCGTACTAATATTATAAATCTGAAAGTTTGAATGTTTCCATGTTTGATACTCAATCACGTCAAAATGCTGAAGCAACTTGAATGAAATTTGGCACACAGATGGGTTATAACCTGGATTAATACATTATCCCGGTAAATATCATTGCTTAAAGATCCTTTTATGTTAAAACTAGCTCCTGTCGTCGATATCGCCAATAAGTCCGTCAATAAAATTAGAAAGAAAATATTGAAAGGGTACTTACGTACATTAAAACTTACTCCACAATTACATACACACAATTACAATTGATACATCCAAAGGTCAAACGCTGAAAGTGCAGGAATTCATTTGGGTCCTTCTTGGATAGATACGGGCTACATTTACCAGATGTTGCATATTTTCCGTAGAATTTCGGAACAGAAGATTTGTACACACCCTTGAACCGAGGAATGAAACAACTGGTTTTTTCTCTGTTTTCACAGCACGTTAACAGAACCTCAAATTATCTAACTGTCTGATGTTTTTGTGTAAATACACGATTTAACCTTGCATAATTCGGAAGGAAGCAAGGACACCAACCGAGTACTGACAATGCCGGATATTAGCAGAAGTGGCCACACAACATCGTGGGGATTGACCTAGGACAGGTGCATAATTGCTTCGAGCAAGACCTTTGCATCCACTGGACGAAGCCTCTATTCAACCCAAAGTAATAGAGGGAGAGCTGGATAAGTGCGCCTATGGGAAGCAAGGTCCAAAAAAACAGAGAGAGAGAGAGACCTAGGACAGGTGAGTCACGGTATAACCCGCCTGCTGGAAGCCCAGAAATAGTTTCAATGTTTTTTTTTTATTTATTATTATATGTACGCGGCCCTGTTTGCTTTTGCTTCTCACATGGTCAGCTTTATTAACCCTTTGCGGTCCTTTGTCGGGACAACCCCGACACCAAAGTTTTAACGTTCAGGTCCGATATTAGGTAATCCCCGAAAGTATCACGGTCGAAGTCGCTACTTGTCTGTTTTAGGTTTTCCCCTGTTTTTTCCTCTGCATATATTGAATAAACTGTTTTTCATTTCCTTGATTATGACAATATAATTGGACCGCAAGGGGTTAATGTTGGTCATGAGTATAGAGTGGCCCAAAACTCACACGTACTGGCAAAAAATAATAAATCATACAATGTCGTCTCCAGAGGTAGTGACTTTATCAATATCGTACGGAATCGAGGACTGTTCAATATCGAGGTCAATCAACTGCAACTTTCATGTAAATGAATTAATAATCTTCATTCCGCCATCAAAACAACTTTTACTATATTGATGTGTTTCACCTAATTTGAATGTCTGTCGTTCCCCTCTTCTTCATGTGCAAAACTTATTTTGCTTCATTATTAATTACTCAAACTCGGATTTAACTTAATAGACAGAATAGTAATTTATTTATCAAGTGAGTAAAGTGATACTTTTTTTACGAGTAATTCCTACGAGTAAAAAAACACTTTATTCACGAGTTTCATACAGTATTTTTTCTACAACTGTTAAAAAAAATAACCAATTCATATTTTTTTGCAAATATGAAATGAATTTGGCATATTTTTATTGATTCATTATTCGAACAAAGTTCGAAGAGTATGCAGGAGAGTTGAGTTTCAAACAAATGAAACGAATAATTTCGACAGAGTCGAAATCCCTTTCTCTTCACACTATCCCGCAAAATGGAAATTTTGAAGCGAATGTTAAAATAACATATTCATCGAGGTCAATATTATTATTATTAATGTTGACTTGACTTTCGAAGTAACTTTTCATTTTCTTAGATTTGTATTCAAAATGAATAAGCAATCCTCGTGAAGCAATGAATACCTTTTTCTTTCTTTGAACTATTCAAGGAAATCTCATATTTGCACTATCCACGATTTTCGCCGTTCAATCCTCATCACTTTTCATTCCTACTTAAATTTATAGTTATCAAGAATTCGTTATCTGTTCATTTTCATTTCATAAATTAATTATCGAGTTAATGATTGTTGTCAACTAGTTTCTGACGGCCAAACAGCCATAAGCTACCTTGGATTACCTAGTGTAGATTATAGGTCCAATAGTTCCTTAAAAGTATATGCTATTATTTTGAATATATTCGCCGCGATAGTTTGGAATTTTGATAATACTTATTTAATAGTATAAGAATGCTAAGAATATTATTGGTGAAACATTTGTATATCAGATATTTATAGGTTATTAGTTGCCAAAGAAAATGAGAACTGACTTTATACCAGGATTTCGTTATTATTCGGATCTGTCACTGTTGTTGCATGAAACTGTCGGTTGCCTAGCAACAGCCGTTAAAAAAGTGCACTTTTTTTACGCTTTTTGTAATACTTTACGCACACAAACCACACTTTTTTTTGACAGTTGTAGAAAAAGACATTTATTTCTCAGGAAACCGCATTATAAGTATCTACATTTCAATCATGAAATTAGTGGAAGTGATTATTGCAGGTGAAACACATTAAAAATTAATGTTGTTAACCTTGGTCCTTTTAACCAATGAGTTCGGTATTATTCCTATGTATACCGGGTCTTTTCGATTAATATTGTAGCTGAGGGCTAGCATGAGAACTTGCTCTTTGTTTCGAGTGTCATAGGTGTGAATATCTGTAAATTTCGTGTAGCTTTGTTTTCGTTTGCATAGTGTTGTTTTCGTTTGCATAGTGTTATTATATATTATTAGACAAGATTGTTATCACAGCAAGACAACTTTCACTGCAAAATATATCTCAATTTTGTAGAAGGCTTGATATCTGCATTGCTTTATTGGCAGGAGATGATGTGGCAGAAACATCTACTGCCGATAGATTTCAAGCCTTCTACAAAATTGAAATATATATTGCTGTGAAAGTTGTCTTGCTATGATAACAATCTTGCTACTGAGAAACAGAATCGACCCGAATATATGAAGAATAATCAGTGTATAGTATATTCTGTAACAAGGTTATAATAAAAATTCAATGCGAGTGCATGGAAAGTTCCGAGCATAACGAATTTTCATTATAACCGAGTAACAGACTGTGCTTCCTCCATAACCACAAACTTTACATATAATCAAATGGAAAGCCAACGAAAAATTAGTATGACATTTCCATTCACATCTTGTCACTATGATGCTAGTCAAGGCTAACGTAATTATTGCTACAATGTCAGAATCTCGGTCAGAATATTCATTCTTATAATTCTTGTGATTGAATGAAATACACGCAAAATGCATAAGACAGCAAGTGTTGTAGAATATCAAGAGCGAGAATGTTACCATTTTGTTATCAAATATGATTTCAGAATTGGCAAATACTGTAACGGTTGTTAAGAAAATAATTTCTAATTTGAATGCTGAATGATTCTGATCCCGATAATCCCAGAAGAGCTCGCAGAACCTTTTTACGGTTCCGGACTTTTTTACTGATATTGATATTGTCTTTGAAATTGAGCAGACTGGTGTCATCAGCGAAAAAGAAACTCTATACAAGTTCATTTTTTTATAGTCCTAATATTGATTTTTGGGAAACGTCACGTTCGTTGGAAATAACACATTAATAAATTACTACAACGAGCTTACAGCAGCCTAAAAACAATTTACGGTAACCGCCACTTATTACCCATCCATGCAAAGAAGTTATTGTGTGAAGCACTGATTCTTTCAGTATTTAATTATGCCGATTCTGTCTATGGCCCAAATTTAACTACTCTTTATAAGAGAAGGAAGATTCAAAAAGTGCAAAACTCGTGCCTTCGTTTAATTTATGGCATCAGAAGACGGCAAAGGATTTCTCACAAACTTCATGAAATTGGATGGCTTAATATGGACAACAGACGAACATATCACACGGTTTTTCTATTTCGGAAAATTATTAGGAAAAAATTACCCCCCTACCTATATAATAAAATAACATATCGTACAGACGTGCATAACCTGAATATCAGAAATAAGGGGCTATTAACTATCCCACCCTTCAGAACTGAATATTTTAGACGATCTTTTACCTACACAATCTACTCGCTATGCAATCCGGTTCTGAAAACAAAAACAGCTCACAATTTCAAAATGCACTACAAAAAACATCTCTTAGACCAACAAAAATGAATTATCGAGTGAAAGTTGTCCTCGTTATATACTCCAAAACTTCTATGTTAAAATTCTGGATGTGAATAATTAAATGCACAGACTTGTTGAGGGTTAAGTGGAAGAGTATTTTTTGTTGTGTTAGCACATCAAAAAATAAACTTCACCCTTTATTTCCAAAAAACATTTTTCTTTGTATATATATTATATACCAATGTATTTTTTTTCTTGGGAATAATAAAGACGATTATTATTATTATTATTATTATTGTTATTATTAAGTAAGTTACTCTGTTTTGGTGTTTCTACATAAGATTTTATCCACTGATATGATGTCCCATGTAGCCCACAGTTCTGTAATTTTTCTAGTAGAATGTCACGATCAACACAATAATGCTTAATTAAAGAATTTAACTAATCATTTATTTCTCCTTTCACGATACTCGAAATTCAAAGTACCCTATCCCGCATAGATAGAAAATTGCATAATATAAATATTTTTATAGCCTACGGATCATTTTGTATAACGTTATCTGCTGTAATTTTTCTTTTGGTCGTACATTTTCACTAAGATGAGTATCTTAATAGGCGGTTACGTTCATCTTGAAATTTATTTATTTTTTATTAGGCCTGCACTCTTCATATCTTTCCATCTCAAGTTATTGGTTATGAACCTGTTCCTTGTATCTTCAGTGCATCTTCGATTTTGTATGAGAAACTATTGAGTGAGCCGGGAATTCAAATTTTAAATTATTTTTAATCCAGTATGATTGGGTTTTGAGAGGATCGATTGTAGCACCACCAAACTTGGTATGCTAGTAGTTGGAACCATGATGAACGCGAGAAAAAAATGTTTACCAAAATTCCAGGGGAGGGACATGTTTGCTGTAATCTTAGAAAATATATGATTTATCGGATAAACACCTCAACAAGGTGAAAAAAAAATTCAATTTTCCACAAAAATAATTCCTAGTAATTTCTTATGAAATGTGTTCGTTTTCTCAGAAAACGTGATTGAGCGCCGACATCAAATTTCAGGTTCACGCTTATCCGCTGCTGGAAGATCTGGCGGAGTAGAATATTTGATTGGTCATAACTCTGCTAAAAATGATCGGAGAAGGAAAAGCAAAAGTTCATATCGTTTCTGAAGACTCCTACCTTCTCATGAAAATATAATATGCGAGTATTTGAGTACCTAAAATGTGTTTTGTCGCACTTAACGGAGATGTTTGCGGATGATCCGAAAATCATGAATAATTTAGTAAATATGGAATTATTACACTGAAGCAGCAACTCATGCCCTCTTTGGACAATATGCAACAATTTTAAAGTAGTGTGACAGGTCCCACTTTTACATGCCAAAAAAAACATGTTTTACTCTTGCCTCATTTTCAACTCACCTATAAAATTGGCATTATCTTCACTAAATGTTGAAAATAATCGCTTATTCATATCCTGTGTATATATTTAAACATTTACTGAAGAAACTGCTGTGATTATGGGTGAGTTGAAAATTGAGGCAGGAATTAAACCCAGTTTTTTCATTGGCATGTATAAGTGAAACTCATCTTACTAGTTTAAAACGATTGCGTTTGGTCGAAAGAGGGTACTGATTTCTGCTTCAGTATAATTATTTCATATCAACTAAAATATCCATGACTTTCGAATCCTTCGTAAATATCGTAGATGGGTTATGTGAAGTGGGAAAAACACATTTTAGTTACTCAGATACTCACATATTATATTTGCATGGGAAAGTAGAAGTCTTCAGAAACGATATACACTTTTTCTTTTCCTTCTACCATAATTTTTAGCAAAGTTATGACAAATGAAATTTTCGGCCATGCCGGAAATTGCAGTGGCGGGTTAACGCGAGCCTGAAATTTGATATCGGAATTCAATCAGGTTTTCTGAGAAATTAAGGGCATTTTGTGAGAAAATTTGTAATTTTTTAAAATAAAACTTTGTTAGTTCCACCCCTGATTCTTTGGTAAACAATTTTTTTTCTAACAACACATGATGTCAAGGAGATGTCGAGTTTCAAAGTGCTAAGATTCATTCTTCACTTGTGGCTTATATTTGTCTGTGGTTACTGTCCTATTTTGTAATGCGTTGATTTTCAAAAAGTAACGGAACCGAACCAATATTCATTGGTAATAGTCACTGAATTCTTAAAGTTTCTCAAATATCTATAGAGTTGAGATAGTCAGAGAGAAGGTGAGGGAATTACAATAATCCTGCATGAATGCCTAATATATACAAGGTGTCCCAGAATAAAGGGAACAAACTCCGAGAATCCTTACTTGATATTAAGGCTGAAAGTTCCAATAAACATATACCCTAAAATGAGTATTAACCGAGTTACAAGGTGTTGAAAGTGACACAAAGAAATCTATTTTCCAGAATAACTCGATAACGGCTTAACTTTTCTTTATGAAATTTGGTATGTCACTTGACAGCATTCAGTTTCATATTTCAAAGCGAATCATGTGTTTGTAACTCTAAATAGGGGCGTACGGCAGGTACCCCTATTCGCCCCTACCCAACTTTCACGCCACTGGATTATTATCGATTTCCTATACAAAAAAGGAATACGTTTCTTTTCACAAATATCAACTATTTTCGAGATATTTGAAGTTGAATAAGTGCGTGCGTATCAAAATCTTTACTATTTCACATTGGTAACTATTTATAACATTATAACCAATATATTTCATACCTTGCAATGAGTATAGATTCAAATATTTCGAAAATTGTTGGCATTTACGAGGGATTTTGTTCACAAAAATTTCCCGATATTTAAAACTTACACAGCCACTAACAAAATAATCACTAATGAGTATCCGTATCACATACGCATCCACTTATTCAACTTCAAATATCTCGAAAACAGTTGTGAAACGGAACGTATTTCTTTTTGTAAAGAAAATATTGGGGATTAAGAAAAACAAGACGAAATCGATATTGATCCAGTGGCGTAAAAGTTGGGGAGGGGCGAGTAGGGGTACCCACCTGCCGTACGCCCCTGTTTAGAGTTACAAATACATTATATGCCTTGAAATATGAAACTGAATGCTGTTAAGTGATATACCAAATTTAATTGAGAAATGTTGAGCCGTTATGGAGTTATTCTGGAAAATATATTTTTTTGTGTCACTTTCAACACCCTGTAACTCGGTTAATACTCATTTTAGGGTATATCTTTATTGGAACTTTCAGCCTCGGAGTTTGTCCCCTTTATTCTGGGACACCCTGTATATATTGCGAATGATTGTGTATCAATACGAGCGCGAGGTAAAATACGACACGAGCCGTAGGCAAGTGTTGTACCTCTTGTGTGAGTGCAGTAGCGGCCCTAGGACGGTGCGACCGCACCGGGCGCCGTCATGAGGGGGGCGCCAAAACAGCCAAAATGCGACCGCCAAAAGTCGAACCCTGAGCCTCGCATCGAGACCGTAACCGTCTCGGCGCTGGTGCGAGCAAGGGAGATCCGAGACATACAGTTTAAAAAGTGAATTGACCATATTCACCGTCGCCATATTGTCATGCGACAATACCAACTTACCCAGGGTTCTCAACTAAGAATAACCAAATTTATTAATTATATAAGTCAGTAATATTTTAAAATGATATTCATTCAGGCAGTACAGTTATTAAAACATGTTTAGTAGAGTGGGAGTGAGTTAAGTATCAAGTTGATTTCATTTTTAGATGAAAAATGAGGGTTCGTGGACAAAAACGTTTCGGAATTTCCAAAAACATCAAAAGAAAATGATATTTTGAAATAAAAAGAGAAATTTACAGAAAGCAGTGTCAAGAATTCCACATTTTTGTTTACCGCATGTATAAAATATATAAAGTTCACGTTTCACTAAAGTTATAGTGCCAATGTTGTCATTATTGAAGCTTAGGTGAAAGCTGATACCGTTAGTGGTATATCTACCCATTTATCCTAAATTTTCTCTTCAGTTACATTTTTTCTGAAACTCAACAAAAAACGCACATGAAATATGCACCAAATAAAACATTCTTGATTTTCGCAGTTTTGTTACAGATACATTATATTTTAACCGTTGATAACAATGGAGAGTTGGTATTGTTGCATGACAATATGGCGACGGTAAATATGGTCAATTCTGAACCACTTAAGCTTCGTGATGGCGGTGGGGATCGAACCCGAGCCGCGGGTGAGAGTAAACGCTCTTAACTCATTCAATACATTTACTGGTTTTTCCGTCGACCGTTCATTTATGATGCATTTTAACGCACTCAAAATCGTTGATTAATGACCCCTGTTAATGAATGATTTTCTATTAATCAACGATTTGCTTATATGCAACCCAACATACATTGCTCTTATACATTTTATATTGGTTAGTACTATCTGTCATTATTTATTTGTCAATTTTCAAATAAAATTTCAGAAAATGTTCATTACACCAGTTGTCACTTAAAACCATATATGGTCCCGTGGCGTAACGGTAAAGTTCACGTGTCATGCAACACTAAGGTCGAGAGTTCAAAACCCATCGATGGTAAAAAATTTTTTTTTTTTATTTCAATTTGAAAATAAATAATAAAAAATTATACAAAACTACCACTAAGAAAAATTAAACTATCTTTGAGTAGAGTTAATATAAATAGGAAATAGTGATTGTTTTTTATCGTAACGTTAGATAAATAAACATTGAAAGTGAGATATCTCTATTTTCGAAAACTACTGTCGACGGAAATGTTTTGTAACAAACTCGTGAATTAAAATGGCGATTAACAATCTCAAACATTAACGCGCTCGCTCCGCTCACGCGTTAAATTATCTCGATTGTTAATCGCCCTTATTAATACACTTGTTCGTTAAATAACCATTAATTTATATGGGACAGTGCTATTTAACTTGGCAATATACTGTCCACACACAAACAACCATACTTAGTTCGTTGATAGTTCTGTTACACCTGGATATCACCCTAATGTGTACGGGTGTGAAGTTATCCACAACCACAAATGTATACTGAGAAAAAGTTAACTCGGTTGGTAAAATTTTTCTTTCTTACTAATGATGAATTGAGTGAATTTTTTCAATGGTTCCATAATATTTAGTAGTTTGATAACCATGGGAGAAGAGTATTAGGGTAATTTTTTACGCTATGAGAAAGGGTGAAATGGGGGTGATATTATTTAAATAAAAAAATTTAGTATTAAAAAGGCGTTGTAGAATATTTGTGTTGGCAGGTTTGTTTTTAGGAGTCTAGACTATGTATTTCTAGGTATAAGAATTCATTTGTAGCCCCGTCAAAGAGGGTGTGATGTGGGAGAGTTTGGCGAAATAATTAATTTTCTGGTAAAACGACATTGTAGAACTTTTTAGCTGTGGGTATATGAATTCATTTGTAGCCCCATCGGAAGGGTTTCGTGGTGAAGAGTTGTCGAAAAAAAAATCAATTCACTGGGAAAACGACATTGTAGAGTTTATTTAGATTGGATATTCTTTTTCGGGAGGTTGAAATACACAGCTGTGGGTATATGAAGGAGGTGTGGTGAGGAAGAGTTGTCGAATTTTTCTGGGAAATCCATACTGTAGAGTTTTTAAGATTAGATGGTCTCTTTCAGGAGTTTGAAATACATGCATACAAACTTTGTAGATTTGCCTATCATCCCTCATGTCATCAGATACATTCAGTAGTTTTTATAGATGTCCTCAAGCGACTGACATCAACAGGTTCCAATAAAGATCTATTCTTGCTATATTGTTCTATGGAATAAATGATCAAAGCCCCACAACTGAATGTATCCACTTGTTTGATGTGAGACTTAAATTCTACCTCCCAAGAGTTTTGATCTATGTAAATGGTGTCCAATAAATAAAGGTATCTTTCTAAAAAACTAAAAAGAATATTCAATCTAAAAAACTTTTTCGACCAACTCTCCTCCACTACACCCCCTCCGACGGGGCTAAAAATGAATTCATATACCCACAGCTATGCATTTCGACCTCCAGAAACAAAATATCCAATCCAAAAAACTCTACAACGTAATGTAAACACGCCTTCTGTTCATGCTCAAATCAGCGTCACACTATCCAAGCATTTGCTCGTTCGGTGCTCATTCGGTGCTCATGGGGAACGAATGCTCTAGTGAATACGCACCTTTTAATTTGTTTTTCTACGTTCATACAAAAAACAAAACTTTATTGAACTATATTTGGTGGAAAAACTGTTTCTTTATTGCACTCATCTGTCATTCTACTATAGCGTTCTGTCATCATGACAGACATAAACTTTCAAATCGACGCCAAATTTAGCCCATTTTCTGTAAGATTATATTACGTTTTAAATAGTTGCATGTTTCATCATACTTATTATATAATGGACTATGAAATTACTAGAAAATGCAATTTGTTAAAAATAAATTTTTTTCTTTCGAATATCATCTGAATCACACAAAATGTTTTTGAATTACTTTTAGCAGATAGATTTAAACAAACAATGTTTTCCTTACAGTTTAGTGCCACCTAAATGAAACATTTTCTGGTTTTTGCATGAACGTAGAAAAAATATTGTATGAAACTCGTGCAAAAATAGTTTATTGCACTCGACGTGAAATTGTCCAACGAGGCTATTTTTGCACTTGTTGCATAAATAACTATTGTTACTCTCCGGCACACCTTTGCAAACTTCGTTCGAATTTTATTCTATCATAAGCTACATTGAATCCAATGATAAGACCCGAGGGGGAAACAACTAGTAATTTTTTGTACACCTAATGGAAGTAATGTAGTAATTATCTATAATGAAAAATTGTAAAAAAGGTTTAGTGGGCAATGAAAGATAATTACCATTCAATCACGCAGATGCGTTGTATGCATATAATTTATCTCTTATGTATAAAAATAAGACTCAGAAAGAAAAGAACGACAACGAGAATAACATAATTGAAGGAGATTGGATGGTAACATATGGAGAACAGGAGACATTTTCATTTTAGTACCCTATGCCATAAAATAATTCTTGATAAGAAGCCTTTCTATATAAGTACATCGCAAAAATACGTATCGTTCAGATGTGCATAATGTGAATATAATAATTAGAAGTGCTAAAGTACAATCTCATATACCAATTGAACAATTAAAGTCGATTCTGGTAGTCACCATCAGCGACCTAGTTATTCTCAAAAAAATTATTGAACGGGTATTATAGACCGTCAGATAATGACAGATTTTGCTGCCTCATTTTCTCTTTTCTGGGATTTCAACCACTGAAAATTATGAGTGTTGAGATCAAAGAATTAAAATTTATAGCGATCGGACGTATGTTAGGCATATGGAATATTAATTTTTTTGTAACCAAACTATTTTTTTTTTCAATCTCTCGTCCATGGCATTAAAATGCCATGCCACACATCAACAGGTAGGAACAATCTAATGGTGAAAAACCAAAGCCATAAGGTTTACACATAACTTGAAGTGCAGAAATAAGTGCGCGATCTTGTAAGTGAATACTCGTTTGCTGATGTATTTTTTTGCTATTTCTCTCTATTTTAATATTTTTGACATGTTGACGGGAGTCCAAATTAATCTGAGAGAGGTTTCTTGCACATCTTAATCTCCTCTTCCTACCAGTATTTTTATTTTTGCGGCAGCGGGTCTCTTTCTGGGATTTTCACAGTCTGAGAAAATTCTTTATTTTAATTTTTTTCAGTCATATTGACGGGAGTCCAAAAGAATCTGAAAGATGTCTTATATACATCTCGATCTCCTCTTTCTAACAGTATTTTTAGTTTTGCGGAAGCGCGTATCTTTCTGGAATTTTCATGGTCTGAGAAAATTCTTATTTTCTGTTTTCAGCCATTTCGACCGGGAGTCCAAAGAAATCTGAAAGAGGTTTTTTGCACATCTCGATCTCCTCTTTATAGTCTGGAAAGATTCTTGTTGTAGCAGCGCGTCTGTTTCTAACATTTTTGTTGCCTGGAAAAACACTTTAATTTTTTTTGTCTTGTTGACGGGAGTCTAAAGAAATCTGAAATCCAAGCGCAATGCTTTCTAGAGTTTTCATAATATTTTTCTAAACACCATAGGTTTGGAATGGAATATTTTCTTTACCCTCTTCAAATGATTCATGATTAACATATATAACAGATTTTTACCGTGTCATCCTGATATATTCCGGCAATACGTATTTTGCTTTCAGTCAGAAAGTGTGTCTGGACATTTTTTATTGAAAACATATTCTCTCATGAGATCTGGCAACATTGCCTGTAAATAACGCTGTATCCCATACTCGACGGTCTAATCGTCAGAAACCGTGGCTGGAAAAGTGTGGCTTACTTCACATAAATGAAGAAAGAAGTTAAGTCAGCAAAAAATGACATTATCTGACGGTCTATTATGTAAGATTTGACTTTTAATTGTAAATCTGTAACGGCCTAGCGATCTAATTCTTGAGACAAAAGCTCGAGCCTGTATTCGAATCTGCAAGAAAATATTTTTTTTTATCGATGTGAATAATTTTACAGTATTTTGTAGTAGACTCAAGAACTTCAGTGTTATGCAAGGCATGTTATATGTAGCTTTTTCACGAGTCAACCGACCAAATTCATTGAAAGTACTCATTCGAGCTGAAAATCGTAGAAGAAACATAGTATGGAACGAGGTATGGAAGGAAATATTATCTTAAGATTGTTCAAAATAAAGTGTCGAACTGAGTGCATTCTTGTTTTTCTTATTCAAACGACTGCAGTTCATATGTAGGTAAGATTGCAATATATTCATATGTATAATGAGTATGTTATTCGTATCTAAATAATCTTCCAGAGATCACGATGCTCAAAACCGAAGCTAGGTCGCCCAGAGGTACTCAAGAATTACACAATCTTTGTTTTGGGTTAGTTGCAAGAATATTTTTTGATGGCCCCTAATGTACAACTGAAAATGAACTTCAATGCAATGAAGAATTAATTTAAATAAGGAATTTAATGAAAATTAATAGTTATTTAACGAACAAGTGTATTAATAAGGGCGATTAACAATCGAGATATTTTAACGCGTGAGCGGAGCGAGCGCGTTAATGTTTGAGATTGTTAATCGACATTTTAATTCACGAGTTTGTTACAAAACTTTTCCGTCGACAGAAGTTTTTAAAAATAGAGATATCTTATTTTCAACGTTTATTTATTTAACGTTACGATAAAAAACAATCACTATTTCCTATTTATATTAACTCTACTCAAAGATAGTTTAATTTTCCTCAGTGGTAGTTTTATTTTATTTTTTATTATTTATTTTCAAATTGAAATAAAGAAAAAAAAATACCCTCGGTGGGTTTTGAACTCTCGACCTCAGTATTGCAAGCCAGGTGCACTTTACCATTACGCCACGGGACCATATATGGTTTTGAGTACAACTGGTGTAATAAACATTTTCTAAAATTTTATTTGAAAATTGACAAATAAATAATGACAGATAGTACTAACCAATATAAAATGTATAAGAGCAATGTATGTTGGGTTGCATATAATCAAATCGTTGATTAATAGAAAATCATTCATTAACAGGGGTCATTAATCAACGATTTTGAGTGCGTTAAAATACATCATAAATGAACGGTCGACGGAAATAATAAATTAATGAAAATGTTATGATGTACACCAATGAAAGAGTTGTTTCCCCCTCGATAAGACCTTAAACAAACAGGTCTCATCGATACAAAGTACTCGAAACACATCTGATAAATACGTATCTATCTGTCACATACGAGATAACCTAATAAAAAATAGCCAATGTTTATAAATATGTTTGAATACTTCATTAAATGAAAACCTTAGAATTAGGTAACACTCCCAAGTTAATAGCTCTATGACAGATTAACTAAATTAGAAAAGGAATGTATCGAAAATTGATAGAGGTAACTGATCAAAAAATAACAGTCTTATTAGGCATACGTGATATAACACATTCGTTTGTGAAGAAAAAAAATCGCTCGCAACAATGAGACCTTTTTTTTATTATTAACAAGCTTTAATTAGCTTCACTTCATCTATGTATGCAACGGAATCTTTGAACTTTATTTTCACCCACTTCCCGAAGTCCGAATGATATGAAATTGGGCATATGTTCATAATTCCGGTGACAATGCCATATGACGTTTTTGTTATAGAAAAAACAAAATGGTGGCTTCAAGACGAAGGACGAGATTTGTGATAATGGCCCAAAATTGGTATGTAAAGGTTTTCGGGGTCAGAGCTTATGAGTTTTTTATCAAAATTTATAAATTCAAAATGGCGGCCACAAGATGATCATTATTGTATTGTATTGTTGTTTATTCATTATTATATGTATAATTAACAAAATTAACAAACATGAAACACGTTAAAACTTCAGCCAAATAATTTACGTTGATGAGACTATTTTGTTACACATTTCTCAACTATTTAGAAATTCATCAATGGAATAGCAGCACATGTCCAGTAAGTGTGATTTCACCCATACACTAAAGCCATTTTCTGTTTTGTTTCTCACTATCGGAGGTAGTTTATTGTATACCTAGTTTCGGTTCCCAATAATCGATTCCTTGTTGTGTCTTTTCCAGCCTATGAAACGGGATTCTGAGGTCGTTTCCAGATCTTGTAGGATAGGAGTGGCTTTGTGAGTTCATAGTCAATCGATCGAGGGGGAAACAACTCGTTCATTAGGTGTACATCATAATATTTTCATTACTTCATTACTCATTTTGTCTCGAGCATAAGACCGCTTAGACATTACAGATTTACGATTGAAAACGTTTACATGAATAATTTACGCTAATCAAAATATTCTAATTTTATATCATGCCCCTTTAATAATTTTTCAGAGAATAACCTGGCCCCTAAAACTTTTTTTATTATTTTTCATTAAAAGTAATTAGTAATTAGGTGTACAAAAAATGACTAGTTCAATTCTGACGTTGATTGCCTGCAAAAATGGTTCAGTGAAAACTTATTGTTTTTAAATGTTTCTAAAACGAAAGCAGTATCTTTTCATACTGCCCAAAATACTAACATGGTAGACATTAATATTAAAATATGCGGTGGTGAGGTAGAAATGTGTGACAGTATAAAATTTCTTGGGCTTTTTCTAGACAGCAATCTCAATTTCCGTCAGCACTGCGAAAATCTCATTAAAGTACTCAATAAGCAGTGTTACCTGCTAAGAAACCTGAAGAGAATTCCAGACAACTCTGGTCTTCTTTTATATTACCACGGGCAGATACAGTCAAGACTTAACTATGGGCTGATTGTATGGGGTAATTCTCCAGCTGCACACGGTGTTTTCATAACGCAAAAGAGAATTATCAGAGCTATTGCAAACGCATCACGAACAACATCGTGTAGAACATTGTTTAAAAATTAAATATTTTGCCCCTTTCAGGTCTCTGCATTCTGGAAGTTCTGTTGTATATTCATAGAAATAAAGAAGTTTTTAAACAAAACAAATCTCTTCATGATTATAACACCCGTATCAGAAATGATTTCCATATACCCAAATCACGTTTATCTCAATGTCATAAGTCGTTCGAGATTTTGGGTCTGAGACTATATAATGCACTTCTAGAGTTTTTTAAAAATATTACCAAGGAACAAGAATTCAAATATAAAATAAAACAGTTACTTTTTCAAATTAGCCCCTACACAATCGATGAGTTTTTTCTTACCAACATTAATAAAATGTTTTGTATTTTTTTCTTTGTACTAACTCAGATTGTTTTAATGCATTTTGTGTCTACGGTTGCTCAACAATTTGAGGGTTAGACCCAATAATTTGTCTTCTCACGTATAAATGTTTTTGTTATGTAAGTAATTTTTTTAAATATTCACATTGTATGTGCATTGCTGTTCTGTTTAGTCACTCGCTTGTTTTAATACTTTTTTGTTAGTTCTGAATGTGTTTTGTATTTGTATTTAATATGTACCTGATACTGACTTGTCCAATTGCTTTTATAAGCTCGTTTTAATGGATTAATAAATACTTGAGCTTGAACTTTCCCCCTCGGCGCACCCTGTAGCTGTACATCGATACCAATCCATGACATAACCGACCAACTCCTGAAATCGTAATATAATGGCTGGCCCTAAGGCATCAAAATTAATTTGAATAACTTCTAATGCGAAATTCATTTTCACATGAGAAAACATGGAATATTGGTTGGTTCTTCCATAGTATTTACGCTGTAGATAATTTTGAATCGTCCCGTATGCGCATATGCATGTCTACTGATGACGTAACAAGTAAAGTAAAACACCCAATACTTACTCTGTGATTTCACATAATATGTGCTTGTTTTCACACTACTCCTACTGTACCGTAACTTCTACAAAGCTTCTCCGTATTTTCACTTTGTGAATATTTGATTACTGGTTTTCTAATGTAGAATAACATAAATATGAATTTTCACCTGACATGTATTGTGAAAATAAATTCTCATGTCGAGATCTGTGAAAGTTTTATAATTAATTATTGAAAATGACAACGATTTTTATCAGTGTATATAAACTTCCACCCGATCTGGCCTGCTATCGTGGCGTCGTTGAATTCTGATATAAAATTTGAATACAAACACTTTGAGAATCTCAAATTCGAGGAATCAAAGTGCGAAAGATATATATAGCGACATATGTTATTTATATTCGCCGAATTTGAATAAATGGGAAAAAGAGAAAAGAAGCATCACAATAGACGATATCTGACCGTAGTATCTATATGCGCGACCCTTCTGTAATTGTTCAAGAGTATGATAAGATAAAACAATGTGTTGCATAGGGACACATCATTATCGTATTAGGTACAACTATCATGATAGATTATCGTTTTCTCTACAGAGAAATTTTCGATTTTCAGAAGAAACATTCTGAGAATTAGAAATAATCCTCTTCAGTAGTGTACAGGAATTTTCATTCGGAACATTCCTAAATAAGAGCGAAATTTCAGACATGGGAACTTGAAATGTGAGGAAAGTTCAATATCCACTATCCCAAGTTGACATTTCAAATTTGATAACGTCATACTAGATGAAATTTCGACGATCTGTTTACGACATAAACTGCAATTTTTTGACAAGCGACTCATTTACTTTCGATTTTTTTGTATAATTTTCACTTCTTCTGTCTCCGTGACATTCTGAATCCAAGCATTGTATCACTTGTCACTTTTCTTTGAAATTTTTTTTGATCTAGAATCACTAATTTCAATCCTAAAATTTTGGGAATAATACAACCTCACTGTTTTCTGTCAAAATTTAGGTATTTGGATTGTAGGTCTGATTTGATTTTTAACTCATTTTTGAAATGGCAGCACGGTGGCTCGAGGGGTTAGATAAAAAGAGGTTACAAACAAACTTTGACTATCGATTCATAACTAAGGACTGTTTTTCATATAATATTATATAGGAATGCTCGAGGGGCCAAGAAGACGACATTAATTTACTCATTATATTCATAATTTGTGTTTTTTTTTTCGGTGACAGGAAGGTGAATAATGTTCAAGTGTGGTTTGTGTACTTTTGTTTGTTTGTCAAGAAGAAAATATGACTTAAATCAATACATGCATAGAAACTGGACTGGAAACAGGACATTCGCCCTGTATTTTATATTGAATATTCAGTATCCAATGGATTTTATGGTCACTCTGGAGCTACTCCAAAGGATGAAACTAAAAATACACCCTTATGCAGGATTGAAAAGTAAGAAGGTTAACCCAGTGAAGAAAACAGTATTTAATTTCATAAATAAATTTGTGAAATTTCAAGATTGATATCTTAATTGAAATGTTGTCTTTATTTTGTTGTATTGAGGTACTTCAGGTACAATAAATAACCTTAATTCCCAGTATCAGTCCATGATTATTTATCACAATTTCCATATCTTGATAAGACTTCATTATTCACCTATTAAGTACTTTCCTTATCTTCAAAGTTGACAGTTTTTAATTTCATTTTGTTATACAACAAACTAATACAGGTAAAAAAGCACCTACATGATAAAATTATTTGGAAATATTCATTATAATGTGATAATTCAGAAGGTAACTAATGTGAAAATATAGTTATTTATGCTCTCGGTTTTCTGTCTCCCTCCGCTTCGCTTCGAGAGACAAAAACCACAACCTCGAGGTAAAATATAATATTTTTCCCGTTTATAATAGACAATTTTTTTTTGTGACGGAAAAAAATATTCTAAAATTACATATCTACCTTTACCTATGTATATATATATATATATATATATATATATATATATATATCCGGGAAAAAAGTTCTCACTTTCTTCCCGAAGAAAAAATTAATGTCATAAGAAGTTATATTTTGTTACCTATCGACACAGATGAAATGTCAAACTTTTTTCCTGTCAGAGAAAAAAAGTTTGAAAATGCAGTTAAAAAACTTGAAGATACAATAAGAAATGAGAATATACAATGTAGAAATACAGTCAACAATGTGCAAAAAACACAGAGCAAAAATACCGTTAGTGGTGTGAAAACACAGTAAGAATACTGTGAGTAATGTAAAAACACAGTTAAAACGTAGTATTACACCGTATCTTCACGATAAAAACTGTGAAAACCTAGTGTGAAAGTACAATGTAAATGTACAGAAATTGAAAATTTCATTACGACATGAGTAATCTCACATGACTTTCGATGTGATAAGTTAATGAAAATAACATGATTTTTCACTTAAAATTCATTAGTTTCGAGGAAAATCACATAATTATTAAATATAAAATCACACAATATTTAATTGGGAATCTCAATACAGTTTGTTGGATTCTCCGTAATAAATAATGGTTTTAGTTAGTGTAAAATATGTTCACATAACATTACGTTGGTTATATGTGGCCAACGTAATGTTATGTAATTTCACAATGTTTTTTTTACTGTGTACACAGTGTGTTGGTTCTCACTAAATAGGTAAGTAGCATGCTGCGCTAGTCAGAAAAATGTTTAAAAAAATCGTCATACTCCAGTTTCAATCTCACCAGAGTGAAATAGAGTATAGCCCAAGAGATCAATTTGCAAAATTCATCGCATTCTCAGTATGTTTCCCAAATGATAATTTGTGGTCATAGCTTATTTCAAAATCCTCTTTTCAATGAAGCAGTGTTCATGTGAAATTGTTTATTTTTTCCGGAGAAATTTTCACATCATTCATTTTATTTATATTAAAATCTAGTCTACATATGGGATTGTCCATTCAGAACTGATACCTAGAAATGAACTGTATGTGAAGTGGTCAACGTGTACTAAATGGGCACACGTACGTTTTTCAAACGTGTTAAAAACGTGGAATTCGTTAAATAAACGTTTCTGGTTGAAAATTTCAACGACAATAATTTAGTGTAATATTGAACGTTGAAAGAATACGTTATAAAGATGTGTTTTCAACGTTACTTCCTCAACAACTCGTTTAATATACGTTTAAAAAACGTTATGTTGATTCCAAAAGAATTTTTAGTCAAACTTGCTTTATGCGATTCATTTATCAATGATTATAATACGTTCCTTATCCTTTTATTTGGTCAAAACAATATTGTTTTATCGAGTATCTTCCACGTTCAAAAAACTTTATTGAAAACGGCAATAAGGCGATAATTAGTTAGCAAAACGTTCGGTTTTCAGCCAGTTCACAACGTTATTTCAACGTCCTTGTGTCCATTGGGTATTGAATAGGAATTCATAGGTCTTAAGTTATAATTACCTAGCTCCCATATTAGTTTCTAAAGGAAAACTGTTAGAAACTGAAAGATAGGCATTATATTGTTTACTTCAACTATACCTTTTTGTATGTCTGACCAATGTCTGACTTAATTTTTTTTAAAAATTTGATATCGTCCGTGAAGAGTGAAAATTTTGAATATTTGGTAAAATGAGGAAGTAACGATTTTGTTAATTCTTCTGAAAAATAATAATAATCTTATGTTTCTGTGGTAGAAGTCCATTATTTCTCTAAGTGGAGTGGTATGGATATACAAATCAGTAAAACGCAAAGTCGTCTCCACAATTTAATTTCCCATCTAGTTCAAAAGGATGGTGAAACGGTGAATGACCGCTATCAATCAGATAGCCATCAAAAAGTAGAAGTAGAACATGTTTCGGTCCTATATAGAACCATCATCAGCTATTCAAGAAAATTATGGAGAAGAAAATAAAGTAGTGTGATATAAAATGTTAAAATATTATGTAATTAAATAATTTTTTAAAAAACCACATTGTTAATTCACTTCACCACAATAATTAACAATGTGGTTTTTTAAAAAATTATTTAATTACATAATATTTTAACATTTTATATCACACTAATTTAATTCACTTCACCACAATAATTAACAATGTGGTTTTTTAAAAAATTATTTAATTACATAATATTTTAACATTTTATATCACACTACTTTATTTTCTTCTCCATAATTTTCTTGCATAGCTGATGATGGTTCTATATAGGACCGAAACATGTTCTACTTCTACTTTTTGATGGCTATCTGATTGATAGCGGTCATTCACCGTTTCACCATCCTTTTGAACTAGATGGGAAATTAAATTGTGGAGACGACTTTGCGTTTTACTGATTTGTAAATCTTATGTTTTATGTGGAACACCATTATGTAACTAGTCAAAATCCTTACAGAAATCTGTGAATTGTGTATCTACTCAATTGTGTGCCAGATTAGGTTGGCTGTTGACAAATTGAGTTGAACGCGCTTGAGACGGCAGAGCAGAGCCTGCTTTTAATTTCTGCCCAAAGCCAGTGCCGGATTTAGGGAGGGGTACTATGCCTCCGGCGGTGAATTTTAGGAGGCGGTAAACAATATACTCGTCGCCGACGAAGCGACAAGTATATCATATTGCAGCTTGATTTTTATAAGCCGCCTCTGAACTCGTCCCCTTATGAAGAAAACGCGCAATTAGCGACCGCCTGCACCGCATCAAAAGGACTAGGTTGGGATACTGTTTTTGTGAAAATCATAACATTCACTGATACAATACAAAAGTATGTTCCTATCCCTGATGATTGGTAATGCCAGTGGTGAAACGTCATTCTCAACTTTAGCAAGAGTAAAAAACTACCTTAGGAATTCCATGGTACAGGATACATTGAATTGCTTATCAATTTTGAATATTAAGTGACATGTTATTAAAGCTGCATTTTAATGATGCAATTGATGAGTTTGCATAAAAAAATGCATCGTAATAGTAAGCCCCCGGCGTAAGTGAGTATAAATCTGGCACTGCCCAAAGCCAACCTATTTCCTTTTGTGGTTCCCTTTATAATATTATTTAAATGTTATTTCCTGCCGTGACACCAGAAAATACTGTGGATTACATTGTATATGATTTACGTTCTGCTACAAATCGAAATGGTGGCAGGAATTTTGAATTCCAGATTTGAATTTCCCGCCTAAATGCAACCCAATTCAAATGTTCCACCTGATTCGAGGTCACTGCAAAAAGTGTACAAAGATGAAAGGTGGTGGGAAGAGCGTCATCACACCTGGAACCTAATATGTGATCGTGTCTTCGTTACTAACGGTTACTAACGAGCCATTTGCTCCGTTGATGACTAGTTCTTCTGCTCGACCAGGCCACTGAAGATGACTGCCGTAGTTGCGTTCAGAATGTTTGGATATTTTAACCGAAGAAGACCTCGGTAAAACCCGAAAATTAACCAGAACCAATTTTTTTTTTACTTCTTGTGAAGAAACTGCCTGTCTTTCATTTTTACCATGCAATCACAACATGGTAACAATATGGTCACAACATCAACATCGACCTTACCGTTTCATGAATATCTTTTTAGATTCCAATGATAACATGAAATTTAATCGGGACAAAAACCTTTTGGACCAGTCACCTAGTACATCCTCAGTTGCATTAAATGGTGGTGGTAGGTTTCTTTTTTTTTTGTATGGAAGTTTTCGACCTCAGCAGGCCCCCGGATCACTTTTGAATATCCCAAAAACTTGTTTTGGTTTTGTCCTATTTTGAGCATGATGGGGCATGTTTTTGACAAATACCCTCCTATACATTTTTAAACTAGATGAAATTTGCTTCGATACGATATCAGAATGGACTTGGTTGACATAGTTTCCGAGACACAGCTTTTAAAAATTTGGCAAATTTTCCAAATATCAATGTGTCTTCCTCTTCTGATGAGTACGAAAGGGTAGAAAATAGTGAGAAAATAAATTCAAATAATGAAATTCGCAGTCCGAAGCCATTTTTTTCAGTCACGAGCATAAAAAACTATTGCATTCTGGTCCTCAACAACAATTATTATATTCAACTAGGTCAACTTCTGGTCACTCATTAGTGAAAAATATTGTTCGTCAGTGCATAATGTGCTTTAGAAATAAACCTAAATCAGTACAACCCATAATGGGTAACTTACCCTCCGAACGGCTGGAACCTCAACCGCCATTTTACATATCTGGGGTCGATTACACAGGCCGCTTCATAGTAAACGATGTAAAAGGCAGAGGTTGTAAGTTATCCAAGACTTACATGTGCATATTCATATGCTTTGTAACAAAGGCTATCCATCTCGAGGTTTCAAACATGACGAAAGATGCATTTATTTTAACGCTTCGTCAGTTTGTGTCCAAGCGAAGAAAGCCTCACAAGATATATTCAGATGGTGGCAAAAAAATTGTTTCGGCCAAGTCTGAACTCAATGAACTTCGAAATTTCATTCGCAAAAACGGAAACGAGCTGACGAATGCTTTCTCCTTAGAAGAAATTGAATGGAAATGCATTCCAACGTATTCTCCACATTTCGGTGGTCTTTGGAAATCAACCAAACATCACTTAAAACGACTTGTTCTGATAGTCTTGTTCCTAAATTGTAGTGACCCATCGTACATTTTCAGGTTTTACGGAATTTGAAAGTGTGGAGAGAATGTATGAAAGTGGCAATAAAGTAAAACTTGATTTGAAGCCAAGTAACTAGCTGATTTCTGTCCTATTTCTTGACCTACTTTATATGAATTATGAACCATACAACCTATGAGTCACTATCTACAATTTAGGAACTAGACTCATAAAACGTTGGAAGATCTGCTGGCCATTCTCTAACTCTGGGAGGTCGATCTGCAAGCATATGCTGACGATCTGGTCCTAGTAATAAAAGATAAATACGAAAAGACGATCTCCTACGTCCTTCAGGATATACTGGATACCATATATAAATGGTGTGAGAGGGAGGAAATGTCCATTAACCCCCACAAAATGGTCATAGTACCGTTAACCAGGAAAAGGAAGCTGGAACATTTAATACCTCCTTCCATCAATGGTGTAACAATTTCATTTGCGAGTGAGGCAAAATATCTGGGAATAATCCTAGATAAAAAGCTGAACTGGAACTCGCATTTGGAAAAGACTATCCGAAAGGCTAGCCTATCATTATGGACATGCCGCAGAATATGTGGCAAAACATGGGGCATATCACCAAAACTGTACGTAACCGTCATACGACCAATGATCACGTATGGCTCTGTAGTCTGGTGGAACAAAGGCCAACAAAAAATGGCCAAGGTTAAACTTAACGGACTGCAGAGACAAGCGTGCCTGGCGATTACTAGAGCCATTCGCTCCACGCCAACGGCAGCAATGGAAGCTCTTCTTGGACTACTTCCTCTCCACATAGTTCTGGAGAGAGAGGCAAGATGGGCAACATAGAGACTCTACCAAGCGGCCATTAGTCTACCGCAGACCAAGGCAACAACGTTACCCTAGTTTGGATACCAGGTCACACGGGCCTAGAAGGAAACGAAATAGCGGACGCCCTAGCAAAAGGGGGGGCCGAAACAACGTTCACTGGGCCAGAACCGGTCATCGGTTTAGCATATAGCACTGCCAAGAATGCTACAACCGCCTGGGCAGACAATAAAAGACTTGAGTATTGGCTCAGTCTACCAGGACTAGCCCATTCCAAAGCATTTATTGCTTGTACAAGGAAAAAACAGGACTCTGACAAACTTCTAGAACTCAGTAGAGCACATCTCAGAGTTATAGTAGGTTTGCTCACTGGCCACTGCAAACTAAAACACCACATGCATAAAATCGAACTTGCACATGATGCAGAGTGCCGTCTATGCATGGAGGATGATGAAACGGCTAAACACATCCTGTGTACATGCCCTGCAGCGGCCAGAACCAGATTTTCAATATTTGGCAATACAAAAGTAAGGCCAGAAGATCTGGTAAACTGTTCTCCCAATATGTTACTCAATTTCGTTAAAAGATTGGATATACTGGGAGAAATATAACCATGGGGTGAGCCACAATAGGCCATTGGCCGCAGTGGAGGGCCTGATATGGGCTCACTCACATTTAAACCTAACCTAACCTAACCTATAAAAACGTCGCTGACGAAGTATATAAGTTCCAAAAAGGTACCTTATTGCTCCCTTGACTGAAAGAAAAGTTATAGGTAGATAATTTAGAAGCTTTTTCATTAAAGTGATTAGTTCCCTTTCGAATTGCACAGCGAAATTTCTCCTCTTTATTTACGACGAAGATAAACAAGAAAACAGCATTTCGGTAGAAATCGAACCGAATCCGAATCTCACTTGGGATTTCGTTACAATTAAAAAAGTACCGAAAGTTCTTTCCAGAGACATCGATAGAGACTCGAAAAGTTTAGATTTGAGTTGTTTTCAAGGTCGGTAAACCGATTAGGACGAACCTTATTTTATCTGAAGGCAGAAGGGTGATATTCGTGAAATAATGTATTTTAAATGACTATTGAATCACTTATGAAAATCCTCCATTGAAACTAGTATTTCCTCAATAAGGATGCTAGACACCGTTTCATTTTTCTTGACAAATTGCCTGAATTGTTCCAAAACACAAATCACTGGTACAATATGGAATAGACTTGAAATGAGAAGTTATTTGTGTTTTAACTGAGTAATAAAGAAATAAGTATTTTGTATGAGTAGGAAATATTGACGCACGACACCTTAGGTAGAGTTCGACGATTGTACAAGTAAATAAATTGCATTGCCCAAATGTTTTATACAATACCTACTTTTCTACAAAAAGTATTTGTATATTAGTTATACAGTGAGAACCAAAAGTCCGTCACCCCCCTCCCCGTAACTTCTTTATTTCACATATTACAAAATAATGTTAAATAAATAAGTTAGGGTTTCATTCGATCTCTTTACACAGAGTGTCTAAAAAAACGCAGCGACTTAGAAGTTTATTTTTTTAAAGGACCCTGTATATCATTGCATGATCGGTTAGGGATGATTATAAGAAATAAGGAATCCAACAATAACAAGTTTGATGCTGTTCTCTCCAAATACTAAGGAGATTATTATTTTATTCATAAACTCAATGAGTGTGAGAGAGAAACTTTTTCTGGCGGGTCCGTAAATTCTAGGAATATGTAAAAATTAAAGTGGATGTTCG
Source organism: Chrysolina haemoptera (assembly GCA_958298965.1). Lineage (NCBI taxonomy): Eukaryota > Metazoa > Arthropoda > Insecta > Coleoptera > Chrysomelidae > Chrysolina > Chrysolina haemoptera. The sequence continues at coordinate 16,509,012 of OY282602.1, read as the reverse complement.
TGTTGCGGGATATATATATTTTTTATTTTTCCCGTGTTCTAGTAAAATAAAATTTATAATATCACATATACATTATTATATAAAAATACTTACTTTGGCATAGCAAGCGAGAACACAACCTGTGCGCCACCAAGACCCATATCCCTATGTATTTCTGAGAATGTACTCTACGTTATCCTTGAAATAGACTATAGTAAATTCATGTTATCACCGTGGTAGGTACGACAACTTCGACAGTGTTAAACAACCAATCGTTCAGTATCGGTTTTTTAGGTGAAAATAAGATTTTCTCCTTATTTAAGCATGTGTCCCAACTTGCTCAGTGTTTCGAGATATACAGGATGGCAAAGTTTTTGGAAAAAAAAAAGTTTTTTATTCATTAATCAAAATCGAGATCAAAAACCTTTTGACCGATTTGATAGTTGCAGAAAAATAGCATTTATTTCCTTATGACAGAAGTTTTATGACCCCTATAAAAATAGCAGTACCACTTGGCAGAAATTCGATTAAAACTACTTATTCCAATAATTGTCGAGGATTGGTCGTGAACGAGAAAAATTTGTCGCGCCCTCAGTTTTTTTGGGGTGGTTGTGCTTACTTTATATCAAGTTAGCAGTGCCACTCACAAATAAACCGAGAAATAAACATCAAATATCCGAGCAAATATCATCAAACTGGGTTATAAATAATTGTCGAAGTCTATCTGATTTGTATATAGTTAGTTTCCATGTAAAAAGACTTTCGAGTCTGTACCTATATGGAAATGAAAAATTAAATAAATAAATATTTAAATAAGTGAGATACCAAAAAGTATGCCTGCTTTAAAGTCAAAGTAATTATTATTGTGAACAGAGTACTACCTGTTTAGAGAATCAGAACCATTATTACATCCTAATTAGTGTTAGTGATAAGCGAGGTGATAAGTTTCTTCCTACACTCCTAATAATGGTAACTTTCTGAGTTTAATATGGATTTTGGCAAACGCATTCAGATTAAGTTAATTGCCTTACTTGGAAATGAAGTTCGAAATAATATTTTGTCAATGGTAAAATCGGTTTAATACTTCTTTATCATACAGGACTGTAATCCTGATTTAAGTCACGTTGTACAACTTTCAGTAACATTCCGTTTTGTTGACACTAACGCAGAAGTCGACGAATGTTTATGAAAAATCTGATCACTGCATTATTTAAGGCTCATTTTAGGCTCACGTTTGAACCTATTGCCGAATTTTTTGGAATACGTATTTAAAAAAATCCAGAGTTCTGCTAGCTTTATCGTTAAGCTGGCAGAACCCCACTATAAAGAAACAACTCAGAACAAATTCAGTTGGACAATAATTATAAGCTCTATTCAGGCTAATTTGTTACCCAAGTATTTATTTTTTTGTTCTTCAGTTGAAGTAGAAATCATAGGTTCTGTAAGTTCACCATTAAGCCGGCTGTACCAAATCGCAAAACGAATATTTATGAAAAATCCGGTCACTTCATAATTTCAGGCTCATTTTAAAACCTATTGTCGAAAATATGTTATGAATTTGGATCGTTCACCTTCAAACTGTTATGGAATTAAGCGTGTTCACAATTCACCGGGTTTTACTAGCTTTACCCCAGCTACACCCTTCCAATTCAAAAGTCAAAATGTTTAACGATAAAAAAAACAGCAAAAAAATGTATGTATACAGGGTGTTCCAAATTAAGTCGGCACCATTGCCAACTCCGTTATTATTGATGCTACGAATTCGGTTAAATGGGCAAACTAGTAGCATTTTTAATGGCCTTCTCGACGCCGAAAACAAAAAAAAATTGAAAGTCGCGTTTTCGAAATATTTCAAAAAATGATTTTTTTTTAAATGGAACACTATATATTTTATCATGCATTTCGACTCGTAACTACATTTTCAATAACAAAGCTCCTATGACTTTTTTTTCCTAAAGTTGCAAATGAGCGACTTATGTGGAAATATTTATTTTTTTCACTAGTACAAAAAATTTCTTTGTTTTGGCGAATAAAACCTCATGATTGTCCAAACAACCAATTTTGGTATTTATACGAATGACAATATTTTGTTACTAACAACAAAATAAGACAGTAAAAAGAAAAAATTGCGCTGGTATTTGAACTCGTGAAACCCGCCAATTAACAAAACTGAGCTATTTGGTATTAATTTACAAAACGATAATTTCCATCTTAAAACCATTCCACTAGCCGTATTTAGTTTGTGAATCAAAATATTTCTGCCATAATGATAACTTTGAAGCCGTTTTTGTACGGAACAGAAAATGCTGGAGCGTCATATTAATGCGGTTGGAAATAGCTATTTGTGTATTTAGAGCGCAAAGTGATGGATTGCCGCTCGAACAAAGAGAGTTACCGCGCGACGCGAAGCAGAGCGCTGTAGTCTTTGGAGAGCGGCAATTACACTTTGTGCTCGAAATACACAAAATATTTTTTCGACAAACGCAGATCTCAGATACAGACAATACACTCGATACTTTATTGATCATTGATTACCTTATTGAATTGAGTACAATTCTGGCAATTTTTAATAGATATAGCCAAAGTCGGTATCCAAATTACTCTGGCAATACAATCCATATCTCTAACACATAAAAAAAAAATGGCTAGACTACGATTTGAACACGGGTTGCCGGCGTGAGGTGAAGGAGCCTTAGCCTCTAGACCAAACAGAAGGCGGTTGTCATATTTAATCGACATTTCATAGCGCTTTAACAAATCCGATTTTTATAAATGTTTCCTATTGACAAAACTGACTTATTTTCAACTTTAGGAAAAAAGTCATAGGAGCTTTGTTATTGAAAATGTAGTTACGAGTCGAAATGCATGATAAAATATAGAGTGTTCTATTTAAAAAAATATCGTTTTTTGAAATATTTCGAAAACGCGACTGTCAATTTTTTTTTGTTTTCGTCGTCGAGAAGGCCATTAAAAATGCTACTAGTTTGCCCATTTAACCGAATTCGTAGCATCAATAATAGCGGAGTTGGCAATGGTGCCTACTTAATTTGGAACACCCTGTATATATTCCCGTCGAAAATAAATACATTCATGTATCACATTTTCAGTTATAGGAAGTAGCGACAGAAAATTTGCACATATTTCTACAAAGTTATTTTTTTGCCATGTTTTTGTTTTGATATAACAAGTAAACAAAATGAGAGTCTACTCCCATGATACTGCGTTCATATTCAGTGAGTTTCGAAAATTTGCACCATTCGGGTACTTTTTCATTATCGAATTGTCACACAATTTTATTCTTCATAAGAATTCGTTCATTGCGGAATAATTGCATGAGAGTTGTAAAAATTTCAAATTTCCAGTGGAGAACAAAAAATAGGAATTTTGATCAAGTGTAAGCTACCCACCTCTATTTTTGACATTATCAAAAATAGTTATTATTACAATATTTTTTCTACGTTCATGCAAAAACCAGAAAATGTTTCATTTAGGTGGCACTAAACTGTAAGGAAGACATTGTTTGTTTAAATCTATCTGCTAAAAGTAATTCAAAAACATTGGGTGTAATTCAGATAATATTCCAAGGAAATATTTTTATTTTTAACAAATTGCATTTTCTAGTAATTTCATAGTCCATTATATAATGAATATGATGAAACATGCAACTATTTAAAACGTAATACAATCTCACAGAAAATGGGCTAAATTTGGCATCGATTTGAAAGTTTATGTCTGCCATGATGACAGAACGCTATAGTAGAATGACAGATGACTGCAATAAAGTCTTTATTGCACTGAGAGACAGTTTTTCCACCAAATATAGTTCAATAAAGTTGTGTTTTTGAAGACAATTTTCAAATTTGGAATCACGGCCAGGGTGGCATAGACTTGATGAAAATCTTATTTTTTGTTCTCCCCTGTACACTGTTTGGAAAACGCATTCCAAAAAAATCGGCAATAGGTTCAAACGTGAGCCTAAAATGAGCCCAAAATTATGACGTGATTAGATTTTTCATAACGATTCGGTTAGCCTTTTGGTACAGCTGGCTCAATGTTGAGCTTACAGAACCTATGATTTCTACTTCAACTGAGGAGCAAACATTATATATAATTGGGTAATAAATTTCCCTGAATAAAGCCTAAAATAACTGTCCAATTGGATTTGTTTCGAGTTGTTTCTTCAACTGAGGAGCCAAAAAATATTTAATTGGGTAATAAATTAGCCTGAATAGAGCCTAAAATAACTGTCCAATTGGATTTGTTTCGAGTTGTTTCTTTATGGTGGGATTCTGCCAGCTTAACGGTAAAGCTAGCAGAACCCAGGATTTTTTTTTTTAAAACGCATTCCAAAAAAATCGACATTCGTTAAGCGATTTGGTTCTGTCAGCTTAACATTAAGCCAGCAGAGCCCACGATATCTCCCACAATTGAAGAGAAAAAAAATCGGGAATAGGGTAATAAATTAGCCTAAAATTATGGCCTAAAAATCAATTTAAAATTCCAAAGTGGTTCTGCTAGCTTTACCGGGGTTGCTTAACCATTGGGCTAATCTTTGACAGTTCCTCTTCACTAAATATATTTTTCTGTGACATCCACCACTCTTGTGGTGTTACATTTTTCACCACTTCTTCTGCAAACATCACACTTTTTTTTTCATGATTCTACTTCATTTATTTTTGTTGGTTACATATATTAAATAGCCGAGGTTAATTAACCTTTTACATTACTACGTTTTATGCGAAAATATAGTTAAACTGTATGATAAAATGAAAAAATCGTGATTTATTAGGATTTTTTCAAAAAATCTTGCTTTATTCGATTTTTTCCAACCTTGCTTATAATAGATAACTGTTTATACACTGATGCATGGTAGACTCGATGATAACCTATAGGTACATTTATTTTCACATACCTAGCAAAACAGGTATTTACCTACCTACCTGTTATATAACAATGATAATGATAGGTATTTGATGTGAAATACACGGTTTCTTAAAAATCCTTGCCAAGTTCATTATTTAGATATAGGTATAATATATACATTTAATGTGAATAGGTTGGCAAATCACCTAGGTACTTACCTATAACTATTCCAACAAGCATTTTGTTTTCATAGTTAGCTTCAGATCTAGGGGGTAACAACTGGGCTTTATTATTGTGCATACTATAATTAAATATGCCTATCAGGAACTGCGAATATAGTTCTAAAAGACTGAATGGCCACGTTTATACCGTCTCTTGGTAAGCTGACTAATGACTTTATTTCAACCAAATAGTCTTGGTCATCTTGGTGTATACAGTACGCATGGTCAGGTAACCAGCTTGGTTTGGTAGCGAAAATTGTTGAGTACCAGACCAAAATAGTTATATGACCAAGATGGTGTAAACACCTACGGCCTTGACTTTCCAGAAAGATGCAAAATTTGGTTTGAATTCTTGGTGAGCCCTAAGTCTAGTTTCTAATGTACTAAGAGTGTCCTAACCTTTTTATAGGTTAGAGTTGTGTTGTCTAAATGATTACCAAACAAACCAAATAAGAACCAAACTGTTTACTGATTAAACATGGTGTAAATAGGCAGTAACTTTTTCCATTGGTCCGAATTTGCTAAGGTCAACTTGGTCAGAGTACCAAATTCGCGCACGGTATAAACGTGGCCAATGTGGTATATTGAAACAAATACTAAAATGGGTACTGAAATATTAAAGTAAATGCTGAATAGAGAACTGAAGAGATAGTGGTAATAATAATGGTTGTACTGAAACACAGAAATTTTGCTGATGTACAAAAAATGACATTGTATATAGGTACCAATTTTATTTGTAGGAGTTAGTAAAACTCACCTCTTTAATTTTTTCCCTCCGTTCTGTAGTAATAGGGTCCTTGTCCTCTCCTCCTCTAATTAGAGGATGATGCTGACTTGCAGCAGGAGGCACAGTAACAATATTAGCCATCCCAAAGTCCTCAGCACCCACGTTTTCATCCAGCCGTTTCACTATATCTTTTTGTCTCGCTGTCGAGGTTTTTGGAACAACCAGATCTGGCCTTTCTAACACTTTTAGCTCACCGTCTTGCTCTATTTTGGCCCTAAGTTTGGCCCTGTCACCAATTACATGGGGATCTTCTTTGAAATCCTCCTCATGCCTCATGAGTTTTGGGGCCTCCCTGCTGTCTTCCAAATGAGGTGGAGGAGGTATTAATAATTCAGGACCTGCTCTTTTGATCTGGTCATACACTTTATAAACACTTTCAGCCGTACCACCCGTTCGAAACTCCGGTAAATAAAAGAAAGTTCCAAAACATACTAGACCGAATGTTATGAATACTAAAAAAATCACATATTTTTCCCGTGCACGGAATGCTCTTCTAGAAAACGGCACTGGTACACCATTCACAAATCTTTGGTACGTTGGTAAAATGCCAGTAGTCATTCTCGATGTTTATCGTAGTGTTTTCGCGAAATTGTCTAACCTACGTGCTACCGACAAACTCCATTAATGTACACTGACACTCACTGACAGTTCGCATCGCAGATTTCTGCTTTGTTAACCAGAGGAGCAGCCGCACAGGTGGGATGGAAAACATCCTCCTTGAAAAAGTGATATATGAAGCGCCATCTCTGGAACAATAGTCCAACTGAGCTTGAACGTGGAAAGTTTGATTTAAATGAAGTCATGTAGATGGCAAATGTGCTCTGATGCCTATATCATCTGTCATAACTTTATTCATGAAAATGGATAAATGCAATAACTACTCAAATGCATTGTTTAACGTTAAACAATGATTTAAACCATGCAATGACTCATTTCACCACTTTTGTACTTTTGTCAACTTTGGCGATTGGATTTCCAGATAAATGTCGGTTCGTCCATATAACTATAAGTTATATGGGTAGATGGCGGTGGAAGTATGATCATTAATTCTTTTTTCGTTTCATTATTATTATGAACATCAAAATTACACGAAGGCGTAGAAGTGCCACGAATTAAATTAAATGGAATTATTACAGGTAATTCCGAAATGGTGAGTCACAATTCCGAATTTAATATCTGGAATTTACCTAGTTGTTCTAAATGATTGTCATGTTGGTTGTCTATAGGCGTTTTCCATTTAGGAATGTTAAGCCCCGAAGCTTCTTATTCTAGACTTACTATTGGTAGATTTTGACAGATGTCATTTTTCAGCCAATGATGAAACTAGAATAAGAAGCCCTGGTGCATCAAACCTCAAACCCTTAAATGGAAAGCAGCTTATATAGTATATACCTACCAATCCTCCGTATTGTAACGAAACCATTGCTCCTTTTTGTATCGTTTCTTATTTACAGACATTATTTATTGATATACTGCCTTTTTTTATGGGTTGTTTTGTTTGCCGTTTGCGTCGTCCCCGCCCGCATTATTTTATGGGTGTGGATAATTTGCTGACCAAAAAATAATTCTGCCTTCCAGAACCTTGGGAAATATTTAACCGAACCAAAATCTAAAACTAAGTTGTATATGATGAGTTGTTCGTGCCACCATAGAAAAATTCAAATGAGCCCCCTTATAAGGGTAGTTTACACTTTCGAAAAACTTTGCAGACCGGGGATTTCCAGTAGAGATATTTCATTGAAACACCAGAATATGATTTATCAAAACGTACTTTTCATGCCACCATGACAAAAAAATGGATCAGACACCAAATAAGGGTAGTTTGTACTTAAGGTTTTTCGAAAAACTTTGCTCACCAGAGGTTTCCAGAAGAGATATTCCATTGAAATAGTAGAATATGATTTTTGACTTATGATTTTTCGAAAAACTTTGCTGAATGATGGTTTCCAGTGAAGATATTTCATTGGAACTGTCAATAATGATTATCCAAAACGTACTTCTTGTGCCACCATACAAAAAATTGGGATCAGCCCCAACTTGAGGGTGGTTTATTCTAGTGATTTTTTAAAAAACTTTGCTGACCGATGATTTCGAGTGAACATATTTCATTGAAACAGTATATTGTGATTGCTGAAAACGTACTTCTCATGCCACCATACAAAAAATTGGGATCAGCTGCCGCATAGGGGTAGTTTATACTTGTGATTTTTCGAAAAATTTTGCTGATCGGGGGTTTCCAGTGAAGATATTCCAGCGTTAGGCAATTTTCATGCCGTCCGTGTGGTATTGGTGGTTGCATACCCTAAAGATCAGTAATTTCGTTTCTCGTAAATTGAGCGCATTCCATTGGAAGGATTATACAAAACGCTATCTACTATTTTTTGTAATATCGTTTATTTTATGCGAAATATAAATCAGATTTCCAGTGAGAAACAAGTGTTTGCCATTGACACATTCCAAGTATAATTATTTAAGACAGCTCAAATATTTCGAATGCTTTTGGTACCTATTAATGCACAAATATAAGCTATAGCTCATATTTCGTATGGTGTGCCTGCGTTTGTATAGGTAGGTTTTAAATCAGTTCGTTTCAGGGGTATATAACTTTATTTCCTAAAATACGCCCTCTGAATATTAACACGTTTGTATAATTTTAGCTGTGTACAAAATCTGATACTTTCATTGGTGTCACACGAGTTCAGCATCTCCTTGATAACTCAAATAAACCGGCAAAGTCAACCTGATCCAGGTCATTTTTATTTGCTCCTGAGACCCGAAAAATACCCTGAGATACCAAGATCCTTTGCAGTTTCGAGTGCTTGCTGGGATTTGGATAGAAATTTTAAGTCGGAATCATGGTGGTCCTTTCTACGCCTTCATAGCATTTACTATTTAGTTACGCTTTGGTTTGAATTTTGACTATGTGAGCTGTGCTAGAGATTAAAATATAAAAAATATCAATTCCTGGTAGAAAAATTCAAATTTTAATTTCCTTATCGAAATATTTCGGACAATCTTCCTAAATATCAACATCTGTGAAATATTTTGATTTATAATGCTTCATTATATCAGTTTGAATTGTGAACATTTCTAAACAGTTCTCTAAACTTTCTACCTACTTCAGATACAGATTCATATTGATAAAATTAATTTTTAATGGTAGTTCTCGAAACTTATATTTTGATACGGTGTTGATAAGTCAGCAACGCAAAAGACAAATATAGTCAAATTTTATTAGTTAAATTAGTTAATTTCACTGCAAATTCAATTGAAATTTCATTTATTGATCATATGTTTTGGATTTGAAAACAATTCAAAGAAAGCTTTGACTTTTCGAATTTCATTTCAAAGTTATGGCGGTATAATACAGCCATTGAAGATCTCTTTAGGAAAACTTTGAGTCAGACAACAAATAAAGAAAAAACGTCAAAATAGATTACTGCATTGGTTCTAAGCACAGTTAGACTTGTTTTTTCAGAAAAAAATTTGAAACCGTCATTTTAATTTCATTTAATTAGAGACTCTAAATATTTTAGAAAATATTCTTCCTTCTGTGTAGGGTGAAAGAGCCTGTTAGCAGGATACCACCCATTTTCGGACACTTTCATGTAAAAGTATCGAAAATAGTTAATACCTATATTGAAATGTTGGTTGTCTACCCTATTCTCATTAGTCTATCGCCTCCTCTTTTCCATTATTTGAATTCAGCACCCTCTGATGGCAACTAAATAATTCAACAGAACGTTCGTTAACCGTCGTTCACATGAGATGTTGTTGATGTTGGCCGTTTTTGGTGTTCAAAATCAAGTGATACTATTTTCATAAAAAACTTGCCGTCCTGATAACTGGTATCCAAAATCTTTGAAAATCCTTTTTTCGGACAAGTGTCCGAAGACTGGTACATTAATTTTTCTTTTTTTGTCTTCTTCTGACTTTATCTAAAGAAATATCCCTTTCGCACTATTTTCAAGTAAACGAATTTTATCAAGCAAAACTTCTCTTTCCGGATTTCGGACAGTATAAAATTTGATTTAATATTACATTCCGAGAAAGGGAATTCTCAGAGATTTTTTCGGGCGCTTCAAAATAACGTGTAATTTAGTATTTCCGACATAGGGCCCTTTTCTAGGCAATGACTTATTCGTTAGTATATTTTCCTATTTCAGATGAATAAGTGCTTTTGATAATCACCTTTCGTTCGCAGAGCCCTCAGAAGCATTATTTTTTTAATTGAATCTGCTAGTACTTCATCAGTAGCTACCTCAAACACATCAATCATTCGTTATACCACAAACCTCATATGCTGAAATCATTCCCAGTCGGTAAATAGATATGTCAAGCTGTATATCCCCGATAGCAAAAAATATTTTAATGTACCTATTTCCGATATTAATTAATAACTGATGTTCTCCATTCGCAAGATATCCAATTAGCTACCTAGCTTTACTAATTATTTCGCTATTGGTGTCGCAAAACTAGTCTCTTTTTAAAACTAATGGAATAACTCATTCTGTGTAGATAATTCATTCATTACCAAGAAATGACACTGTCCCCAAACGAGTAAACGACAGTTTGCCATAAATCGTTACCCGGTCCGAAAATGCATTATGATTATGATACTCAAAAGAGGTGAGATCACAAAGGTTCACTTAGACACTTAGACTTATGTTGTTCTTCTATTGTCTTGTAGGTGGCGCAACCGTCAACTGATTCAATACCTCACAACACAAAAACGAGCGCAAAGGTGAATGGGTCAAAAGTTCAGAAATGAAAATTATTCAAATAAAATCTATAAAGTCACATTGGTACGTGAAAGAACAAGAAATTTTAGAATTTATTGAATTGAAGACAAACTATGGTTCCTCTTTCCCCTTAAAATTGTTTCTTTTTTGTTTAAAATTGTTTTTTCCGTTAACCAGCTGTCGTCCCCTTACGAACGGCAGCCCTCAGAAGTCAAAACTTGTGCGAGCCAAGGATTAACGAGGTCTTACCTTTTAACGTGCGATTCCTAGCCCTTTCTCGGGCCATCAGAAAAAAATCTGTAGTCGCTAGGATTCGAACCTAGCCGACCAGCAGTAAATGGTTTTGAACGCGAAAGTCTCAACCACTGAACTACTTGGATCAATCGATGAATTTAAAAACTTTCCCATTGGCTATCTATGACGAAGTATTTCCACTGAGCGGATAATCAAAAGCGGATTTTCAGTGCCAAAGAGTTTCCCAGTTTCCCGCCAATTTCATTGCGAATATGCAAATTAGCTGATAGGTCGTTTTAAGAAAAAAGTTCCTATGAACATATGTCAGGGAGTTGCTCCGTTTCTGAGATACAGGGCGTTAAAAAAAATCAACGCCCCTAGTCATTTTTTGTACACCTATTTACTAATTACTTTTAATGAAAAATAATTAAAAAAGTTTTAGGGGCCAGGTTATTCTCTGAAAAATTATTGAAGTGGCATGATATAAGATTTGTCTATTTAGATTAGCGTAAATTATTCATGTGAACGTTTTCAATCGTAAATCTGTAATGGCTAAGCGGTCGTATGCTCGAGACAAAATGAGTAATGAAGTAATGAAAATATTATGATGTACACCTAATGAACGAGTTGTTTCCCCCTCGAATGATGATCTGTGTGTAATGAGTCGAGGATGATACTAGCATCTTTCTCTCTCAGAGGACATGTTGGAAAGGGGCATTTTTTTATATGCCATTTTTTCGAAAAGTGTCTCCCAGTTTCTCATAAGTTCTTGGCACTGTTCGGGATCTTCTATGTGAAAGGAGTCTGCAATTTATTCGACATGGTGTTTCGACAAGATTGGACATTCCCCTTTCTTTGCATTTTTGAAGTGGACATTCCTCGTTTTTCCCCTGTGTATGTTATTTCAAATGTTATTTTCAAACGAGCTATAGGCTGACTACGCTGCGTTATTGTCGTGGACTTCTGTTTAGCCTAAAATATTTGGGTTAGGCTAACAGATGGCGGTTTCAGTTCAGTTCCCACTATATTGTGACATTTCTTCTTTTTTCCCTGTGGTCTTCATATGTTATCCCCAGGAGCCACTCGTAAAAATATCTTCATTTCATTCCATACCGATATACTTTTCAACCCTATTCGAGGGTTGTATGCCAAAATGGGGCACCTAAATCTGTCGCTAGCTGCCCACTAAACATGATACATAACGAAAACATTCACCAAAAATAACTTTGGTAATATTGGCAAACTAACAGTATATTAACGTTATCGTGATGTTTCTTACACAATGTTTTCAGCTATATGTGTATATCACATCGAAATAATATAACAAAGAATATTTAATAAAAGATATATAAAATGTTGAGTACTTACTTATATGTTCCTCAGGTGTGTGTCAGACAGAGTAGTTATGTTATTTGTACGATGCTTGTGTTTAACCACCTCAAAACATTACTTGCTTTCCCGGCTTATCACCCTCAAAATTCGGATTCAGCGGGTCAAAATACATAAGAAAAACTTGGGTGATCCCATCGCGCTTCATCGGCGACGAAAACCCTCCCTGCCACCGGACCAAAGCCAACAAACCATCACAGTTTTTTTTTACTTTTCAGATTCTATCAACTGACACTGAATAAGCATAGATGCCATATTGTTTAAATCAAAATCAAATCAAATAAAAATAATTCTTATTGGCAAAGTCATTTACAAATAAGAAGATAACAATATAATTAAGAAGAATTTGGCAAAACTTTTTTCATTTATTAAATCGTTCAGTTTCGTACGGAAGCGTAGAAGGGCCATTATTTTTTTATTTATTTTTTCTCCCTAATTCCGAGTTGCAACTCGGAATTTAGTGATTTTCTGAGTTGCAACTCGGAATTTAGTAATTTTCCGAGTTGCAACTCGGAATTAACGAAAAAATTAAAATACAAAAATAATGGCCCTTCTACGCTTCCGTAGTTTCGTTTAATCCAAGTTTGTATGATTTTTTCTTGTTTCTTTTCATGTTATATTTTTTGAGGAATTGATTCGTAAAGAATTCTTTTTTTTTTTGAGTTTTTGTATGATATGGCAAGAAAAGGAAACATCTGCATTCACTACTCTAAATAATTATTTATGCAACAAGTGCAAAAAGTAAGTGTTTATTGCACTCGACGTGAAATTGTCCGACGAGGCAGTTAGGCCGAGTTGAACGTTGAGTGCAATAAACAATTTTTGCACGAGTTGCATACAACATTTTTTTCTACGTTCATGCAAAAAGCAAAAAATGATTTATTAAGGTACGGCACTAGGTGTTGGAAAATGAGAAGCGCAACTTAAATTAATAATAATAATAATATAATAATAATACTCCCTCATAAACACTCGTAGAGTGTACCCAAAGGCATGGCCTGTGCGGGTAGAGGACGGCTATTATTATTATTTGCCGTGGCGCTCCAGGGCGACTTAATGATTTTTGGTGGCGTATTCACTTTTCAGCTGCAGGAAGACCCGGAAAACCTACAGCACCACCTCGGGTGGCCGGCGTGATTGGCATCTAGACAACACACAATACACTTGCTTTCAACAAGGACTGTGGTCGTCTATCTATAATAATACTCATTTTAAAACTTTCAATTTAGTAATTGTCAGAAATAATTTTTGACTGACGTTTCTATAACCACAGTTGCATTATAAAAATAAAAATCATAGTAGCCGTGAGCGCGTATGTTATCACGAGGTGTGGTCATAGTACCGATAGTTTGCTCTATGCAGTCAGACGGTTTAGAACAAAGCGGATCAGTTTTGATTATGGAGTTGAGGACGTTGAAGTTGAATGACAGATGAGTGCAATGAAAACTTTATTGCACTAGTGCAATAAAGAACTTCTTTTTGCACTAAATAAAGTTTTCATTGCACTCATCTGTCATTCAACTTCAACGTCCTCAACTCCATAATCAAAACTGATCCGCTTTGTTCTAAACCGTCTGACTGCATAGAGCAAACTATCGGTACTATGACCACACCTCGTGATAACATACGCGCTCACGGCTACTATGATTTTTATTTTTATAATGCAACTGTGGTTATAGAAACGTCAGTCAAAAATTATTTCTGACAATTACTAAATTGAAAGTTTTAAAATGAGTATTATTATAGATAGACGACCACAGTCCTTGTTGAAAGCAAGTGTATTGTGTGTTGTCTAGATGCCAATCACGCCGGCCACCCGAGGTGGTGCTGTAGGTTTTCCGGGTCTTCCTGCAGCTGAAAAGTGAATACGCCACCAAAAATCATTAAGTCGCCCTGGAGCGCCACGGCAAATAATAATAATAGCCGTCCTCTACCCGCACAGGCCATGCCTTTGGGTACACTCTACGAGTGTTTATGAGGGAGTATTATTATTATATTATTATTATTATTAATTTAAGTTGCGCTTCTCATTTTCCAACACCTAGTGCCGTACCTTAATAAATCATTTTTTGCTTTTTGCATGAACGTAGAAAAAAATGTTGTATGCAACTCGTGCAAAAATTGTTTATTGCACTCAACGTTCAACTCGGCCTAACTGCCTCGTCGGACAATTTCACGTCGAGTGCAATAAACACTTACTTTTTGCACTTGTTGCATAAATAATTATTTAGAGTAGTGAATGCAGATGTTTCCTTTTCTTGCCATATCATACAAAAACTCAAAAAAAAAAAGAATTCTTTACGAATCAATTCCTCAAAAAATATAACATGAAAAGAAACAAGAAAAAATCATACAAACTTGGATTAAACGAAACTACGGAAGCGTAGAAGGGCCATTATTTTTGTATTTTAATTTTTTCGTTAATTCCGAGTTGCAACTCGGAAAATTACTAAATTCCGAGTTGCAACTCAGAAAATCACTAAATTCCGAGTTGCAACTCGGAATTAGGGAGAAAAAATAAATAAAAAAATAATGGCCCTTCTACGCTTCCGTACGAAACTGAACGATTTAATAAATGAAAAAAGTTTTGCCAAATTCTTCTTAATTATATTGTTATCTTCTTATTTGTAAATGACTTTGCCAATAAGAATTATTTTTATTTGATTTGATTTTGATTTAAACAATATGGCATCTATGCTTATTCAGTGTCAGTTGATAGAATCTGAAAAGTAAAAAAAAACTGTGATGGTTTGTTGGCTTTGGTCCGGTGGCAGGGAGGGTTTTCGTCGCCGATGAAGCGCGATGGGATCACCCAAGTTTTTCTTATGTATTTTGACCCGCTGAATCCGAATTTTGAGGGTGATAAGCCGGGAAAGCAAGTAATGTTTTGAGGTGGTTAAACACAAGCATCGTACAAATAACATAACTACTCTGTCTGACACACACCTGAGGAACATATAAGTAAGTACTCAACATTTTATATATCTTTTATTAAATATTCTTTGTTATATTATTTCGATGTGATATACACATATAGCTGAAAACATTGTGTAAGAAACATCACGATAACGTTAATATACTGTTAGTTTGCCAATATTACCAAAGTTATTTTTGGTGAATGTTTTCGTTATGTATCATGTTTAGTGGGCAGCTAGCGACAGATTTAGGTGCCCCATTTTGGCATACAACCCTCGAATAGGGTTGAAAAGTATATCGGTATGGAATGAAATGAAGATATTTTTACGAGTGGCTCCTGGGGATAACATATGAAGACCACAGGGAAAAAAGAAGAAATGTCACAATATAGTGGGAACTGAACTGAAACCGCCATCTGTTAGCCTAACCCAAATATTTTAGGCTAAACAGAAGTCCACGACAATAACGCAGCGTAGTCAGCCTATAGCTCGTTTGAAAATAACATTTGAAATAACATACACAGGGGAAAAACGAGGAATGTCCACTTCAAAAATGCAAAGAAAGGGGAATGTCCAATCTTGTCGAAACACCATGTCGAATAAATTGCAGACTCCTTTCACATAGAAGATCCCGAACAGTGCCAAGAACTTATGAGAAACTGGGAGACACTTTTCGAAAAAATGGCATATAAAAAAATGCCCCTTTCCAACATGTCCTCTGAGAGAGAAAGATGCTAGTATCATCCTCGACTCATTACACACAGATCATCATTCGAGGGGGAAACAACTCGTTCATTAGGTGTACATCATAATATTTTCATTACTTCATTACTCATTTTGTCTCGAGCATACGACCGCTTAGCCATTACAGATTTACGATTGAAAACGTTCACATGAATAATTTACGCTAATCTAAATAGACAAATCTTATATCATGCCACTTCAATAATTTTTCAGAGAATAACCTGGCCCCTAAAACTTTTTTAATTATTTTTCATTAAAAGTAATTAGTAAATAGGTGTACAAAAAATGACTAGGGGCGTTGATTTTTTTTAACGCCCTGTATCTCAGAAACGGAGCAACTCCCTGACATATGTTCATAGGAACTTTTTTCTTAAAACGACCTATCAGCTAATTTGCATATTCGCAATGAAATTGGCGGGAAACTGGGAAACTCTTTGGCACTGAAAATCCGCTTTTGATTATCCGCTCAGTGGAAATACTTCGTCATAGATAGCCAATGGGAAAGTTTTTAAATTCATCGATTGATCCAAGTAGTTCAGTGGTTGAGACTTTCGCGTTCAAAACCATTTACTGCTGGTCGGCTAGGTTCGAATCCTAGCGACTACAGATTTTTTTCTGATGGCCCGAGAAAGGGCTAGGAATCGCACGTTAAAAGGTAAGACCTCGTTAATCCTTGGCTCGCACAAGTTTTGACTTCTGAGGGCTGCCGTTCGTAAGGGGACGACAGCTGGTTAACGGAAAAAACAATTTTAAACAAAAAAGAAACAATTTTAAGGGGAAAGAGGAACCATAGTTTGTCTTCAATTCAATAAATTCTAAAATTTCTTGTTCTTTCACGTACCAATGTGACTTTATAGATTTTATTTGAATAATTTTCATTTCTGAACTTTTGACCCATTCACCTTTGCGCTCGTTTTTGTGTTGTGAGGTATTGAATCAGTTGACGGTTGCGCCACCTACAAGACAATAGAAGAACAACATAAGTCTAAGTGTCTAAGTGAACCTTTGTGATCTCACCTCTTTTGAGTATCATAATCATAATGCATTTTCGGACCGGGTAACGATTTATGGCAAACTGTCGTTTACTCGTTTGGGGACAGTGTCATTTCTTGGTAATGAATGAATTATCTACACAGAATGAGTTATTCCATTAGTTTTAAAAAGAGACTAGTTTTGCGACACCAATAGCGAAATAATTAGTAAAGCTAGGTAGCTAATTGGATATCTTGCGAATGGAGAACATCAGTTATTAATTAATATCGGAAATAGGTACATTAAAATATTTTTTGCTATCGGGGATATACAGCTTGACATATCTATTTACCGACTGGGAATGATTTCAGCATATGAGGTTTGTGGTATAACGAATGATTGATGTGTTTGAGGTAGCTACTGATGAAGTACTAGCAGATTCAATTAAAAAAATAATGCTTCTGAGGGCTCTGCGAACGAAAGGTGATTATCAAAAGCACTTATTCATCTGAAATAGGAAAATATACTAACGAATAAGTCATTGCCTAGAAAAGGGCCCTATGTCGGAAATACTAAATTACACGTTATTTTGAAGCGCCCGAAAAAATCTCTGAGAATTCCCTTTCTCGGAATGTAATATTAAATCAAATTTTATACTGTCCGAAATCCGGAAAGAGAAGTTTTGCTTGATAAAATTCGTTTACTTGAAAATAGTGCGAAAGGGATATTTCTTTAGATAAAGTCAGAAGAAGACAAAAAAAGAAAAATTAATGTACCAGTCTTCGGACACTTGTCCGAAAAAAGGATTTTCAAAGATTTTGGATACCAGTTATCAGGACGGCAAGTTTTTTATGAAAATAGTATCACTTGATTTTGAACACCAAAAACGGCCAACATCAACAACATCTCATGTGAACGACGGTTAACGAACGTTCTGTTGAATTATTTAGTTGCCATCAGAGGGTGCTGAATTCAAATAATGGAAAAGAGGAGGCGATAGACTAATGAGAATAGGGTAGACAACCAACATTTCAATATAGGTATTAACTATTTTCGATACTTTTACATGAAAGTGTCCGAAAATGGGTGGTATCCTGCTAACAGGCTCTTTCACCCTACACAGAAGGAAGAATATTTTCTAAAATATTTAGAGTCTCTAATTAAATGAAATTAAAATGACGGTTTCAAATTTTTTTCTGAAAAAACAAGTCTAACTGTGCTTAGAACCAATGCAGTAATCTATTTTGACGTTTTTTCTTTATTTGTTGTCTGACTCAAAGTTTTCCTAAAGAGATCTTCAATGGCTGTATTATACCGCCATAACTTTGAAATGAAATTCGAAAAGTCAAAGCTTTCTTTGAATTGTTTTCAAATCCAAAACATATGATCAATAAATGAAATTTCAATTGAATTTGCAGTGAAATTAACTAATTTAACTAATAAAATTTGACTATATTTGTCTTTTGCGTTGCTGACTTATCAACACCGTATCAAAATATAAGTTTCGAGAACTACCATTAAAAATTAATTTTATCAATATGAATCTGTATCTGAAGTAGGTAGAAAGTTTAGAGAACTGTTTAGAAATGTTCACAATTCAAACTGATATAATGAAGCATTATAAATCAAAATATTTCACAGATGTTGATATTTAGGAAGATTGTCCGAAATATTTCGATAAGGAAATTAAAATTTGAATTTTTCTACCAGGAATTGATATTTTTTATATTTTAATCTCTAGCACAGCTCACATAGTCAAAATTCAAACCAAAGCGTAACTAAATAGTAAATGCTATGAAGGCGTAGAAAGGACCACCATGATTCCGACTTAAAATTTCTATCCAAATCCCAGCAAGCACTCGAAACTGCAAAGGATCTTGGTATCTCAGGGTATTTTTCGGGTCTCAGGAGCAAATAAAAATGACCTGGATCAGGTTGACTTTGCCGGTTTATTTGAGTTATCAAGGAGATGCTGAACTCGTGTGACACCAATGAAAGTATCAGATTTTGTACACAGCTAAAATTATACAAACGTGTTAATATTCAGAGGGCGTATTTTAGGAAATAAAGTTATATACCCCTGAAACGAACTGATTTAAAACCTACCTATACAAACGCAGGCACACCATACGAAATATGAGCTATAGCTTATATTTGTGCATTAATAGGTACCAAAAGCATTCGAAATATTTGAGCTGTCTTAAATAATTATACTTGGAATGTGTCAATGGCAAACACTTGTTTCTCACTGGAAATCTGATTTATATTTCGCATAAAATAAACGATATTACAAAAAATAGTAGATAGCGTTTTGTATAATCCTTCCAATGGAATGCGCTCAATTTACGAGAAACGAAATTACTGATCTTTAGGGTATGCAACCACCAATACCACACGGACGGCATGAAAATTGCCTAACGCTGGAATATCTTCACTGGAAACCCCCGATCAGCAAAATTTTTCGAAAAATCACAAGTATAAACTACCCCTATGCGGCAGCTGATCCCAATTTTTTGTATGGTGGCATGAGAAGTACGTTTTCAGCAATCACAATATACTGTTTCAATGAAATATGTTCACTCGAAATCATCGGTCAGCAAAGTTTTTTAAAAAATCACTAGAATAAACCACCCTCAAGTTGGGGCTGATCCCAATTTTTTGTATGGTGGCACAAGAAGTACGTTTTGGATAATCATTATTGACAGTTCCAATGAAATATCTTCACTGGAAACCATCATTCAGCAAAGTTTTTCGAAAAATCATAAGTCAAAAATCATATTCTACTATTTCAATGGAATATCTCTTCTGGAAACCTCTGGTGAGCAAAGTTTTTCGAAAAACCTTAAGTACAAACTACCCTTATTTGGTGTCTGATCCATTTTTTTGTCATGGTGGCATGAAAAGTACGTTTTGATAAATCATATTCTGGTGTTTCAATGAAATATCTCTACTGGAAATCCCCGGTCTGCAAAGTTTTTCGAAAGTGTAAACTACCCTTATAAGGGGGCTCATTTGAATTTTTCTATGGTGGCACGAACAACTCATCATATACAACTTAGTTTTAGATTTTGGTTCGGTTAAATATTTCCCAAGGTTCTGGAAGGCAGAATTATTTTTTGGTCAGCAAATTATCCACACCCATAAAATAATGCGGGCGGGGACGACGCAAACGGCAAACAAAACAACCCATAAAAAAAGGCAGTATATCAATAAATAATGTCTGTAAATAAGAAACGATACAAAAAGGAGCAATGGTTTCGTTACAATACGGAGGATTGGTAGGTATATACTATATAACCAATAAAGAACTTCTTTTTGCACTAAATAAAGTTTTGTTTTTTGCATGAATTTAGAAAAAAATAATTTTAAATTCTTCATACCATAATACAGATGAATTGTACTATGTGAATTTTTTAATGCATAAAATCCATCTTATCATTGCTACAACGATAACAAAGGAAATGTTAACATATTTCTACACTACCGCTGTTATTTGATAGAACCAGTTAAGTTTGTCATCGATAATATATACCTATAGATACGCTTTTATCTTCTGTTATGTTTACGTTGGAAGATATGAGTAGATACCAGTTCTTTTCTGAAATCAGCAAAAGCGTACTAGAGGCAAACCAGTTTTCGTCCGGAGTGACTTTTAAAGAGGAAACTAAGCTGCCTATGTCACTATGGCTATCCAGTAATGTGTCGTCGGTAAAAAGTAACCTTTTCTTAGTATACGTTAATAAAGATCATTAATGTAAATAATAAATAAAATGTTTTCCAATACAGAGCCCTGAGGCACACCGTATATAATTGAATTCAGCCCTGCTTGTATATGTATACCATAGAAGGAGACTTTATCCGGGAGAATATCAAGAGATACGCAATTAAATGCATTAGAAGGTCGCCTAATGTAATAAGGAATGCTCATCTTTTTCGAAAAACATCGACTATGTTCGAAATAATGCTCAAAAGGGCTCTAGCGGTTGACCTATTTTTTTAAAACCAAATTGCTCTGTACATAGCAAAGAACTGGCTTCTCACTGAGAAACTAGTCTGTGTTTGACAAGAATCTCTTTAATTTTCCCAATGATCGGAATGATTGACATAGGTCGAATGTTATCAACCATTTCGGGATCACCCTTTCTTAATAATGGTGTGTTGGTGTTTGTGTGGTTGGCATCGTTTGCCACAGATTTTTATTAAATTCTAATCAATAATGGGATAGTATATTCTTCAACAACCGTATAATGCTCATTATACGCGAATAGAAGACTATACTTTCTCTACGACTACAAGAACATTTTAAATTTATGACGAAAGCTCAGTTTGTGGTACTTTTTTTTTTCTTTTCTTTGGTGTGTTGGCATCGACTACTATGGTCATTAGCCACGTGTTCTGGATAGGCCTTGTTTTTAACTCCATACGCCACCTTAGAAGCAGCATGATTATTCGTAGTCCCGTCAATCATGAAACGTGGGAAAGGTATTCTTCAATAACCCAGAATTATAGGTATCTATCGAAATTATTGCCTTTATTACCAAAAAGTAGTATAGCAATAAAAGGAAGAATAACAATTATACATGAATAATTAAATACTTGACGGGAAAAATAAAAAAAAACTTCCACCAGTAGGATTCGAACTCGCGCTCTTATAGCAACCTTCAACTTTTCCGCGGGTCCGTACCGCTGGACCACACAGGTATTATAAAATTTGTGCAGGACATATGACTAAACAAACTCTGTTTGACCAAAAACCGAGATTGTGTAGAATGTTTAGATAAATATTATTCGAAATACCTTTGTTGCAAGAAGATTTCATCAGGAGCTAAAGTTGAAACTAAGATAAAAAAATAGTCAATGTAACATTCGCGGATGCCAAGCTTTATTGAGAAATTTGTTTGGTAAATTGGTACATGGTACATGTATGGCTGTTTTGTCATTGGTCTAAACCTCTCAGTTAATAATGAGTTAGGATCCACGGTGTCTTGGAATCATCTTCATTAGTCAACTAAATAATCAATATGCAAACAGTGTAGAATACAATAGTCGAAGAAAAAAACTTTTCCGTACTATACAGGGTGTCCCAGAATAAAGGGGACAAACTCCAAGGGTAGAATCCTCACTTCATTTTAAGGCTGAAAGGTCCAATACAGATATACCCTAAAATGAGTATTAACCGAGTTACAGGGTGTTGAAAGTGACACAAAAATATATATTTTCCAGAATAACTCCGCAACGGCTTAACTTTTCTTAATGAAATTTGATACGTCACTTTACAGCATTCAGTTTCATATTTCAAGGCAAATCGTGTGTTTGTAACTCTAAACAGGGGCGTACGGCAGGTGGGTACCCCTATTCACCCCTCCCCAACTTCTCGCCACTGGATTAATATGAATTTCGTCTTCTTTTTCTTAATCCCCAATATTTTATTTACAAAAAATGAATACGTTTCGTTTCACAAATATGAATGGTTTTCGATTTCAAAAACTTTTTGATATTTGAAGTCGAATAAGTGCGTGCGTATCAAAATCTTTACTATTTTTGAAACGAATGTGAAGGTAACTATTTATAACATTATAACCAACATATTTCATACCTTGCAATGAGTATAAATTCAAATATTTCGAAAATTGTTGGCATTTACGAGGGATTTTGTTCACAAAAATTTTCCGATATTCAAAACTTACATAGCCACTAACAAAATAATCACTATGAGTATCACATACGCACCCACTTATTCAACTTCAAATATCTCGAAAACCGTTGATATTTGCGAAACGAAACGTATTTCTTTTTCGTATAGGAAATATTGGGGATTAAGAAAAAGAATACGAAATCGATATTAATCCAGTGGCGTGAAAGTTGGGGAGGGGCTAATAGGGGTACCCATCTGCCGTACGCCCCTGTTCAGAGTTACAAACACATTAATTGCCTTGAAATATGAAACTGAATGCTGTTAAGTGACATACCAAATTTCATTATGAAAAGTTAAGCCGTTATGGAGTTATTCTGGAAAAAAAAAATTTGTCACTTTCAACACCCTATAACTCGGTTAATACTCATTTTAGGGTATATGATTATTGGAACTTTCAACCTTAAAATGGAGTGAGGATTCTACCCTCGGAGTTTGTCCCCTTTATTCTAGGACACCCTGTATATATAGGCTAGAATTTATGAAAATAGAAAGAATCAACAACAAGGTTCCATGATATCCCACTTTGAAACGGTAACTCATAGTTAGTGTGCTCACAGGGGTCAACATTTTATTTTGAACCGTAACAGACCTCAAACAGTTACAGCTACAACCAAAGCTCCTTAAATAGCTTTTACTTACACTCTACATAATCACCTGCATCGAGTGTTTCTGGGAAATGTCTTAAATCGTGGACTGAACAGAACCGTGAAATATTGGACACATGCGTTAGAAGAATTCCCATAACAAAAATATAACATGAGTGATTTGATTGATGAAAAGCGTTTACACACTGATGAGGATATAGTTATGGTCCATAAAGCCAAATCGTAAGCTGTTTCAATTATAATTCGGAATTTTTTCAATCAATTCCTTTGTTCTGCCTTCTGAACGGGTTTTATGAAGATTAATTGATCTAATCTGAAACTAATGACTATCAAGTACTTTTACAAAATTATCTACCGGGTGGATACGGAAGTATTGCCTACGGAATATCTCAGTTATTGTATGAGATAGGCTTGTGAAATTTGGAGCATCGATATAATGACATAAGAGCTAGAATTTGAGCATATTGACATGTTGAAGTTAACTTCCGGTCTGACCAGAAGTAACATCAACTTTCTTATTTTAAATGGCAACAGTATTTTTTCTTTTCACATTATTCAGCATTCAATTCCCTTTCTAATGCCATATCACAAGTTGGTATGTAACCAGAAACTAGATCAGAAAAAATTATTATTGAAATTCACTGAGTAGGCCGTGGAAGCAAAATGAAAGCCCAAAATTGAAAAGTTGGCTATGGAAACCATACGTCACTTGATAGCAGTTGCTACTACTGTGATATTTTATTTTCATTCAGCGTTATAAAAAGCCGTCAAAAAAAAGATTGGAGAAATTGGGAAAAAAACAATACTCTGTAGGTCCATAACTAAAATAGGCACATGCAACTTTTTCTTGCCTGTACTATTCAGCATAACCATTCCTTTCTGATGATATAATAGAAAGTAATTTTTTGAAATGAGATACCGAAAAATCTAATTATTATTCTTCAAATAACAAAACAGATTATCGGCATACGCAAAAATACAATTGAAAATAATGTGGATTGATAAACAATATCTGATAGGTTCTAAAACTTAAATAGGACTTTATCAGTTGCATATACGTACTTGGACTGTGCCATCATCCATAGATATTCTAATATCGATGGACGACGTTTGTGCTATTCAGTATAATCATCCCATTGCAATAATCATTCGAACCAAAATATTAACAAGTAGTCTGATTAATATGTATTTTGGAATGAAACAAAATAGAAACGAGAGCTGTCACGAACGCTGCTATCCATATAATTTTGACGTTCGAAGTAGTGTTTTTGATTCTGCCATTCAAAAGGGTTTGGAAATTGAAATCAGTTAGTAGAATATTCAAAAAATTATTATTCACGAAGAATAATAATTGTATTTTTTAGTATTTAATTTCAAAAAATTACTTTCCATTATATCATTAGAAAGGACTGGTTATGCTGAATAGTACAGGCAAGAAAAAGTTGCATGTTCCTATTTAAGTTATAGACCTATAGAGTATTGTTTTTTTCCCAATTTCTCCAATCTTTTTTTTTGCGGCTTTTTATAATGCTGACGAATGAAAATGAAATATCACAGTAGTAGCAACTGTTATCAAGTGACGTATGGTTTCCATGGCCAACTTTTTAATTTTTGGCTTTCATTTTGCTTCCACGGCCTACTCAGTGAATTTCAATAATAATTTTTTCTAATCTAGTTTCTGGTTACATACCAACTTATGATATGTCATTAGAAAGAAAATTGAATGTTGAATAACGTGAAAAGAAAAAAAATAGGGTTGCCATTTAAAATAAGAAAGTTGATGTTACTTCCGGTCAGACCGGAAGTTAACTTCGACATGTCAATATGCTCAAATTCTAGCTCTTATGTCATTATATCGATGCTCCAAATGAACGGAAAATATGGAACAATAACGATTACTCAAGGTTCCTTTCATGTAGGAACGTACTATAATTTCATTTTACTATACCAAAGAAAATAAGCCTATAAGGTCGGTTACTGAACTAATCTGAAATCCTCCGACATTCGCTTCTTCATATCTATTTTATTTGACATATTTTACATACTCTACTTGGAATTGTCAAATTTTATCATAACAACAAAACATTGGGTGGTATTCATAAACAGTAGCAAATGCTTATACTTCAGGTTTGTCTCTCTCATTACTTAACAAAACGAATAGGTCTTTTTCAAGAAATCCGAGTAAAAGCATTTGCTTCAGTTTTATGCATACAACCCATTGTTAAAAATTTCAGGGATTAAAGAAAAAGATACATATTGAAAATATGTATTTCGGAAGCGGGAAAAAATCTCGGAAAAAACCACCCGGAAAAAACCCCTGGAAAAAAACGAAAAAAAAACACAAACAAAAATAGAATTGCCAAGAATTGTCTACGTGAGGTTAGTTCGTTCTGGATAAATCAGACTAAATAGTTGTTCCTCGCAAAATGTATGTATTTAATTTCCACGCTCTCAAATGTCTAAGTTAGGTTTTAGGTTAGGTCGATCTGGTCACACTGATAAAAAATATGTCTTCAATCAAATATATATATATCCTTTTGAACAGAATAATCTTCTGAAAAGAATAATTATTTCTAATTGATGAATATACTCTTATTTCAAACTTATTGAACCGTTTGCTTCTTTACATAAATTCTCTTGAAATGAATTTGTTTGCATTAATACATTCCAACTCTTCACTTCTAAAGAACACCTACTTGTGAAAAATGCTCCTTTCGACTCAAGAACATAATTTCTTGGCGAAGGCCAGGAGGAAGCAGCACGTGGCACAGTCAACCTATGAGCTTTACTCTCGAATCATAATTTAAGTGGTTAGTTTTGTATTCGTCACAGTGGTTATGTGCAAATGTGCTGCTACAGAAGTGCAATATGGAGGTCCGATTATTTCTGCACGATTTGAATCTAGGTCATTTATGGACCAGTTGTGAACGTAGGTTGAAGATATTTTTGTTTTCAACAGGTGTATGATAATGGCGAATGACGCTGTCGTTTCTATATTGGATCGCATTTCTATGCGTCACCAAATAGGTACCTACGTTGATTCTATAGTTTCTGAAATTGAAATATTACAATACTATTCTCATATTTATAACCATTATACCTCAGTTGTTCGCAGTTGTTCTCTGTTTGTTGAACTGTACCATATGAACATGGCTTCCATGGCACATTTTTATAACCAAGTGCACATTTGTATTGAACTACCTCCAAATGCAGATAATCTTTAATTAAAAATGTATTGCATTATGAAAAAGAATATTGTTCGTTATTGAAGTTGAAATATTCTTGTCACAACCAACTCACACCATCGAACAAAGAAAGTATTCACGATAGTGTTCATTATCAAAGTTGAAATATTCTTGCACCAAACAGCTCCCATTATTCAGTGAAGAAAGTGAAAGTGAAGAAAATATGTCTCAAAACAGTTTCCTTTCAAGTGGTCAAGAGGATTCCGTCAAAAAATCAAACTGATATTTGGTTGGACCTATTCAAGAATACAATCGACTTGAATCAATGCAATTATGCATTGATACAAAAAATCCTTTTTATCAGTGCAGGTCAGACTAAATAATTACTCCTCGCAAGATGTATATGTATTAAATTTCCACGCACTAAAATGTCTACGTGAAGTTAGATCGTTCTGGTATTATTCTCTGACTGAATAATTACTCCTTCTTTTTTTCAGGTGTTTTTCGG
The DNA here is from genome assembly GCA_958298965.1 of Chrysolina haemoptera. Lineage (NCBI taxonomy): Eukaryota > Metazoa > Arthropoda > Insecta > Coleoptera > Chrysomelidae > Chrysolina > Chrysolina haemoptera. The sequence continues at coordinate 16,482,173 of OY282602.1, read as the reverse complement.
AGAGGGGTTTCCGTTTTTTGTTTCGGTTTTTTTTTCATGTTTTTTCGTTTTTATTTCGGGATTTTTTCCGTTTTTTTCGTTTTTTTTTCCTAGATTCTCTCAGATTCAGTCTACTTTGAAAACGTTCCAAGCATATATTGAATATGGTGGTTAATGTGGTTTATTCCCGTTTCGTACACTCGCGTTCCGTACGGATATGGACGACTTGCGCTCGGCCGACTTGCGCTCTCACCTGAAATCGGCCGCTTTGCGCTCTACGATTATTCAAGTCCCCTGTATCGTTATATTTCTTCAATGTTTTAGAAATTCTTTCATGAAGATTGATATAGGTTTTCTATCAAAAATATGACCAGAATACTCCGTTTCTTCCAATAGGCACTTCACTAATTGGAATACATTGGAATGTGGTCGTATCATCGTCAAGTAGCTCAATGGTTCAAAACCATTGACTGCTGGTCGGCTAGGTTCGAATCCTTAGCGACTTCATCTGATGGCCCGAGAAAGTGCTAGGAATCGCACGTTAAAAGGTAAGACTTCGTTAATCCTTAGCTCGCACAATTTTTGACTTTTGAGGGCTGCCGTTCGTAAGGGGACGACAGCTGGTTAACGGAAAAAACAAATTTAAACAAGTTTGAACAAATTTAAACAAATTTAAACAAATTTAAACGATGATTCCAACCCACTGAAGCGTCGTCACTGCGATGTCTTTGCTGATGGCAGTTCCACATTTCCTTGGTAATGTATTTATTTTCCAACCATTCTTTAACAAAATGATAATAATAATAATAATGAAAGGACTTTATTTTATTTATCATCGGCGAAGCTGCTACACTCAACCGAGTACCATGAAACATCAAATAAATAATATTCAACATCACTGTCTATATTTGTGGAAAGAAGATTGTCAGGAGGAGTCGTGGAATTTTTATATCCAAGAACCTCATCAAATTGATTGAAACTCCCAATTTATTTTTGATTCGCCGGTTTCCTTCAATCCTTTGTCCTTGTTAGTTTTGTAGGTTTGCAGAATGTTTCTGTATTTTGAAAGACAATCCCATCCATAATATTGATAATGGTTTTTTTATATCTGCCGTAATACTTTCCCAAAGTTTGTTTTTCTTGCATTTTGGATTGCAAAATTCATTTTCTATTCTTAGTGAAATGAGGAGTTTGGTATCATTTGAACCCCATTTTTTTTTCGTTTCACCTGATCCGCCGGCTTGTTCTCTATCCAAAATATTTTGTTCTGAAAAATAAAAACTAAATACATACCATTAGAAATTTCTTCTATTTCTTCAGCCGTTAATTGCATACTTATAATTTCCCCTCCTATTTCCAAATTAACGTCTGATAATCAAAATAATTCTTAGGGGTGTAGTAAAAAAGTAAATAGAGGGCTGTGATCATAAAAATAACCTCAAACAACAAATTGCACCATACTCAACAACACCTCAAATATTTCGATATTTAATTTTCAATCATTTGTTACTTTTTGTAACCAGAATTTTTTTTAATTTTGAAATTAATTTTTGAATCTAGAGAGCTATGAATACGTTCAAATTATTAATTTGAGCCCTAAAGGGGAAACTACAACTTTACGGGTTTTGGTTAAAATGCATCTGCTGGGTAAAATTCAAATTTTGAATTATTATTACTATTTTCTTTCAAATGGCAACATAGTGGCTCGTCGGGTAGGAAAAAAAAGAATTCAATTACGAATAATTTGGATACCGCACACTAATAGGTCTCGGAAACACTTTCGTCAGCAAAATATGAAAATATTACGGTAGATCTTTCTTTATGGGATTAATATAATATTAAAATTCATCGAGTAACCTGTGACCAAGACAAATGATATAACAAAACCATCAATCCAAAAACTAATATCCCCTTGCATAAATGATATCATTAAGATGTTTTTCAATCAATAGCGTACACAATAATTTACTAATTTACTAATTTAGATTTGGAGAAGTGAGCAAAGATAAGGTGAGAACATATCAACTAGTATTTTTTCAATACACCTTAATTACCTCGTTCTATCAGTTATGTTACCCAATGTTTTTGAATCTCATTTTAATCTGAAATGGTGTTTCATTTTAAAAAAGATCTTAAGTAATCTTTTCAAGTTTTTTTCGAAAGTCTGTTTGAAACGTATAACAGTGAAGCGGTATCCACATAATCGTAATGAAATTCGCAAAATTTTCATTTAAAAAAATTAGTAATACAAATTCTACAATTGAATTTTACATACATAGCAGAAATATTTCGACTGAAAACAATATTCCACAAAAATGTTTAAACTTGCGGAAGCTGAGTTACTTGTCAAAAAATGCAGTTTTAAGTCGTATGTGTATAATGTAAATCATCCAATTTTTTTTTCTGACCGGATCAGTCACTATGTTGTCATTTGAAAATAAAATAGTAGGAATAAATTAAAGAATAAATTTTACACTGGAGGTGCATTTTAACCGAAAACCGTAAAGTTGTATTTTTCCCAATACCTACTTTAGGACTAAAATTAATAATTTGTACGTAACCATAGCCCTTTAGATTAAAAAATTAAGTAGCGAAATAAAAAAAATAGTAATAATAATTTAAAAATTTAATTTTCCCCAGCAGACGCATTTCAACCGAAAACCGTAAAGTTGTACTTTTCCCAATACTTTAGGACTCATATTAATAATTTGAACGTATTCATAGCCCTCTAGATTCAAAAATAAATTTAAAAATTTAAAAAATTTTTGGTTACAAAAAGTAACAAATGATACATGGTTGTATTCAGAATGTCATATGGAGACAAAAAGCTGAAAATATACCGAGTGCCTCATTTAAGAATCAAAAGTTAATATCATTTATACAAAGGGATATTAGTTCTGGATTGATGGTTTTGATATATCATTTGTGTTAGTCACAGGTTACTCGATGAATTTAATTATTATTTTAAAAGAAAGATCTACCGTAATATTTTTAATTTTGTTGACGAAAGTTTATTCGAGACCTAATACCGTGCGGTATCAAATCAATCGCAATGAAATGCTTTTTTTTTCTGACCCGACGAGCCACTATGTTGCCATTTGAAAAAAAAAATAAATAAAAAAATAGTTATATTAATTTCAAAATGAAATTTTACCAGAAGATATATTTTAACCGAAAACTGTAAAGTTGTATTTTTCCTAATACTTAAGAACTAAAATTATTAATTTGAACGTATTCATAGCCCTCTAGATTCAATAACAAATTTCAAAATTAAAAAAAATTGAGGTTACAAAACGTAACAAATGATACATGGTTGTATTCAGAATGTCATATGGAGACAAAAAAAGTGAAAATATACCGGGTGACTTACTTGAAAATCGAAAGTTTATATCACTTCCGGTGAGACCGGAAGTTGCATGAATCTGAGTAACTTGTCAAAAAATGCAGTTTTATGTCTCATACAGATCCTCCAAATATCATTACAATATCTGCAAAAACAAAAAAGTTATAGGTGCGAGCCACTTTCAGTGGACACCCGGTATATAGAGAGAAAAACGACATGGTGAGACACCACACTTTCACCACACCAAGTTGATGAATATAAAAACGTACCCTATTGATATGTTACTGTTAAACAAAATGATGAGTTTGATTTACTTCAAAGTTGATTTTCTTCGTCTAAGCGCATTCAAATAAAATCTTTTTTTTTAAGTTTATTTTTTTGTGGCGTTGATTCCAACGACTTGCGATTGTTATCACATCGAAAACAAATGCCTGAATGTATGAAATCAGGTTGGTTTCTGCTAAATTGGGGCTATTCTTAATCCGACCATGCACATACGAGCAAATATTCTACTACTTAAAAAAAAACAAAGGAGTAGGCTGTGAATCCGTGAAATCCCACTCACTTCCATTCTGATTCAAAACTAACCCAAGATATTACATAAATATATTTTTTATCCCTACCGAACGACAAAACATAAATCTCCGGCGAACGAAACACAACCAAAAAATAACAAGCGTAATCAGTATCTATCACATATGCGGGTGTACCCATAACAGCACGGAAAAGATTTACGATCGAGCTACCTGGGCGCGCTAGTATCATATTCAACAGGTACGACCGGAGCTAGACCGTAGAGCGTTGCGAGTTGGCCATGATTTCGAAGCTTTGGCGAGGGCGCGGGAAGAAAGAGGCGTGTTTCTTGAGAATACGTCGAGTCCACGCTGTACTCAGCCGACTGGCGTTCTGCTCGGGTGCGTTAAACCGACCGACCGTCTAACGTCTGTTTACATCCCAACCGTCGATTCTCCTCAGATCAAACATAAACATTAGGAATGTTGACTGTTTTTTGTGCAGAGTACATTCGTTTGACGACACTTGTCACTTCGTGAGTGTGAATGTTTTTGTTTTGATTATGACGATATACTTTTTTTGTGAGTGAAGTATTTTGTGGGTTACCTTGCTGCTTTTTGTTTTGGATTACTTTCGAATACCTAACTTTTTGGGTGAGTCTACAGGTGAAATTTCGTAAGATTGGAAGTACTTGATATTTATCGCCTCTGTAATTGCTTACCTATCGTTCATCAGGACGTATGACACTTGATAATTACTTGACCTATCGACCTCTTAGGAATGGCACTGAAAAATTCAATGATAGATTGGTTACTTTTTTAACCTATCAAGTCATTACCTATAGTACAGTAACCACAGGCAAATGTAAGCCACAAGTGAAGAATGAATCGTAGCACTTTGAAACTCGGTACATGACTTCTTGACATCATGTATTGTTCACCAAAAAATCAGGGGCGGAACCAAAAAACATTTTTATTTAAAAAAAAAATTATAATTTTTTTTTGCTGTTGCTGTTGTTTCGGAAAGTATAAGATTTACCAGGAAACAATTTCAACAAGGTTAAAAAATAATTCAATTCTCCACAAATATAGAAAATTAGATTTGTCACAAATTTGCTAAAAAATATGGTAGAAGGAAAAGAAAATGTGTATATCGTTCCTGAAGACTTCTTCTTCCTCATGCAAATATAATATGTGAGTATCTGAGTACCGAAAATGTGTTTTATCCCACTCCATCCCTTCTACGTTATTTAATTATATTGAAGCAGGAATCAGTACCCTCTTTGGACCATATGCAACGATTTTAGACTAGTGAGACAAGTCTCACTTATACATCCTAAAAATGGGTTTTAGTTCTGCCTTAGTTACAAACTCACCCATAATCCCGGCAATTTCTTCAGTAAATGTTGAAAATAATCGCTCATACACATCCTACATAAAAAATAATGTATGTGATTTCAAGCTTGAGGTTTGTGATTCACAATAGTGTTATTAAACATATAGGCAAGATATGAATATGCGATTATTTTCAACATTTACTGAAGAGAATGAAGCTTTTATAGGTAAGTTGAAAATTAGGAAGGAGTAAAACAAAGTTTGTTTTTGGCATGTCTATAAGTGGGACCTGTCACACTACTCTAAAATTGTTGCATATACTCCAAAGAGGGTATGGGTTGCTGCTTCAGTATAATAATTCCATATTTACTAAATTATTCATGATTTTCGGATCATCCGCAAACATCTCCGTGAAGTGCGACAAAACACATTTTATAGGTACTCAAATACTCGCAAATTTTATTTGCTTGAGAAGGTAGGAGTCTTCAAATTAGATATGAACTTTCCCTTTTCCTTCTCCGATCATTTTTAGCAGAGTTATGACCAATCAAATATTCAGCTCCGCCAAATCTTCCAGCGGCGGTAAGCGTGAACCTGAAATTTGATGTCGGCGTTCAATCACGTTTTCTTCGAAAACGAGCGCATTTCATCAAAAATTACTGGGAATCATGTTTGTGGAGATTTGAATTGTCTTTCACCTTGTTGAGTTGTTCTTCCGATAAATCATATTTCCAAGATTAAAGCAAAAATCTATACGGGTGTGAAGTTATCCACATCCACAAATGTACACTGAGAAAAAGTTAACTTTGTTGGTAACATTTTTTTTTCTTACTTGAATGACGAATTATACATTTCTCAATGGCTCCATCATATTTAAAAGGTTGATTACCATGGGATATGAGTATCAGGGTAATTTTTTATGATATGAGAGAAAAAAATAAATTTCCTAGGAAAACGACATTGTCGAGTTTTTTAAATTGGATATTCTTTTTCAGGAGGTTGAAATACATACCTGAGGGTATATCAATTCATTTGTAGCCCCGTCGGAGGGGGTGTGATGGGGGAGAGTTTGTCGAAAAAAATCAATTTTCTAGGAAAACAACATTGTAGAGTTTTTTAGATGAGATATTCTTTTTCAGGAGGTTAGAATACATAGCTGTGGGTATATGAATTCATTTGTAGCCCCGTCGAAGGGGGTGTGATGGGGGAGAGTTTGTCGAAAAAAATCAATTTTCTAGGAAAACGACATTGTAGAGTTTTTTAGATGAGATATTCTTTTTCAGGAAGTTGAAATACAGACCTGTGGGTATATCAATTCATTTGTAGCCCCGTCGGAGGGGGTGTGATGGGGGAGAGTTTGTTGAAAAAAATAAATTTCCTAGGAAAACGACATCGTAGAGTTTTTTAGATGAGATATTCTTTTTCAGGAAGTTGAAATACATACCTGTGGGTATATCAATTCATTTGTAGCCCCGTCGGAGGGGGTGTGATGGGGGAGAGTTTGTCGAAAAAAATCAATTTTCTAGGAAAACGACATTGTAGAGTTTTTTAGATGAGATATTCTTTTTCAGGAGGTTGGAATATATAGCTGTGGGTATATCAATTCATTTGTAGCCCCGTCGGAGGGGGTGTGATGGGGGAGAGTTTGTCGAAAAAAATCAATTTTCTAGGAAAACGACATTGTAGAGTTTTTTAGATGAGATATTCTTTTTCAGGAAGTTGAAATACATACCTGTGGGTATATCAATTCATTTGTAGCCCCGTCGGAGGGGGTGTGATGGGGGAGAGTTTGTTGAAAAAAATAAATTTCCTAGGAAAACGACATCGTAGAGTTTTTTAGATGAGATATTCTTTTTCAGGAAGTTGATATACAGACCTGTGGGTATATCAATTCATTTGTAGCCCCGTCGGAGGGGGTGTGATGGGGGAGAGTTTGTCGAAAAAAATCAATTTTCTAGGAAAACGACATTGTAGAGTTTTTTAGATGAGATATTCTTTTTCAGGAAGTTGAAATACATACCTGTGGGTATATCAATTCATTTGTAGCCCCGTCGGAGGGGGTGTGATGGGGGAGAGTTTGTTGAAAAAAATAAATTTCCTAGGAAAACGACATCGTAGAGTTTTTTAGATGAGATATTCTTTTTCAGGAAGTTGATATACAGACCTGTGGGTATATCAATTCATTTGTAGCCCCGTCGGAGGGGGTGTGATGGGGGAGAGTTTGTCGAAAAAAATAAATTTCCTAGGAAAACGACATTGTAGAGTTTTTTAAATTGGATATTCTTTTTCAGGAGGTTGAAATACATACCTGAGGGTATATCAATTCATTTGTAGCCCCGTCGGAGGGGGTGTGATGGGAGAGAGTTTGTCGAAAAAAATCAATTTCCTAGGAAAACGACATTGTAGAGTTTTTTAAATTGGATATTCTTTTTCAGGAGGTTGAAATACATACCTGAGGGTATATCAATTCATTTGTAGCCCTGTCGGAGGGGGTGTGATGGGGGAGAGTTTGTCGAAAAAAATCAATTTCCTAGGAAAACGACATTGTGGAGTTTTTTAAATTGGATATTCTTTTTCAGGAGGTTGAAATACATACCTGAGGGTATATCAATTCATTTGTAGCCCCGTCGGAGGGGGTGTGATTGGGGAGAGTTTGTCGAAAAAAATCAATTTTCTAGGAAAACGACATTGTAGAGTTTTTTAGATGAGATATTCTTTTTCAGGAAGTTGAAATACAGACCTGTGGGTATATCAATTCATTTGTAGCCCCGTCGGAGGGGGTGTGATGGGGGAGAGTTTGTCGAAAAAAATAAATTTCCTAGGAAAACGACATTGTAGAGTTTTTTAAATTGGATATTCTTTTTCAGGAGGTTGAAATACATACCTGAGGGTATATCAATTCATTTGTAGCCCTGTCGGAGGGGGTGTGATGGGGAAGAGTTTGTCGAAAAAAATCAATTTCCTAGGAAAACGACATTGTAGAGTTTTTTAAATTGGATATTCTTTTTCAGGAGGTTGAAATACATACCTGAGGGTATATCAATTCATTTGTAGCCCCGTCGGTGGGGGTGTGATTGGGGAGAGTTTTTCGAAAAAAATCAATTTTCTAGGAAAACGACATTGTAGAGTTTTTTAAATTGGATATGCTTTTTCAGGAGATTGAAAGATTGAAATACATAGCTATGGGTATATCAATTCATTTGTAGCCCCTCCGGAGGGGGTGTGATGGGGGAGAGTTTGTCTAAGAGTTCATAAGTGTGGATAAAACTTCAATTATAAGGTGATTGTGGATAAAATTATTTTATGTGTTTCATTTACTGCCTGAGAGTTTGTTCAGTTTCAAAAGTAAAAGTAAAAAATATTCCATTAAGTTAATTTCCGTGGATAAAACAGAAGACGCCTTAAGTATCAATTATGCCATTACACGTCAATAGGAATCATTGGTGTATATCATGGTAGAAATGAAAAATAAAAAAATTATTTATATCGATCCCAGAGAAACTGAGTCTTGCAAGCAAGCACACGACTGAAGAATGTATTTTGTAGTTTTTTAGAAAGGTACCATTATTTATCGGATACCATTTACATAGATCAAAACTCTTGGGAGGTGGAATTGAAAACTCACATCAAACAAGTGGATAGATACATTCAGTTGTGGGGTTTTGATCATTTATTTTGTTGGAAAAAAATATCAAGAATAGATCTTTATTGGAACCCGTTTATGTCAGTCGGTTGGGGACATCTATAAAAACCTTACTACTGGATGTATCTGATGAGGGACAATAGGCCAATCTACAAAGTTTGTATGTATGTATTACAACCTCCTGAAAGAGACTATCCGATCTAAATAACTCTTCAGTTTTGTTTCACCAGAAAATTGTTTGTTTTTGAAACACTCTTCCCCACCACGACCCCTCCGACGGGGCTACAAATGAATTGATATACCCACAGCTATATATTCCAACCTCCTGAAAAAGAATATCTAATTTAAAAAACTGAACAATGTCGTTTTCCTAGAAAATTGATTTTTTTCGACAAACTCTCCCCCATCACACCCCCTCCGACGGGGCTACAAATGAATTGATATACCCACAGCTATATATTCCAACCTCCTGAAAAAGAATATCTAATTTAAAAAACTGTACAATGTCGTTTTCCTAGAAAATTGATTTTTTCGACAAACTCTCCCCCATCACACCCCCTCCGACGGGGCTACAAATGAATTGATATACCCACAGCTATGTTAACCTCCTGAAAAAGAATATCTCATCTAAAAAACTCTACAATGTCGTTTTCCTAGGAAATTGATTTTTTTCGACAAACTCTCCCCCATCACACCCCCTCCGACGGGGCTACAAATGAATTGATATACTCTCAGGTATGTATTTCAACCTCCTGAAAAAGAATATCTCATCTAAAAAACTCTACAATGTCGTTTTCCTAGAAAATTGATTTTTTTCGACAAACTCTCCCCGGGGCTACAAATGAATTGATATACCCACAGCTATATATTCCAACCTCCTGAAAAAGAATATCTCATCTAAAAAACTCTACAATGTCGTTTTCCTAGAAAATTGATTTTTTTCGACAAACTCTCTCCCATCAGAACCCCTCCGACGGGGCTACAAATGAATTGATATACCCACAGGTCTGTATTTCAACTTCCTGAAAAAGAACATCTCATCTAAAAAACTCTACAATGTCGTTTTCCTAGAAAATTGATTTTTTTCGACAAACTCTCCCCCATAACACCCCCTCCGACGGGGCTACAAATGAAGTCATATACCCACAGCTATGTATTCTAACCTCCTGAAAAAGAATATCTCATCTAAAAAACTCTACAATGTCGTTTTCCTAGGAAATTTATTTTTTTCGACAAACTCTCCCCCATCACACCCCCTCCGACGGGGCTACAAATGAATTGATATACCCTCAGGTATGTATTTCAACCTCCTGAAAAAGAATATCTAATTTAAAAAACTGTACAATGTCGTTTTCCTAGAAAATTGATTATTTTCGACAAACTCTCCCCCATCACACCCCCTCCGACGGGGCTACAAATGAATTGATATACCCACAGCTATGTATTTCAACCTCCTGAAAAAGAATATCTCATCTAAAAAAATCTACAATGTCGTTTTCCTAGAAAATTGATTTTTTTCGACAAACTCTCCCCCATCACACCCCCTCCGACGGGGCTACAAATGAATTGATATACCCACAGCTATGTATTTCAACCTCCTGAAAAAGAATATCTCATCTAAAAAACTCTACAATGTCGTTTTCCTAGAAAATTGATTTTTTTCGACAAACTCTCCCCCATCACACCCGCTCCGACGGGGCTACAAATGAATTGATATACCCACAGGTCTGTATTTCAACTTCCTGAAAAAGAACATCTCATCTAAAAAACTCTACAATGTCGTTTTCCTAGAAAATTGATTTTTTTCGACAAACTCTCCCCCATAACACCCCCTCCGACGGGGCTACAAATGAAGTCATATACTCACAGCTATGTATTCTAACCTCCTGAAAAAGAATATCTCATCTAAAAAACTCTACAATGTCGTTTTCCTAGGAAATTTATTTTTTTCGACAAACTCTCCCCCATCACACCCCCTCCGACGGGGCTACAAATGAATTGATATACCCTCAGGTATGTATTTCAACCTCCTGAAAAAGAATATCTAATTTAAAAAACTGTACAATGTCGTTTTCCTAGAAAATTGATTATTTTCGACAAACTCTCCCCCATCACACCCCCTCCGACGGGGCTACAAATGAATTGATATACCCACAGCTATGTATTTCAACCTCCTGAAAAAGAATATCTCATCTAAAAAACTCTACAATGTCGTTTTCCTAGAAAATTGATTTTTTTCGACAAACTCTCCCCCATCACACCCCCTCCGACGGGGCTACAAATGAATTGATATACCCACAGCTATGTATTTCAACCTCCTGAAAAAGAATATCTCATCTAAAAAACTCTACAATGTCGTTTTCCTAGAAAATTGATTTTTTTCGACAAACTCTCCCCCATCACACCCCCTCCGACGGGGCTACAAATGAATTGATATACCCACAGCTATGTATTTCAACCTCCTGAAAAAGAATATCTCATCTAAAAAACTCTACAATGTCGTTTTCCTAGAAAATTGATTTTTTTCGACAAACTCTCCCCCATCACACCCCCTCCGACGGGGCTACAAATGAATTGATATACCCTCAGGTATGTATTTCAACCTCCTGAAAAAGAATATCCAATTTAAAAAACTCTACAATGTCGTTTTCCTAGGAAATTGATTTTTTTCGACAAACTCTCCCCCATCACACCCCCTCCGACGGGGCTACAAATGAATTGATATACCCTCAGGTATGTATTTCAACCTCCTGAAAAAGAATATCCAATTTAAAAAACTGTACAATGTCGTTTTCCTAGAAAATTGATTATTTTCGACAAACTCTCCCCCATCACACCCCCTCCGACGGGGCTACAAATGAATTCATATACCCACAGCTATGTATTCCAACCTCCTGAAAAAGAATATCTCATCTAAAAAACTCTACAATGTCGTTTTCCTAGAAAATTGATTTTTTTCGACAAACTCTCCCCCATCACACCCCCTCCGACGGGGCTACAAATGAATTGATATACCCACAGCTATGTATTTCAACCTCCTGAAAAAGAATATCTCATCTAAAAAACTCTACAACGTCGTTTTCCTAGAAAATTGATTTTTTTCGACAAACTCTCCCCCATAACACCCCCTCCGACGGGGCTACAAATGAAGTCATATACCCACAGCTATGTATTCTAACCTCCTGAAAAAGAATATCTCATCTAAAAAACTCTACAATGTCGTTTTCCTAGGAAATTTATTTTTTTCGACAAACTCTCCCCCATCACACCCCCTCCGACGGGGCTACAAATGAATTGATATACCCTCAGGTATGTATTTCAACCTCCTGAAAAAGAATATCTAATTTAAAAAACTGTACAATGTCGTTTTCCTAGAAAATTGATTATTTTCGACAAACTCTCCCCCATCACACCCCCTCCGACGGGGCTACAAATGAATTGATATACCCACAGCTATGTATTTCAACCTCCTGAAAAAGAATATCTAATTTAAAAAACTGTACAATGTCGTTTTCCTAGAAAATTGATTATTTTCGACAAACTCTCCCCCATCACACCCCCTCCGACGGGGCTACAAATGAATTGATATACCCACAGCTATGTATTTCAACCTCCTGAAAAAGAATATCTCATCTAAAAAACTCTACAATGTCGTTTTCCTAGAAAATTGATTTTTTTCGACAAACTCTCCCCCATCACACCCCCTCCGACGTGGCTACAAATGAATTGATATACCCACAGCTATGTATTTCAACCTCCTGAAAAAGAATATCTCATCTAAAAAACTCTACAATGTCGTTTTCCTAGAAAATTGATTTTTTTCGACAAACTCTCCCCCATCACACCCCCTCCGACGGGGCTACAAATGAATTGATATACCCACAGCTATGTATTTCAACCTCCTGAAAAAGAATATCTCATCTAAAAAACTCTACAATGTCGTTTTCCTAGAAAATTGATTTTTTTCGACAAACTCTCCCCCATCACACCCCCTCCGACGGGGCTACAAATGAATTGATATACCCTCAGGTATGTATTTCAACCTCCTGAAAAAGAATATCCAATTTAAAAAACTCTACAATGTCGTTTTCCTAGGAAATTGATTTTTTTCGACAAACTCTCCCCCATCACACCCCCTCCGACGGGGCTACAAATTAATTGATATACCCTCAGGTATGTATTTCAACCTCCTGAAAAAGAATATCCAATTTAAAAAACTGTACAATGTCGTTTTCCTAGAAAATTGATTATTTTCGACAAACTCTCCCCCATCACACCCCCTCCGACGGGGCTACAAATGAATTCATATACCCACAGCTATGTATTCCAACCTCCTGAAAAAGAATATCTCATCTAAAAAACTCTACAATGTCGTTTTCCTAGAAAATTGATTTTTTTCGACAAACTCTCCCCCATCACACCCCCTCCGACGGGGCTACAAATGAATTGATATACCCACAGCTATGTATTTCAACCTCCTGAAAAAGAATATCTCATCTAAAAAACTCTACAACGTCGTTTTCCTAGAAAATTGATTTTTTTCGACAAACTCTCCCCCATAACACCCCCTCCGACGGGGCTACAAATGAAGTCATATACCCACAGCTATGTATTCTAACCTCCTGAAAAAGAATATCTCATCTAAAAAACTCTACAATGTCGTTTTCCTAGAAAATTGATTTTTTTCGACAAACTCTCCCCGATCACACCCCCTTCGACGGAGCTACAAATGAATTCATATACCCTCAGGTATGTATTTCAACCTCCTGAAAAAGAATATCCAATTTAAAAAACTCTACAATGTCGTTTTCCTAGGAAATTTATTTTTTTCGACAAACTCTCCCCCATCACACCCCCTCCGACGGGGCTACAAATGAATTGATATACCCACAGGTATGTATTTCAACTTCCTGAAAAAGAATATCTCATCTAAAAAACTCTACAATGTCGTTTTCCTAGAAAATTGATTTTTTTCTACAAACTCTCCCCAATCACACCCCCTCCTACGGGGCTACAAATGAATTGATATACCCACAGCTATGTATTTCAACCTCCTGAAAAAGAATATCTCATCTAAAAAACTCTACAATGTCGTTTTCCTAGAAAATTGATTTTTTTCGAAAAATTCTCCCCAATCACACCCCCTCCGACGGGGCTACAAATGAATTGATATACCTACAAATATGTAGTCTAGCCTCCTAAAAACAAATCTGCTATAAAAAATATTCTACAAGGCCCTCTTAATACAAAATTTATTCATTTAATTAATATCACTCTCATTTCGCCCTCTCTCATATCATAAAAAATTACCCTAATACTCATATCCCATGGTAATCAACCTTTTAAATATGATGGAGCCATTGAGAAATGTCTAATTCGTCATTCAAGTAAGAAAAAAAAATGTTACCAACAAAGTTAACTTTTTCTCAGTGTACATTTGTGGATGTGGATAACTTCACACCCGTAAAATCTATTTATTTATTTTCAAACAAAAAAATATTTTCCACCACTGGAATTTCGGTAAACACTTGTTTTTCGTGTTTATCATGGTTCCAACAACTAGCATCCCAAGTTTGGTGGTGCTACAATCGATCCTCGTCTCAAAACCCAATCGTACTGGATTACTATGAATTACAGATAAATTTGAATGCCTGCATGAGAAACCGTTACATGGCAATACTGAAAGAATTCAATAAAACTGTTGATTGTAAGTTATTCATGTGTTTCGCACAGTACCTGAGAAAATATTTACAATAGATGGAATACACAAGAAAATGCCTCGAAGGACAGGAGCGCATCTTGAGGGTGTAAATGGTCCCAAGCGAGATTCCAATTTACGAACGTTTAAAAAGGCCACTATGAAAATTACGACGACAATTTCACTCACTATATGAAAGTCGCGTCTCCTGCGATATGAGGACCAATCAGAGTGGGATTTCGCGAAAGTACACGCTTCCTTTCGCTTCCTTTCTTTCCGATCCGGAAAGACCACGTCGTCAAGTCAACCACAAATATAAACAGCAATGATACATCTTGTAATCTAATATGACATAAACGTCAGGTTGACAAACTTCATGTTTATTATTCATTAGTTGCAACTATTGAAGAATTAACTTTGTTTACTCGATCAAATTTCAAATAATAACTTGGTTGGTTCGTGAAATTATCGGGGGTAATACCACGAGTGGTCGCAATACTATCGATAATTCTATCAGAAATCAGCGAGATCAAATTGCTTGGTAACACCACTCGTCCCTACGGGAAAGCAATTTGATCGAGTTAAAGATTTCTGACAGAATTATCGATAGTATTGCGACCACTCGTGGTATTACCCCCGAAAATCGTCCTGTTTTGATGGTCAAGGAGGACTACCTTAGGCTTATTTGCTTGTATTTGCCTGAGGGTGGGGAATGAGTAGTTCGAATTGATTCGGCACTTATTCTCCACAACGGATCCAATGTCCCCCGGACTGGTGTCTATTCTATACATATATACATAGATATTAGTACAATAGTCGTTATTCCTGTGGATATAGGCTGATACCGCATAAGCTTGACAAGCAGACAGCAAATGCATTATAGTGTTAGGACCTCTATACCCATCACGCGACTAGGGTAGAACAAGGAGTTGAAGGCACCATCCTGATAGGCCTGATTGTCCGGGCAAGTACATTTCGCGAGTTACGTCAAGTGGTCGAAGCTCCTCTTGAGTCGATTTCATCTCTCCAAGGATTACAGTGAGATCGGGATGGCAACCATATTAGATGCAGCAACTTTGTTCTTCCACGACAGATCTGATGACCAGATCTGTCGGAATTCATCTTGATACTTGATACTTGCCGTGGAGAGAGTTTTCAACAGGGGTTACCTCTAATGTCTGTTTATATCCCAACCGTCGATTCTCCTCAGATCAAACATAAACATTACGACACTTGTCACTTCATGAGTGTGAATGTGTTTGTTTAAATTGTGACGATATAATTTTGTTTGAAAATTTACTTTTCCGCACGATTTTTGTATTGTTGAAAATGGGGATATTTAGGACTAACTAAATGATCTATGTTATGTATGTATATGGAATTTTTTTTAATTGCTCAGAACTTGTTTTAGTCATTGGACGATAATTCGAAGGATTTCAGAACGCTAAAATGATAATGAATCGTTATACAGTGCGTTCGTACTGCTAAGAGTATAAAAATAAAAGAATTTGGAAATTTTGCTAATCAAACGCAGTTTTTCTGCTTCAGGATTTTCAAACACTCCACGACAAATATGTTTTAGTCATTTGACAATTGTTCAGTGAGTTTTTGATCGAAAAGAAAATTAATCAACGAAGTTATATAGATGTAGTACTGTGAAAATGGAGTACTTCTATTATTCAGCATTCAAAAGTAGTTTTTTCTGTTTCTGGAAAATGGGAGGTTTAATCAACAACTTCATTTCTTTCAATAATGTCACGAAAAATACGTAAAAGCTCATTTTATGAATGCACTGTTGCCAAAAGTGCAAAAGTTTCAATGAAACCAGGAAATCCCAAGAAATCGTATATATATGCTATAAAAAAAGGTTTTTTGCAATTTTTTCATGTTAGATAGACTTCGACAATTCGAATTTATTTATAACCAATTTGATAATATTTGATGTTTATTTGTGAGTGGCACTGCTAACTTGATAAGTTAGCACAGCAACCCCATATAAAAAAAAAACTAAGCGCGCGACATTTTTTTTTTCGTTCACGACAAATTCTCGACAATTATTCGACAATCATTGGAACAGATTTAATCGAATTTCTACCAAGTGGTACTGCTAACTTTATAGGGGTGTCATTTTGTAGCATTATTATAAAATCTGGTTTATTAAAAACCTTTTTTTTCATAAATAAGATGGACAAAAACACTCCTAGGGAATACATTGTACCAAACTCTTGCGGAAAATGTCTTTTCCACCCTTGACGGCTTGACGGCTTGTCAACTGGCAACTGCCGTCGCATGCGGAAAAGTACTACTTTCCGCACTTGTTAGGTTAGGTTAGGTTAGGTAAATAACTATATTACGTTGCTACCATACGAAAGTCATTCAAACAGTATCACCTCGTTCGTTCGTTTTGGTTCAAACACAAAATGTCACGAAATGTCAATTAACAATGACAGATACTTACTATTAATTTTTCAATTCCATATTAGTTTCAATGCAGTTTTCGGGAAAATATTGTTTGCATCTCGAATACGAAATACTTTTGTGTTCTCGAATGGTTATTTTACAAAAATATCTATTGGTACCTACTTGAATTGTTGCTATTGTCAGCAACGCGTTTTAAGTTGTCAGCGGACGAGTTACTCTAAAAAAAAAATTAAGGTGCATGATATAAGATTTGAATATTTTGAGTAGCGTAAATTATTCATGTAAACATTTCAATCGTAAAACTATAATGGCTAATGTTCGAGACAAAAGCTTGAAGTTTACGTGAATAATTTTACAGTATTTGGAGTAGACTGAGGAGTAGACTTTAGAACTTCTGTGTTATGCACTGCATGTTATAATGTAGGTAACTTTTTCACGAGTCAAGCGATCAAATTCATTGAAAGTACTTATTCCAGATGAAAATCCTAGAGTTGCAAGAAACATTGTATGGAAGAAAATATTATTATCTCAATAAGTATTGTTCAAAATGAAGTGTCGAACTGAGTGATGTTTTTTTATGAGAGTTTTTTAAGAAACTATTCAGTTTGCTGTACCTATTAGAAAACTTTAGTATGAGAGGTTTCTTTGTCCCCGCATAATATAATTTACTGTCCCCTCAAAACACCACATGAAACAATTATTTCACACAATACCATTAATTTTTCTAGCTAGGTTTGTTGATTTTTAGTGGCCAAAGTCGCCAAAGTCAAAAAGTACTAAAGAAGGACCCGAGGAAGGACCTTATCGTTCGTTATTGAATGAACCTGAAATTGCCGCTATTTTGACTTGAAGATCGAAGGACTTATCCATCGATCTTGCCAAGATAATTCAGCTCCGAGCGCTGATTATTCTTTGTTTTGTTTTTCTTATATTAATTTCAGATTCGATTTCTAATAAAATATTTTAATGCCTTTTGGTTTTATATGAAATTCCATCCCGCTATTTCTATAAATGGAGGCATTTCTTTAAAAACATCGTCCTTTTCCGGAATTCATGCTATAGGAATTTTATTGACTTTCACGTTTACTTGAGACCTCAACGCTGTTCATCGATCTCTTTTCTAACAAGTCCGGTGTGAGAGGAAGCAGAATCAGCATTTGAAAAAGTAACTATAATTCATGCCCATTTGAGGAACTTCATTCACTTTTTCCAACCTCTTTTAGTTTCACTTCCATAGTAGGTAATTAATTAGATCAATCAGAGAGAGCAGAACGTGCTTGAAAATAATTTGCCAAATATATCGAGTAAGTGATTGGATTTTTATTATTACTGATAAAAAAGACTCTAAAGAGAAATCCATCTTGAGAGAACCCATTCGTGTTTCAAACGGCTGATTTATTCAAATTATATATCTCCAAATTGCTTATGGCTCTTTTTCCCTTAGTTGATTGCTCCGGTGGATAGTTTTCTCTTAAGAGGCCATGGCCGTTTTTTAGGGTTTAGAGTCGATAACTCAAAAATGGTTCGTCGTATTGATTTCAAACAAGGATAGGCTTCTAGAGGACGTTTGATTCTATGTAACTATGTCTGCGGCAGCACCTCAAGGTTCTTTTCATGGGTAGTCGGAGTAGCTGCAGTGGTATTTCTCTTCTATCTAATATAATCATCTTCGATGAAAAGATATCACATTCTTTTGTCACAGGGACTAGACTAAGAATAATTTATTTTGGTATAAATAGGTGTCACTTTGATTGGCATCCAGACCGTTGTTATGGTTCCCAGTGCCAGGATTATTCCATATTTTCTGAGCAGCAGGACTGTGTCCTTCTAGAGCATTGCTGGTATGATCAGATGTGATGTCAAAGATCTGGAAGGCTCATCTGAGTCAAGTGCCCATTTGAGTCTTGTATCCCAATTCCAGAAAATGTGAGCCCCTTGTTCAGCAACTCCCCATTCCATCACGTTATCAAAAATTTGTCCTGATAGTAGATTATATTAGTAGAACAGACATTCTTTATCCGAATCTAATGTAACCGACTTGAAAACACGTTGAATATTATGAAACACATACAGAGTGTCCCGAAACTATGGTGCCAAATTGAAGCAGAAGATTCCCCTTGAAAAATAAGTAGGACTTTCCTGATATTTCTTTCGTCAAATGTCGTTCTTTGCAGATATACAGGGTGTTGGATATGAAAAATTAAAAGTAATTTTTATTCATAACTTCCAGAGTTTCCAAAATTTTCCAATAAAATTTGAAATAATGTTTGTATCCAATAGGTGCTTAATTTCGAAAAAGAGAACAAATTTTCAGCTGTTAACAATCAACAAGGGCATCATGGTCCCTTTTCTCCCCTATTTTTACGCCACTGGTCATTCAATTTTCAGTAAAAGGAGTATATTTGTTTGAATCCGGAAAAACTAACCGTTTTCAAGATAATTGCGCTTTTATGAATACAAACATACCCGTAATGATAAACTTGTTCGACAGAAATCAATTTTACAATCCCAATAACTGGTCCAAATTACATCTGGATTTTCAAGAAAAAAAATGACACCTTCACATTCATTTTTTGACCAAAGTTACTTTCTTGCAGAATTACATGGTGTTGATGTGTTAGAGATATGGATTGTATTTCCAGAAATTTGGCTATATACCGACTTTGGCTATATTTATTGAAAATTGTCAAAATTATTCATTCAATTTTAATCTAGTAAATAATAAAATAAATAATATTATTATGAATGATCAATAAAGTATCGAGAGTTTTGTCTATATCTGAGATCTGCGTTTGTCGAAAAAATATTGTGTGTATTTCGAGCACAAAGTGTAATTACCGATCTCCAAAGATTACCGCGCTCCGCTGAGCAACTCTCTTTGTTCGAGCGGCAATCCTTCACTTTGCGCTCTTAACACACAAATAGCTATTGTTGTGCTTTCAGTTTTCAGTCCGGTCCTTTCAATAAGCACTTAGAATCAGGGCCGTAACGAGGGCGGGGCAAGGGAGGCTTTGGCCGCGGGCGTTAGCCCGCAGGCGGCGCCACAATGACTTTTGGCTAGCCCGCAGGTCACAATGACTTTCGGCTAGCCCGCAGGGGCGCCAAAATGACTTTGGATCTGAATAATATTAGTTATCTGAGGTTTTACTATTGTTAGGGGGCGCAAAACTACATATTCGCCACAGGCGCCATCCACCTAGTTACGGCTCTGCTTAGAAATTAAGTTCGACAGAATCTTCTTGTTACAAATTTCTATAGGAGAAATGTTTACATCATTTCAATTATGGTGAATGAAATGCACCTCAGAAGTCCATTTCCGTTTGAAATAATTTGATGTAGAATCTGTTTCAAAAATTATAATTGAATACAATAAAAAGTCGTGAAGATGTGGTATTTTCAAAAATAAAAAATTATTTTTGAAAGGATAATACTTACACTCTTTACTAAAAATGTATGAGTCTCGAGGGATGTGAGGTGGGAAAAGAAACTGTGGTACTTTTCTGCACGTAACTTTGACAATTGATTTCTTTTGAAAATGGAGCACCCATTGAAGAAAGGCATACCTCGAGGCATACCTTAAAATTCAATTGTTTTTTTGTAACCATGAAAGTGACGAGAAAAATGCATTTTTATTTTCCATTTTCAACACCCTGTTCCTCTGCAAGAAAATATGCATGTAGAAATGTCACTGATTTTTTTGGAAGAATCACTTGTAGTTCAATGTCCAGAGTGGCTTTAGCCAGGGAAGTAGTTGTTTTCTGTTAGATATTACAAATAAATCACATTTTCCATTTATCAATTTTAATGGAGAATGTTTCCCTTTTCTCCAGTTGTAAGTTTAACCAGTAATTAAGATTGTAAAATTTAATTCAGACGAACATTTTTTTCATTACTAGTTATGTTTGTACTAATAAAAGCGTAATTATCTTGAACGGTTGATTCTACTGGAATCAAAGAAGTATACATATTTTACTCAAAATTGAAAGAGGAAGAGGAAAAATTATTAATTTTTCTCATTTCACCAGAGGCGTAAAAAATAGGGGAGAAAAAGGACCATGATGTTCTTCTTGTACGCCAATGGAAACAACTGAAAATGTTTTATCTTTTTCGAAATGAAGCACCTATTGAACACATATATTCTTTTAATTTTTTTGAAAAATTTCCAGAACTGTGGAAGTTATGAATAAAAATTATTTTTAATTTTTCATATTCAACACCCTGTATCTCTGCAAAGAATGACATTTGAGAAACGAAATTTTAGTAAAGTACTATTTATTTTTCGGGGGGAATCTTCTGTTTCAATTTGGCACCATAGTTTCGGGACACCCTGTATTATTCGATTTTCTAACACTCGAAATACCTACGATAATGTCCATCATTTCATCATTTCAATTCGATTTTTAATTAATTGAACAGAGTATACTAATAGTTGAGGACAATTTGTTTTCCTTAGATTCAAAGAATCCAAAATTTTTGAAAGAACAATTAAAAACAAATAAAAATGCAACGTGAAAATGAATTGAAAGGGACAGGAAGTGAATGTATAATTTTGCACTAGTGGTTACTTAAAGTAATAATTATTATCAATCTATTCAGCCAACATTACAAATCTGTTACGAGGCTGATCAATCGTTATTCATGAGATGATTATATGTATACGAATATACAGAGTGGTCCAACGAAAAGTATGCACCTAGCTTTTCTCCTTTTTTTTGGAATTCATAGCAAATATACTCGGACATATGAAGTGTGCCTTTGAGGGGGACACATTTGAGATATATTTTGCAACTTGTGTCTTCAACCCCCTAGCGGGGGGGTGTTACAACCCTAAAATTTTAAATGGAACGTGGGGTCGAGTGATATATCATTTGAACGGGCATAAAATTATCTTTCCAATTATACCCTATTTGTAGAAATTTACTGAAACAGTTAATGCGAAAACGGCTTTAAGAACATTAACCCGATAATTTTGGTATTAATGAAATATACAAATCAGTTTTGGGTACTAGGAATCAGGATAACGACAATCATTTCTAAATTACTTCATTTTGCCGAAAGCAACATTTCAATGATAATTTTTTGTTATCACAACTAAATTCACCATTTATCGTTTGCGTGATTTTGTCGAAAACGACTGCAGATAAGTGTAAGAAAAAAACTTCAGATAGGTATGTGTAACATTTGTTTTACAGATGAGTGTACATTTTATTTAAATGGAGCTTTGAATAGGCATAATTGCCGTTACTGGGATGACAGGCCCCTCAAAAAATAAACGTCTGGTGTGGCATATTAGGACCACTTTTCATTCCTGGAAATTTAAATGATGAAATCTACCTAAACATGCTTGAAGACGCAATTGATCCTTTCATCACACAAATAATAGAAGATGACCATAATCATAATGCTGATCGGCTTCATTTCCAGCAAGATGGAGCACCTCCGCACTATTTTGTTCCTGTACGAGAATTTTTAGATAACCGGTTCCCCGGACAGTGGATTGGCAGGAGAGGCCCAATGGAATGGCCTGCCAGGTCACCTGATTTATCGCCTTTGGACTTTTTTCTATACGGACACTTGAAAAATAAATGTTTTGCTACGAAGCCCGAGTCCATAGAAGATATTCGCCAACGGATTATAGCAGAGTGCAGAAGCATAACACCTGACAAAATGTTAGACATAGATTTGAACAAAATCTGTATTATTGTATGGAAGCAAATGGGTCACAATTTGAACACTTGTTGAAGTAACATTTCAATAAATCAATTTAACAGCTTGTTTTTTTTTACAAAGCACTATTATTACAAGTAACAATTATTGAAACGTACTAAGTACTACTTGTACATGTTTTAATTCCTAGTAACCAAAACTTATTTGTATTTTTCATTAATACCAACAGTATCTGGTTCATGTGTTCTTAAAGCCGTTTTGGCATTAACTGCTTCAGTAAATTTCAGCACATAGGGTATCATTGGGAAGATAATTTTCTGACCGTTCAAATGATATATCAGTCGATCCCACGTTCCATTTAAAATTTTAGGGTTGTGACACCCCGTCGCTGGGGGTTGAAGGAACAAGTTGCAAAATATATTTGAAATGTGTCCCCCTCAAAAACAAACTCCACGTGTCCGAGCATTTTTGCTTGCAATTCCACAAAAAGGATAAAAGCTAGGTGCATACTTTTCGTTGGACCACTCTGTATGAAATACCGATGAAATACCTACCATCTAAACAAGGTCAATACGTATTCAATCCTTCCGACGACAATTTTTTTTATCGACGAACACGTAGAGTCATATACCGAAGTGTTCAAGTATTTATGCATTCATATGACACAGAAAATTTAAATTCATTCGCACATCTGGGTTAAGTAAGCTGGTAGGGGAACGGAAGTTAAAGCTTGAGATCTGTTAATGCCTCAGGGTAACATGCATGTTGTTAGGTAGGTTCGAGGTTGGGTCAGCAATTTACGTGTACATTTGCAACTTGAATGGATTTATTTTCACCGTCACATAAAATTCAGAGAAATTCAAATTGAGGGCATGTTTATTTTTTCATGCACGATGTATTGGAAGAAAACGTTGTTGATATATGTCTTGCAAGGAAAGTACTTAACCATAATTTCTAATATTCGATTATAAGAACGTTACTTTTTTCGAGTGCGCCCATGAATTTTTCTGTCGTTATGAAACAGTGGGATTGAATGAATAACTAAATTCTAAATTCGAAGAGTTATTTAAAAAAAAAAGATAGAAGACGGAGTTCGTAAGAGCCTTGTTAAAAAAAATCGATTATTTTATTTCAAGCTTACAGTGTGTTTAATAGGAATATTTTGAAAAACGGTTTGATTGAGATAATTATTATCGTAATATACGCTAATCTAGCCGACTACTATGAGTTCTTCACAACACATTTTTTCGTAAACAAAACCATCTCTTGTTTCTATGATCAACTTTATATCTTTACCTACGGCCACTGCAGAAAATAGGCAAAAACACACGACTCACAGCCTCAGTAAAAAGCTCCTTACGCACGGTAAACAAATCGCACAGTTTTCCTAAACAAAACGATATATCTCGGAAACGGCTCAATCGATTTGGGAGAAATTCAGTAAATATAGATACGGTTTTGCTTTTTAAGTTTATCCATACAGGTTGTATCTTAAATGATGACTTTAATTTCAGGTGGTGATAACGATAATAACTATTGTACGCTAATGTTTTTTTTATTTTTAAACGTTACCGATTATGTAGTAAAACAAGGGATACAAATTATTTACTTTTGAATTAATTACATCTCAAACCCGACAAGGTTGAAATAACTTGTGACATTATTACCGAATGTACATTAAATGATTTACCCACGCCACTGGTTGTACGAAATTCTTGATTTTCCCATTTTGAGCATCTGCTTTAATTATTGTTCATTATTTCCTATCTGTTTTCCGAATAAAATAGAAATAAACTAGCAGTTTGAATATCAATCAGGTTACCCTCTGCCATACCACTGGAAACAAAATTCAAAATCTACTTTCATGAAAAGAAGCTTCGTATTACAAATCACAAACACACGAAGTTTAATCAAAATCGGCGAACAGTATTTTGAGTCATTCATGAAAAACCGATATTTCATTAAACTTTGGACACCCCGTTACTCGGAAACGGAGCAAGTTAGGACACACGTTTATATAAACTTTTTGTCATGAAATATGACAAGGAATCACCACCTGAAATTAAAGTCATCATTTAAGATACACACACCCTGTATAGACGTCTTTCTTGGAAACAAACGATTTTACTAATAATAACAATAATAAAGATAATTTTTGGATCTCGAAAACGGCTTCAACGATTTGGATAAAATTTTGTATTTAGATAAAGTTTTGTGTTTTAAGTTATCTATGTAGGCGTCTTTTTTTAGAAAAAAGCGATAATAATAATAATAATAATGTGAATTTTTGGATCTCGAAAACGGCTTCAACTTTTTGGATCAAATTTTAATTCGGATGAGGTATTGCTACTTAAGTTCATCTATATAGGCGTTTTTTCTGAAAAAATAATGTCATTTTACTAATAATAATAATAATAATAATAATAATAAGAATTTTTGGATCTCTGAAACGGCACACTGTATGTGGCCGTAGGTAAAGTATAGTACATAATGCGTGTTGTAAAGCAATTACGCACTCATGAACTCGCCGCTATGTGGCTTCGTGCGTAATATGACTTTTACAACACTTGTTACGTAATACACTATTATTCGTCTTTCATACAGATCTTCAGATATCAATTAGTCATTTTCAGAAAAAAAAATCTAGTAGTTGTTCCTTGAAACGATGTCTATAAATGCATGAAATTGTGATTTGGTGTACATATAGAACATGATCAAGATAAAGGGGCTAGGTGTCTAGGGGCATGATCTCATGAAAATTCCTTATTAGTAGTGCTTTTTGATTGAAAATTATTGAGACCAACAAGTTTCGATTCATGTATAGCGTATTTAAATACACTACTTACACACGTCGAAACCTAAAAATATCATATAGGTAATTCTAATTATACTGAAAAGGTTGTTCATGTGACAAATTGAGAATTTCTATCCATATTTCAACATTTCGTTCGACAACGCGTTCGGTTTATAGTTTGATAATTTTCATGGAAATTACCAATGGTTAAGAAATTGCAATGACACGACATTCCACACAGTGCTAAAGAATGGTTTTTATCGACAATTAATCGTTTTATCTTTCAACGGACGTTACAGAAGAAATATGTATTTTTTTCTCTTATTTCTGAAAACCTGTACATTGCTGAAGACAGCTAGTATATCTTGATATACAAATAAATAACGGTAAATAACAGTACCCACTAATCAGTTCTACTTTTAATTATCTTCACTGTCTTCACATAATATCCAACAGCTGATTAGTAAGACAAGAAAATTTGAATAATGAAGCAACTTCACAATGGGCATCAGTTTCGATGAAATGAATAGACATATTGCGTAAAATTATTCTCATAATAGAATATATGTAATTTCATGAGAAGTGCAGAGGTAAATCGAATATATACAGAGTGGTCCAACGAAAAGTAGGCACCTAGCTTTTTGTGGAATTGCAAGCAAAAATGCTCGGACACGTGGAATTTGTTTTTGAGGGGGACACATTTCAGATATATTTTGCAACTTGTGTCTTCAACCCCCTAGCGATGGGGTGTTACAATACTAAAATTTTAAATGGAACGTGGGGTCGAGTGATATATCATTTGAACAGGCATAAAATTATCTTTCCAATGATACCCTATTTGTTGAAATTTACTGAAACAGTTAATCCGAAAACGGCTTTAAGAACATGAACCCGATAATGTTGGTATTAATGAAAAATACAAATAAGTTTTGGTTACTAGGAATTAAAACATGTACAAGTAGTACTTAGTACGATTCAATATTTGTTACTTGTAATAGTGCTTTGTAAAAAAAAACAAGCTGTTAAATTGATTTATTGAAATGTTACTTCAACAAATGTTCAAATTGTGACCCATTTGCTTCCATACAATAATACAGACTTTGTTCAAATCTATGTCTAACATTTTGTAGCATATCAGGTGTTATGCTTCGGCACTCTGCTATAATCCGTTAGCAAATATCTTCTATGGACTCGGGCTTCGTGTCAAAACATTTATTTTTCAAGTGTCCCCATTCTATTGGGCCTCTCCTGCCAATCCACTCTCCGGGGAACCGGTTATCTAAAAATTCTCGTACAGGAACAAAATAGTGTGGAGGTGCTCCATCTTGCTGGAAATGAAGCCGATCAGCATTATGATTTTGGTCATCTTCTATTATTTGTGTGATGAAAGAATCAATTGCGTCTTCAAGCATGTTTAGGTAGATTTCACCATTTAAATTTCCAGAAATGAAAAGTGGTCCTATGATATGACTTCCTAATATGCCACACCAGACGTTTATTTTTTGAGGGGCCTGGGAATGAACCTCACGGAATAAAAATGGGTTACTGTCATCCCAATAACGGCAATTATGCCTATTCAAAGCTCCATTCAAATAAAATGTACACTCATCTGTAAAACAAATGTTACACATACCTATCTGCAGTTTTTTTCTTACACTTATCTGCAGTCGTTTTCGACAAAATCACGCAAACGATAAATGGGGAATTTAGTTGTGATAACAAAAAATTATCATTGAAATGTTGCTTTCGGCAAAATAAAGTAATTCAGAAATGATTGTCGTTATCCTGATTTCTAGTAACCAAAACTGATTTGTATTTTTCATGTATCCCCCTCAAAGGCATACTTCACGTGTCCGAGTATATTTGCTATGAATTCCAAATAAAGGAGAAAAGCTAGCTGCATACTTTTTGTTGGACCACTCTGTATATTATTCAGAATAGTGTAATGATAAGTATGATTCGAATGAAGTTTGAAAAGTGTGCGGAAACTTTCAAATAAATGAATCGAATAATTTCGACGCAATCAAAAACCGCTTATTTAAACACTATCCCACAAAGTGGAAAATTTTTAGGCAAATATCTGTCAGAAAACAACTATTTTCCCCTGCGAACATGAATTAATTATGGAAGCCTACTATGCCAGCAATGCATCTTTATTTCGTAAATCCTTGAGGATATGATCCATTACTCTCTGGAAGCTTGCTGGAGCGTTCTTCAAGCCGAATGGCATACGAACGTACTCGTAATGCCCGTGCTCCACGATCACTCAAAATACTTATTTCACTTATATTCAGTAAAATGTACCAATTTTATTTTATTTACTTTTGGGCATATTGTGCATTCTTTATTATATCTATAGGTACATAATGATAATCGTTATCTACTTTTTTATTCAGAAATGACTGTCAATAAGAATTATGTTCTTCATACAAGTATATTTGATTTGGTTTGAGAGATATAATTCAATTTAGAAAATCATGATTTTTGTTCAAAAATATGAACAGGATATTCATAAAATATGTTGTGGAATCCTCTGCGGCTGAAAGACAAACTTTAGTCGCTATTTTCCATCGTTTAAGATAACCTCTTGGGAGGTATTCATGTTGAAAAGGGGAACATTCTCCATGAAAATTCAGAAATGAAAAATATCATTTATTTGTAATATCTAACAGATGTAGTTCAATGTTTAGCGTGGCTTGTGCCGGGGAAGTAGTTGTTTTCTGTTCGATATTACAAATAAATCACATTTTTCATTTTTGAATCTTCATGGAGAATGTTCCCCTTTTCAATTAGAAAATCATGTTTAACCAGATCAGAAATATGAATTTGTTGCCAATTATTATAATTGAAAATATACATATGAATTGTTTAAACTACACAGGAGACGATTCAATCTTCACGAACTTTATTTATGATATGTTTCGCTAACACAGTAGCTTTCTCAAGCGATAACAATAAGCTGAGTCCATCTATTCATATACCCTTCTCATTGATTAATAATAAAAACCACCATTTTTAGGCAGGTACTGATTATAGTTACCAAGGGGATACTTACCCCTAAGCGTCCAACTATGGAGGGTGTACGTAAAAAAATCCCCGTATCCCAGTTTTTTTTTCCGGGTTTTTTTCCTGATATTTTAAGCGTTTAAGTTATTTATGAAACAAAAAATAATGGAGGAATACCAAATGACTTGAGTTATAATTCTGTATTTTTCTTTTACAATCGCCGATTCTGTAAAATGACAAAGTGTCATAGCAGTGATAATCCTTTTTCTGCAATCTGTAACTGCTAAATACTAATATTATTACATTCTCCCGCACCAAGAAAAAAAAAAACAAAAATATAACAACAATCCTAAGTATAGCTGTATCGATCTAGAGGTATTATAGTTCTTTCGCTTTGTTTTTAGCTCTACTGGAATCATGTTCGCTGTTAAGACTGACATACTCCACTTCCGGTCGAGGATTGAAATTTTCCTCACATGGACATGTCGAAACTGACATATTACCCCTGTTAAATAGGGTGATCTGGCACGTGCTGTATCAACTCAAATAACATTTAAATTCTCTAGCATTCCGTCACCCTGCTGTTTTGTTCTTCTCGTATTTCTTGTTACGCTCCTGACCCAGCTGAAATTCGAACAGGTAACGCAGGTGCATTATGTTCGTGCTTATAGGGACCTGTCATGCATTATAAGCAGATTTGACCTTCAACCGAAAGTAGCCCTAATATTTGAAAGGTGCCACCTGTCTGTAGGGAGCCGCCTTATTTGGAAAAAGACCAGGTAAATGTTTACGACATTGAACCAAGTTGAATTCGTGTTCTCGGTAATTGGAGAATATTCCAGAAATAGTAATACTAGAGCAAGAAGGGGGATGATGAAAGCTCAACTTGCGGTGGTAATAATAACATTTAAAAATGACCGAATGAAAATTTTGTATTTTTGAAGAGCCTGCTTTCCAATTCTTCCGATCTCCCTGATAAGCTTGGCAAAGCGAAATAGATTTTCGTCGATAAAAATATATTGGGGATTAAATGCGAGAGAAGCGAACCGCATGCTTCAATGAAATGAACGATTTCTGTGAGGGATATTTTTGAATAACATTCTCCCTATCTCATTTATTTAATGAATTTTCAATGAAAACTAGTCCAGCGTGGCTTCCACCGAAGAAGTAAGATATAAAAAAATTCACATTTGTTTCTTTTTTTTTTATTTTCATGAAAATTTTGTATTTTTCACGCCGATTTCACTGATAAAATCAATTTTTGGTAAGTACTCGATGATAAATCTAAAGGATTATTTATATTTATACAGGGAGTATTTCAAATGGTGGTGATTCCTTGTCACATTTTACGAAAAAAAGTTCGTATAAACGTATGTCCTAACTAGTGCGGTAAAGTATCTCATTACGAAACTCGTATCAGTATCGTAATGTTTGATATTACATATTGGTGGTAGGTATATTTTACAACGAGCACGGAGGTCATTCTGTGCGAGTTTTATACTATACTTTTTCTACGACTGTTACAATATGCAGTGTAAGTAAAAAACAACAACATGAGAAATTAATTTTTATTAATTAATTGAAGTAATTAACGTACTAGGTGAATGTGTTAACACCTACTACAATAATCGCGAAAAAATATCTTCTTATTTGTTATTAACAATATTCAATGTTACATTGGTACAATTATTAAAAACAAATTTTGGGGAATTAGAACCCGTTTTTTTAAGGGAAAAGTCGACATTATTAACATTTTCTGTGGTTGATGTCGATGGAAGGTCAGCCAACTTATTGATCGACCCTAATATTTTATTGGCTATGTTATTTCGACTAGTCAGGGACTCTTCGATGTAACCCTCAGCTACTGTTGTAGAGCGCCAGCCGCCATGCCGTTTTAATGTCGTTTTATCTTCGCCAATATCTATCAATATTATAGCTGAAGATCGGCGGAAACAGTGGCCGGTGTATAACTCAGGATTCGGAAGTTTTAAGTATGAAGCAATTTGTTTTCCCATATTTCCTATTTTATTTATTCCAATTTTTTGAACAGTGCATTTTCCTTTTTGATAATTAACAAAAAAATAAGCATCGTTGACATTACTTGGTCGCAGATTCCAATATTTTTTCACAATGTTAGCATATTCTTCCGTTATAGTAAATTTTCGAGAAGTTTTTGTTCGGAATGTGGACCAAAATTGCGGCACCTAAATCTTCAAAATCGTGAATTTTCATTTTGTACATCTCATCTCTCCTACAAGCACCCATAATTCCCATAATAAGTACAACCTGCAATAAAAAAATATAAACAAATTATAATTAATCAACTAATTATTGTGGAACTGCTCTCAATTTGGAATATTTACTGATATCCACGCCATTATTGATACTAAGCATCGTTTTTAACATACTATAGTGTGCTCATAAAGTGGAAGATTTAAATTTATTTGATATATTTCCAAAGTAAGCCATCAGAACATTCTCTGAACGAGAACTAGTTTTCTGTTCTTTGCACCAGTCCATGAATAGGGCATAAGAAACTGTGTATTTTTCTTTAGATTTTTCAGGCACTAAATTTAATGAAGCGTTATTTGCTGCCTTCATAACACTTGGCGGTGTTGAACTTCTTTCACTGTCACTACTTTACATGCTGAACTAATTTCGAAAAACCTTTATATATCGTTCTGTCAAAGAAATATTGAATTGTCACTTATGTTTGTGATTATAATTGTTTGTATGGTTACGGCAATGTTATCTCTGTTTACGGCGTTTTTTGTTTTATCTACTCCACGCCTTGTTTGTCGTGACAAAGATTGCGAAGAATTACCCGTGCGCTTTTCAAACACAGTGAAAAGGAATATTACAATGTACTACATTTAGAAATCATCATTGAACATACAATGCAGGTATCTCGTGAAAGTCGTAGAAAAAATATTTTATGTATCTTCTACTTGAAAGAATAATATCACAACAAACCAAATATTCTTGTCATCTGAAACTATTACTAAATACCTCGAAACTCACTCCATATGCGTTCTCGGATATTATCACCCACTACCATAGTTGCTGACTGTGACTCATGTTAACACATTGTTATGTTTTTGGTCAATCTACCTACATACTGTTTACAAATGTTAATGAAAAGGCGTAAGCCCACGTCAAAAAGCCAAATATAAACCGATTTGTTGACCCAACCAAAATTTAGGTAATTGAATGATGTATAATAGGGGTCATTACGCAAGTCAGTGGGGTAATTTGATTTTTTAACTATCTTCAAAATAGTTAGAAACCATTTCAATGACAATTTTGGGGTTTCCTAATACTTATAATTATAATTTTAACAGTCATGTAATTTGTAGATATTTTTGCTTTGAAATTTCACAGTTATATAAATATAAGTTTCAATCCAGTGCGATAGGGTTTTGAGGCGAGAATCGATTGTAGCACCTCCAAACTTGGTATGCTAGTAGTTGGAACCATGATAAACACGAAAAAAATTGTTTACCAAAATTTCAGAGGTGGAATATATATATTTTTCGTTTAAAAATAAATAAATAGATTTTAGCTGTAATCTTGGAAAATATAGGATTTATCGAAAAAACAATCCAACAGGGTGAAACAATTCAATTCTCCTCAATACATCCCTGCAAAAATTCAACAAATACGAAACTAGCCCTTCAACAATAAAACAACATTTATATCAAATCCTGGACACAATGACAGCTTACTCACATAATATATATATATATATATATATAGACTGATGGATCAAAAACCCCTAGAGGAACAGCTGCAGCATTTTCGACAAACCAATTCAACGCCACCTACAAACTTCCTTCGACTGATAATGTTTTCAACGCAGAGCTCTTCGCTTTATGGAAAGCTGTAGAATATGCAAAAAATGAAAAAATATCGAACACCCTCATCCTTACTGATTCTCTCAGCTCCATAATGAGTCTCTCCGAAATTTACCCTCATAATCCAATACTACAAATGATAAAAATAGAACTTAAACATCTTCAACTGAGTGAACAGAATATCTTATTTCTATGGATTCCATCCCATATCGGCATTAAGGGAAACGAAAGAACCGACCTCCTCGCAAAAAATGCGGCAAATAGTGAAGTCCCTCAATATACAAACACAATTGTCCAATGCGACTTCAAAACAGTTGTGAGGAGCAGTTTGATCAACAGCTGGCAACAACAATGGAACACTAGCGGGACAAAGCTGAGCGAAACAAAGATGTCAGTAAAACAATGGAAATACACCCCACTGCCTAGGAGACATCATGTTCTTCTGACAAGACCGTATAGGACATACTCGACTTACCTATGGCTACATCATAGACAAAACAGAGGAACCACACTGTGATATTTGTTAGACAAAGATAACTGTGAAACACATACTTCAAGAGTGCCCATTATACTATCAACAAAGGAAGGATAATAATATTCCAGAGAGTATTTCCCAGACCTTAGGAGAAAGTTATATTACCGAAAACCTGATAAACTTTTTAAAATAAAGCGATCTAATAAATTAAATTTAGCTTACACTGATAAAAAGGATATTTTGCATCAATGCATAATTGCATTGATTCAAGTCGATTGTATTCTTGAATAGGTCCAACCAAATATTAGTTTGATTTTTTGACAGAATCCTCTTGACCATTTGAAAGGAAACTGTTTTGAGACATATGAACACTTTATTCACTGAATAATGAGAGTTGTTTGGTGCAAGAATATTTCAACTTTGATAATGAACACTATTGTGAATACTTTCTTTGTTCGATGGTGTGAGTTGGTTGAGGCAAGAATACATAAACTTCAATAACTAACAATATTCTTCTTCCTAATGCATTACATTTTTGAATCAAGATTACCTGCATTTGGAGGCTCAGTACAAATGTGCACTTGGTTATTAAAATATGCCATGGAAGCCATGTTCATATGGTACAGTTCAACAAACAGAGAACAACTGCGAACAATTGAGGTATAATGGTTATATATGAGAATAGTTTTGTAATATTTTAATTTCAGAAACTATATAATCAACGTAGGTACCTCTTCGGTGACGCATAGAAATGCGATCGAATATAGAAACGACAGCGTCATGCGCCATTATCACACACCTGTTGAAAACAAAAATATCTTCAACCTACCTCCACAACTGGGCCATAAATGACCTAAATTCAAATCGTGCAGAAATAATTGGACCTCCAGATTGCACTTCTGTAGCAGCACATTTGCACATAACCACTGTGTCAAATACAAAACTAACAACTTAAATTATGATTCAAACACAACCCCCAAACCAAACGCGGGCAAAAGCAAACAGGATAAAGGTCCCAGTCGGCAGTCGCAGTGCGCGCTTTCGCGTGTGTTCGCGTCGTTCCGGTAGCGGGGTTTCGCCAAGAAATCATGTTCTTGAGTGAAAAGGAGCATTTTTCACAAGTAGGAGTTCTCTAGGGTAAAGAGTTGGAATGTATTAATACAAACAAATTCATTTCAAGATAATTTATGTAAAGAAGCAAACAGTTCAATAAGTTTGAAATAAGAGTATATTCATCAATTAGAAATAATTATTCTTATTAGAAGATGATTCTGTTCAAGAGGATATATATATTTGATTGAAGACATCCTTTTTATCAGTGTAGTTACAAAATTTCAATGTCAACTGTGTCTATGTCTTTAATAACCGTAAAGGTTGATGAGACAATAAATGAACTTAAAATAAAAAAAATTAAAAAAATTCTCAAAAGTTATTTCTAGTAATTTCTTACGAAATGCGCTCGTTTTCGATTGAACGCCGACATCAAATTTCAGGTTCACACTTACCCGCCGCTAAAAATGATCGGAGAAGAAAAAGGAAAGGTTCATATCGTTTCTGAAGACTCCTATACTTTCTCATGTAAATATATGCGAGTATTTGAGTACCTAAAATGTGTTTTGTCCTACTTCACGGAGATGTTTGCGGATGATCATGAATAATTTAGTGAATATGGAATTATTATACTGAAGCAGCAACCCATACCCTCTTTGGACTAAATACAACAATTTTAAAGGAGTGTGACAGGTCCCACTTATACATGCCCAGAAAAAAACTTTGTTTTATTCCTGCCTCATTTTCAACTTACCCATAAAATCGGCATTCTCTTCAGTAAATTTTGAAAATAATCGACTATTTATATCCTGCGTATATGTTTAATAACACTATTGTGAAGTGCAAACCTCAAACTTGAAATCACATACTTCATTTTTTATGTAGGATGTGTATGAGGAATTATTTTCAACATTTACCGAAGAAATTGCCGGGATTATGGGTGAGTTGAAAACTGAGGCAGGAGTAAAACCCAGTTTTTTCCTTGGCATGTATAAGTGAGACTTATCTCACTAGTCTCAAATCGTTGCATATGGTCCAAAAGGGTACTGATTCCTGCTTCAGTATAATTATTTCATATCAACTAAAATATCCATGACTTTCTGATCCTCCGTAGATATCGTAGAAGGTTTGTGGATTAAAACACATTTTAGGTACTCAAATACTCATATGTTATATTTGCATGAGGAAGTAGAAGTCTTCAGGAACGATATGCACTCTTTCTTTTCCTTCTACTATAACTTTTAGTAAAGTTATGACAAATCTAATTTTCGGCACTGCCTGAACTTGCAGTGGCGGTTAGCGCCAGCATGAAATGTGACGTCGGAGTTAAACCACATTTTCTGAGAAAACGGGCGTATTTCATGGGGTAATAATGAAAATCATTCTTGTATAGAATTGAATTATCTCTCAACTTATCGAAACAGTTTTTTGATGAATCTTAAATTAACAACAATAAAAAATTAAATTTTTTTTAATGAACAAGTTTTTAGGTTCCATCCCTGATTTTCTTATAAACTAATTTTTTTCTAATAATAAATGGTGTCGAGATGTCATGTGCCGAGTTTCAGAGTGCTACAGTTCATTCTTCACTTTTTGCTCGAGTTTGTCTGTCGTTACTTGATTAAATACTTATAACTATAATTTTAACAGTCATGTAATTTTTTTAAGTAGATATTTTTGCTTTGAAATTTCAGAGTTATACAGTGTCCTTCATAAAGTTCGCATCATATGGGAAAAACTTTTATTAATAATTTATTTTGAAATTCGACTTGGGCGTTAAGTTGTGCTTGAAAAAATATGAAAAATGACCTACTTGGATGTGGACACGTGACTTTCGCTACCTGTCAAAAGTCATTTTTTTTCAAAATTATCGCTGAAAATAGGCTTATTTATTCGAATTTCAAAAAATTTTGAAGGAAAAAGTTGTTTCTTTTTCGATTTTACACCTCCATCTCGAATTTGAACGTTCTATTGCAACTTTCACCTTTTGGCATTTTTTTGATAATTACGAAATTTCTGTAACATTAAAAAAATCGTAACTTCCACCAAACTGTTTTATACCACTAGCTCTAATGTGCAACTAACTTTCAATCATGAATCATCAACAAAAATATGTTTTTCTCAAGAAAATGAGAATTACTGCTTAACATTTCTGTTATGTTTGATGCAAAGTTGACATATTTTCAAGCATGTAGGATAAAAATTTATTTAAGTGGATTTTTTCAGTATTAAAATGATACCAAAGTCATAATTCAAAACATCACAAAACTTCTTTACGTGTCTAACCAAAGTTTACGACTTTTCACGGTACAAATCTCAAATTAAATTCTTACCCCTCCGGCTATGAAACTTTCATCAATTTTGTGAAGTAGGCTATGGAGATAAATGAAATTGGTAATCTATGATAAAAATTAAATATATTTAAACAAACTTACAAAAAAAATATTGTCAACCTCACTCAATTAAGAATTCTAGAATGCAAATAAAGTCAAACATGAAAAATTCAAACTTATTTAATAAAAAACACAAATTATGAGTTAGAATTTTCTGAGCCTCACTCAACTTTACATTTCTGTATGCCGCCCTTCTCTTTCAATACATAACATGGTTCTTCTGTGTACATCTTTTACTGCATTTCTGATGAACTGTGGGTGTATATTCGCTACACACTCTCGAATGGTCTGCTCCAAATGGTCAATATCGTTGAATGGCCGGTGCTTGTATACCTGCTGCTTCAGATAACCCCACATGAAAAAATCCAGTGGGGTTAAGTCAGGAGAACGAGGTGGCCAATGATGTTCCCAATTGTTGCCAATTATTTTACCTCTAAACATTTCACCAAGAAAATTTCTTACTTCTGTGGAATTGTGAGCAGGTGCACCATCCAACTGAAACCACAAATCTTGAATAATTTGAAGGGGCATATTGTCTACAACTTCACTTAGTTCATTTCTTAAAAAATTCAAGAATCGCGCAGCGTTTAAGTTCTCTCTGAAAAAATATGGCCCGATAACTTGATTATTCAATATACCACAAAAAACGTTCGTTTTAAACGAGTACTGGTCGCGACATTCAATAATAAAATTAGGGTTTTCCTGAGACCACCACCTGCAATTTTGTGAGCTAACAGTTCCATTTGAAGTGAACGTTGCTTCATCGGTCCACAATATTTTATATGGAAATCTGTAATGTTCGTCACATTCTCCCTGATACCAAGCTGAAAACCCATAACGGACATCAAAGTCCCTTTCCTTCAGGGTATTAATAAATTTCGGCTTGAAGGGCTTGAATCTATTTTTTCTTAAAATTCTCAATACACTGCTCTCGCTTACATTCGTTCTTCTGCTAATTTGAGAAATACTGGACTTTCCGTGTTGTACAACATCCAAACAAACATTTAATTGCACTTCCTCAATGTTTTTCGAAGGCTGATGTGGTTTTTTGAAATCAGTTAAAACTGAACCAGTACTTTTGAATTTTGTCAAAATTCTACTAACAGTAGACTGCTGTATATTTTTTCCTGGGTGTCGTATATTAAAATCTTCAGCGACTTGTCGATGCGGTGTACTTTCTCCACACATTAAAACAATCTCAATTTTTTCTTGTACAGATAACATTATTACGTTTTTCTGAATCAAACGTATTGAACTGCGTATTTAACTGTCAAACAATGCTTAATATGAAATTGTCTCCATTGACTACCTTTTTCATTTGTTTCCAAAGCCTACTTCACAAAATTGATGAAAGTTTCGTAGCCGGAGTAGTAAGAATTTAATTTAAGATTTGTATCGTGAAAAGTCATAAACTTTGGTTGGATACGTGAAGAAGTTTTATGATGTTTTGAATTATGACTTTTGTATCATTTTAATACCGAAAAAATCCACTTATATGAATTCTTATCCTACATGCTTGAAAATACGTCAACTTTGCATCAAACATAACAGAAATGTTAAGCAGTAATTCTCATTTTCTTGAGAAAAACATATTTTTGTTGATGATTCGTGATTGAAAGTTAGTTGCACATTAGAGCTAGTGGTATAAAACAGTTTGGTGGAAGTTACGATTTTTTTAATGTTACAGAAATTTCGTAATTATCAAAAAAATGCCAAAAGGTGAAAGTTGCAATAGAACGTTCAAATTCGAGATGGAGGTGTAAAATCGAAAAAGAAACAACTTTTTCCTTCAAAATTTTTTGAAATTCGAATAAATAAGCCTATTTTCAGCGATAATTTTGAAAAAAAATGACTTTTGACAGGTAGCGAAAGTCACGTGTCCACATCCAAGTAGGTCATTTTTCATATTTTTTCAAGCACAACTTAACGCCCAAGTCGAATTTCAAAATAAATTATTAATAAAAGTTTTTCCCATATGATGCGAACTTTATGAAGGACACTGTATAAATATAAGTTTACTAACTAACAGGTGTGTTGTGAGATTTCAAAATAATTACTTGTAGTTAGTAGTTGTTGGAATTGATTTTTGTAGGTATCTTGATGGATTTCATAGGTGAAAGCGGTGTTGTCGAGTTCCTCCACTTTACCTGCGATAATAATCCTACTTGTGTTTCTAGGGATTGATTCCTTAGCCGAGTTCCTCCACCATTTTCATGAACAGGTAGGTGGAGGAATTATCTTTTTACAACCTTTTACTATTCATGGTTATAAAAATGGACATTATGTCCCACTAGCTTTTTGCCTTCTTCCTAATGTTATTTCGTTCTGGTCTGATCAGACTAAATAATTACTCCCCGCAAAATGCATGTGTTTCCACTAGCTTTTTGCCTTCTTCCTAATAAAAAAGCACCAAAATGTCTACGTCAAGAGAGGAATATTAGTTTGATCTTTTTTTTGAAGATGATCACTTGGTGATTGAAACACGATCGACCAACCATTATGAAATGTTGCCTTAAGAATCAATTTTGGTGTAGCAAAATCACCAGATACCGGTTTCTCCCACGATTCTTATGAAATACGCCAAATACCTTTGTTAGAATAATTATAAAAATATGTTCACATAACATTTTTTGAAAGATACCGCCTGTATATATAAACAAACATCTACCAAAATGAATTGTTCCCACGATAAAACTTCATTTAATCATTTGGTATGTGACCGTTGAGAAATTGATTTGAAAGTTTATTTTCCATATCGTTCACTGGGATTCCAGAGATGTTTTGCAGACGTAGATCAGACACACTTCGAAGAAGTAGGTATAATCATCAGATGGAATAATATTCTGCTACTTGTTCCTAAAACGGTCACGAGTTCTTGAAATGGTCACGAGTTCTTGATTATTCACGATTAGTTATCACAGTGCTACTCAGCAATAAACAGTTCTTCTACGTGTTGTTTCTGATGCATTAAATTCCTTCTTTGAGATGCGTTCTTTCATTGCTGTGCTGACATATTTAATATTGAGTCTATCAACAAAATTATTGAATTGATGCATTTCTTTTGAAACAATTCCTGACGTACTGAAACATACACATACAAGGCGATACCGATAGCAAGGGCTTTATAATCTAGTCAAATGGAGTTTTTACCATGAAAGTATGCTAGGTTAGTTTTGATTTCTTCTTTTCTATATGTTTTTTGGGGTGCTGAATTCGAATTTGAGGTTGGCAACATTGAAATACCTGATTTTTGTTCGAAAATATGAATAGGATATTCATAAAATCTGTTGTGGAAACATCTGCAGCTGAAAGACAAACTTCAGTCGCTATTTTCATTAATTCATTCATGTTGAAAAGGGGAACATTCTCCATGAAAATTAAAAGAATAAAAATGTGATTTATTTGTAATATCTAACAGAAAACAACTACTTCCCGGCTAAAGCCACGCTGGACATTGTACTACATCTGATAGATATTGTGAAAAGACTCTAACTGAAAAGAAAAATCTGAAAGTGAAAATTTGAATTTTCATTCCGATAGTTTCCCTCTTAAACATGAATACCTCCCAAGATGTTATCTTCAACGATAATAGCGACTAAAGTTTGTCTTTCAGCCGCACACACAATATCTTTCAGATGTAGTACAATGTCCAGCGTGGCTTTAGCCGGGGAAGTAGGTAGTTGTTTTCTGTTAAATATCACAAAAAAATATATTTTTCATGGAGAATGTTTCCCTTTTCAGTGAGGAAATCATTCCTCAATTTACAACTACACCAATCTGGAAATAGTAAACAAGAGTTTTTAAAATTTCAATATAAGTTTTGTAGTTTCCTATTATTATTACTTCTATACAAGGTGTTCCTAAACATCATGTAAATCCGAAAGGGGGAAATTCCTTGACTCATTTAACGACTAAAAGTTCATATAAACATACGTCCGGCGGTTTCGTTAACGATTTACGGGGTGTTGAAATTTCAAGATTTTTTGTTTTTTCTTTATAGATCGTGTAGTATTTGAGATATTTGGGTCAAATTGAAAGCACATGTTATGTTACAGGGCTTACATCATTTGACATGTCAAATGTTTGTGAGAATCTACAAGGCGATATTTTTTTATGGGTCATGCTCCCTTTTCTCCCCCTGAACTTTTTTGAGGTACGCCGTTGGTAAACTCTAAAATACGAAGTTCATTTTTTGGTTTGGTTACAAACTTTTTTGTGTCTTATAGTTTTTGCATATCTACGACCGTTATCGAGGAAAAAAAAAACAAAAATGATATTTTGTCAGTCGCTAAAATTTAGTTTATTTGCCACTGTCTGTTAAAATTAAAGCTGAAGGCTTTTGCAACAACGATTTATTATACAAAACATCTGAATCACTGAAACAAGGGAACTAACTCCGTTAGAATTCTCACTCCATTGTAAGGCAGAAGTTTCAATAAACATATTCTCAAAGACAGTTGTGAACTGATTTACAGGGTGTTGAATTTTTTTTTACAGAATTACTTCATTCGTATGTAACCACAAACAGAAACGTACGCAGATGTGTACAGTGCAACCAACCTAGCTGAAAACGTGATGCGCAGATTACATATAATCCATCAGAACGGTAAAGTGTCAAAACTGAAATTATTTATGAATTGGAAGCATCGAACCAATACAATTCAGTAACGATTTTCTAGAGAACAGAACTAGATAATAATTAATTTTGAGAAAAGGAAAATAATCGAGAAAAAAAACTGTATAGAACCAATACATTACAATAACAATAAAAAGTGAAAGTTTCTCTCGAGGGTTGTACTTAGGCCCCGTAGTATTTATTTTCATATTCCTAGAGAAAATTTAATTAGCATAGAAACTGTTTCAATTATTCGATGGGTATTGCGTTTCACTAGTTCGACTCTGGGCAGAATCCATTTGAAACTTAACCAAAATTTCCTGATGTTCAAAACAAAAGAAATTTTAATAAAATGATCAATAATTCCATATCACTTACGCAAGCATTTTTTCAACTTTAGACATCTTGAAACTGTTGAAATTTTTCATTACAAAACTCATACCATTTTCATAAAAAATAATCAGAATTAAGAAAAATGAGATTGAAGTTAAGGAGCGGAGGGAATAAGAAAAATATTTTGGTTTGCTACGCACACCTTGTAACTCAAAAATTTAAATTAATATAATATATAGCCTTAAAATGAAATGAGGATTCTACCGTTTGTACCCTTCGTTCCGGGACATGCTGTATATTTTCCTATTGTTTCAAATTTATCCATTTTACTTGACTTTGCAAAATGTTTTTGAAGTGTCAGTTTAAATACCTACTGATACAGAAATTACAATCTTCTATAAAAACGCGTAATCACTGAGACTCATTAAAACGATAATATAAGCTTGCTGGGTTCTCATGAATTATTGATCATTGGTACGCCATTTTGATATTGATAAATACTTAAATGTGATTAACATAGATTGTGTGGAATGTAGACACACCTCTTGGCCCTGAAGGTATCTGGCCATATCTCCATATCATAATGAAGATCACGCAGAAAGTTATGAAATTATGTCATAGAATCTTGTTGTTATGGGTAGTTGTTAATTATCTCACAAAATTAAAATTTTGGATTGGGATATGGAATAATTACTATTCATCAAATGCACTGTATCTAATATTTTTTGCATTTTTCCACATGTGCATATATAACAACTACTGGCTCTTCTGATGATTTCAAGTTTTTCAGGAATGCATAGAGGAAGCTCGATCAATCAATTGTTGTAATTCGTTAAATTTAACGTAAATGTATAAGTTGCGGTTGAGTAGAATAATAGTTTATTTTAAATAAACATTCGGAAAAGGTAATAAACACGGTAATAAACATAACATTTTTTTATGTATTAATTTTCAACTAGCGTGCGAACACAGTGTGGTGAATTCCAGATTTATAGCGGTTTGTTCATTTGCCGGCTTTCAACCGCAAGAAATACTTCTAAGAATTTGCATTCAGAAAATGTGAAAATATGGCGGTTTCACCTAATTCAATAATAACTTATGAAATGTTTATCTTTCATATTTCAGGTATAGACACTATAAAAAGCAAGCGTTGTGTATCTGTGATGTTTTAAATATGTTTTTCTACATTCATGCAAAAAGCAAAACTTTATTGAACTATATTTGGTGGAAAAAGAACTTCTTTATTGCACTAGTGCAATAAAGTTTTTATTGCACTCATCTGTCATTCAACTTCAACGTGCTGTCATCATGACAAACATAAATGTTCAAACCCACTACATATTTAGCAGATATTCTGTGACTCCATAATCAAAACTAATCCGCTTTGTTCTAAACCAACCGTCTACCGTCTACCGTGATAACATACGCGCTCACGGCTACTCTGATTTTGATTTTTATAATGCAACTGGGTTATAGAAACGTCAGTCAAATATTACAGAATTGAAAGTTTTGAAATGAGTATTATTAATAGAAAATAGATGAAAGTGATCTGTTCCGATGCAAATCGACAGTAATAATTAATTATTTAAGTTGCGCTTTTCATTTTCCAACACCTAGTGCCGTACCTTAACAAATAATTTTTTGCTTTTTGCATGAACGTAGAAGAAATGTTGTATGCAACTTGTGCAAAAATTGTTTATTGCACTCGACGTGAAATTGTCCGACGAGGCCGTTAGACCGAGTTGGACAAAAAACGTTGAGCACTTACTTTTTGCACTTGTTGCATAAATAACTATTAAGGTATTTTCATTATACAAATATCATCAATAATTTTAAGAAACAGTTTGAAAGGTTCAAAAACAAGTTATATTTTGTTGATAGAATCATTTTTATTAGAAAACTCCGTGAAAATGCGTGAAAGAAATTATTGCTAAATTCATTTTGAAAACTTGAAATGAGTATGATTGGTTATTTGAATGATTTATGGAAATTAATCCAGTAACGACAGACAAACTCGAGCCAAAAGTGAAGAATGAATTGTAGTACTTTGAAACTTGGCACATGACAACTGAATAAGTGTGAGAGAGAATTTATTGACGCGCCAGAAAAAGTTTCTCTCTCACACTCATTCGGCTCATGGAGAAAATAATAGGCGATATCTCCATACTCTTCGGAGATAATAGCATCAAGCTTGGTGTTGTTGGATTCCTTATGATCGTCTCTAGCCGATCATGCAATGATATACCAGGTGTTCTTTTAAAAAAATTATTGAAGATGGCGATCAGCTGCCATTTTGAAACTTTCAGCTGGAATTTTTTTATACTTACTCCGGGGAAAATTTATAAATTTTACATGTTGTAACACAAACAAAAATAATCAATCAAGGGTGGTTGAGAAATTAATTGAACAGCCTTATTCAATCGTTCATTTTC
The DNA here is from genome assembly GCA_958298965.1 of Chrysolina haemoptera. Lineage (NCBI taxonomy): Eukaryota > Metazoa > Arthropoda > Insecta > Coleoptera > Chrysomelidae > Chrysolina > Chrysolina haemoptera. The sequence goes on along the minus strand of OY282602.1, from coordinate 16,438,623 downwards.
TTATTGACATACTTACTAATTAATATGCAGTTGTAATAATATTTTCAAAATCTAAAAATCATTTCGAAATTGCCTCTCTTCTTGTTAGTTATTTCCCACCTGCATTCTTCTTAGGCCTACCCATCATATTAGCATACACTATGAATTTAACCAGTTTTCATTCATTCAATCGAAATCATTTGCAATTTTAATTTGAAAAATAAAATACTACGTCAGAGATGGCGAATAGATTTCAATAATGTCTTTTTCCTACGAGCGTGCGGAAAAGTTACTTTCCCGCACGATTTTTACTTTTCCGTACGATTTTTACTTTTCCGCACGATTTTTGTATTTTTGAAAATAAGGATATTTACAACTAACTGAATGATCTATGTAACTATTCTGTCGTATTAGTCATTTTGTAGCATTATTATGAAAACTTGTTTATTAAAAACTTTGTTTTTTCATAAATAAGATGGACAAAAACACTCGTAGGAAAAATATTGTACATAACTCTTACGGAAAATGTCTTTTCCGCACGCGACGGCAGTTGCACGAACGACGCGGAGCGGAGTTCGGGCAAGCCGGTGAAAGAAAAAGCGTATTCGTATAAAATACGAGTGGTGCGCCATCATGGTTTTCTTTTCAGGGTCTTGAAATTTTGGAAGTTAAGACGCTTAAGAAAGATTAGAAATAAGTTTTTATATGCATATGACAGTCTGAAACTCAAATTTATTCTCTTGAGGTTATTATATTGGACCATGGTTTTTAATCGTCTTATAACCAAATTTATTGGGATTCAGTGACACGGTAATTACACCAAGAGTCAAGCATAGGTCATAGGTTCAGGGTGGCGAGTTATAAAAGACCGAAAAATTGTGGAAGAGGAATATTATTATTCAGGGCTATATACAGGGTGGCCCATCGAAAACGTACCGCAAGGCATTACAGGCTGGGAAAGAACTTATCGATAAAATCCGAAAACAGGTCTAGTTTGTTTGTCAGGGGGACACATTTGGACGTAACAAGCATAGTAAAACCTTCAACCCCCTAAGTAGGGGTGTCACCCCAACATTTTTTTCAAATGGGAAGGGGGGTCAAGCGATACCTCTTTAGAATGGGCTTGTCATTCCCTACACAATGCTGCTTACATTTTCAAAATCAATCCACTCTTTCAGAAAATATTGAGCGTTGAAACTCCAACGATAATGTGTGACTAAAAATGCAAAAATTGATTCAATTGTACTTCAAAACTCATTTATTAGTCAAGTTAATGTTCGAATTGCTGTCCGTCAACCTGCATACAGTGGTATAAGTTATTCTCAAACCGTTGTCGTACATTCTGAAGCATTTGGGGTGTCACTTCGCAACATACGTTAATGATTCTTCGTTGCAACTGTTCTAATGTGTCTGGTGTTTTTTAAACAAGGCTTTAGAAACAATCTAAAGGACTTAAGTCGGGTGACCGAGGTGGCCATTCTATTGGGCCCCGTCGTCCTATCCATCGTCCTGGAAATGTGTCATGTAAATAATTGCGCACATTTTGGGAATAATGAGGAGGATCTCCGTCTTGTTGGAAAATCAGTTCCTTTTCATGGTATTCGGGATCGTTCTCAATGATCTTTGTTAGAGCTGGGTCGATGGCATTTTGTAGTAAATCCAAGTACATATCGCCTGTTGAATTTCCAGGAAGGAAAAAAAGTCCTACAATGGAATTTCCAAAAATACCAGCCCACACATTTAACTTCTGGGAGTGTTGCGTGTGTGTCTCGTGGAAAATCCTTAGATTGGTGTCAGCCCAGTACCGGCAATTGTGGCGATTCACTAAACCATGGAGGAAGAAGGAACACTCGTACGAAAAACACACATTGAATAGAAAATTACCATTGTGTAACGCTCGCTCACTCATAATTCCACAAAATTGCAAGCGACGATCTAAGTCGTCTTCATTCAGTTCGTGCACTAAGCGAATTTTTAAGGATGGAATTTGTATTTTTTCAATACCCGTTGGACACTGGTACGAGACACACCCGTCGCAATGGCCAATTGTCTTGTACTTAGCGTACTATCAACTGCAACTTGCCCCAATACTGCTATCTCCGTAGGTTCATTTAGTACTGGATTTTCAAGCTCTCTCTTTTTTTTATGAACTGAACCTGTTTGAATTGAATACACCATAATAATAAATTTTTAAGTCAACAATTCGTAAGCACTTCAACCACGACAGGTATCTAGCAACTACTTGACCTAATTCAAACGTGAAGAAATGAATCCTATTCATTTACTCTAAAATGAGCCTAAAAAAAGTCTGTGCATCGGCAAAAACAGCGAATTCATTTGAAAGAACTTATTGCAATAAAGTACAATTGAACCGATTTTTGTATTTTTCGTTCCACATGATGGTTGGAGTTTCAACGCTCCATATTTTCTGAAAGAGTAGATCGATTTGGAAAATCTAAGCAGCACTGTATAGGGCATGACAAGCCCCTTCTAAAGAGGTATCGCTTGACCCTCCTTCCCATTTGAAAAAAATTTTGGGTTGACACCCCTACTTAGGGGGTTGAAGGTTTTACTATGCTTGTTACGTCAAAATATGTCTCCCTGACAAACAAACTTGACCTGTTTTCGGATTTTATCGAAATGTTCTTTCCCAGCCTGTAATTCCTTGCGGTACGTTTTCGATGGGCCACCCTGTATTATAAGAAAACAATTTCGCCCTACACAGTAAAAAATAATTGAGTGTGATTTTAATCACTTGGTATCACAATGGAAAACAGTACCAAAATATCATGAACTCATCAATTTTATCAGGCACTTGATAAACATTAATGTAATTTCGTTGTTTTTTGGAATTTGTGAAATATCAATCAAGCAAAACACCAGAAATTCACAATGAAAAGTGTTTTATACGGTGCTTTTATACACCGTCATGCAAAATGTACACTGATTTACCTGAAATTGAAACCATAGTAATGGATACTTGATAAAATGGTTAACAATTTGTTAGAATAAGAGAATGCGAATCTAATTTTGGTGTTATTTACAATTTCTGAATAGTTTATTCAAGAATGACACCAGAAATTCATAATTAAAAATGTTTCACGGTGCCTTTATACAACGTGATGCAAAACGTATACCGATAACATGGAAATGACACAATTTCATCAGACAATATGGTGTTAATTTTGAACAAATTATCAGACATGATTGTAGTCGAAATATTACTCTGACTTTATGAGATGTATATTCAAGAAAAACACCAAGATGTTGTAATGAAACACATTTTACAGTGCCATTGTGCACTGCCCTTCGAATGAAATACCTATAACGTAAATTTGAATAACATTCAGGTTGTGATGAATCCTACCTAAATGAAATATTAATGAAGACAATGATGTTGCAAGCTGGTAAATTTTACCAAGTTCACTGTCATGTCCGCATGTGGCCTGCATCCATCCAGTTGAAATTATCAGATAGAATGGTCCGTTGCTAGCAGTTCACCATTAAAGGATAGTACCTAGTGCCTTCACTAGATGGCCCACTCTACAGGACATCGTTGTTTGCACAGAGCATATGACCTTAAGATACGAACGCGATCGTTATAGCATGTTTCAGGCAGCACAGAGAAATCTGAATAGCTCAGAAATGAGGAAGCCGAAATAAAGGAAAATATCGAGACAGCAGACCCCGACCGCCGTCCAGTACAGGTTGAGCAGTTCTTGGGCCAACTGGAAATAATTGAAAAAGTGTTGAAACTTTGTTGCAGAAAACATCTATTCTGATGCATTCATAATTTTGCAACCTTGTACACGATCCGGAAGGTCAATGCATTTTTGAAAAATTTAATTAATTTAAATAAAATTTTTCTGTATCCGCTGTTTTTTAGTCCGTGAAATTTTCAGGAAAGGTAGAAAATTATGAATAATAACGTTATCATCAGAGGTTTTTGAATACATATTCTGAATGTACAGGGCCTTGGCAATAAAATGACAAGTACTCTTTTTCAGAAATCTCCACTTTGTTATTTTTACGTCGATTGTAAAATGAAAAATGTGTAACAGATGATACCAAGGTTATTTGTCTTCTTTTTTAATAATTTGTCCTAAGTCCTTTTCCTATAATTGGCAGCGTATATCACCATTTCAAAGTAAAGATGCCAAACGGCCCTGGCCTCGAGAATGCCAGTGAATTGTTCCCTCATAGGGCAACTGGATATTCCCTTCTATTTCGAGGGTCTCTTTTCCCGAAAAAGCAAATGGATTCGTGCCCCACACTCGAAGAGGGGTCTTTTAGCGAGCTTGATTTGATTATTAGTAAAGAGTGTTTGTTAAAGTTCAAATTAAATGCAGAGGTTCATCAATAGTACATCTATGAAATAAAAAATAATAAAGCAACGTTTACAATAATTAAAAAAAAGTTTTAAACTGGGCTAGCCACTCCACTCGAACATTGAGTTGTATCAAAAGAAAAAAATATCTCTTCAATTCAAAATGCAGAAATAAAGGAAACCACAACAACAACAAAAATCTCTACTCGTTAACGATCTAAAAAAACAAACTCTAAGCTGATAAATCTACGGTACAAAGGTGTTTCCCGAGGGGGACGTAAATCGTTCATTAGGTGTACATCATAATATTTTCATTACTTCATTACTCATTATGTCCCGAGCATTAGACCGATTAGCCATACCGATTCACGATTGAAACGTTTACATGAAAAATTTACGCTAATCAAAATAGTCAAATCGCATATCGTGCCCCTTCAATAGTTTTTTTAGGGAATAACCTGGCCCCTAAAACTCTTCTTATTAATTTTCATTGAAAGTAATTAACAATTAGGTGTACAAAATATCACTAGTTGTTCCCCCCTCGGTGTTTCCTATTTAAGTTGCCATTATCTAGCTTGGATGAAGAAAAGGTTTGTATTTCGTGCAGAAATTTATTTATAAAATCATAGCAAAGCGCTTTCGACTATCAAGTCATCATCAGTGCGTACTCGTCAGGTGTACAAGAGCCAGACCATAAAAATATCATGTGTCTATAGGACCATGTCAAATTTAAAAATGGGACATCATATGATTAACATTTAAAAAAATCCTTATTCCAGGATTAAATTGGATAAAAGTTTCAACAGGCAGAGTAACACATGTCTGCTGAACTTAGTATACTGTCAAACTAAGCAACTTTTTCAATTAACTTTTTTCGATATCTTGCCATTTTACCCGACTTTTGTCTATTCATAGTAATTTTTTTCAATTTGCCGCCATGCCAGCGATCACGTGACATGTGTCAAAATCGATTTTTAGGTTATCGGACATGCACAAACTTTCACCAAGAATCTTTTCTCCAATACTCCAATAAAAAACTTTTTTCCCATATGGTACATACTTTTGGCGGTCACTGTATATCCAAAGTTAGAAATTTTTCTACTCATTGGCAGGCAGTCAGAACAACAAAATTGTTGACTGCCTGCCAATTAGTAGAAAAATTTCTAACTTTGGATTCCGTGGTTCGTTTCAAATTAAGTTTCAACTAGTGACTGTAGATATCACAAGTTATTTTTCATTATCATCATTGTCTTTGCTGTAACGTATTAATTCAGAGTGATTTCGTTTTGATTTCGGGAGCTCCATAAAGCTGCCCTGACGAGTTGTAAACAACGAAACGACGTCATTGGCAAATGGTGGAACTCTCTCCACTATATATATATATATATATATATATATATATATATATATATATAAAATAACGTAGTGGGTTGTCCCATTTCATCATGGTGGTTTCGGATTTTTTCCACTGGCGATAAATCCGTGGCGCTCCAGAAAATTAAACCCCTTATTTCATTATATCGAAATCTATTCTTTATTGTCGAATTCACGTCCCACTGAGCTTCTGGGTAACTTAAGGGCGTGAAATATCTATCGCACATTCACTGCTCAATCCCCCTAAATTTTTCCCCTAACACCATTTAAGTTTCCTTCATTTCATCATGAAAAATAACTGAATATTTCACATGTGGAATTGGGCATACTACTTAGCGTTTTATTGATGGTCTACTTGGATTTTATGAAAACAAAGTTTTCGATTTATAATTATTGAACCACTATCAGGTGTCTAGTGCTGCCAGAAAATCCACCCACACCATTAAACACACATCTAGCCTTAAAAGTACAATTCTTTTTTGAAGCGCTTTTCAGTAATAGTATGATACTTTTTTTAAGGGTAGGAAATGTTGACGCACGACCCCGTAGGCGGAGTGCGGCATTTCGACGAGTCTCATACAGTATTTTTTCTACAACTGTCAAAAAAAATAACCAATTCATATTTTTTTGCAAATATGAAATGAATTTGGCATATTTTTATTGATTCATTATTCGAACAAAGTTCGAAGAGTATGCTGGAGAGTTGAGTATCAAACAAATGAAACGAATAATTTCGACAGAGTCGAAATCCCTTTCTCTTCATACTTTCCTGCAAAATGGAAAATTTGAAGCGAATATTAAAATAACATATTCATCGAGGTCAATATTATTATTATTAATGTTGACTTGACTTTCAAATAACTAGTCCATCGAAGTAACTTTTCATTTTCTTAGATTTGTGTTCAAAATAAATAAACAATCCTGGTGAAGCAACGAATACCTTTTTCTTTCTTCGAACTATGTCAAGGAAATCTCATATTTGCACTATCCACGATTTTCGCCGTTCAATCTTCATCACTTTTCATTTCTACTTGAATTAAATTTATAGTTATCAAGAATTCGTTATCTGGATAGATGCCCAATTTCACAAATTTCATTAATTGTTGTTGTCAACTAGTTTCTGATGGACAAACAGCCATAACTAACTACCTTGAATTACCTAGTGTAGATTAGGTCCAATAGTTCCTTAGAGGTATATGCTATTATTTTGAATATATTCGCCGCGAAAGTTTGGAATTTTGATAATACTTATTTAATAGTAAGAATGCTAAGAATATTATTGGTGAAACATTTGTATGTCAGATAATTATAGGTTATTAGTTGCCAAAGAAAATGAGAACTGGGTTTATGACAGGATTTTGTTTTTATTCGGATCTGTCACTGTTGTTGCACGAATCTGTCGGTTGCCTAGCAACAGCCGTTAAAAAAAGTGCAATTTTTTTACGCTTTTCCGTTTAATAATGAAATCGCATGTTAATAGTGAAATATTGTAATACTTTACGCACACAAACCACACAAAAAAGTGGACTTGTTTTGACAGTTGTAAAAAAAAATATTTATGAAAAGAATTATCTATAGTAAGACCATCAATGACCTTTCCGTCACATTTCATCGTCTAAATGGGCGTTATTCAAGATTTGCATCACACTGAGTTGAACTGTCCCATACCCAAATCCAACACAAAGTGTTCTTTGTTCATGTATCACTGCTTTGACTAATCACCTGAATCTTTGAATGTGTGAAATCTGTGGCATCAAGAATTAAAATTCCTTTTAAGGCTGATCTCTGAGTTGTTTTTTATAACCATCGAAGAATTTGATACTGGTACTTCGGATAAAACATGGCCTGTTGGATTGTCTGTCTGACATTCCTCTTGTCAGCTTGAAGCAAAACATGACCCAATACGAAACCGATACTCCAAAATTACTTGTTGTTTTTTGCTCTGTCGATTACAACCCGTCGATTAGTGACTTTCGTGTTGATATAAATAACTGTGGATAAGTGCTGATTCCCACACGCAGTTTTAATGTGTACAGGGTGATAAAACAAGGAAACTGAAAAGGTATGAGTTGGCATTTAGTGTCAGCAACAATTTCACAAATGGGCTTATATACTCGATGTTCTGTAAGTATATAAATCTATACTTTTGATTTTAACATATTTTATCAAGAATTTTCTTTATACATTGATTCTAATATATATACCGGGTGTCCACGGAAAGTGGCTCGCACCTATAACTTTTTTGGTTTGGCAGATATTGAAATCAAATTTGGAGGATCTGTATGAGACATAAAATTGCATTTTTTGACAAGTGACTCAGATTCGTGCAACTTTCGGTCTCACCGAAAGTGATAAAAACTTTTGATTTTAAATGAGACACCCGGTATATTTTCGCCTTATTTTGTCTCCATATGACATCCTGAATACAACCATGTATGACTTGTTACTTTTTGTAACCATTTCTTTTATTTCGATATTTAATTTTTAATCTAGAGGGCTATGATGGATACGTTCAAATTTTTATTTTTGGTCCTAAAGTAGGTATTGGGAAAAATACAACTTTACGGTTTTCGGATAAAATGCATCTGCTGTGTGAAATTAAATTTTTAATTTATTCCTACTATTTTATTTTCTAATGACAACATAGTGGCTGGTTGGGTAAGAAAAAAAAATGGAGGATTTGTATACGACTTATTTTTTTGAGGTTTGCAGTAACTCAGCTTCAGCAAGTTCTAATATATTTGTGGGATATTGTTTTCAGTCGAAATATTTCTGCTATGTTTGTACAATTCAATTTTAGAATTTGTATTACTAATTTTTTAAATGGAAATTTTATTACGATTATGTTAGTACCGCTCAACTGTTATAGGTTTCAAACAAACTTTCGTTAAAAAAAACTTTACTTAAAATATTTATTAACAATATTTCAGTTTAAAATAAGATTCAAATAAATTGGGTAACCTGTGACCTCCATTACTGATAGAACAAGTTAATTGAGGTGTATTGAAAAAAAAAACACTACTTACCTTATTCTCCGATTCTAAATTAGAAAACTATTGTGTACGCCATTGATTGAAAAACATGTTAATATCATTTATACAAGGAGATATTAGTTCTGGATTGATGGTTTTGATATATCATTTGTGTTAGTCACAGGTTACTCGATGAATTTTATTATTATTTTAATCTCAAAAAGAAAGATCTACCGTAATATTTTTAATTTTGTTGACGAAAGTTTATTCGAGACCTAATACTGTGCGGTATCAAATCAATCGCAATGAAATGCTTTTTTTTTTCTGACCCGACAAGCCACTATGTTGACATTTGAAAGAAAAATAAATAAAAAAATAGTTGTATTAATTTAAAAATGAAATTTTACCAGAAGATATATTTTAACCGAAAACTGTAAAGTTGTATTTTTCCTAATACTTAAGGACTAAAATTATTAATTTGAACGTATTCATAGCCCTCTAGATTCAATAACAAATTTCAAAATTTAAAAAAATTTTGGTTACAAAACATAACAAATAATGATACATGGTTGTATTCAGAATGTCATATGGAGACAAAAAAAGTGAAAATATACCGGGTGTCTTATTTGAAAATCGAAAGTTTATATCACTTCCGGTGAGACCGGAAGTTGCATGAAGTCACTTGTCAAAAAACTCAGTTTTATGTTTTATATAGATCCTCCAAATTTCATTTCGATATCTTCAAAAACAAAATACCTTAGTGTTTTTCATTTAAACACTCTTTTATCGATAGAAAAATGTGATTGATTCAAATATCGACTTTTCATTGGAGGAGTGCGTTTGTCCGGAATAAAATAAAATACAGTTTTTAAAATACAGGGTGTTATTAAGCACGTTGACAAACTTCGGGAGGAGTTCTTTGAAAGTTTTCAGGATGAAAAGTTCATATAAACATATGTCCCAAACGGCTTGGTTTTCGAGATACAGGATGATAAAAATACATATTTTTTTCAAGACTTTTTGAAGTAAACTTCGTCATTTTCGACAATAATCAGTTCAAATTAGGCAAGTACAATCCATTTAATAGCACGCACGATACAAAATAAGTAATTTCTTGAATAATTCATAGGGTCTTCCTTTTTTCAGAGTCAAGACTTGTTCAACCCTTCTGCCACTTGTGAGAGAAGAATAAACGATGATGTTCCATCATCATTCCGTGTTTTCTTGGAAGTTTTTCATTTACTTGTACGGTTCAGGAGCTATAACGAAAATATTAATGCAAAAATTTTGAAAATAAAACGTTCTCAATTATTGTAAATTGGAAAAAATAATTAGAAAAATCTACGATGAATAAAAATCATGAAATAAGAAATATAAAGACAAGCTTTTATACAAATGCACTGAAAGTGAAAAAATAATTTCTTTCATTGTTTGATCTAGGTTATTTTGTGGGTAACAAATTCCACGGTTGCAAAATAGATAAATCTTGTACAGGAAGATATTTAATCTAATACCCACAGAAAAGTAGGACCCTGTGAATTATTTAAGAAATGAATTATTTTGTATCGTGTGTACTATATTGCTATATAAGCCGTTCAGAACATGTGTTTATATGAACCTTTCGTCTTGCAAACTTTCAAAGAATCACCTTTCGAAGTTTGTGAGAATATTTGCTTCTCTGCAATACTGGATAATGTTCGCATTAATATTTTCATTGTAGCTCCTGAACCGTACAAGTAAATGAAAAACAAGACAGAAAAACAAGAGAACAAAAAGATGTTAAATGGAACAACACTGATCATTCCTGTCTTATTCTGAAGGGTTGAACAAGGCTTGATTCTGAAAAAAGGAGGACCCTGTGAATTATTTTGTATCGTGTGTACTATTTAATCCATTATACTTGCCCAATTTGAACTGATTATTGTCGAAAATGTCGAAGTTGACTCCAAAAAATCTTGAAAAAAATGTATATTTATCACCCTGTATCCCGAAAAGCAAGCCGTTTGGTACATATGTTTATATACACTTTTCGTCCTGAAAACTTTCAAAGAATCACTTCCCGAAGTTTGTCAACGTACTTAATTAACACCCTGTATATCAACAGCATTTTCATTCAAACATTTTTTCATTGTCAACTGAAAAAAAATGCATAGCCTTGGATATCCGTTTATTAGGAATTAATTCCTTACTTCACAACATCCAGTCAGATAAAATCATTATAAATTTACCATTTATGTACGCATAGAAGTAAATACTTGTGCTAAACAACACCATAAATCTAGACAGACTCGAGTAGCTTCAAGGTTGGATTTCTTGGAATGTAATGCCAAATAAAAATGAAAAACTCTTAAAACCAGTAAACAAAGTCGTTGAAAACGCGTAGAATTTGTTGACGATGTACCTGAAGTTTTCATTTCAGTAATGGAATTGTTCGTTCGAATGTCTTTTATAACCGAATGCTTTTAATTGGATAACTCCCCAGAGGATATAAAGTTTCCAATTAGTCCCCATTTAGTGTACTATCTATTAGGAGACAGCTATCAAATAATTAAGAGTTTTTTCCACAACATCTAGGAAAAATTATATATTTTTATTTTATTTGAAAGCGCAGTGTAGATGTTTTCTGAAGAGCTATAGCAGCAATAGTAATTTTCCTGCCGCCACATAGAAAAGTGACGTATATAGCAATATATAGACTCCACAGAAAGTGGCTTATACCCACACGGGTGCGAAAGTAACTTTCCGCACGCATGCGAATAAGCTGTCAAATTCATAATCTCCATTTAGATTTACCGCCATTAAGCTATCAACTATATAATTTTTTCTTTGAATCCTGGTCTGAAGTCGTGAATGGTCACAATCATTGGTCGTGGTATTGAGTTGGGAGTTGTCACATCGCGTAGGTGATGAGTCTTTATCATAGACAAAATTGTGTCACTGTACGTATTCCATTCGATAACAATTAAAAAATTAAGTATGGTGATGGTAACATTATCAAACAACTTACACATGTAAGACTTACACATTTCGAAATCCAAACTATCGAAAAAAATCATTACTTGCTTTTTCAAATGGTTGTTGTTTTTGATCGTTTGTCAACGCTGTTGAATATCATTGTTTATGTTTTCCACAAAGTGAACTTCTGACAGATCTGTCATTTTGTTATTGCTTTTTTGTAGAATTATTGTATTGAAATAGTGTTTTTCGAACTTATTTGAGTGATATAGTGGCAGTGTAATAATAGACAGAGAGTAATAATGGTGCAAACTTGCTGGGTTTGAAAACAATCCATATGTTCCAACCCGAATATCAGATTCCATTCGTAAGTACCATAGGCGTTACAGTGGGTATCAATCTGTTTTAGCCGAACAACTGAACTGATCGAAAAATTAATATCAGGAGAGAGAACAGGACAGATTCCTGTGATTTTGCGAAAGAAAAACTGAGCAGTAGTATTTGGTGGCAGTATCAAATATCTCTTAACGAGAAATTCTTGTATATGTATTTTTGCTAACGGCTCTTTCCTGAAAAAACTTGATTCCACTAATAATGATAGGAATGATGATGTGAATTTTTGAGACATTCTGGAAATAAATGTTGGTTCGATTATCTGTAGTTTGAATTTTTTTTGCATATTGTCGTAAAAACATTAAAATATCTCATTTCTGAATTTGAATGTTATGCGTTGAAAATTGCTGTGAGATATTTATTCTTCACTATATCCATGTATGATAATATCGATATAAGAACATGTATTTATTGAATATATAAATTACTATTTTTCAGTAATTTCATTTTTCTTTTTTTTAGTCGTTTGTTCCAGCTTTCCATTCATTGAAAACAGAAGTCTTATTTTTTATTCGGAAAAATTTAATTAAACAAATTTTTTAAGGATCGATGATGATAAATAAACACTTACTATCTCAGTCAATGAAGTATTTCATGACATGATGATATGTCAAATGAGTTTTTCTATCTCACGAAGTCCCATAGGATATATACTCTATCACTTTCGTTCATATTTTTATCGTTATTTCAAAATCAGCATTTTTTTCTTGTAATTGAACCCTATTTTTATCAAATGCGTGCGCTCCTGTCGGTTGTGGGAAGGTCACAGTCTATCGCTACCTTCTCTCTTCCCCGCAGCCCGCGCGCCCACATACTGAGCGACTTCAAAACGATCCGTGTTGTAGGTATGGCAATGCTGAGCTTGTTGCAAAAGGGATAAACTGTAAAAATACCCTAAAAATAAACGGAAAAAAACGAAAAAAAAAAACAAAAAACACCCCCCCCCCCGAAAAAAACCCAGGACTTTCATTTGAACAAATTACAAAAAGCATTATTACAAATGTGGTGTTAATAACTGCTCTTCAAATTACTGTTTTAATCACACTTCATTTGTTCACATTTATCTGACCATAACTTGTCTGATTTTCGTCTGACAGTTCGATGTAATCAACCGTGAAAAATTAAAAATGCGTATCAAAATAGAGGCTATTTCGAGTATTTCGATACGGATTTTGGTTCCATAATGTCTTCATTTAAGAAGCAAAACAGAAAACAGTTTATCCCACAGTCATTGCATGAGTAAACATAGAAAATAACAATCCATCTCTTTGCATAATATATCTGACTTTATCAAATAGTTCATAGTTTGTTACGAAGACAAATTATCCAGTGAAAAAAATATTTTTTTTGAATTGATATCAACAATGTCAATATTTTTTTTTCAAATATTTGAAAATTAAAGTAATATAATGTTTTTCTACAATCGTGCGTGATTCACCTTGTGAACGCATGCAATTTACTTTGCTATAAGTGCCCTTTTCCGCACTAATGCGGGAAAAAAGTTTCCGCAAGGTAAAGCTTTTTCAAGTGAGCTTTTCCCTCACTAGTGCTTCCGTTAGTAGCTTCATCGTGTTTGACCCTTTGAGTTCAGTTTTCACACCCCTTTGTCTTGGGGAACTGCGGAAAATCGCGATATTTGTACGTACATTTCCTAGAAAACTCGTAACTATTGAAAAATTCTCTACTGTACTTACACTTGACTTAAGCTTTAACGATTATGGCTTATACTCTTAAAACTATATACAGGGTAGTTTCACCTTGAAAACACACTGAGTTGTTGCCATCCATTGTGGAAAGAACTAGCAATGATATTTTTTCAAAAGAGGTTAGTGATTTTCTGTATGATTTTATTTTCGAGAATGAAATGCCAATTGTGGATCATTGGATTTAAAATTAAGTTTTTCATTATTTTTCGATGCTTACTAGTGTGCGATCTTTTTCTATACTTATAAGTGTTATATTATCCGTGTAATAATAATATCCAATACACAATCTCTATATTTGCCATCACGTTTGATGGAATTTCAATAACGTTTTTGTATTTTCAGATCACAATGACTATATTCTAAATATGGCGTCATCTGTTTCGCTCCATCCTCTTCCAATATCGATAGCAACGCCTTCACGAGACTCGCTGACCTTTACCAGCACAAAAGGCCTGCTAAATGGTCCAGGACAGAATAATTGCTTTCTTAATAGCGCCGTCCAGGTAAGCAATAAAAATGGCATGTATAGTCGTTTTGTAACCTTTCATAGCACACGACAGCGTTGGGGCGTCTAGACTCCCATGCAGAAACTATTGATACTATATGTTCGTGTTAAATAAAAAAAAATGTTTTCTACGCGCTCCACAATGAGGTCATACAAACAATTTTAAATGAACAATGGTATTTCCGAGTGTTATATTGTGTTCAAGTGAGAGAATGTATCGGTTTTTGTTTCGAAATAATGTCTTAGGTTAACTTTAGTCTTAGAGAGTGTCTTTCATATTACTCACGCTTCCTCGTATCCACCATTTCTGTGGTGTATTCTAGTGTTTCACTTAATAACTTCCAGGAAAATTAATTCACCTACAATTTCTCTCATACATTAACCAATTTTAGAGAATTTTTGCTGGAAAGTATCAAATAAATGAAATAGTAAAATCAAATATTTCCATAATGTGGAAATATTTGAAGAGAAGGGTACTTTAATATTTTATTTATTTGATACTCTCCGACAAAAATTCTCGAACTCTGTTCACTTCCTGGTGTCTTTGCTACCAAGGATTGCTTGTTGGTTTCCCCACTGGTGGTGCTGTGACTGACTTTTACTGTAGTCGCTGCTTCATTTGTGGAGAGATATTAGTTATATTCATTCATTGGGCTGGGGCAGGACGACTCTAATGTTGTCCGACCTACCCCGTCACTGACGAGCGGCAAGAACCGCGAAACGCGTCTGCAGGTGGTCTTCCCCAGCCAAATGAAGGATAATTTGCTGTATAATATAAGTAATTGCAACTGAGACTTCTTGGAAGAACGTTGCAAAAATATCTGTCACATGTAATTCAATGTCCGTCATGGTATTAGCCAGGGAAGTAGTTGTTTTCTGTCAGATGTTTGCCTCATATTTGGAGAGAAGGGTACTTCGACATTGTCGATTTTACTATTTCATTTATATAAACCAATCAAATGTATTTTTCAATTTTTAACCAATGACATGAATTTTTAAAAGCACCTGCTCGTCAAAAAGTCAGTTTGATAGTTCGGCATTGTTTAAAGAGAAAAAAAATACATTTATTCAAATATGAACGATCAGTTGTGTAATCATCTGCGACTGAAAGACAAACTTTAGTCGCTATTTTCCATCGTTTGATAATATCTTGGGAGGTATTCATGTTGAGAAAACATTCTCAATAAAAAAAAACTGATAGATGTGATTTTTCGTAATGTCTGAAAGAAAACAACTACTTCCTCAGCGAAAGCCACGCTGGATATTGAACTACCTCTGATAGATATTCCGAAAAGTCCCTAACTGAAAATAAATTTCTGATAATCTTCAAAAGAAATTTCACTCAGCAAGAATGGAAATGATGGAAATATTTCCATTGAAAATATCTTTTTTGACGTAAATCTGTCATGGGTACAATATTCAACAACAAATTAGTTCTGGAATCATATTCGGCTGAAAAACAAACTTTAGTCGCTATTTTCCATCGTTCAAGGTAACGTCTTGGGATGTATTCATGTTAGAAATACATATATTATGTAACGAATGTTATTGAAAAAAGTTGTGCTATTGTTTACTGTAGTGACGCCATATGGTATTGTAATCAAAATACACAATGTTCAAACATTTTGAGAAACTGAATTATCATTCTTTAAAGGAATTCAAGAATGTTAAGAATGTCAAGAATATTAAGAATGTCAAGAATATTATCACAAGAAGCGATCGATCAAGTCCAAGAGCTGGAATTTCAGATTTTTGGCATATTTTTAACTTACCTTGTAATAATTTGGTTGATTGTTTTATAATTTTCTTGCCAAATCACATTCCACTTGTGCCAGCTATTCCAATAAATAATATGAAGTAATAAAGATCGGTGCCATATTTGGGTCTCTAATATCTTTGGTGAAATGACCATTAAATTCGGTGTTGACACACTGTAAATATTTTTGCATCCAAACCAGTTTTTCCTTTTTCTTTTTTTGCAACGATTACATATTTTTCACTTGCAAATACAAACAACTTTGGATTGTTTTCTAAATTTCTTCTCATCTCAGATAAAATATTGAGAGATGGTGTATTATCATTTTTTTCAGATGGCTTATGGTTGCTTGTGAAAGAATTTCGTTCTGAAAAAGAATATCAATTTCTTGAATATATTTAACATTGTCTTCCTCAAATGAATCTACATCAATTGCGGAGATATCTCTTTCCATTCTTTGTTTTTGGTTAGACCTACAGGTGTCATCTGAAATAAAGATGATAACAATAATACTCACTCATAAAAACTCGTAAAATGTACCCAAAGGTAATATTTACCGTGGCGCACCGGGGCGACTCAGTGATTTTTGGTGGCGTATTCACTATTTAGCTATAGGAAAACCTACAGCACCACCCTTGGTGTTCGATGCGTGCGTTCCAAGCTATAGGTGGGATTGGCTATACCGCCCACCCTAAGATAAAAATCAAATATAGCCCAGGCAGCACCTCATGTTGGTTGAATCTTGTTTTCATATTGGGCCAATATGGATATATTGTAAATGTAAAAATAATATTGAACCAATATGGGTACATATTGGAAAAACAATATTTCATTAATAATATTGGTGGAATATTGGCTCAACCTGTTCTGAATGTATATTGTTTCATGAAATATTGGGTCAGTATTGGTTCAATAATTTTCACCAATATCGATAGAGCGATATTGCCTATATATTGTTTCCAGCATCTAGCTCCAATATTGCGATTTCAATATTACTCTCATATCGATTTTAGAGATAAAAAACAATATTGTATATCCAAGTTTGATAGCACATTGGTGAAATATTATTTAGTCCATATTCTAAAAATTATATTGACCCTATATTGATTGAGATTGTTACGAAAACCTTACGCCAATATTTGAAAGACAATATTGACACAATATTACAAAATACATTTATCACCAAGATTGAAATTTGAATATTGGCCGAATATTCAATAAACAATATTGAAATCAATTATGATCAAACTTGGGTAAGAAACCGCTAGGTGGCCCCACATATGGAACAACAGCTGAATCATAGTAACATATATTAAATAAAGCTTATCACAATGCGTTTACATGTCAATCTACTCAGTGCTAAATTGAAGTAGAAACGAAATTGTAGAATTTTTAAATTATTCGACATTTTTTGGAAATATTTCATCAATGTTTCCAAGGCAACATATTCACTTTGAATATTTTACCAATATATGCAAATGATATTGTACCAATATCCCTAAATATTTTGGGGCCAATATTGCTTCTTCAATATTTCACTAATATTATTTGTATAATGTCCAAGTAATATTGTGCCAATATCTTGATATAATTATAATTTTATCTCGCCAATATTACGTTTTAATAATTTGCCAATATTTTTTATTTTGCCAATATTATTCCAATGTAAGTGTGCTACAGCGATATTGTACTAATATCGCCTAAAATTTTGAGGCCAATATTGCTTCGAGAATATTGGACCAATTTTATTTTTTAAATATTGGACCAATATCGCTAAATGTTCACATTTTTTTTCTCGCCAATATTATTATTTGAATATTTTGCCAATATTTTCACAATATTGTACCAATATTGTCCCAATATGGGTTTGCTACTTGGGAGGTGAAATCTGCCTATTACCGTCAATTGGCATCAATATTTATAACCTATAAAACATTATAAGTTTTGATATTTTTTTTTAAGCAATCTAGTAACCAGTCTTAAGTAATTTTTCTCTTCAATGATTTTCAGCATGATATTAGTGATTCTCTTTCGAAAAACAGTTAAAAAAATTATCGTACCCACATTTAAGGTGGAATATACCGTTGACGAATTTACAAACCAGATATTAAAATTTTTGGTTCACTTACTTTCCTTCTATATTTAAATGAACCGAATAAATAAATTTTACTGTTTGATCCCACCCAATATTTCCGCTATATTAATATCGACACTGATTATTTTTCTAACGGTTTCTCAACATCTCATATACGTTCTATGATATGTATACGCTGTTTAGGTTTTAGAATCTATTTTGGTGGGTATCGTATTGAACTTTTGCCCAAGGAGAATATATAACGTCATCGGTATATTAATATTTTACTATGAACATGTCAATAATGGTATTTGAGGTTATTTATACTTCCAATATGGATAACATGTGCTGTTTACTGCTGTTAAGATTTATCTGCGGAAATTGAAATTGCTTGTTTTATATAATATCTTAGTATAATATTTGGTTCAACCCATTTTGAATTTAAGCAGAAAAGAATGAAACATAATTTTGATCATCATCGACGTTTAGTTGATTGGGACGAAGGCATTGTAATGAATAACTCCAATTCAGTCAAATTTTAGTAAACTATTCCAGACTTTATTTCGAAAAAAAAAGATTTCAAGTCTTTTTGAGAGTAAATTTGATTCATAAGATTTTTTGTTGAATTCTGCATAGAACTCTAAAATAAACACATTGTTTGTAATCTATAACAATATTCAATGGATAGCTAATGTTCTACTTGATTCATTTTGGGATAACAAGAAGGGTCCCTTACTATTTAATCCAGTAACGACAGATAAACTCGAGCCAAAAGTGAAGAATGAATTGTAGCACTCTGAAACTCGGCACATGACATCTCGACATCATTATTATTAGAAAAAAATCAGAGGTGGAACCTAAAAAATTTTTATAAAAAAAATTTAATTTTTGTTGTTGTTATTTCAGAAAATATGAGATTTAACAAAAAACGATTTCGATGGGTATGTGATAAGTTGTAAAGGTGGATTCATGCAACATCACTAAAACTAAAATGAATTTATGATTTAGATGAATTTTAAATTAAGAATATGACGGTGTTCATGCAGCATCAATTTAACGAAATTAAGAAAGTACTAGACATGCGCATATCGTTCCAACTGTCAATTTTTGGCTATTCTTTGATCAGAAAACAGAAGGTGAACCCTAACCTGAGATTATCGTGGTTTGTTGTTTTTTGTTTTATCTATTCTGGTCTGGTGTTTACAGTACAGCATGAAAACTATCACCAAGAGAAGTGAGTATGGTTTAGTACTGAGTACATTATTGCTTCTGCGGGAGCCTCTGGTGTTGTGAGGAATAAGAGATATAAAAAATATGGCGTCAAAGCTATGCTGAAATTGCGAACATAAACAACCTCTTTCCTCCTTGAAAGCAATCAGATGTGAGTAAAGAGACTACGCATGCGCCGTTTCTAATTTATGGAAGAAATTAAGTTATTAGTTGAAGAAATCATGGTCACTAAGTATTATATTATATTGAATGTGTAAAAGCACATTTTAGAATTTTTTTTTATCATGTACCATCATATATCATATACCAAAATTAACATTTAACAGTGATACAGACAATTGAATACATACAATTCATAAGAATTTGCTTACAATTTGAGCGTTTTCTCTCGCATTGGCAACGTTGCATGACACTAATGTCTTCACTATCAACATCTTTGTATTTGATTCAACACTTGGCTAGTGTCACTGGCACACATGGGCATTTTTCCCGGCAAAATGGTGGTTCTTTCGGAAATGATAGGTATGAATTCAGGCGTTTGTGAAGTAATAAGGTGGTGCTGTAGGTAATCCGCGTTTTTCTACAGCTGGAAAGTGAATATGCCACCAAAAATCAGTAAGTCGCCCCGGAGGCATATAAGCAGAACGACCACGTTTCAGTCAGTGGCAGATATTCTGGCTCTCTGATTGGTTGTGACCAAACACAGGTGCATTTTGCCCATCTAGACTGAAACGTGGTGCATTTTGCACTAGCGTGAATTTGTTTTTTTGCTCGCAATTGACACACAAACCTAACCTGAGCAAACTCTATGCAAATCACCTCAAAACTTATTTGGGACTGCATAGAAGCCCTAAAAGAGCTAGGCAGTCAGAACAGACTGACACTAGCTTGGGTACCAGCACACACAGGTTATAGAGGCAATGAAGAGGCTGATTCACTAGCTCTAGAAGGAGCAAGTAAGGCCATGAATGGCCCAGAACCGTTTTGCGGTATAGCGAAAGCTGTACTAAAAACCAACACCAAATCATGGATCCAACAGAAATCTCAAGAATGGTGGAACGATTCACCAGGAATGAGACAGGCCAAAGAGTTTATCAAAAGACCGTTGCCAACATTCACAGAATATCTACTAAACCAGAGAAGGAGCAATACTAGAATAATAGTTGGACTCCTCACAGGGCATTGTAGGCTCAACAAACATATGAGTACTATTGGTCTGGCAGAAGAAATGCTATGCAGGTTCTGTCAGGAAGAAGAGGAAACAACACATACTATGCCACTGTGAGGGCTTGTCAAGGCTAAGGTTTCTAACACTGGGAGAAGAAAAACCAAAAGCTCCCGGATACATGGGAGTTCTGAAAACTGGCCTATGGAGTCTCTTGACGAAGACAGGGCTAGATAAAGAACTCTAAACGATTTCGAGGGCGAACACAATAGATCTGAAAAGATCGCGGTGTTGATGCTTATGGCACGGAAGCCCCAAACTAATCAACCTGAGCATGCTAACATAGCTTGAATGTTCACCACAGGGAATTTTTTCGAATAAATTTTCGGGCGACGAAGTGCACCACGTTTTAGTCTAGATGGCAAAGTGCATCTGTTTCTGGTCACAACCAATCAGAGACCTAAAATATCTTCCATTGACTGAAACGTGGTACGTTTTGCTTATATGCGCCCCGGAGTGCCATGGCAAATAATGATAATAGCTGTCCTATATCCGCACAGGCTATGCCTTTGGGAATAAAAAACCAAATATCTCGAAAATGGTAAGACTTTCATATTGGGGATTTCTTAGCAGATAGGGTATCCTTTGATCTGCATTCTCCTTGAGTTTGACTTGGTCTTTACGAGACACGCTGTATATTATCTTCACCACTAAACATCTTCATCAAACTGTAGCTTTAGAGTTCCTGTTGATGCGCACGCCCTCTAGTTTACACTTAGAGCGGCATATAACACTAAAGGTGGATTCATGCAACATCGCTAAAACTAAAATGAATTTAAGATTTAGATCAATTTTAAATTAAGATTGTGACGGTGTTCAGGCAGTATCAATTTAACGAAATTAAGAAAGTACTAGACATGCGCATATCGTTCCAATTGTCAATTTTTGAAACGTCTTAGGGTATTCTTTGATCAGAAAACAAAAGGTGAACCCTAACCTAAGATTATCGTGTTTTGTTGTTTTTAGTTTTATCTATTCTGGTCTGGTGTTTACAGTACAGCATGAAAACTATCACCAAGAGAAGTGAGTATGGTTTAGTACTGAGTACATTATTGCTTCTGCGGGAGCCTCTGGTGTTGTGAGGAATAAGAGATATAGAAAATATGGTGTCAAACCTATGCTGAAATTGCGAACATGACATAACTTCTTTCCTCTTTGAAAGCAATCAGCTGTGAGTAAAGATACTACGCATGCGCCGTTTCTAATTTATGGAAGAAATTAAGTTATTAGTTGAAAGTTGGCAATCTTTCTTAGTTTCAATGTTAATTTTAATTGCTTAATATCTTGCGTGAACACCTCTATTTCATTACATTGTTTTATATTCTTAATTTTAGTTTTAAATTCATTCAAGTTTATATTTATGCTTGCATGAATCCACCTTAGTTCCTACTATTAATTTAATTTAATTTACATAATCGAAATCCTCAATTCATTTACTTAACTTCTCGGATTAAATATTAATTTCATCAAGTTCATGAGCATAATATTCAAATTGAAAATGTAATCGTGACATTCACATTTCTATGTCGCAAACACCTGATCGGGTCGAGTAGACGCACCTGCACCTGTGAGAAAAACTCCCAGGCATAAAATTTCACGAGATCTTAAGCGTTTGCCACAAAAACGTCGTCATGAACTTCTACGTTAGAGAATTACTAAGCAGTACTCGTGTATTAGGTATCGCTAAACTTTCTTCAACTAATTTTATTTCAATTAAAAGTTTATGAAAAGAGATAAAGGTGGAACATGTTTGGATACAATATACTTTCACACAAGTTTTTCATAAAAGATGTACAAGGTTTTTCCATATCAAAGTTTCGCTAATTCTCTTTCCCCATTTTCCCATTTCCAATGTACTGGCTGTTAATTATGTAGGTACGTTGACAAACTTCGGGAGGCGATTCTTTGAAAGTTTTCAGGACGAAAAGTTCATACAACCAAATGTCGCAAACGGCTTGGTTTTCGAGATACAGTATGATAAAAATACATTTTTTTCAAGACTTTTTGGAGTAAACTTCGACCTTTTTGACAATAATCAGTTCAACTTAGACAAGTGCAATCCATTCATTAGTACGTATGATAACAAAATAATTCATTATTTAAATAATTCACAGGGTCCTCCATTTTTCAGAGTCAAGCCTTGTTCAACCCTTCAGAATTTTTTTTCCGCCGTCACTGACATATTATGAGACAAGAATGATCAATGTTGTTTTATTTAACATCTTTTTGTTCTCTTGAAGTTTTTCATTTACTTGTACGGTTCAGGAGCTATAACGAAAATATTAATGCAAACAAACATTTTCCAATGTCCCATAACATTAGAAAAATTCGAAAATGAAACATTCTCAATTATTGTAAATTGGAAGAAATATTTTTTCAGAATTAGAAAAATCTTGAAAAAAATGTATATTTATCACCTTGCCGTTTGGGACATATGTTTACATGAACTTTCCGTCCTGAAAACGAATATTGTGAAAATATTGATAAAATATTCAAATGTAATATTGTCTAGAAAATTGATGAATATTTCGCGATATTGGTACAATATTGCTGTAGCTCACTTACATTGGGATAATATTGGTACAAGATTATGAGAATATTGGCAAAATATTCAAACGTAATATTGGCGAAATAAAATCATAAAAATTTTGCTGAATTTGCCCAACATTACTTGGACTTTGATTTTAGTTCGAAAATATGAATAGGACACTCATAAAATCTGTTGTGGAATCATCTACGACTGAAAGACAAACTTTAGTCGCTATTTTCCATCGTTCAAGATAACCTCTTGGGAGGTATATATGTTGAAATGGGGAACATTATTTTTTTTCAGTTAGAGTCTTTTCAAAATATCTATCAGATGTAGTTCAATGTCCAGCGTGGCTTGTACCGGGGAAGTAGTATATCACATTTTTCATTTTTCAATTTTCGTGGAGAATGTTCCCCATTTCAACATTAATTGGACATTATACAAATAATATTGGTGAAATATTCTGGAAGCCAAATTGGCCTAAAAAAAATCAGCGATATTGGTACAATATCATTTTGATATATTGGTAACATTTTCAAAATGAACAGTGTTGCCTTGGAACATTGATGAAATATTTTCAAAAAATGTCGAATTACACAACAATCTTAATCTCCTTGGGATATGGTTGGGGTGTTACCAAGGGATTTTGAGATTCGAAAACGTGGCCATGTAAGACCCACTCCAGCCCTTTCATGCATCTTGGATCCATCAGTGTACCACACTGATGCACCTTCCCAGTTGAGTCGGTTCTCTGTGCAAATTTGATTTGTTCATGACTACTTCAAACTACATTTGTCGTACCTTAGCATGTCATCTGCCGGTTCAGACATGACTTCTAGGAAAATGTATTCCAAAATCTCCAGATGTATGAACATATTTCCTGCTTATGATCTACAGTGTGCTTCTTTCATTACATATAGGTGCAATGGTGGAAGTTTTAGCATTTCCTCTAATGCTAAATTAAAAATATCCCATGTAATTCCCAGACATGCTAGCGCTGCACCTTCTGCAGCTTGACTTGTGCAAAGTTTGCTGCATCTTTGGCCACTATATCAGTGAAGTTTGATGGTCGTTTGGTATGACCAGTATAGATAGATCATTTTTGGTTTCAGACCCTGTGTCTTACCAAAAACTCTACGGCATGTCCAGCTAGCCCTGGAAAGAGTGTGGTTGATTTGGCCCAAGTCAGTTTTTGGTCGATTATAAAGCCCAGATATCTAACATATTTGGAGAAAGTGTTGGCTGGGTTCCATTCATAGTTGGGGCTTCAAGTTCTTACTTGTGCATCCTAGTGAATGGAACCAGCACTCTTTTTCTATGATCGACATTTAGTCCCCTTCTTTGCGCACCAGCTTCTGATTGTGGATCGGTGTTACCTCAAGAAGTTTGCTTCTAACATAAGAATCTATTATTGTCTCCATTGCCTGTAAGGGAATAGACATAAGACTGATGGGGAGCTAATATCATCCTGTTTATTTAACTTGATATTTCCATAATATCAGAAGTAGTAATTTTTAGAACGATCTTTCACTTCATAGGTACTATACCAATTCACTCGAAGTTGGACATGCAATATTGGAAATGATATTCGGTAAAGAATAATAAATCGAAACGCTTGTCATGTGAATAAATAGTTTAATAAATAAATTGGATCATTTTGAAAGTTGAGATAAAATAATTATTTGTGACAATGGCCATCGGTTTGGAAAACTAGTTCCAAGTATTCTAATGATTAAATAGAACTACTCTTCTAGAAAAAATTTCCTACGCATAACTAATCAAGCGTCGATTCAATGAATTTGAAATTATCAACAAGCGCTTGAGTGCTTTTGTAATTAATTTTCAATCATATATCCCATTTTATGAGGTTTCTTTCTCTGCAGGTGCCAATGAAATCGAATCTTTATAGGAAACTATAAGGGATTATGATAAATTGGATAAACATAATGTTACATTATTTTTTAGAGAACATCGATATAAATGTATTAAAACCTAGAGCTTGCAGATCAGATATCACTATTGATTATTGATTGAAACTAATATGATGGTATCGTATTATACAGTGACCGCCAAAAAGTATGTAAGTACCATATGGGAAAAAAGTTCATTATTACAGTATTGGAAAAAAGATTCTTTGGAAAAGTTTGTGCATGTCCGATAACCTAAAAATCTATTTTGACAAATGTCACGTGATCGCAGGAATGGCGGCAAATTCAAAAAAATTACTATGAATAGGCAAAAAGTCGGATAAAATGGCAAGATATTGAAAAAAGTTATTTGAAAAAGTTTCTTAGAATTCAATTTTATACACATCTACAAAGTTTGAAAAAGCAATGTGAGAAAATTTAAAATAACAATTTTTTTTCCTAGCTGTATAAAAATACCAAATTATTTTCTCATGAAAAGCTTGACCATACTGAAATTTTTGTATTTCAATGAAAATAACAAAACTTTCTCATTTTCTCCACACCAGAGAGCACTAAATTATAAATAAAATAAAAAAAATATCGTATTTTTCCGATTATACATAATCTTGAAAATAGTGCGTCAAATTAAAGAGGTTAGAGTTTTCAACATTGCATGCGAAGTGAAACGCTCTAACACAATTATCATCAAAACTTGATTATAATGAAAACCCCGAGAAAAACCCCATGGAGTGTCATATCATCACAAAGGTCATGGAATTCTGATATAACTGTTAGATACGAACCAATGTACAGCCAGGGTTTTGACAAAATCCATTTTTTTTAGTTTAGAGCTCTCTGGTGTTGATAAAATTAGAAAGTTTTGTTATTATCATTGAAATACAAATGTTTCAGTATGGTCAAGCTATTCATAAGATAATAATTATATATTTATACAGCTAGGAAAACATTTTTAAAAAATAGCTATTTTCAATTTTCCCACATTATTTTTCAAAACTTTGTATATGTGTATAAAATTGAATTCTAAGCAACTTTTTCAAATAACTTTTTTCGATATCTTGCCATTTCACCCGACTTTTTGCCTATTCATAACATTTTTTAGGTTATTGGACATGCACAAACTTTTCCAAAGAATCTTTTTTCCAATCCTCTAATAATAAACTTTTTTCCCATATGGTACATACTTTTTGGCGGTCACTGTATTCACGCTGATTCATGATGAAACCGACAAAATACAGTCGGTCGATTGGTATCATTCGGCCAACAACAGCTATTTTGAAGAATCAGAGTGAGAGTTGAATTGCAAAAATTTTTTGTCATCAACTTTGTTCTTTCCTGGCCATTTTGATGAACACATCTATTGAAATAAGTGCCGATCCCTTTTCCCAAGAGAGTTTTTAACTGTATCTACCTCTCGAAAGGATCGTTGTTCAACCCCAAGTGAATATCAACTATCACCGGTATCAAAGTGACGTTAAAATAGTTATTTACCTAACAAGTGCGGAAAGTAGTACTTTTCCGCACGCGACAGCATTTGCACGAACGACGCGGAGCTCAAAATGTTAGCATTGAATTTTGAAACACCATGTATAACGTTGAGTTGCGTGCACGGTGCACGAGCCGTTAACAACAATAAAAAACGTTAGGCCCGTTTTCCTGCTGAAGAATATCTTTCTGCAACCGCAGGATGCTCACGATAGCGATATCAATGTCTTCACCATTAGTTTAATCAGTGCAAATGGTTGAATATTTGATTGACTTTCCTCCGGGTGCAGCTTAATTGAGAATGTAACTGGAAAAAGACGTAATAATAGTCGTACAGGTGTTTCACGACTACTTGAAGAAGGAACTCGAATAATTGTATGTTATTTTGTGTAATTACCTGGACGATAAAAGGAGAAAAACTCTGTTTCCTGCATTCCAATGTCATAAAATGTATACCACGAAACCTTCAATATTATAAGCGAGTTAAATGAAAAACTTGAAATGAACGCTTTCTCAATGGAACAATGGAATAATGATTTTGTCTGATTATGAAGGATTTTTTTGTGTAATTCCAGTGTCACATTGGAAATCGGGATTTCAATTACGATATTGAAACTATTCTAAATTTTAAATCAGATATTATGCCTAAACTGAAGTGTTATAATCCAGTAATGACAGACAAACTCGAGCAAAAAGTGAAAAATGAATTGTAGCATTCTGAAACTCGGCACATGACATCTCGACATCATGTATTATTATTAGAAAATAGTAATTTACGTAACAAGTCCGGGAAACAATGTTTTTTTGGACTAGTGGACAAGATTCTAGGACGAGCGTAGCGAGTCCTGGAAGTCTGCGAGTCCAAAAAAACTGTTTTCGGACGTGTTGCGTACACAATTTTTTCGGTAACCGTGTAGAATAACAAATCGAGACACATTTATTTTTTATATTTCTTTGTAGAAGAAAATTTCGAACATTTTAATTCTTATTTGTATTAAATATCGAAATGCGAACAGAAGATAGGAACTAACAGAAACATTCTAATTCTTATTTATATAAATATTTATATTGAAATTCGTGCATTTCCCGGACTAGTCTGGATAGTACGTACTTCCCGGACTAGTCCGGGAAGTGATACTTCCCGGTACTTCCCGGGCGGTTGCCGAAAAAAAAATATTTTACCAAAAAATCAGGGGCGGAACTTAAAAATTTTATCACTTAAAAATATATATATATTTTTTTGTTTTTATTTCAGAAAATATAAGATTTATCAAAAATCGATTTCGATAGGTGGAGAGATAATTCAATTCTCCACAAGAATGATTTTCCGTAATACCTTATGAAATACGTTCGTTTTCTCAGAAAGCGTGGTTTAACGCCGACGTCACATTTCATTTTCGCGCTAACCGCCACTGCAAGTTCAGGCAGGGCCAAAAATTAGATTTGTCATAACTTTGCTAAAAATTATAGTAGAAGGAAATGAAAAAGGTCACATCGTTCCTAAAGACTTCTACTTTCTCATGCAACTATAACATGTGAGTATCTGAGTACCTAAAATGTGTTTTGTCCCACTTCACATAACCCTTCTACGATATTTACGGAGGATCCGAAAGTCATGGATATTTTAGTTGATATGAAATAATTATACTGAAGCAGGAATCAGTAGCCTCTTAGGACCATATGCAACGATTTAAGACTAGTGAGACAAGTCACCTATACGTGCCAAAGAAAAAACTGGGTTTTACTCCTGCCTCAGCTTTCAACTCACCCATAATCCCGGCAATTTCTTCAGTAAATGTTGAAAATAATCATACACATCCTACATAAAAAATTAAGTATGTGATTTCAAGCTTGAGGTTTGCACTTCATAATAGTTATTGTTATTAAATATACAATATGCAGGATATGAATAAACGATTATTCTCAATATTTAGTGAAGAGAATGCTAATTCTATGGGTAAATTGAAAATGAGGCAGGAGTAAAACAAAGTTTTTTTTGGCATGTATAAGTGGGACCTGTCACACTACTTTAAAATTGTTGCATATAGTCCAAAGAGGGTATGGGTTGCTGCTTCAGTATAATAATTCCATATCTACTAAATTATTCATGATTTTCGGATCATCTCCGTGAAGTGCGACAAAACACATTTTAGGTACTCAAATACTCGGATATTATATTTTCATGAGAAGGTAGGAGTCTTCAGAAACTATATGAACTTTTCCTTTTTCTTCTCCGATCATTTTTAGCAGAGTTATGACCAATCAAATATTCGGCTCCGCCACAAATTTTAGCTGCGGGTAAGGTTGAACCTAAAATTTGATGTCGGCGTTTAATCACGTTTTCTGAGAAAACCAGCGCATTTCATAAGAAATTACTAGGAATAATTTTTGTGGAAAATTCAATTGTTTTCCACCCTGTTTAGTTGTATTTCCGATAAATCATATACTTTCCAAGATTAGAAAAAAAATATGTTCCATCCCTGGAATTTTGGTAAACAATTTTTTTTTCGTGTTTATCATGGTTCCAACTACTAGCATACCAAGTTTGGTGGTGCTACAATCGATTCTTGTTTCAAAACCCAATCGTACTGGATTATTACATAACTATCATACTATCATTATAACATAAATTAACGAATAGTAACTCATAACGCACAATTGCATTTTTTAATTGAAATTAGTTTTTTATATTCCTTATGACAGGCGAGATAATGACTATCTCACACTAATGGGCCACCCCTTATAATCAAACATTAACAATAAGTGACTAATCATATCTCTACGTAAAATATGTTAATATTTCCGCATAATTAGAGAGATCCATTGAATATTCAACAAATATTTTTTTTAATCGAACCCGCCAAATTATATTTTTCCTTGCCGTTCAAATAGATTTTTTAAATTCAAAAATCAACAATGAGCTTTTTCAAAATACGTAATGAAAAGTAAGGATTCGCCCTCTGTATTCATTCAACTTGGGAAATCCAAATCCAAACGGGTAGAGTTTTACAGGTTCGAGCGTATTCTCGAAATTATTCACTACTTTATGGAAGACAAGTACTGGTTATAATATGTATAAATACATATATATAGGAAGGTTGAGGGGAAAATCCTGCTTTCCTCCTTTCTCAATTTTGTTGGTTTGATGATGAATCGATTCATTATTGTTTATAATTTATCATATAAATAAATAATTGGAAAGAAATGTAGGCTTGGCTTTTAACGCGTGAGAAAAAATCGCACGTGTAAATTGAAGTAACGTTATAAAGTGTTCCGACTTCGGTCCCAGCCTTGTTGTCTGAAATATAAATCGGATCACACTTCAATTTTATCTGGTGAAACATTAAGAGGTTAAGAGGCACAAGGCAAAAAATATTGTGAAGGAAGGCATTTCTCACTGGAAACGGTTGATGATAAATTTCATACAAGAGGTTTAAATTCATTTATGTTCGTCGTTCGTTGTATAGTGTTTTCGAGAGTTTTTTCATCTGCGATAAAGTTAATTTGCTGATAATGAGAAACTCGAAATTGGAAAAAGAACAAATGACAGAAATATTGGCGAATGAATCCAATTAACTTGTTTCCACAAATGCCTACCAATTTATTGAATAATAATTGAAAGTTGAGCAACGTTATACAGTATCGGAAAGTTTTTATCGGGGGTATGCTGGTTTCATACGAGCGTAAAGAATAGCTTGCTATTATGTTAAGAGAGCATTACAATTTCTCCTCGAGGACGGGATATCGACGTGAACTGAGTGCGGTGTGTCGCATTGCCACGTGGTCCCTTAATGCGTCGGGTGGGGTAACAGGAGAAGCTCACAGTAGTGCGTCTCTCTTATTTATGTGCGGTATTATCATATCATTGCGTTCCTTGTTGCTCACGTAGATTTCTGTTTATACCCCAGATGAAAAGTTTCCGATACTGTATACACGTCTTGTGCGTGAGATATTGCATGTGGAGTAATTTTTATGTACTGTTAATGACTCAGCATTTGTAAATAAATATATTTAATTTCTTGATGAAGATACTTCAACTGTTCAATGGTTCCAATTCAATGATGGCTCTACTAATTTTTCATTTATAATTCATCCCGTATTTGGTGGAGAAAATAATGTATTATTCATAAATTATATAATTTCTTCTGAATATTGCAGCGTGACGTCACAACAAATATAGAACAGCTCGTGTCATATCTTTATCCCTCACACTCATATTCCAAGTAGTTCTCTCTTCTACAAACATTTTTTCTCATTTCTGAGGTCAGTGCCTAATCGCTCTACAGATGAAAACATTCTCAAAACTAGATACGAATCGCGGCCACACGGGGTCCTGATTATTATTTGTAATAAACCAATCTCTATCTTGTACATAGCTGTGAAAACAATCTCCAAATTCCACAAACCGATTCACAAGATCTGGGATTCATCAAGCCAAGTAGCTTGAATTTTTTCTTAAATACTTGAGTTGACTTGAAATGCACACCGAAGAATTAAATTAGGGGATTCACTGAGGTTACAGCAAGCAGGCCTCCGATTGCTTGATGACGACGTTGTGTTAAATAGTAGACCAACGTTGATCGAGGATAAACAGTGGCGGCTAGAGAATAATTGTCTGATTTACGTGATTTGTCCGTAATGGAATCGGAACCTTTTCAAAGCAGCGGCTCAGAATATATCGTAGATGAAAAAGTGTCATAATTTATTGACATCGAAACAGAAGTAGAAAGCACAGGGTCGGCGCCATCAAAGGCCAAACGAGTTGAAGTTGGTAAAATTGTATCTAATAAAATGAAAAAAAAAATAAAGATTATTTCATAGTCGAGCAAGATCCTGAGAGTAATAAAAATACTGACAAACAAGGCAAATGTTCCCCATGTACGGCGGTTTTGAAAATGAAAAATTGCGGATCATCTTCACTAAGGCGACATTTGCAAGCTAAACACACTAAGTTCTACAAAAAAAATTGGTATATCCAGCCCACCTAATACCTGGGCAAATAGGTTCCACGTCCGAATAACATAGATTCAAAATATCACGTCATAATATCACATACATAAATAACACATACAAAAATAACATTAAAAAAATATATCATAGTACAATAAAAACATTTTATCATAACAATATTTCTCAGAATAATATTATTCTAAAATAACAAATAAAAGTAATATTACTTATATTTGAACATGTCTCGATATTATACAAACAAGGAGATGAAGACGAACTACTTATTTCATTTTACTTCACTTTTTAATGAATACCACACTGTATACACAGCCCAAATCGTGTATCAGGCTGTTCTGAACGTATAAAAAGAAGGTATGATGTTTCCAATCATTAGTATTTCTTTCCGATAATAATTGTAAAAGTGATATTTTCTCGTAATGTTATTCATTAATAATGTTATTTCATCTAAATGTTATTCTTTCCTATGTTAATTTAGTGAAATGATATTTTGTTGTGTTATTTTTACAAATAATATTATTTGAAAATATTATTCTGACGTGTCACCGGCAAATACCCCTACAGATTCGAATAGGCGTAGCACAATTTCATTTTCTAGTTGGCTTGAGAAGGTCAAACAATAACTTAATTTTAGCTATAGCTATGTAGTAGTTTGTGACACAATTGAATAATCTACAGGGTAGGTGAAAAAAATATTCACATCTCATTTTTTTTAATGATTTTTTATTTGTTACTATTTTTTTTTATTTTGAATATCTACAAAAATCTATAGGATTCAAGTAATCTAGTAAAAATTGTGGCATATGCTATTAATACAGGGCATTTCAAAAATATTACTCACTTTGCCATTTAAGAGTGGGACATTAGAACGTGAATATTATTGTACTGTATTTTACTAACTCCAGTTTTGTTTATTTTGAATCCATATATTTTTATTGTTACTGCGTTTTGGCAGTTGATCAGATTAATACAAAAAAGGTACCAGTTTTTCAAGAAAAATCAAGTAAGTATAGCTTGATTTACAAGTACTTGATGTGTAACTACTTGACTCGACTTGAATTTCAAAAATAAATACTTGACTTGCGTTTGTCAAGTAGTTAGAAAATCAAGTCAAGTAGTGAATCTCTGCACAAGATAGAATTCCAAGTTTAGAAAGATCTGGAATCTACGAAAACGGTTGTCTATCTGTTTAAACGAACATATCAATAACAAAAGGTTCAATGAACATAATATAATAACCATTCTGAAGTACTATACACTACTACAACTAGAAAATTAATCTATTGTACCAAGTAGACCATTTAATGGAACCACATCATACAATTTTTCTACACTGGTACCCCACAACGAATAAAAAACAATAAAATAATTTTTCTCTGTCGCTTGCATCATATCAGTCTTTCGAATGCACTTTGAATCAATAGTTTTGCTTTATGAAATAAAGATTTTGTCTAGTCAAAGTTGAATATGCCAAAAGTATAAATAATGGAGTTGGTGAAATTAATGATTATTTCGGAAGTTTTGAGAAGTACCTGCTTCGCTCATTATCAACACACCTGCATGTTAGACCATCTAAATGTAGCCTTCCAACAGATAACTATAATTTAAGCCTTTCGTGTATGTGGTTTAAAACCGCCGCCAGACAAAAAAGTTGTTCTTTTCGACGAAGACTTTGTAATCACCTTTGAGAAAATAAGAAAACAGTAATCTTATCCAGGAAAGAAAATACGGCTAAATTACTTGATTTGATACCTCCATTTTGAATCGTTTTTGAAAATTGCTTTCACAAGGATGATACAAAAATTACTACGACGCACCAATATGATATTCATAGATATTATAGCATCATTGATTTTATTCAATGCGAAAAAATTGTCCTTTCGTAATGAAACATTTGAAGGGTCTCGAAGCAAATAATACACGCCTTGTAAATATTAATTGAAAGTTTGATTTTGTGGGATTCTTGACATGATTTTTGAGTTTATGACCTTCCACAATTTCTCTTTTTTTGAAAGTTGTTGACGTTTCGGAGGCTGTATCTGCCTCCGTTATCAAAACTTCTTGGAAAGACGCTGAAGAAACTGAATTTGAATTGCGGTTTTGGAAATAAGATCTTTCTTTGACAGAGTCAAATCACAAATTTGTTTAATTATAACAGTTTATATTATATATATACAGGGTGGGTCACTGTCGATGGTACCTTGGACGTTTACGGAGAACGGGACATGGGATCATTCTGAAAATTTGGTTTCTCAAGTAGTTGCTCTTGATCTATCGATTTAAAATATTTTCAGCAATGCAGCGTTGCCGCTTATACCAGAAAGTAGCAGCATCTTTGTCATTTCAAATGGGTCACCCTATATATTACCGCATTTTTAAACTTGTCATTCCTTTCTGATTATTTCTGCCTCATACTCCCCTATACCTATCTCTAACGGTTTTTGAGATATTGGTTATTTTCCATATTTTTTATCCAAAACATAGCTCGAATTGAATGTTTATTTCTGTGGTATTTGGATTCTTAGGAAGTTGCAATTTTGTGTTTAGTTCATCAAGATCATGTACATTGATTCTGTATAGAGAAGTTTGTTCTGCGTTATACAGGGTCGTTCAAAATTCATGATCTTACTGCTAGATACGGAAAGGGTTGAAAGTGCTATTTTTGTTATTGAACATCCTGTATATTATGAAATATCCTGAAAGATGACTAAATTCCCTTCGAATTAATATATTATGTTTTTATACCTAAATAGCCAGAATTCCGAGATAATTTTCACTTGTAATCTCCCAAGTGCTTGAATTATTGCCCAAAATTTTTCGAGTCCATGAATTTTCAAAGAAAATCTTTGAAAGAAAATTCATGTACGAATTTTTTTGAAAATTCATGTACGAGATAAATTTACGGCAATTCGGTAAGAAAATTTCACACCGAGAAATTAAAATCATCCAACAATTCATAAGAAATAACTAACGATGGTTTCACCTGAGCTATTTATAACCACTGAAATATTGATATGTAAAATACTTAACAAAATTTTCATCAATAAATGTGTTTAAATTTGGAACAAAAATAAAAAAGTTATGTTCTTATCGTGGATTGAACCATCGACCTAGCGACTCATGAAATTATGTTGTAATCGTACAAACTTCCTTCTGTTCATTGGTTGTAAATCAGGGTACGTTTCATTGAATTTTCCGCACGTTCTTGCTATAATTCCCTCACATTTTCCATGAAGAATAAACAATTTCATCAGAACTTCGTTTGAATAGTTATTTTCCTCCATTTAAATTATTTTTGAGTCACTTTCGTTAAGAAACACACAACGGTATTATTAATAGTGCACTAATTGTCAAATTTTCATAATGTCATGTACCATCATGACATTTCATAGCCACCTTATATGAATATGAGAAAAATAAATTGATTTTTTTTGAAAATTGCTATTATCTCGGAATTCTGGCTATTTAGGTATAGGAACATGATATATCAATTCGAAGGGAATTCAGTCATCTTTCAGGATATTTCATAATATACAGGATGTTCCATTTAAAAAAACGCACTTTCAACCCTTTTCGTATCTGGCAGTAAGATCATGAATTTTGAACGACCCTGTATAACGCAGAACAAACTTCTCTATACAGAATCAATGTACATGATCTTGATGAACTCTACACAAAATTGCAACTTTCTAAGAATCCAAATACCGCAGAAATAAACATTCAATTCGAGCTATGTTTTGGATAAAAAATATGGAAAATAACCAATATCTCAAAAACCGTTAGAGATAGTTATAGGGGAGTATGAAGCAGAAATAATCAGAAAGGAATGACAAGTTCAAAAATGCGGTAATACACAGGGTGACCCATTTGAAATAACAAAGATGCTGCTACTTTCTGGTATAAGCGGCAACGCTGCATTGCTGAAAATATTTTAGATCGATAGACCAAGAGCAACAACTTGAGAAACCAAATTTTCAGAATGATCCTATGTCCCGTTCTCCGTAAACGTCTAAGGTACCATCGACCGTGACCCACCCTGTATTATATTAGTGGTTAATTATGTGGTTAATTATGAATTTTTTGAACTTTACTGAATTTAGTGATCCTATTATTTGATAATATTTTGAAATACTCTTTTTTCAGATGAGAAATCGTATAATTTTACTAATAACTTCGCTGTTAGTTTTGCGATCTTTGACAATAAATACCTACTAGTAATACAAAGCATTCCGTCTTTCATAACATCCTCCAATGTTGACTTCAATGTTAACTGTGAATTTGCAGCCTTGTTTTTTTTGAATGAAAATTGAATTTGAGAGAGCTAAAGTTTTCATTTATTGTAAAAATTTAATTCAAATTCAATATGTGATAATTTTGGAAATGAAAATCAATATTTGAAAAAGTTGGTAATTATTATTCATGGTGTGAAATCGTTGCGACGAATGGACGCTGAAAGGCAGTCTCTTCCTTGGATAAAAAGCTTAGGGTCGGCGCTGAGGCAACTATAGATATCAATAAATCCTCGTACTACCTCAATACGAGACAAGCGTTCAGCCTATGTGCTAAATTATATTATTTTCAACAATTTCGTAGTGACCAGATTAGGTAAAAAATCTTTAGAAAAAAGGTATTAAAAAAACCAAATGTGTTGGTTTACACCTCTATTTAGAGATACTTCCATCCACCTGCAAAACTATGTGACTTCCTGGCCATATCTCATTGCAAGCTGTTGTCTCGGATTACAGAATGAAACAATAATATCTAGTTCATGAAACTACTCGAAAGTACTCAAAAGTATCTCTCAAATAATTGTCTTAATTTTTCAAATCAAGAGCTATTTCACATTCTGCCAGTTTTGTGATTTATAATGCATAATTTGAGTTGTGCTAGAATACGGTTTCCATAAATGGATTTCAGCACCTTATATGGTGATGACGCTTCGATTACAATTCAATTCAATTTGAAGTGGACGGAAGTATAACGTTCAATCACTATTTATATTTTCAGTGGATCAAACATTTACATTACTTCCAACTCAACTATAACACAGATCAGAGATTTTCATTACTCCGTAATCGACTGAGAACTTTCTAATGAAACTCAATCCTGACGAATGGATTTTAAAATTCGAATAGTGTAGAGAGAACACGAGCCCAAGTGGTTCCCTCCGGCCATCACTTGGTCATTCAACTCAAAAAGATTAGGAGTACGTTTATGCAAATTTGAAAACTTCAATTAAGATCCGTAGCATTTACAGCTTATAAAAATTTAAAGTTTTTGATAATCCCATTAAACTTTTACGGATCTTGTTCCCACTTTTGGTGATTCTCTATTTGTTTGAAGCTACGTTATACCGGCATAGAGATAAATTAATTAAACATTCGTAAAATATTCACTAAACATTCGATAGTTTGGAATAATCTTCAATATATTAATAATAATAGGTATATTGGCAAAATCAGGAATTTAATTTATTTCATTTATACACCGTTCTTCGTAATTATTTATAAATTGCTCACAGTCGGAACAAAATGTAAATTTACTGTCCTAACACCCATCAACATAATATTGTGGTAGCTCAGTGGTTGAGAGTGAAGCGTTCAAAACCATTGACTGCTGGTCGGCTAGGTTCGAATCCTTAGCGACTTCAGATTTTTATCTGATGGCCCGAGAAAGTGCTAGGAATCGCACGTTAAAAGGTGAGACCTCGTTAATCCTTTGCTCGCACAAGTTTCGACTTTTGAGGGCTGCCGTTCGTAAGGGGACGAGCTGGTTAACAGAAAAAACAATTTTAACAATTAACAATTTAACAATGAACGTAATAGTTGTAACCGTTTTGTTTAAAATTTGCTGATTCACTTCAAGGCAATCTGAAATTTAAACGAAATGCATAGTTTGATGAGGTTGAAACACACCATAAGTGAATGTATGTACCTTCGAAGCATTTCATGAAATTATTTTATTTTAAATTTTCACTTATAATACCACTAGAGCTTAAATTACGGGTATTTCTTTCGAGGACACGATTTTTTTTTTAAATATTCATGTTCAAGAAAAAATTTCGAAATTAAAGAAATCTGCATGCATTGTTCACAATAAGCTTGTCAAGAGAGAAACAAGATGTCCTGCACTACCAGGACGACGCTAATTGCCATAATCCTATACAATAGGAATAATAGCAAAAAAAAATCTGTTTTTAATTGAATCTAGAGTGGTATTCGGAAAGAAAATTTCATAACGAAATATTATTTAAAAAATTCTAGGATAATGATGGTTTTGGATGGTTTTGAAATTTAAATAGTAGGCTCTGTATGTTGATTCAAAAGGATAATATTTTTCTTTAGTTAATATCCAAGCAGCTACTCAACACGTGGTTTCTCTGAGCTCTTCATTTATTTAATACTCTTCGGCAAATATTCTTGTTCACTTCTTTGCTACCGAGGAATGCTTTTTGTGTTTTCCCCGCGGGTGGCGTTGCGACTGACTTTACTGTAAGTCGCTTCTTAATTTGTGAAATATTAGTAATACAGTGGATTGCCTACAAAATATAAACCAGAAATGTAAATACATTGAAATAAAAATAAATGAAAAATATAAAAGCGTTTTAACTATAAAATAATATCAAGATGAAAATCTTGATTAAAATCTTGACTTTAATCAACTTGAAGTGATGGCGCATTTGCTGTTTCAGTTGAAGGAAAACCCGGAAAACCCCAAAACACCATCGGAATTGAGATTATCAACTCTCTCATTGTTAATCAATTATCAATCTTGGATGATACATGGGAGTCATCGAAGAGTATTAATTCCATCCTGAGCAGAATATTGGTCCAAATTAAAATTTTGTATGGGAAAATCAATCACATTGTCCAATTTACTGACATCAGTCGAAGAAACACGTTTTAAATGTATAACTAAAATTTTTGGAAATGTTTGTATACGTATCATCTTCTTGAATTCCCTTTTCATTCCACAAGTTAAACAGTATGGGCTCGAATCGTCAGTCAAAGACAAGTCTCCTCTTCTGTCAACAGTTAAATACATTGTTTCAAATTCACGGCTTCGTTCGGTAAGTTTGGAATAGGGATTGAAAGTACCCAGAAAGGTTCAAAAGTAACGATACAGTAATTACAAAAAGTACATCTCAATATAGACTTCAGCTGTTAGATGTTAGATGTTACAAGGGAGCTGGCCCCTTGGCCTAATCCACTGCGACCTTTTCAGATCTATTGTGGAGGCTCCGATTGCTTATAGCACATCATCTAGCTTCGTCCATTTCATCAGACTGAGCAGATTTGATAATGGCCTCTCGAGATAGCTTTCCGCTCTTGGTTTTTCATCTCCAAGTTGTAGAAACCGCACATTACATGTATTGCGGTTTCCTCTTCTTCCTGGCAGAACCTGCAAATTGCTTCTTCCGCCAGACCTATAATATTCATATGTCTGTTAAGCCTACAATGGCCTGTCAGCAGACCTACTACTTGTCTGACGATCCTCCTTTTATAGCTGAGGAGTTCCGTCGTGAATTTTGGCGAGCGTCTTTTGATGAACTCCTTGGCCTGTCTCAATCCTGGTCGGCTTTCCCACCACTCTTGAGATTTGTTTTGTACCCACTCTTTGGTGTGGACTTTTGTGGTGAATTTTGCTACGCCGCAGAAGGGTTCCGGCCCAATGAGCGCTGCCGAAAAGCCTTCTCTAGCTAGTGTGTCGGCCCGCTCATTGCCCAGGTGTCCCTAGTGGCCTGGCACCCAAGCTAGGGTCACATTGTTACGACTACCCAGCTCGGTCAGATCACACAAACAGTCCCAGACCAGTCTTGATTTGTTCCTTATCTCTCGTCTCAGTATTTCTCCGACACAGTGTTGTATAGCCGTTACCTCTGCCTGAAACACTGTGGCGTATTTTCCAAGGCTAAGCTGGATGTTAATCCTTGGCTTTGCCCCGTAAACTCCAGCGCCGACTCCGTTATCTGTCTTTGACCCGTCTGTATACCAGACCGATCTTGCATTCACGGGTGGCCCGTTCTCCCAGTCCTTTCTGTCTGGTATCAGTATTTTGAAGTTCTTTTTGAAGCTGTATTTGGGAACCATCGCGTCCGTTGGCATTCCCATTACTGGGTCTGCCCTCAGTTCCTCATGTAGCTTCAGCTGACCGGCAAATGTATCCACAATTTTTGAATCTTGAGTAGATTTTTGTCCAAGAAATGGAAGCTTTCTGATTATCATTCATATGATAACCAAATCATTTTGTGATGGATGATTCTCTGCACTCGTCTTGTTCAATTCTTCATCTAAGCCTACCAGAAGGTGTCTAAGAAACTCTTCCGAATCTGCTGAGACGTTATGATTAAATGAAGGAGCAACATTTCTGAATACATGGACGAAATGTGAAGCATCCACCATTTTCCGAAAAGAATCAGGACTCCAGATATTTTTCATCAAAGATATAAAAGATTTCACTAATTTCCCTTCATTCTTGATGTAGTAGTATTCAAATCCTCCATACAAAATTCATTCTTGAAAAATTCTAACAAAACCTTGGGTTTCGAAAGACACTGGATCATACTTTTTATAAAACAGGTATTCGATACATTCTTCAATCCTCTTAGGCCAAATTTAGAAATGGAGTCTTTTGTTGTTATGGCATGCTCATTAATTTTCAACGAAGAATCCATAGGTTCATTGTTCCTGTAATTCAAAGAAGGTGAGAAACTGATAATGATTTTTTGGAAGGTACTGAGTGATTATTTTTGATAACTGATATCATTGTTTAAATAAGGGGGATAGTAAGTCAATGCCTGTGGAATTGGTATTGGAGCCAAACGCGAGTGCCATCTAGCGTAATTATTTGCTAACATGAATAATTTTAGTGCTGTACTGATGCGCCCACTATAAACAATGTGGATATAATAATAATAATAATAATAATAATAATAATAATACTCCCTCATAAACACTCGTAGAGTGTACCCAAAGGCATGGCCTGTGCGGGTAGAGGACGGCTATTATTATTATTTGCCGTGGCGCTCCGGGGCGACTTACTGATTTTATGGAGAGGAACTACAAAAATATTGTAGAAGGTTTTTACACGTAAACAAAACACTTCCTAAAGTTTCCTTCTTTGCAATTTCAATACATTTTCATACATGTTTATACCATTTATTTTAAAGCAGTGGAAGCAGAGTTGGACTTGCCTAATGATCATGAAGAAGTTTTGAGAGCTATTTTGTTTGAACTTTTTATTGGATATTTTTCAGTCGAGCAAATTGTCTCTGTTAATTATTGAAAGTACAGTATATTTCAGGATTGAGTGACTATTTTTGTACCTACTCAGTTCTTTTTGCAAAAGAACCTTTACACGGATAAGTTACACATAAACCTAACTTGAGCAAGCTAACCTGGTCATCAAATATCACTAGCTTCTTCAGTGTGTTCAGCGATGTCATGAGATATTGTAAAATATTACTAGTTTCCTATTTCATACGGAGGAGGTTCGTTTTATGTAAAAATGACTAATAAATAATGATATGAAGTATTTTTTATGAAATACACCGAAATATATAATCTGAGAAAGCTGTTTAAAATGGCATGAAAGGTGTTATCGAATACGAAGTCTAAAATTATTATTATTAGTTCACATATATGATACGTGTAGTGTTATTTGCTTAGGTTATCTCAAACTGTGGTTCAGGCGAACCTGTTAGCTTGATTTGATATTCTGGCACAATACCTATTTTTGAGGTTAGAAAGAGGCGATTGAAGATGAGGGCTGTTTAGAAATATCAATATGAAATTAATTAAAGGCGATTACTTTGCAATACTGTTCAGTTGTAACCAGCTAGCTTTAAAATGATTTAAATTAAGTTCCACCTGATAATTAAACTAAAAAGTCAAAAGTGACATTTATATATTCCTGCCACCATTTTCCGCTGTCCAAATTGCATTTAATTATCAGTTATATTTAAATCACTTTACAAAATCCAAAACACAATATGACACAACAGAATAAATACTAACACATCCACCGAATCCACATTTCAAATTGACAACTAAATCACCACTCCCCAAATATACCTACCTACTTTACGGTGTGGCCCTAATTATAGCAGATAAGGTCCATGAAACATCAGAAGAAATAATTTCTTGAATTGAACCATATTTCTAATTTTATTGCAGTCGTTGGTGCCACCTACCTACTCTATTTACAATTCATCACATGATCCGCCATCTACTTTACGGAAATTCAACGTGACTGTCAAATTACGTATTCTGCCATTCACCACTGACGCCATCTACATGTCGCCTCCATTTGAATCCAATATTAATCCCATAAGGTTGACCAACTATCCCCCTTATATTTAAACAATGCTGATACGTATCTCGTTGGAAAATTGGGACGATAAAATATTTCATCCAGTGGATGTTGGAATTGTACCCATTACGGAAGATGCATTGCCCCTTTGAATAGCTATACTAATTCTTTGAATAAAAAATGACGTTGAACGTTTGTCTTTTGTTGCGCGGCCCAGTCACCTTCCAATTTCATGAAAAAGACAGAGATTCAGGGCCAAAGACACCAAAAGTTTAGACAGCTTTTGGATTGAAAAAATAATTTTGACATTTCTTCCTTTTAATTTTTCGCTGGATATCGCTGCAGATACTGCGGACTTAGAAGTGCTTGCTAAATGAGACGCTGCAACTGTGTCAGCACAAGTGAACTTCCACACCACAGGTTTGTCACAGTGTTTGCTAAATGAGACGCTGCAACTGTGTCAGCACAAGTGAACTTCCACACCACAGGTTTGTCACATTTCCAAGGTATCCGCATCATACCATCAGGACGTTTACCATCATCTCGGCCAGTGCCAAGCTGGAATACCTGGATACCTGGATACCATAGAACGTTTAATGATATCATTTATTTGTCACAAACGTGGGTAGTGACTATTTGGGTAAATGACACCAGTGCGCCCTCCGGATGTATGGGGGCTCCGGAGACAGAGCTCGACTGGAATGATCTTAACAAAAAAACAATTTAATATTATTAATAATAACACTACTCTCTAATCTGAAAATCATACCGGTTTGCCGTGATACGGCAGAAATATTGTTAATATATTAGTAATAATAGTGATAACATGTCAGTTACTAGATGAGAAATGTAATTACCTATCATACCTTTTCTCCCTATTTATCCATATGACAGTCGAATGCTCTAACATCAGCTGCTACTTCAGTATTGAGTATACACATCTCTTCTGAAAAGGTCGAAACAGAATGGCTTGCCTCTTATTATTCTCAAAAACGGAGTTCAGTTCC
This sequence comes from Chrysolina haemoptera, assembly GCA_958298965.1. Lineage (NCBI taxonomy): Eukaryota > Metazoa > Arthropoda > Insecta > Coleoptera > Chrysomelidae > Chrysolina > Chrysolina haemoptera. The sequence goes on along the minus strand of OY282602.1, from coordinate 16,395,901 downwards.
AGATAACCATTAAGTGAAACTTTGATGTTGACTTCAATTTTTTTAAAAAAATGTGAAAAAAAAAATTAAGCCAACAAAATCTCTTAGAATGTTCTGCTGATCCTGTGGAACACAAAACAATGTTTGTTGAATTCCTACTAGTAGGCTCAAAAAATATTGATTGATTAATGACCTATAACGTACTATTTTTCATACTTATGTTACAAAAACAGACCATTTACTACATTTTTGTCGTTCTCTCAAGGTAATTGCACTAATGAGAAAATACATCACTCATATATCTTCGTCTTCTCCATTTAGTCCATGTGTTTTTGTTTGGCTATTAAAACAGAAATGCGGATAAACACCCGTAGATAAATAATGTCTGACGGGCGGGTCAGAAGCAGTTTGCCTCTCTTGGTATGAAGCAAGTTCAAGGTAGAACGTACCACAACAATCATTAAGCGGCCGAGATTTGATGAGTTTTATATCAGCTATTAGGAAGTGGAAAAACATGTTTTCTGATGTAGGTTGGTATTAAGATATTTCCTGGGTGAGATATTGTTTTTAAAATTCAGTAATATAAATATAGTAAACGAGTATCGTTATGGTATATCTGGTTTCAGATGATACCCAAAATATTTCAATCTTTCGTTGCCTTGCGGGAAAAGTGATTCCTTCAATCTTGAAAATTGTGGAAAATAACGACTGAATCTTCAAAGGTGTTTGAAAAGTCTAACCAATAAACAATCAAAAAACAAGGAGACATGAATGAAAGAGGACTATGGTGGTTGAAACCAATGCTCTTACGAAATTAACATTTACTCAAAAATGGTGATTAAGCAGTGGACGACAGCTGATATAATTTGCAAGAATGAGGTGTGTAGATAGATAAATGGACTTTATTGTCTAAAATGTAATATATTTTGTCGACAAAGTATGTCATGTCTAAAACTATTTGTATATACCGGGTGTCCACAGAAAGTGGCTCGCCCCTATAACGTTTTTGGTTTTGCAGATATTGAAATGAAATTTGGAGGATCTGTATGAGCCATAAAACTGCATTTTTTGACAAGTGACTCAGATTTGTGCCACTTTTGGTCTCACCGGAAGTGAAATAAAGTTTTGATTTTTGAATGAGACACCAGGTATATTTTCACCTTTTTTGTCTCCGTATGACATTCTGAATACAACCATGTATCACTTGGTACTTTTTGTGATCATATATTTTTTTTTTAGTATTTAATTTTTAATCTAATGGGCTATGAATAAGTTCAAATTTTTTATTTTGGTCCTAAAGTAGCTATTCGGAAAAATACAACTTTACGGTTTTCGGTTAAAATGCATTTGCTGTGTAAAATTTAATTTTTAATTTATTCCCACTATTTTATTTTCAAATGACAACATAGTGGCTGGTCGGGTCAGAAAAAAAATTTGGAAGATTTGTATACGACTTAATACTGCAAGTAACTCAGCTTCAGAAAGTTGTAACATTTTTCTGGAATATTGTTTTCAGTCGAAAGATTTGTGCTATGTACATACAATTCAATTTTAGAATTTTTATTACCAATTTTTTCAAATTTAAATTTTGTGAATTTCATTACGATTATGTTGATACCACTTCACTATTACTAAGTTTCAAACAAGCTTTCCTTAGAAAAAATTGAAAAGATTACTTAAGATCTTTCTTAAAATGAAACATCATTTCAGATTAAAATGAAATGAGATTCAAATACATTGGATAGCCTGTGACCTACATAACTGATAGAACAAGGTTGTTAAGGTGTATTGAAAAAAAAAAACATTACTTGTACTTGTCGATATGTTATCTTATCTCACTTCTCCAAATCTGAATTACGAAACTATTGTGTATGCTATTGATTGAAAAACATGTTAATAATATCATTTGTGTTGGACACACACAGGTTACTTGATGAATTTTGATATTATTTTAATCTAATAATAATATTTTTGAGTTTGTTGACGAAAATTTTTTCGATACCTAATAGTGTGCGGTATCAAATTAATTGTAATAAAATGCTCTTTTTTTCTGACCCGACGAGCCACTATGTTGCCATTTGAAAAAAAAAGAGCAATAATAATTTTAAAATAAAATTTCACCCAGCAAATCCATTTTAACCGAAAATCGTAAAGTTGTATTTTTCCCAAATTTCAAAATTTGAAATATTTTTGGTTACAAAAAGTAGAGTGTCTCACTTGAAAATCGAAAGTTTATATCACTTCCGGTGAGACCGGGAGTTGCATGAAGCTGAGAAACTTGTCAAAAAATTCAGTTTTATGTATTATATAGATCCTTCAAATTTCATTCCGATATCTTCAGAAACAAAAAATGTATAGGGGCGAACCACCTTCCGTGGTTTGTGCATAATTGTAACATCACCTTCGCAGAAAGGTTATGTTCACCATTCCAAAATGGCGACTTTATTGCACTCATCTGTCATTCTCCTATAGCGTTCTGTCATCATCACAGGCATAAACTTTCAAATCGACGCCAAATTCAGCCCATTTTCTGTGAGATTGTATTACGTTTTAAATAGTTGCATGTTTCATCATATCCATTATATAATGGACTATGAAATTACTAGAAAATGCAATTTGTTAAAAATAAAATTATCATCTGAATTACACAAAATGTGTTTTTGAATTACTTTTAGCAGATAGATTTAAACAAACAATGTGTTCCTTACAGTTTAGTGCCACCTAAATGAAACATTTTCTGGTTTTTGCTTGAACGTAGAAAAAATATTGTATGAAACTCGTGCAAAAAGAGTTTATTGCACTCGACGTGCATTACATCGAGTGCAATAAACACCTACTTTTTGCACTTTTTGCATAAATAACTATTCTTGTGACAGTTCTTTAGAGTATAAAGTGAAACTCGTTTCAGATTGTGAGGGCATGAACCTTAAAGTGATCCGAGAGATGATAACACAAAATTTGCGGTCGTTTGTACCAAGTATGGCGACTCTTTAGGGCTCTAATTAAATAATGACGAAAAGGAAAATGATGGGCATAGCACTCATGGCGCTGGTACTGGGCGGCCCAATCTCGTGGACGTTAATCGAACGTGATCAGATTAATTACGAAATTCGAACGATTTGTTACACAAAAATTCTTGTATTTTTCTGTAGTCGATGAAAAAAGAAGTAGGCGGTAGTGTGATGTCATACTTCTCCGGTGTGACTTACAGCCCGCCATACCGACGAAAACACATTAAATGAGAATTTAAAAATTCAATCATTTGTACCAGGCTAATTTGTGCATAGCTAATCATCGTCGAGTAGCAATTCACGAAAATCACCATGCCATACTTTTCCGACGATTCCAAATGGCCGCCATACCACCGCAAAGGAGTAATTCTTTATTTTTTTCGCAAAACTATTTTTACTAGTATGGTATTTGGATTTTTGGAAAGTATATGAGACAATGTGACCGTTATTATATTTACCATACTTCTGATAGGAGGAAAAGTGGTGCCGTACCTGAAAAACTTATTTATTTGACACGTTTTCAAAATACGACTGTACTATACGTAAAATAATTTTTTACAGTTTGGCGTCATTGTATTCGGTTCGTTTGGATACAAATCTACATAAAATATATTATCCCATACTAACCATGAGGTGGAAGACTTTACATTAGAGCCAAAAAGTAAAAAAAAATAGAACGAATTGTTACAGTATAGCATTCCAAATTTTCGAAACTTGAAAAAAAAAAAACTATGCGTTGGGAAAATTATACTATACTTATGGTAAAGTGCGAAAGTGGTGCCATACTGCCGCAAAGAAGTAATTCTTTATTTTTGTACAAAACGATTTGTACCACCCTATGTATTTTTTTACCAGTTCTTTGTATGATCATAAATCCGATAATGTCATACCTGTGGGAGGTGGTGAACGTGTAGAATCTTTTTGGACGATTTGTATCAGTATGGCATTATATTTGTCCTGTAAGTTTGAGGTTCAAAGAACATATATACGAAATTTCAAACATATATGTGGCGGCAATTTTGTACGTTGCTGTCTTGTAGCTGAAAGACCTCCCTCAAAAGAGTTTTTTCGAGTATGGCACCACTTTTGCACTTTACCAAGAGTATGGTATAATTTTCTCAACGCATGTTTTTTTTTTAAGTTTTGAAAATTTGAAATGAAGTCTTCCGACCCATGGTTACAGTATGGGATATGGGAGTTTTTCAGGTATGGCATCACTTTTTCCCCCTATTAGAATTATGGCAAATATAATAACGGTCACATTGTCTCATATACTTTCCAAAAATCCAAATGCCATACTAGTACAAAAAGTTTCGCAAAAATAATAAAGAATTTCCTTTGTGGTGGTATGGCGGCTATTTGGAATCGTCGGAAAAGTATGACATGGTGATTTTTCTGAATGGCGACTCATTTATGATTAGTTGTGCAAAAATTAGCCTAGTACAAATGTTTGAATTTTTCATTTTTAATGAATGTGTTCTCGTCGGTATGACGGGCTGTGTATGGCATTACGCTACCGCCTACTTCTTTTTTCATCGCCTTTCGAAAAATACAAGAATTTTTGTGGGACAAATCGTTCGACTTTCGTAATTAATCTGACACGTTCGATTAACGTCCGCGAGATTGGGCCACCAGTACCAGCGCTATGTCCATCATTTTTCTTTTCGTCATTACGTAATTAGAACCCTGAAGGGTCGCCATACTTGGTACAAATAATAATAATAATAATAATAATAATAATAATAATAATAATAATAATAATAATAATAATAATAATAATAATAATAATAATAATAATAATAATAATTCGTCTTAGCCGGACGAATGCAGAAGGCCGTCATCCTTGGTTCACTGCGTATGCTCAGGGCACATGATTCTCGGACCCAGTAACCGCTTACCCCACGGACGTGGGGAGTGCAGTGGTTATCTGGGTAAACGATCCAGCGCGCCCTCCGGATGTGTCGGAGCTCCGGAGACAGGGCCTGACTGGAATATCCTCTTGGGAAATAATAATAATTCGTATTTATTCACCATAAAATACAAAATAACTGAAGGTGAAAGGCGGAGTGTCAGCGTCAGTTGTTTTTAAACTCAACCCTATGTTCCTGAAGGGAAAGAAATCATAAAAAAAAATTTAAAATAACAGTAAAATTACAGTAAAATTAGCAGCGCATTACCAGTTCAGTAAATAGCCGAGTTCGAACATAAACATCAGTCTATTTGCCAAGGAGTATTTCAGTCTTTTTTTGAAGTTATTCAATGAATAGGATCTAAATTCACTGGGAAGTGAGTTATAACATTTCGGTGCATTGTACGAGAAGCTACGAGTAAAAATGCAGTTTTGTGTTTTGGAATGATGAGCGTTGTTTTGTTACGAGTGGAAAATCTGTTTTGGCCCGAAAACGTTTTTAGCCTTTTGAAAAGATAATCTGGCATTTGGGTAGTTAGAACTTTGTGGGTATTTGTTAATAGGTGCATTTCCCTGAGTTTCTCCAGATTCAGCCAACCTGATTTCTTCATCGGCACAGATATATGGTCGTATTTACGAACGCCGAAAGAAAACCTTAGACAATTATTTTGTATACGTTGCAAGCGGTGACGGTCATTTTGACGTAAGGCTATCCATATATACTGTCGCAGTAGGAGGTTTTAGAAAATATAAGCGACTCTCAAAGTTTTAGTTCAGTAGAAAGCAGATCCCTGTTTAGATAAAGGTGCCTCAAAACATTGTAGGAGGATTGACTGAGGTGGCTGACGTGTTTAGTGAATCTGAGTTCCGGATCTAGCCATAGTCCTAAATTCTTAAATTCCTTCACAATTGGAAGTAAGTCGTAAAATGACCGGAAATTTTGTGTTACCATCTTTCGGTCTATAACAACGATCTGAAAATAATTTGTTTTTAATGATGTCTCATTATAGAACAAAATGATTCTCTTGATATGTATGTCACCCTGTATAACACCCCAGTAATGTATCACTCCACTTGCTTGAATTATTTGACAACCTGTTTCATACGTATTTCAAGACGTTCATTAACCGGAAAGTGGCCGATTGTGCTGAACTAACTCGTTTATCTATGATTAGTACTTCCGGAACCCAGTGATCCATGAATACGAAGTTAAACAATGAAGCCTGAGTTTGACCCCTCATGATAGTGAACCTTGAACTTGGTAAAAAGGGAAATAATACCTGTCTTAATTTTTGAGGGGGAAAAAGTCTCGACGGAAATTATTGATCCGTAACGACTTTTTAAGCTGAGGATCTAGAGTGCATGGTTTTGCTGCTATTATAGTAGTTTCACTGGTTCATGATCATGACATTGGATTTGCTGAGAATATAAAAAACGCAAAGACCTACCGATTTTTAAATGAATGAATTTCTACGCTTTTATTTTTTAATACGCCGAAAAAGAATTTATATTCCGACGTGTCATAATGACATTGTTATGGATTTCATTTTTAATGCCAAAATGACATATTTTATAGGACTGAGTGCTATAATGATTCTTCAGAGTACTGAAGACTATAATGAAGAAAATATAGACACAAAAACTCAAAATAGTAATTTATGTATCAAGTGAGTAAAGTGATGCTTTTTTTTAGTAGGAAATGTTGAAATTCCTAAATAACTATTGTCGCACTTCACGGAAATGTTTGCGGATGATCCGAAAATCATGAATAATTTAGTAATTATGGAATTATTATACTGAAGCAGCAACCCATACCCTCTTTGGACTATTGGCAACAATTTTAAAGTAGTGTGATAGGTACTAATTATACATGCCAAAATAAAAACTTTGTTTTACTCATGCTTCAGTTTTAACTCACCCATAAAACCGGCAATAAATATTGAAAATAATCGCTTATCCATATCCCGCATGTGCAAACGTCAAGCTTGAAATCACTTTCTTCATTTTTCATGTAGGATGCGTATTAGCGATTATCTTCAACATTTACTGAAGAAATTACCGAGATTATGGGTTAGTTGAAAACTGAGGCAGGAGTAAAACCCAGCTTTTTCTTTGGCATGTCTAAGTGAGACGTGTCTCACTAGTCTAAAATCGTTGCGTATGGTCTAAAGAGAGTACTGATTCCTGCTTCAGTATAACTAGTTCATATCATCTAAAATATCCATGAGTTTCGGATCCTCCGTAAATATCGTAGAAGGGTTATGTGAAGTGGGAAAAAACACATTTTGGGTACTCAGATACTCATATGTTATATTTGCATGAGGAAGTACAAGTCTTCAGGAACGATATACACTTTTTCTTTTCCTTCTATTATAATTTTTAGCAAAGTTATGGTAAAGCTAATTTTCAGCCCTGCCGGAAATTGCAGTGGCGGGTTAAAGCGAGACTGAAATTTTATATCGGAATTCAATCAGGTTTTCTGAGAAAGCGAGTGCATTTTGTGAGAAATCACTAAGCATATTTCTTGTGGAGAATTGAATCATCTTTCACCTTGTTGAAATTGTTTCTTGATAAATCTTATACCTTCCGAAACATCAGCAAAAAAAATATAAGTTTTTTAAGTAAAAATTATTATGGGTTCCCCTGATATTTTGGTAAACATTTTTTTTTCTAACAATACAGAGTGACCCATTTGAAAGCGGGCCACCTCTCTAAAACTGTTATTTATTATCTGATTCAGAAGTTTTATTTTTCATTAGATAGTGCCATGAATTCGAAATAAAAATTAAAATTTCAAGGCCTATTTCAAATTTTTTTCAAGGTCAAAAATCAAAAAAACATACTAGCGGTTTTTTTAAATAAAATTTGAAGACGCCCATAGATTCACGACATTTTCAAATAGTGTATGTGAAAATTACGTAGAAATGCGTCCATCAATAAAAAAGTTTTATGGGATTAAAATTTGGAAATTATGCCAATAAATCAACCCACCATTTCAATTTCAGAACTTCTATCAGAATTCTGTTTACACCACTGGATTCAGAATATTTCGAAATATGTTTGGTGAGAATTTCATCAGAATCTGTTTATAAACAAACAAATTATAAAATAATTTTTTTTTAATTCCACCTAACAACATTCTTTTCAAATTTTATTATTTTATAATTTTTTTATTTATGAATAGATTTCAATGGAAGTCTGGCCAAATATATTTCGAAATATTCTGAATCGAGTGGTATAGTTAGAATTTTGATAAAAGTTCTGAAATTGAAGTTTTGGGTTGATCAATTGACATAATTTTCAAAGTTTATTCCCATGTAACTTTTTTATTGATGGACGCATTCCTACGTAGTTTTCACATACGCCATTTGAAAATGTCGTGAATCTAGTGGTGTCGTCAAATTCTATTTAAAAAATCGCTAGTATGTTTTTTGGATTTTTGACCTTGAAAAAAATTGGAAGTAGGCCACGAAATTTTTATATTTATTTCGAATTTATTGCTCTCAACTAGAACTATTGAGGCTCTGTCTATTGAAAAATAATAATTCCGAATCGGATAAACAATTTTAGAGAGTTGGACCGCTTTTAAATGGGTCACTCTGTATATGCAAGAAATCATGTGCCGAGTTTCAAAGTGCTACGATTCATTCTTCACTTGTGAGCTTGTGACTTACATTTGTCTGTGGTTATTGTAATATACTAACATTGCCAATGAAGCACATGCGCGTACAATTAATAGTCCTGGGAAAAGTGTATCTAGAACTATGGCTCGAAGAGTGCTTTTTTAAATTTAAATGGCAAGAAGATATCTGTGCGATGAAAAGTAAGGATTAATCATAATACGATATGAATAATGCAAGTAGTTTTACCTGAACGGATCCGTAATTAGATAGCTAGACAACAAAGTGTTATACACTGCGGGGAGATCGGGGGAAAACTCAGTTCTCGTTCCCAAGATTAACTAAGAAAAAGTCAGCGCCGTCGGCTAAGTTCACATGCGGGGTAGATACGCACCGTCGAACATTCCCACACGGTCTAGGTTCATTTGTTATTTTTCTTGCTGACGCCATTGTGATACCCTTTTCGTAGGCATGACTCGAGTTGGTGTTTTAGGAGGTTGCATACTGAATTATAACCAACTCTGTCGTTCTTTCAAGGGCGGATTGATAGAGGGTGGTGGAAACGGGGTAATTACCTCTCTAAAAATTAATATTAATGCGTATGTATGTTTTTCTGCAACTGTCACAGAAAGTCCACTTTTTTTGTGTGGTTTGTGTGCGTAAAGTATTAAAATATTTCACTATCAACAAACGATTTCATTATTTAACGGAAAAGCATAAAAAAGTGCACTTTTTTTAACGGCTTTTACTAGGCGACCGACAGTTTCATGCAACAACAGTGACAGATTCTAAAAATAACGAAATCCTTACGACCCATAAATATGACTTGAGAGTCAGACCTAGCTCAGTCATCGGAGTAGAACGAAGATGAACAGACCTCTGAAGAAGCTAGCCACTCGCGCTAGCGAAACGTTAGGAAAGTATTCCAAACCACGACGGCCTTCAAACCCGATTCAAAATAGTGATAGTGAAAATTTCGGCCGCGAAAGCCTTAGCCAATTTATCAATAACGAAATCCTGTCATAAAGCTAGTTCTTTGGCAACTAATTACCTATAAATATCTGATATACAAATGTTTCACAAATGATATTCTTAGCATTCTTACTATTAAATAAGTATTATCAAAATTCCAAACAATCACGGCGAATATATTCAGGGGTAATATAATACGTGGTATGATTATTACCGATAATTTTTTGGAATATTAATGAATTGCAATCCCCAGGACGAGTTGTATTTTCTTGCATTGGGATTGCCAATGAATTGATATTCCAAAAAATTATAGGTTTTTAATCATACCACGAATTGTATTTAGGACGACAATATATCGATTTGAAATAAAGAAAAATCGTGTCACCTGGTAATTGATGCTTTACTTCTAGCCGTATTCAACGGAATACTCTTTTGCACGGCCTCATCTGTGATACCAATGGACATTTGTCCCCAACGATCGCTCATATTGATAAATAAAGATAACTAGTCAAAACACATAAATTTGACGTTTATAATTTAAATCATTTTCACTTGACAGATGGTAAAACAAAAACTAAGCAGGTTTATCACCGTGAAAATACAGCGACAAGCTATATTTTCACTGTAGTTCTGATTCTATTGGCTGAATTTAAAAATTTGAAATCCACTGATTGGTTGTTAAGCAAGGAAATATATTGTCACAATAATAGCATATGAACTATTGAACCTAATCCACAATAGGTAATCCAAGGTAGCTGTGGTTGTTTGGCCGTCAGAAATTAGTTGACATCAGTAATTAATGAAATTTGTGAAATTAGGCATATATCCAGATAACGAATTCTTGATAAGATTGAACGGAGAAAATCGTGGATAGTGCAAATATGAGATTTCCTTGACATAGTGCGAAGAAAGAAAAAGGTATTCGTAGCTTCACGAGTATTGTTTGATTATTTTGAAGACAAATCTAAGAAAATGAAAAGTTACTTCCGATGGACTAGTTATTCGAAAGTCAAGTCAACATTAATAATACTAATAATATTGACTTCGATAAATATGTTACTTTATTATTCGCTTAAAATTTTCCGTTTTGCGGGGATAGTGTGAAGAGAAAGGTATTTCGACTCTGTCGAAATTATTCGTTTCATTTGTTTGAAACTCAACTCTCCGGCATACTCTTCGAACTTTGTTGGAATTAAGTATGAATCAATAAATATGCCAAATTCATTTCATTTCAACATTTCCTACTCGTAAAAAAGTATCACTTTACTCACTTGATACATAACTTACTATTTGTTTTTTCTTTCATGAAATCAATTTCAAGAAATGTTCATACACAAATACGAAATTTATTGTGAATGATGTGTGACATCGGAAATAAACTTGAAATTAAGAGAGAATTTTGCATTCGCGTTGTGGTTCTTTGTTGTGGATTCAATAATGTTCGACTATACCAACATTCTTCACTTCTGCGTCGGCAACATAAATAAAATTAACCTGATAATCCTTTTCAAAGAATGTACTGCATTTAAATGCGCTAGTAAGAGAATATAAATAAATAAATAAATAAATAAATCAAACCCATCATTTTGTTACATTAAAAAACTTTATGTCGCGAAAAGAACCTTTTTATTTCTAATACATCATATTCAAAATTACTTGTATAGAGATTTATTATCCCAAGGTTTTATATAGGTAAAATATATACAGGGTGTCCCAGAATAAAGGGGACAAACTCCGAGGGTAGAATTCTCACTTCATTTTAAGGCTGAAAGTTCTAATAAACATATACCCTAAAATGAGTATTAACCGAGTTACAGGGTGTTGAAAGTAACACAAAAAAAATATTTTCCAGAATAACTCCATAACGGCTTAACTTTTCTTAATGACATTTGGTATGACACTTGACAGCATTCAGTTTCATATTTCAAGGCAAATTATGTGATTGTAACTCTAAACACGGGCGTACGGCAGGTGGGTACCCCTATTCGCCCCTCCCCAACTTTCACGCCACTGTATTAATATCGATTTCGTCTTCTTTTTTTTAATCCCCAATATTTCCTATACAAAAAAGGAATACGCTGCGTTTCACAAATATCAACAGAGGGGTCAGAGATTATCAATTTTTCGTTAAAATTTATGAATTCAAGATGGCGGCCCAAGATGACGAGATGGACGAGTATTGTGATTATGGTGAGATTCGATTCAAAATTGGTATGGTTTTCGGGGTCGGAGATTTCGATTTTTTAGTAAAAAAAAATAACAGTTTAAAGAAACTAAAGAACACGCTTTACTTCCCATGGACTGAAAAGTAAAAAATAATTGACAATTTGATTTCTCAAATGTAAAAAAAGCGTGGGGTGCTTGATAAAGTTCTCTTGAGCATTGAAGTAAAGCGTGTTCTTTAGTTTTTTTAAACTATTATTTTTATTTTAACCTTCATGAGTGTACATGAGTATATGTTACTTTGAACTTATTGAGAAGACTTATGAGAAGGTACTGACAAAATTAGATAATTTTTTAAAGCAAACAGTGTTGTTAACCGATGCAACCGGGATGCGTCCCGCGGTCAGTAAAATGGCTTAGGTGCGTCCCGCAAATAAAATTTCATAGTCCAGGCGCGTCCCATGGTTGGAGAATGATCTTACCTAATGCTGTCTAAAATGTATGTATTCAATTTCCACGCACTCAATTTTCTACCTAAGGTTAGTTCGTTCTGGTTATATCGGACTGAATAATTACTACTCAACAAGTGCTTTATTTCAATGAAAAATTATTGTTCATTTTCATACCTCTTTAGACAAACGGATAGACGGACGCTCTCAAATGTCTACGCAAGGTTAGTTCGTTCTGGTTATATCAGACTGAATAATTACTACCCAACAAGTGTTTTATTTCAATGTCCAATTGTTCATTTTCATACCTCGTTAGACAAACCGATAGACGGACGCTCTCAAATGTCTACGCAAGGTTTGTTCATTCTGGTTACATCAGACTTAATTACTTCTCGATAAATATATGTGTTCAATATCTGATCTACGTACGCAATTCGGCTGCAGCCTGGGACGCACCTAGGCAAGCCCGACCAACTGGGATGAAGCCTTGTATACGCAGTAACTTTCGGGGTAAATTGATTCATTTGTCTTTACACTTATAGAGTTTTCCTTGATTTCACAATTTTTCATTTTCAGACTGAGGTTTAAATAAAAAAAAACTTTTTTAAACTGTAATTAATTCACGAAAAGACTAGTATAGGGAAGAGCCTTATCTTTGTAATAAACAGGTCAAAGTGTTTTAACTTTCGAAAGAAATAACGGAATGATGGTATAAACATTGATTGAAAGTTTGATTTTGTGGAGGAAATCCGATTCTTGACATGATTTTTTGGGTTTATGGCCTTCCACAATCTGAAAATGAAAAAAATTTCAATCCAAAGAAATCTGTACAAGTGTAGAAGGGCAAGTTAATTAATTTGCCCGATAAGTTACTGCGTTCACAAAAAAACTCTAGAAATTGTCAAAACTAAATTAGAAAGAGACATATTATTGAATACTAGAACAAAATTGAATGTCGATTCTATTATTGAACTCATAAAACTCTGTACTGAAAAAATATATTTCCAATTTAAAGATGAATTTTATCAACAAAAATTTGGTATGGCAATGGGTTCTCCATTATCACCCATTTTGAGTAATATATTCATGGAATATTTTGAAGAATTTTTCGTTGAAACGTACCAGAATGGACCCAGAGTATCGTGGAGGTATGTTGATGATGTGTTTGCTGTTTGGAATCAGAGTAGAGATGACTTGAAAGTGTTCTTAGATTACATTAATAAACAATAACCAACGATAACATTCACATTAGAAACAGAAAAAGATGATGAACTTCCTTTCTCAGATGTTTTGATAAAAAAAATCATCTCGAGTCAACACAACTGTTTATAGAAAGAAAACACATACCAATAAATATCTCCATTATAACTCAAATCACCACACTAGCGTAAAAAAGGGAATTGTCAAATGTCTTTACAATAGGGCAAAAGTGGTTTGCAATTCAACACAAAATCTGAAAGAAGAATTGAATTTTATAAAGTCCGTTCTCAGGGAAAATGCTTATCCAAATGAATTCGTGGAAAAAACCATTAATGAAATTGAAAATAGTACTACACTTTACAATCAAACAACACAACACACAGACATACGACATCTCCATACACATCCAACAAACAACATTATACCTTATGTCCCTGGACTGTCTGAAAAGATAAAACGGATTGGCATAGGTATATATGATGTAAAAACAACATTTAAAACAACCAATACATTGAGATCAATACTCACACATACAAAACCCAAAAACGCTAGTGAATGTTCAAAAAATTGTGTTTACAACATACCTTGTTCGTGTGGTAAGAGTTATATAGGTGAAACATCAAGACCATTGATTGTGCGCCAGGAAGAACATAAAAGTTACATCAGAAATCGAAAAATAACGGGTTCGAAAATATCCGAACATATTCTAACATCTGATGGCGATCATATGATGGAATGGAATAATACCAAAATTTTATTGAGAGAATCAAATCAAGAAAAAAGAAAGTTAAAGGAAACTGCGTGCATTCTTTTATCGAACAACTGCTTTTCAACCAATTCCATCGAAATGGACCGCACCTGGTTACCTCTCCTCAGAGATGAAATAAGAACTAATAGAATGGTGATTGATTGATACCGAACACCCTATGGATCAAGATACCAAATATCAATCAAAAGAATGTATGACAGATTTCATTTGACTCTGTCAAAGAAAGATCTTTCTTCCAAAACCGCAATTCAAATTCAGTTTCTTCAGCGTCTTTCCGAGAAGTTTTGATAACGGAGGCAGATACAGCCTCCGAAACGTCAACAATTTTCAAAAAAAGAGGATTATTCTTTGTTAATTCGATCTCATTTTTTCAGATAAGCAAATTCAGTGTAGGGTACGTTACTGACAAAAATTAATTTCTTTTTAGACAGCAGTCTTGTGAACGCAGTAACTTATCGGGCAAATTAATTAATTTGCCCTTCTACACTTGTACAGATTTCTTTGGATTAAAAATCTTTTCATTTTCAGATTGTGGAAGGTCATAAACCCAAAAAATCATGTCAAGGATGGTATAAACATTTGAACTTTTGTTATTATTGATATAAAAAACATTCTATCGTCTATTTTCATCACCGGTAAATTTGGAACTGTATATTTATTACATAAATTTTAATTATTTTTATTTGTAGCACACATGTCCAGGAATTCATCAATAATGGTTAATTGCAATTTCAGAACGACCATTTATTTTCTACATGCAAGCCAGCAAGCCGTATAAGTAAGCGTGTCCATCTTGTAAAATGTGTTCATCCTATACCTGATTATTATGCAACTCATAATACAAGGGAAATGAAGGCATATAAAAACGTACACCCAGCGCTGCGCTGCTCTTTTATTTATTATGTATACTCTTTGTTCAAAAGCACAATAGATGCCGTAGTAAAAACGTGTTTTACTCTTGGAATCGGTTTTCTGAAGGGATCTATTGTTTTGTTTATATTAATAATAAGTGGTTTTGCTTGTTCAGATTTACCGACAATGTTCGTGCTTATACGATTTTAGTTCATTATTTTTTTTACCGAATTATCGTTGAAAAGGACCGTTCAAAATTAAATGATTCACTCAATTTTCATGTACAAAATGAGAAGGTTAAACTGAAAAAAAAATTACTCATCCCAAAACTGAAAATATTATTTTTTTGACTCTCGAAACATCTCAAAACACCATAAGCCAAACAGCAAGTCTATGTTCGTGAAATAATTAGAGAAACCCTCTACTCTAAGTACTTTTTATACTTATTTTACTGCATAATTTCCATATTATAATTCTTATTTTTCTCCAAACTTACCATTTTAGGACGCCCCACTCAAAACCACATCAATATTGTTTTTCCTCAAAATCCCACAGTGAAACCAACAAAGGAATATAAAAATTCAAAGTACATGTTTGGGTTTTAATCTTGCGTGTCTTATTAGATTTCACAATGTAAATAAGAGTATCCTATATCTTCAAACGAGAAATTCTTGTATATACATATATGTATACCTTATTTATATTTTGAATCTCGGAAAGAGCTCTAACGATATGCATCAAATTTTGTATTTAGATAAGTTTTAATCTCAAGGTCATCTGTATAGGCGTCTCTCCTGAAAAAACAACGCGATTTTACACCAAAAAAAAATACTGATTTTTTTAAACATGATCACAATTAAACACATTTTTCTGAGATGGCAACACAACATTCATGTATATACGCACGAATGGAAAAAGTAATTCCATGAGTGCGTAAGTGCTTTACAACACGCATTACGTACTATACTTTACCTACGGCCATATACAGTGTGCCGTTTCCGAGATCTAAAAATTCATATTATTATTATTATTAGTAAAATGACCTTTCATTCAGAAAATACACCTATATAGATGAACTTAAGTAGCAAAACCTTATCTGAATAATAAATTTGATCCAAAAAGTTGAAGCCGTTTTCGAGATCCAAAAATTCACATTATTATAATAATAATAATAATAATAATAATAATGTTGTTGTTGAAGTTGAGTCTTTGTAATGAAGACACCTTCAAGAGAGTTAAGATCGCTGGAAGGGTCCATATTTTTGTATATTTAATTTTTGTATTTTCCTACAAGTGGGTTTGTGTACCTGTTGGAAATAAATGGTTTATTATTTTAACCTGAATACTTCATTATTATTATTAATAGTTCACTGTGTCACTTATTAGTTCCGCACTGTTAGAATTGGTCATGATCATGGTATTAAAATGACATGAAAGTTTTTATATACGTGACGAATTTTGTCACGTTATCATTCGAGTTACAGACTACGATGATCAGATAATTATAAACTCTACATTTCTAAATAATTCAAGAAATATTAAATAATCAACACTAGGCCTATCCGATTTAATGAAGCAACCAAGAACCTACGATTCATCGTCATTGATTACAAACGACGTCGAACTTATATTATTATCGTGACCCGTGACGAAAACAAGTTTTGTTTGACCTTAGCTGTTTTGTCCTTTACAGTTTTCAGCGGTTTTGAAAGTCCCGCTCGTAAGAAATGTTTCTGAGCGAATGGAGAATTTGATACTCTTAATACTGCTGTACCGAATATATTTTGGATATCATCAATCTTCGACAAATCGCAGGAGTAGATTTAAAGTCTTTTCGAAGTCAGTTGAATATGATCTGATAGATACGGTGCAAGTCAAGTCTTATGATTTTTATTCGAAAATATGAATAGGATATTCATAAAATCTGTTGTGGAATCATCTGCGGCTGAAAGACAAACTTTAGTCGCTATCTTCCATCGTTCAAGATAACCTCTTGGGAGGCATTCATGTTGAAAAGGGGAACATTCTCCATGAAAATTAAAAAATGAAAAATGCGATTTATTTGTAATATCTGACAGAAAACAACTACTTCCCCGATTAAAGCCACACTGGACATTGAAGTACAACGGATAGATATTGTGAAAAGACCCCAACTGAAAAGAAAAAAATCTGAAAGTGAGAATTCGCATTTTCATTCAGATAGTTAATTTCTTCCATAAATTTCTCTAGTTTTCATTGAATATTCATTAAATAAATTTGATGGGGAGAATGTTATAAAAAAAATATCACTCACAGAAATCGTTCATTTCATTGAAGCACGGTTCGCTTCTCTCGCATTTAATCCCCAATACATTTTGGCCGACGAAAATCTATTTCGCTTTGCCAAACTCATCAGCGAGATTGATATAAAATTGGAAAGCAGGCTCTTCGATCAGAAGCAATTATACACATCAAGGATAGAAATTGGTGGAAATATTTCTTCTGCGGTGACACTTTGAAAGTAATTTTTTGACATAGACCTGTCATGGGCATTGCATTTTGATTTTTGTTCGAAATTATGAATAGTATATTCATAAAATCTGTTGTGGAAAGAGGAGCATTCTCTATAAAAATTGAAAAAGTTGATTTATTTGTATAAGATTTTATGAATATCCCATTCATGATTTCGAACAAACATCAAAATGCAATGCCCATGACATGTCTATGTCAAAAAATAACTTTCGAAGTGTCACCGCAGAAGGAATATTTCCATCAATTTCCATCCTTGATGTGTATAATAGCTTCTGAAGACCCTGCTTTCAAATTCAATCAATCTCCCTGATGAGCTTGGCAAAGCGAAATAGATTTTCGTCGACCAAAATGTATCAGGGATTAAATGCGAGACAAGCTAACCTTGCTTCAATGAAATGAACGATTTCTGTGAGTCATATTTTTGAATAACAATCTCCCTATCTAATTTATTTAATGAATTTTTAATGAAAACTTGAGAAAATTATAAAAAAATCAACTATCTGAATGAAAATGCGAATTTTCACTTTCAGATTTTTTACAAATAAATCACCTTTTTCATTTTTCAGTTTTCATGGAGAATGTTTCCCTTTTCAATAAAAATACCTAAAATAGCGACTAAAGTTTGTCTTTCCGCTGCAGATGATTCCACAACAGAGTTTATGAATATCCTATTCATAATTTCAAACAAAATTCAATAATTATAGTATTACCTCGTCACATACACTCTTAGAGTATACCGCACGACCTAGAAAGTTTCATTTAGTCCGTTTCTCTCAAGAACAAATGTTCTTTTTTCGTGTGATCAAACTATAACAGTTAAATAGTAATTTCTGCACAGCGTAATTTTAAATCTAAAGGTGCTATTAAAATACTTGTTTAATGACTAGTTTTAATGAATTGTGGATAGGCTTACTCAATAAGGAAAAGGAATTATCGAAGTTAGTAATTATATTACAGGCAGAGGTGTACCATTACGGTGAATTTTTGGGTCCCTCAGACTTCTGAGGAAAAACCATCGGAATGTTTTCGTGAAATTCCACGATATATATGAGCTTATTTTGGATAGTTTTTCTGTTGAACGATTTTTTTTCTTCCTCGTTTTTCGGTTGTGCATAGCAGCAATAATTGGTTATCTCAAAAATTCCAAATACAAATAGGTACGAGTGTAATTATTTTATCGAACGATCGACTTCCTAAATAAATTGTTTCTTTCAGCTGGGTAGAGGTTTTCAGAGTCATAATACAGTCATTTGGTTAAAAAAAAAACGGGGTTACCTGGAAAGTTTTCAGCGAGTTTTGAAAAGGAGCAGTATTATAGATTTTGGTGTGCTCTTTTCGAATTTCAACTTTCCCACTTCGTACCTTTGCCGCTCGCGCCGCCATATTGGAAAAATGGCGTCTTTTAGCAGTTATTTGACGATACCTCCTTTCTGACACATTCTACGATGAAAACATTCATATGCAAAATTGAATGAGAGAATATTTTCTACAATTTATGTTCCTACAACTTTCGGCTTACGAAACGCTGCAAAGTGTAACTTAAGGCTCACTTCTCTACCTTCTATGAAACATCTGCCGGCCGAACTCAATAGACTGCTGAGTCATCAGTATATGTTTAACGTTTTACAGTGTCGTTTACGTCTTTATAGAGCCATGGCTTCTCATGAAGGAAAATGTTTTATTTGCGAAGAATTAACAGAGGTGAAGAAAAAAGGGTTGGAGACTTTTTGTAAGTCAAGTGTTAAACGAAACGATAACTATGTTTCTCAAAGTAAATTTCTGGGGAATGATGCAAACAAAAACCGGCTCATCAAAATTTGAAGCTGAGAATATCATTGTCAACCAAGCCACGGAAGATGTGGACTCTTTAATAATCTATACCGTAATTGTTGTCGGTGAAGATGTGGATCTTCTTATTCTTTTGACAGCTCTATCTAAGCGATGAAACATGTATATGCTCAAACCAGGAAAGGGAAACATTTCGCAACAAATATATTCGATTGACAGTATCGCAGATCATATTTTATTTTTGCATGTCTTCAGTGGCTGTGATACAACATGTTCCCTTTTCAATCAAGGAAAAGTTAAATTCATTTATGTACTGCGAAAGAATCCAAATTTAAGCGAGGTTATCCAGGCATTTAAAAATCCAAACGCTGATCCAGAGATAATTGCTAAATCTGGAGAACGTTTTCTTCTTGAGCCATATGGTTACAGTGATGTGAAAAATAAGAAAAATGTCTTTGAACGACTATAGATACCTATGAATGTTTTATAAAATCAACGTATAGAAGTAAATTTAATATTGCGTTGCTACCTCCAACAGAAGCAGCAGCAAGACAACATTCGTTTCGAACCTATCACCAGATTCAACAGTGGTTAGGGAATGAAAACATTGCAGAGCAATGGGGATGGAAGAGAAACAAGAATGGGTTAATTCCTGTTGAAAAGGGGAACATTCTCCATGAAAATTGAAAAATGAAAAATGTGATATCTAACAGATATTACAAATAAATCACCCTTTCAACATGAATACCTCCCAAGAGGTTATTTTGAACGATGGAAAATGGCGACTAAAGTTTGTCTTTCAGTCGCAGATTTTCGAACTAAAATCAAAAAGGGTTAATTCCTGTTATGACACTTGCATCCCCAGCTCCAGAATCTTTGCTAAAACTTATTTCTTGCAAATGCAAAAAAGGATGTCAAAAAGCCTGTGGATGCAGAAAAGCCGGGTTAAAATGCTCCGTTATATATGCACTAATTGTACTGTGATAATTCACAAAATCCATCACACGATAGCGATGAAGAAGAAGAAACGGATACTGTTTCCGAACATGTGATGAAACAGAAAACGAAGAAGCTGCCGATGAATTTGATGATCCCATCGCAGATGATATCGAAGAAATTGTCTGTGAAATCTCAATCGTTACTGAATACAATGAACTGGCAACACCTGGGCCATCAAGAACACCCAAACAACGAAGATTGCGCCAAATTTCCGAATTAGGAATTACATGTGGATCTGGCCTACTGGGGAAACCACGATGGAAAAACGCACCCTAACCTAACGCAAGGTGGTGCGGAAACGGGTTATTCAGCGAAAACGCGTCTTAAGTTACGCGCACGCCAAAACTATTGATGTTACTATAAAAGTTGTATGAACATAAATTGTAAGAAATTTTTTTCTAATTTAATTTTTTAAATGAATGTTTTCATCGTAGAACGAGTAAGAAAGGAGATATCGTCAAAAAACTGCTAAAAGACGCCATTTTTCTAATATGACGGCGCGAGCGGCAAATGTACGAGGTGGCAAAGTTGAAATTCGAAAAGAGCACATCAAAATCTATAAAATGACTGGATTATCAGTCGAGGGAGTAATAAAGTTAAGTAAAAATTTAAAACCTATAACGTTTTGTAACTGACTTTGTAATATTTTGTAACGTTCCTTGCGAGAATTACTGTCGGCCCAGAACGACCAAGACTTTGTTAGTTGTCGTTCGTTAATTCGATTAAAAGTATTGAATGTGCCGGCTGGTCCATTATCAGTTCTTAACAATGGCCTGTTGCCACACAAAGCCTCTAGATTATCTGAAATGGCGAATGCGGGTGTTTAACTTTCACTTTCGGTTTCGTTTTAATTGATGAATGGTGAATGTTTTGTTCCGAATTTCCTCAAAATTAGCATTATACCATTGAAATATTTCATCAGGGTTTTTATGTGGAATGTTATATCTGTGGGAATCGCCGCATTCTGACATCATCTCAAATTTGATGGTTTGAGCTCAATCGTATGCTAATTTATAAATATTTTATTAGTATAAAATTATCCTAGACACAGTTGAGTACCTTATAATAAGAAAAGTTCAAGACACATTTCAGAAACAGCAAAAAAATATATAAGTACTACCAATTCCATCTTGAAAATTATATTTTTTATTCATTCATTGAATATTTTTCATCATAATCAAACTAAAATAATGGTAAAGGAAATATAATATCCTCTAGATACAGAATATTTTTCATAATCTGACTGACTCAATTCTTCATCCACATCTTCCATCTCACTTACTAATTTTGATTTTTTCAAGAATCAGTTTCTTCTGGAACGTTTTATGTATACTAAGGTTTGAACGTCCGGTATTCTCAAACTCTAAAATAAAACGAGACTGAGTCGGATAAATTGTAATGAGAATTTTTTTGATTGGTCTCCATTTTACTATGATATTGTCAATGTTTTTTTTGGGATCTCTGATCATATCATTCAAAGTTTTGAAGGAGTGGATTGTAGGGGGGATGAGGTTCGTGAAAGCTATGGGGCCTCACAAGCACTTCAACCTGTTAGATCTTTTGTGCTTTTCTAGAGGTTGAAAACATTTTTTTTGTTTGTTTACAGTAAATTTCAAGCATTAGGTTTGATTTACATTCGCCCAGTTGGCTAAAATCCTTGGGGAATTATTTGTTTTGCCTTTTTTATTATTCCCAAATTCCGGTCACACTTCATGAATGTATAGCCTGGTTCTAGGTACTTTTGGTGGATATTCAGCAACCAGAAGAAAAGTTTAACAATTTTTTTGTTTTTATTCTTTCCATCACAGGATCACTGTATGCAGTGATATTATTCACTATATTTTCAGGTATTAAGTATCAATATCAATATTAAGTATCAATGATTTATTGTATTTTCAAAACTGGTTCAATATTTTATAATGAGTATACTGTAATAAAAAAATATTCAAGCTCAGTTGCTGAAGATTTCTGTCCTTTCTTTAGTTAGCCATTTTCATAGATTGTGTTGTACTTTACCTGTAATTATTTATGTTTATATCCAAGCTTGAAGAACCAAAAAGTTTGACTTCTTCCAAAAACTGTCTATTTCTCTGACATCATCATAATCGCAGGCAATTACTTCCTAACATCCAAAATGATCAGTCTGGATACTGGTCGCCGGAGAATAGCTCCAGTGCTGGTCTTCACATCGACAATCCTGACGTTGCCATCTTCCGCTGTATACCTATTGGTTGACGACACCTTTCTGCCAAAGATTTCTGGGTCCATTAGAATCCACCATCATAACAATGTCGCCCAGTTGTATGATTTTTCTATTTTCGAACCATTTTGTTCTTTTGATCATAGTAGGCAAATATTCTTGTATCCATCGAAACCAAAACAAATCGGCTAATTTTTGAGCAGTCCACCAACTTGACATCAAATTTAGATCTTTCTCACTGGTCTTAGTACAGGAAAGTCCGGTCTCTACCAAAAATGTTCTCAGGATATGTTCGAGTAGATGTCTTGATTTGAGCTTTATCTTTTTTGCAGTCTGGATGAGCCTTTCCCAATTACCTCCCATGTGAGGAGCTAAGGGATGGTTGGAGTTCCACTTGATTTTCTTCAAAGTGCGTGATTTCATCTTGTTGTAAATTTTGAAGATTTTCTGCCAGTTCTCTTTCAGCGCCTCTGAAGTTCTGCCCATTATCTCTAAAACGTTCTTCAGATAATCCTCTTCGGCATCCAAATTGACGGAGAATATTGATGAATGAATTGGTGCTCAGATCATGAGCGATTTCGAGGTTTACTGCTCGTGTCACCATAAAATGAAAATCACACCATATCTTTTCTCCCTACTTCTTCATACTGGCACTTCGAAGGGTCCGAAATAATCCATTCCAGTTTTAATGAAAGGTCTAACGGTAGCTTCTAGTCGACATAGTGGAAGTTGTCCCATTATCGGTGCTTGTGGAAGAGCTCTTCTATTTTTGCAGTGTTGGCAGTTATTCCAAACACTTTTCACAACTTGTCGTATTCTTTGTATCCAAAATTTCTGCCTGAGATTATTTATAACTTCTTGTTCTCCATGATGGTATGTGTGAATAACACCTTCATGCCGATCGAAAGTGAAATACTGTCTAGGAATAGCAAAAGTAATTTTTTTTTCAAATCGTCGAGCCAATCTCCATCCACTTTCATTTCTAGCTTCTGATCCTGATTTCAATAATAACACTCAGTAAAAAAACTCAATTATTTTTATAACTTTACAGTAACAATTCAAACATTTGAACTAGTTGATTACTTCCTGCCAACCTGACTCAATCTTATAATTTTTTCAATTTCCTACCTCTCCTCAGAGATGAAATAAGAACTAATAGAATGGTGATTGATTGATACCGAACACCCTATGAATCAAGATACCAAATGTCAATCAAAAGAATGTATGACAAATTTCATTTGACTGTGTCAAAGAAAGATCTCATTTCTAAAACCGCAATTCAAATTCAGTTTTTGATAACGGAGGCAGATACAGCCTTCGAAACGTCAACAATTTTCAAAAAAGAGAAGTATTCTTGGTTAATTCTATCTCATTTTTTCAGAGAGGCAAATTCAGTGTAGGGTACGTTACTGACAAAAATTAATTTCTTTCCAGACAGCAGTCTTGTGAACGCAGTAACTTATCGGGCAAATTAATTAATTTGCCTTTCTACACTTGTACAGATTTCTTTGGATTAACATTTTTTCATTTTCAGATTGTGGAAGGTCATAAACCCAAAAAATCATGTCAAGAATCGGATTTCCTCCACAAAATCAAACTTTCAATCAATATATTTCTTCTTATTTTGACAAGTGAGTCAAAATTCAAGTATGCAAAATCTTGTTCAATAATCTAGACTTTATTGAAGAAGAGAATGCAAATATGAAGGTATTTTCTTCACTTCTTCAAAAGTGTGATTGTATTATCTCATCCTTGGCATTATTTTCTCATACTCAATAGTACACAGTTTCCAATTCGTCGATTTCGCTAATAGAAAATACAAATGTGACAATTCTTTTAAATTTTCATGTTGGCCAAATGAATAATCCAAGTTTTCGACCTCAAACGCCAAACGGAACTTTGTCAAAAATCTATTAAAGTTAAAAAAACACACAAATTTTCAGCCCTGAAAAACTACATTAATAACTGCTTCAATATTTTTAAAGCAGACAGAATTTGTACAATTTGAGACGAGAACTGTCTCTGTAGACCAAAAAGTTTCCGAAAAAATATTTTGTTGTTCTGTGGAAACTACCGGATCTGACGTAAGGTCTTATGTATATGGTTACTTGACTATTAACCGTACAAAAAAAATTGTTTGAATATAGATTAACTTCAGAGATCGGTCGGGATCACAACAAACTGAAAACCATTCAATATTATTTCTGATCTCCTATATTCGATCCACAGATTGGAAACGTTCTGAAAATTGCATTTACCTACTACCAATATGTAATATCAAACATTACGATACTGATATGAGTTTCGTAATGAGATACTTTACCGCACTAGTGCGGTAAAGTAAACTTCATTTGTTTCTCTTTTTAAATGTCAGTCTATTTAATGAAAAAGGATAATAAGAACTAATTTATTATTAATTTGAGTATCTATCCTGGGATTTATCAGGTAATAAGGTTTGCATTTTTTAATTTGTAGTGGATTCTATATCTGAATCTATTCTCTAATGGTCTGAACTAATGTCGATGAAATTTTGCTAAATTGGAATGAACGTGTCAAAGTTGACAGTTCGCAAAATAAATCAACAATGGGCACAACGCTTGCTTGTTGCATGATTCTAATATCATTAATTTAAGGAATATTAACTAATTTTGAGTAAATAATTAACATTATTGGTAGTAGGTAAAATATTGTTCAATATTTGTGTCGTAAATTCATATTACGATAATCGATGGGTTGCATCTCATATCGTAATATGAATCTTTACGACACTTATATCGTAATAATCTATTACATCACATCATATCACCAATTTGTGAAGGAAATGTTTTCGGAACCGCATTTATTTTATATCTTTACTGTTTTCCATAGATGCTATACTTATTCTACAAATGAATATTAGATATTCTTGTTTTATATAAATGACCTCACAGTAACGTGACGCAGGCGTTTAGTGGCACGCGACAAAGAAAACAGAAGCTGAAGCTGAGGTTTCAGTTGTTGTTTACAGTTGTCCGGTTTTTGTCCGCAGTGTTGCCACGTGCTTTGTTATAGCGCGAGAGTATAGATCAAAAAATAATAACGAACTTTTTGAATATTTTTTCTTATATAACTGAGTATCCTACTGAAATAAAAAAAAAATATTTTGCATACTCTTAATTTATTTCTTTATTGTGAAGTTTAAATGTTTTCATTCAAGTTTCATGTTCATTTTTTATCATTTTAGGATTTTCATGTGGTAATCTGTATGAATGTTACACGTATATTGATATAATGGTTTCAGTGGGAGTATACATCGCTATTTTTGTATTTTAAGACTTTCTTTATTATTTTTTTTTTATTATAATCGGAATGGTTGATGTGGAATAACGGAAAATGTTACATGTAGATTTGCAGTAGATCTTTTTTCATGGATTTTCGCTATAGTAAACATAATTATTAGTTCGAAAATGGATGTTTGGAAGCTTTGGTGTGAATACAATTCAAGAAATAGAAGCTACCCAAAACACCAAAACTACGTCACTTTCACTCGACGCGCGTTTCGCTAACGAAGTTAGCGTGCTAGAGAACACAATTCTTATCCTATTCATACACTGATAAAAAGGATATTTTGCATCAATGCATAATTGCATTGATTCAAGTCGATTGTATTCTTGAATAGGTCCAACTAAATATTAATTTGTTTTTTGACAAAATCCTCTTAACCGCTTGAAAGGAAACTGTTTTGAGACATATGAACACTTTCTTCACTGAATAATGAGAGTTGTTTGGTGCAAGAATATTTCAACTTTGATAATGGACACTATTGTGAATACTTTCTTTGTTCGATGGTGTGAGTTGGTTGAGGCAAGAATATTTCAACTTCAATAACGAACAATATTCTTCTCCATAATGCAATACATTTTGATTCAAGATTATCTGCATTTGGAGGCTCAGTACAAATGTGCACTTGGTTATAAAAATATGCCATGGAAGCCATGTTCATATGGTACAGTTCAACAAACAGAGAACAACTGCGAACAATTGAGGAATAATGGTTATATATGAGAATAGTTTTGTAATATTTTAATTTCCTAAATGACCTAAATTCAAATCGTGCAGAAATAATTGGACCTCCATATTTCACTTCTGTAGCAACACATTTGCACATAACCACTGTGTCAAATACAAAACTAACAACTTAAATTATGATTCAAACACAACCCCCAAACCAAACGCAGGCAAAGGCAAACAGGATAGAGGTCCCAGTCGGCAGTCGCAGTGCGCGCTTTCGCGTGGGTTCGCGTCGTTCCGGTAGCGGGGTTTCGCCAAGAAATCATGCTCTTGAGTCAAAAGGAGCATTTTTCACAAGTAGGAGTTCTCTAGGGTGAAGAGTTGGAATGTATTAATGCAAACAAATTAATTTCAACATAATTTATGTAAAGAAGCAAACAGTTCAATAAGTTTGAAATAAAAGTATATTCATCATTTAGAAATAATTGTTCTTTTCGGAAGATGATTCTGTACAAGAGGATATATATATATTTGATTGAAGACATCCTTTTTATCAGTGTACCTACTACTACTTATCTGAGTGGTTAATTGCACTCATTATCTATTTTAACTGATCCTCTATTCTACCTACCTCATTTAAATCAGAAACTACCTGCTCTAAACTACACGTTTCGTATTTGATGACACTTGGATTAATGACTAACATTATATTGATATAATAATATTTACTTTACCAATATATTTGAAAACGAGAAAAAATTAGCAGTAGTAAAGTAACGAATAATAATAAACTAAGTAATGATAACGAATGAAGACTAATGAAGTATGAAGGAAAAAAAAGTTCATTATACTATGAACTTCTGTTTGGGAGTACGACGGAAGAAAAAGAAAAGTCGGAGATTTTTGAGATTAGCTGTAAGGACTGTGAGAAGAACTATATGGGCCAGACCCGTAGGGCCATGAAAGTACGGTTCTGAGAGCACATTGCTCATATCCGTTTTTCGAGACCAGAAAAATCGAGTGTGGCTCAACATGTTTTGGACCACGACCACCGATTTGATGACACATGGTTGAGATTCATTAGACAGACTCATGACCGCAGACTTCTCGGTGCATGAATAATAATAAATCGTCTTTTATTGGGCACAGTTTGGTTCAAGAATTTTGCTTACACTATTTAACCCGAGTTATACGGTAAACATGAAAAGATCACATTACATTATGGGTTAAGATATTTGAACCCCAATAATCTTCTCAAAAGAAATAAAAAAATCAAAAATAAATAAAAAACAAATGGAAAGAGGAGACTCTTCTCCAAAACTTATATTGATGATTGAGTATTGATTTTCGCATTGACTAGATGCCATTTATTATACCTCTCACAGAATATTCTTGAAAGTTTTCACACACCCAAGGCATATGGGGAGTGTTTGATATGTCCAAATAATTAATTTTTTGTACAACTATCATTAAAACTTACGTTTTTCTACAACTGTCATAAAAAGTCAACTTTTTTATGTGGTTTGTGTGCATAAAGTATTACAATATTTCACTATCAATATACGATTTCATTATTAAACAGAAAATCGTAAAAAATGCCCTTTTTTATAACGGCTGATGCTAGGCAACCGACAGTTTTATGCAACAATAGTGACAGATCCGAATAATAACGAAATCCTGTCATAAAGCCAGTTCTCCTTTTCTTTGGCAACTAATAACCTATAAAGATCTGATATACAAATGTTTCACCAATAATATTCTTAGCATTCTTACTATTAAATAAGTATTATCAAAATTCCAAACTATCGCGGCGAATATATTGTCAAAATAATAGCATATACCTCTAAGGAACTATTGGACCTAATCTACACTAGATAATCCAAGGTAGATGTGGCTGTTTGGCCGTCAGAAACTAGTTGACAACAATAATTAATGAAATTTGTGAAATTGGGCATCTATCCAGATAACGAATTCTTGACAACTACTAATTCAATTTAAGTAGAAATGAAAATTGATGAAGACTGAACGGAGAAAATCGTGGATAGTACAAATATGAGATTTCCTTGACATAGTTCGAAGAAAGAAAAAGGTATTCGTTGCTTCACGAGGATTGTTTATTTATTTTGAATGCAAATCTAAGAAAATGAAAAGTTACTTCGATGGACTAGTTATTCGAAAGTCAAGTCAACATTAATAATAATAATATTGACCTCGATGAATATGTTATTTAAATATTCGCTTCAAATTTTCCATTTTGCGGGATAGTGTGAAGAGAAAGGGATTTCGACTCTGTCGAAATTATTCGTTTCATTTGTTTGAAACTCAACTCTCCGGCATACTCTTCGAACTTTGTTCGAATAATGAATCAATAAAAATATGCCAAATTCATTTCATATTTGCAAAAAAATATGAATTGGTTATTTTTTTGACAGTTGTGGAAAAAATACTGTATGAAACTCGTGAGTAAAGTGTTTTTTTTTACACCATTTCCTACTCGTAAAAATAAGTATCACTTTACTCACTTGGTACATGAATTACTATTTTAATTCATTAACATATAAACTGAAAATACAAACAAAATTGTATGACAAATTCGTTAAAATTTTATTTTGCTCATGGGGTTGCTCCACTCGCTAACGCTCGTTTCGCAATATTCCCCACTCACAAAATAAAATGCCACTTTTAACACTTGTATGATAAATAACTATTTTCGGCAACCGTCCGAAAAGTACCTACTTCCCGGACGATTTTTCTTTGAGAAAGTATCACTTCCCGGACTAGTCCGGGAAGTACGTACTTTCCGGACTAGTCCGGGAAATGCCCGAATTTCAATATAAATATTTATATAAATAAGAATTAGAATGTTTCTGTTAGTACCTATCTTCTGTTCGCATTTCGATATTTAATACAAATAAGAATTAAAATGTTCGAAATTTCCTTCTACAAAGAAATATAAAAAACAAATGTGTCTCGATTTGTTATTCTACACGGTTACCGAAAAAATTGTGTACGCAACACGTCCGAAAACAGTTTTTTTGGACTCGCAGACTTCCAGGACTCGCTACGCTCGTCCTAGAATCTTGTCCACTCGTCCAAAAAACAGTGTTTTCCGGACTTGTTACGTAAATTACTATTCCGTGGATACTTACCAGCACATTCGAATGTCATAAAGGTTGCTATTATCATACTTTGTAAAGCCTTTTTGAAGGCTTAGAGTATTTGAATAGATCAAAACGAAATCTATTCAATAACCACTTAACCTCTATTAAACCTCAATTACAGTTTTGTAGGAAACTCCATAGTATTCATCGTCCCAATTGATAATTTTTTAATGTTTTTCGTCGTTTGACTGAAGTGTTGGCACAAATGATGTTTTCTGTACTATAGAAATATGGCAACGTGGTTCTTTTCAGCCAATCCTACTTCCGAAACCGGTTCTTCGGGCGTAAGTCCATCGATGGCTCGATTCTTGTAATAACATTTTCAGATCTACCTTTACCTTTGTCTGCTGTGACCGAGCTTGCCTAACTAAAGAAGTTGAGAGATAGACTCGACCATTTTCTTCCTTATAGGGGAGTAGAGATAGTTGAACTGCGCGGGATTATTTCCCGCCAATATCTAGTAGGTACACTGTACGTGTCGTAGTATACTCGATGAGCCGGCATATGGCGTAGTATTGGATAACAACTTTAAAGGAACAGTTATTGATGATTATTATTGGAAAGGATAATGACGAGCGTCACTGTGAATTACTTAGCGCTTAGGTGTGAAAAGGAACAGAAATATGGTGAATGTATGAAAATACCATGATATTAACAAACAATCTGTTTACAGCTTCTTTTCCCTTTTTCCTTGTACTTTTCTTCTCAACTCATTATTTATGGGGTACTGATCCAACCAAGTTGCATGCTTTTATGAAATACTAATCTATTAATCTCTTTGTCGCCAAGTTGACACTTGTATGGTATCGAAATTATTCACGACAAATAATTTGACAAGTTCCTTGATAAATTTTGAGATAAGGCAAATTTGATTGTTAGTTTTTCTATTTATACAGAAACACATCGAGAATCTGGTGAATGTTTCGATTGGGATTTTCCAAATACAACAGTTTTTGTCAACTAGTCCAGTACCATTTTCTTAGTCACGAATAGGGAATTCGTGAGGTACAATATTTGTGGAATCTGATAATTCTTGAGGTTGCAGTCTGAATATTGTCTTAAAAAAAATTGTCAGTCAAGCTTTCGAAAATGTTTAATTCTATCCTCAGGATAACTATCAAGAGACAACTCAATGAATCGAGAAAAATATGGTATATATTTACATACGTTGAGAAAATGAGCATCAAAAAAGAATTATTATATCAATGTCAGTCCAATATGTTAATTTTTTGTTTTTATTTACTCAAGTTGTAATGATATCCCGACAAAATGAAGAATTTTCAAAGAATATTTTTGCCTTGCTGACAAGAAAACTGTATTGCTTGCATATATCATAAGATGCAAGCCGTATTGGAGAAGCGGTTCATCTTGTGCAATTAGTTTCAGTTGAGCCGTCAAACTGACGTTTCTATATTTACCGTGATTGTTGTAATTATAGTGGAATAGAAATGAAAGTGAAAAATAGTAATTTATGTATCAAGTGAGTAAAGTGATACTTTTTTCACATTTCCTACTCGTAAAAAAAGTATCACTTTACTCACGAGTTTCATACAGTATTTTTTCTACAACTGTAAAAAAAATAACCAATTCACATTTTTTTGCAAATATGAAATGAATTTGACATTTTTTTATTGATTCATTATTCGAACAAAGTTCGAAGAGTATGCCGGAGAGTTGAGTTTCAAACAAATGAAACGAACAATTTCGACAGAGTCGAAATCCCTTTCTCTTTATACTATCCCGCAAAATGAAAAATTTTAAGCGAATATTAAAATAACATATTCATCGAGGTCAATATTATTATTATTAATGTTGATTTGACTTTCGAATAACTTGTCCATATAAGTAACTTTTCATTTTGTTAGATTTGTATTCAAAATAAAGAAACAATCCTCGTGAAGCAACGAATACCTTTTCTTTCTTTGAACTATGTCAAGGAAATCTCATATTTGCACTATCTACGATTTTCTCCGTTCAGTCTTCATCACTTTTCATTTCTACTTAAATTAAATTAGTAGTTGTCAAGAATTCGTTATCTGGATAGATGCCCAATTTCACAAATTTCATTAGTTATTGTTGTCAACTAGTTTCTGACGGCCAAACAGCCATAGCTACCTTGGATTACCTTGTGTAGATTAGGTCCAATAGTTCCTTATACTATTATTTTGAATATATTCAAAGCGATAGTTTGGAATTTTGATAATAATCATTGAATGGTAAGAATGCTAAGAATATTATTGGTGAAATATTTGTATATCAGATATTTATAGGTTATTAGTTGCCAAAGAAAATGAGAACTGGCTTTATGATAGGATTTCGTTATTATTCGGATCTGTCACTGTTATTGCATGAAACTGTCGGTTGCCAATAGCAACAGCCGTTAAAAAAAGTGCACTTTTTTTACGCTTTTCCGTTTAATAATGAAATCGTATGTTGATAGTGAAATATTGCAATAATTTACGCACACAAACCACACAAAAAAGTGGACTTTTTTTGACAGTTGTAGAA
This sequence comes from Chrysolina haemoptera, assembly GCA_958298965.1. Classification (NCBI taxonomy): domain Eukaryota; kingdom Metazoa; phylum Arthropoda; class Insecta; order Coleoptera; family Chrysomelidae; genus Chrysolina; species Chrysolina haemoptera. Next base: position 16,363,820 of record OY282602.1, on the reverse strand, counting down.
AAACACCTTTATAGGTCGAACTAATTGAAACAAAATATGAAAATATACATCTGTAATATTGCGCAAAATGCCCTTTTTTGGTTGCAATCTTAAAAAATCATAAAAAATTTGGAAATATCATGAAAAATCATGTCCGGTATCAAATTACAGAAAATTTCATTTTCAGTTTTGGGATTGCAATTCATTAATATGTCAAAAAATTATTGGTTATAGGAATACTTTATACATTACCGTGATAATTTTCTCCATTAAATGATTTGTATATTCGAAGTTGGCTTGAGGAAGGAAATAAACATTTCCGAAAGCTTGATAAATTGACTAATACTTCGAGTTCCTTCGAAATATACCATAAAAATGAAACAGTTATGAAACTTAACTAGAAGAGGAACATTCTCCACGTTCAATATTTCGCTTCGACTCAGGATGACCGTGTTAACAAACTTCTAGGCTCTCAAATGAACTTAAGCCTGACCCATCCTCGGGAGGGAAAAATGCGCAATTTTTCGATGATTGAGGATATTTTCAAAAAACTGTCTTCTATGGTAAAACTCTTATGACGAATGCATTAAAGATTTATTGAACTGGCGAATCCGCCATTTATTAAACGTGTGTAAACAGTAAAAAGTTCCAGCACCGCTTTATATACAAGCGACGATACGACGAACATCAATATAGACTACAAGCCCAGGCCAATTTTGGAGGCGTCATTTGACTGAGCATGAATTATATTCGAAATTATAGTGCCATACGAAACAACTATTGTACTCAAAAATAAGTCTGTTGATGACCTAGTTGAAAGTTTTTACAAAGTTTTGAACTCAGCCATTAATGATTTCGTTCCAAAATCTTACAAAAACAGAAAATACTCATTATATTTTACAGATGCCACAATTAACACAATAAAGAAAAAACGCTCCACCCATAAAAATTGGAATAAAACACAAGATCTCAATTATCAAAATGAGTTCAAAGGACCACGCACACAGTCTTTCGGTCAAATTTTCCAAATTTTTAGTATGTTGTTGAACTCTGCTTCCTGAACAAAAGTTACCATAGGCACACAAAAATTCTATGTATAGTTTACGAGATACAGAGTGTTGAAGTTGTAAGATGGAACTTTCAGGCTATTATTGTCTGAACTTTATTGCTGGGAATATCATAAAATTATTGGTGGATTTTCGATCTACACCATACTACTATACTTGGCCAGTGCAATGGTATGCTTTTTAAGCATTTTTCAACCTATACCTCACATGACAGATTAGAAACCTCACTGAAGAGTGGCCAAATTGTTCAATATTCCGATACCAGATATTATTTTTATATTTGTTAGTATTCACCAATTCCATTAGCGTGATTTTCATTGATTTCATGGTAAGGGAACTTTCCGTTTTCATTTCAAAGTATGAAGGAAGAAAGAATCAATATTAAGTTGTCCATAGTTTGAATTTATATAGTTACATTAGTATTTTAAGTAAATACCTATATACTGACCGACCCCGTATTTCTTACTTTCGACTAGCCCTATTTCAATAGTTATTCTGTATACACTCAGTCGGAAAAAAGTTGGGAGGTACTTTGCAGTATTGTCAACAAAACAAACTACTCCTGAGTCCGAACAAATGTTTCACTATTTCTTTCACAAAAAACGTACGATTTTTGCTGAAATCTTATAAAGTATATGATTTATCCAGAAAACAACTTAACAAGATGAAAGATAATTCTCCACAAAAATTATTCCTAGTAATTTCTTATGAAAGGCGCTCGTATTATCAGAAAACGTGATTGAACGCCGACATCAACTTTCAGGTTCAGCTTACCCGCCGCTGTCAGTTCTGGCGGAGCCGAATATTTGATTGGTCATAACTCTGCCAAAAATGATCGGAGAAAGAAAAGAAAAAGTTTAGATCGTTTCTGAAGACCTTCTCAAGCAAATAAAATACGCGAGTATTTGAGTACCTAAAATGTGTTTTGTCGCACTTCACGGAGATGTTAGCGGATGATCCAAAAATCATAAATAATTTAGTAAATATGGAATTGTTATACTAAAGCAGTAACCCATACCCTCTTTGGACTATATGCAACAATTTTAGAGTAGTGTGACAGGTCCTACTTATACATGCCAAAATAAAAACTCTGTTTTACTCTTGCTTCATTTTCAAAACCGGCATCCTCTTCAGTAAATGTTGAAAATAATCGCTTATTCATACCCTACGTATTAGTTTAATAACACTGTTGTGAAGTGCAAACCTAAAGCTTGAAATTATATACTTAATTTTTCATGTATGGGATGTGTATAAGCGATTATTTTCCGGGAATAAATTGCCGGGATTATGGGTGAGTTGAAAACTGAGGCAGGAGTAAAACCCAGTTTTTTTGGCATGTATAAGTGAGACTTGTCTCACTAGTCTAAAATCGTTGCATTTGGTCCAAAGAGGGTACTGATTCTAGCTTCAGTATGACTATTTCATATCAACTAAAATATCCATAACTTTCGGATTCTCCGTAAATATCGTAGAAGGGTTATGTGAAGTGGGACAAAACACATTTTGGGTACTCAGATACTCACATGTTATATTTGCATGAGGAAGTAGAAGTCTTCAGGAACGATATACACTTTTTCTTTTCTTTCTACTATAATTTTTAGCAAAGTTATGACAAATCTAATTTTCGGCCCTGCCGGAAATTGCACTGGCGAAATACGAAATACGAGTTCCTAATAGGGATGTTAAGATATATTGCTGGAGTGAAGCCAGCCCTGGGCGCCCGGAAAAAATATTCCGAATATGTGATTTCGGTGGTCGGTGATCTGGCGGTCTAAGGCGCAGGCCGTTCAGAACTTCAGTATAGCGGTAGTCGGTTCGAGCCCGATGTAGGTACGAGGGATTTTTTCTCAAGTACCCAATATCGGAATCGATAGACGACCACAGTCCTTGTTGAAAGCAAGTGTATTGTGTGTTGTCTAGATGCCAATCTCGGCTAGTGCTAGCTTGGAGTGCACGCCGGCCACCCGAGGTGGTGCTGTAGGTTTTCCGGGTTTTTCTGCAGCTGAAAAGTGAATACGCCACCAAAAATCAGTAAGTCGTCCAGGAGCGCCACGGCAAATAATAATAATAGCCGTCCTCTACCCGCACAGGCTATGCCTTTGGGTACACTCTACGAGTGTTTATGAGGGAGTATTATTATTATTATTATATTATTATTATTATATTATTATTATATTATTATTATATTATTATTATATTATTATTATATTATTATTATATTATTATTATATTATTATTATTATTATTATTATTATTATATTTTCTCAACTGATTGTGATTGTTATACTGAAATATGAAATTGGCAGAATTCATAATGAGGAAGTTATGAATTATTGTCTGGGCCATACCGGTCCTGGAAACGCGAAAAATTATTACCAGTGCTAGAATCGAAAAAAATATATACCAATTTTGCTCAATTCTGTGATCTACTTCGTTCCTAAAAGAATAAAAAAACAAAAAAATTATTGCTGAACTTTATTGCCAAAGTAACTAGGCTAAGTTTCAAAGTGCTACGATTCATTCTTCACTCGTGGCTCACATTTATCTAAGGTTACTGTACTAATAATAGTCAGTATTATTTCCTCAAGCACTGAAAATGCCTCTATCAATAGTATCAATTAAATGGTTGTTATCAATATGACGCAATTGTTTCGTTTCGGTTGAGAGCACACATCTTCGGCCAGCCGATTTCCCTCACCCATTCAGCCACCCACAATCTACTTCCATGCAATCTAAATGCAAATCCAAACAATGGCGATCTGGCCGTGCCATAATAGATTCTACTTTATAATCATGAGTAGTCTCCCACGTCCTTCTTCTGCACCTTTTGTGATTTTGCTAGTCGAGATCTTCTGCCTCACGACTCCGACTTTATACCTACCTTACCTTTGAAATGTTTACGTCTTCCTCGAAACTTCTAATAAGAGAGAATGAATGGTGATGTATAACAAACCAGAAAATTGTTTCGAAAGAAGTTATCATGGCGGACTGTTTGTTATATATCTTTTTCCTACGAGCGTGCGGAAAAGTAACTTTTTCGCACGATTTTTGTATTGCTGAAAATGATGATATTTAGGACTAACTAAGTCAGGAATCACACTGATCGATTAGGACCGACCGTCCGCGACCGTCCACCTACGACCAAAATTTCCAACACATATATTCTTATCGCACAACTCACACTATATAATCGTCATTGACCGTCCTCGACCGTTTTTCAAAGACCATTTTGGTCGGTGTCACACTATCCTGACGTAATGTCATTTTGACACACATTTATGATGAACTTTTGACTTCAACAAAACTCATGTAAATAGGTATATTTCCTACCGGAAAAATAAAATGTCTGTTGGGAATTGCAAAACTATTGATATCATGACTTTAACTTATTTTCGATAAATGAACAGACAATTCACAAAACCTTTCGAATGTCAAATTAATGTCAGATTTACAAAATTATTCTAGTGGTCGGTCGTGGATGGTCGATCAGTGTGACTTTGAAAGTTTTCATTGATCTACTTCTACTTTTGGTCGTAGGTGGACGGTCACGGACGATCGGTCCTGGTCGATCAGTGTGATTCCTCACTAAATGATCTATGTAACTATTCTGTCTTATTAGTAATTTTGTAGCATTATTATAAAATTATAAAAACTTGTTCATTAAAAACCTTGTTTTTTCATAATCAAGATGGACAAAAACACTCGTAGAAAAAATATTGTACCTAACTCTTACGGAAAATGTCTTTTCCGCCCTTAACGGCTTGCCCGAACTCCGCTCCGCGTCGTTCGTGCAACTGCTGTCGCGTGCGGAAAAGTACTACTTTCCGCACTTGTTAGGTAAATAACTATTGTAAGACATGTTACAAAGATAATGGGTATAAACTTGAGGCGACTTTGTAGGGTGAAGTCATTTTCTCATTCATTAAGTACATTGTCATAGAATAGGTAATTCAGAATGGAATAATGGAAGAATGTTACGCAAAAACATCGAATGGATAAATAGGTAAAATTTGATAATTATATTTGGAATTGATGTATCTCTCCGATCATTGTAATATTTTAAGATATCAGAATGACAAGAATTTATTCAACTAAACTTCGACAAAGTGTGCTAGACAAAGAGAGTAGGAAACAAATCAAAACAGGTTTCCGCAAACTGGAAAATATGAGGCAAATATCTGACAGAAAAAAATTACTTTCCTTGCTAAAACCACGACGTACATTTAACTACATACTACATACAGTGTGACTTGTTAAAAATGGAAGCACCCCCATGAAACATACAATTTCAAACCAATTGGAATCGAAGTCCACTAGATCCCCAAATTTCATGAACGACTCTTCATTTTCAGGGCCAACTATTCTTATTTTACAAGTCCATATATCTAAAATAGTTATTTATTATACAAGGGAAAAAAGTACTCGAAATGAAGGGAGACATAAAACCGAGAGCTAAAATCTATTATTGTTTCCTACACTATTTTTTCTGTGACGGGAAAAACGACGATTTAATCCTAGTGAAAAAAATCAAATGTCTACGGCTTAAGACCTTTCAGTTCGTGAGATCTTTCACATTTTCTCTTATGAACAACCATTTCATATACAAACACTGTTCATAGCCGCATCGATAGGACTACGGCTTACTTTGACCCGGTTTTTTGCCTCAGCCTTTTCCGGGGTTTGTCATCGAAACAATCAACCTCATAAACTCATCGCAAGGCATCTTTCTACATCGAATCTTATACACTACACGCATAAGCAATGCAGGAGGCGTGTTTCTTATCAGTCACCACCGCCATTTAATAAAATGTCCGGTCATTCCGTTAACATCAGCGGGGCCGGGCATCAGCGCCCCCCTCTTGGGGGTTTCTGTGCCCGACTTGGCAGGGCGCCCTTCTAGCTCCCCTGAAAAGGAGCGGAAGGGTTGCTACTTCTGCACCTATTTTTCCATCCTCCCCTGTGGTATGTTATTAATTGTGAAATGTAATTGTCAACTTTGTAATAAAACCACTATTTATTCATTTATTTATTTATTTATTTACTACGGCTTACTACGCCATAGGTACATGGTTCGAAGCGACAGTTGGCCATCTTTTTTTTCATATCATCAGCTTTTTCAGAAACTAGGAATAAAGGCCGGTTGAGTTAGTAGTGTGCAGGTTGAGCGATGAAGGTAGGTACTCAATTTTTTCCCGGGGAAAAAAGTAATTTAAAAAAAAGTAAATTACCTGTCAACAGAGATAAAATGTCAAAGTTTTTTCCATCACAAAAAAATATATTTTTCTGAAAACTGCACGGAAAGAAATCCCTGTGTAGATTTTTTCCTTTAAGAGTGTAAAAAAGATGTGTGAATAATATATACAATGGTCGAAAATTAGTGTACCTGGTTGTTATATATTTCTACCAATGATTGTTTATTTCGGTTTGTAGTGAAATTTTCTCCAGCTTTGTGACTCTTATACACAATATGTGTAATACATAATATTTGTGGATAAATTTTACACATTTTTATTCAAACGGTACAACACGAAATGTGAAATAAATCACAAACAAAACTGCCCGCCGATAGAGGGCAGAACCCACGCTATACTAGAATTCACTAAGGCCAAGCAAGACCAAAGCAATCTTCAAAACTAGTTCCATTCAGCCCCCGACCGGTTAAGAAGGAAGGGATAGCTAAAGAACGAGGAAGCAGTGATGGAATATTTAAAAAACTCATTCTGTAAAGTCTCACACAAAAGGGAATATTTTAAAATCACATTCCCTAACAGCTATTTTAAGCCTTATGAAAAATAAAATTGTAAAATAGTAACACAATATTGTGTATTTTTCAATTATATAGTCAACAGAATTGTACAAAAAAAACAAACATTTATGCACAACGGTGTTGTTAACCAATTAACAACAACATTGTGTGAAAAATTAATTCAAAGAAATATACACAATGTGGATATATTATTACTTACAACAAATTAAGATAAACAATAGTTTGCGAAATTTCCACTCAAAATTGTTTCTGTAACCATTCCAGATACAATTTGTTTAAAAATTCCAAACAATTGTGGAAAAAAACTACACACATTTTTTTCCGTGTGGTGAACAAGTTTTATGTCAATTTTCAATATCTGTGGCGACGTATTCACTAACAACAGATTAATACAAATAAGAGCATTCAGAGTAAATCTTTCCCAAATATTTGCATAAAAAAAAGAATTAAACAAACTTATTTTTAATCTTCCACTAGATCGTTTAAATAAATAAATAAATAAATAGGGTTTTTATTTCAAAGTTGGCAATTAAAAATTCACAATTCATGACGTATCACATTTTTTATGTCCCACGCTTCTTAACCCAGGGGGGTCAGGGGAGGATGGGAAAAAAGGCGCAGAAGTAGCGACCCTTCCGCTCCTTTTCAGGGGAGCTAGAAGGGCGCCCTGCCAAGTCGGGCACAGAAACCCCCAAGAAGGGGGCGCTGATGCCCGGCCCCGCTGATGTTAACGGAATGACCGGACATTTCATGAAATTGCGGCGGCGACTGATAAGAAACACGCCTCCTGCATTGCTTATGCGTGTGGTGAAGTATTATTCCATGTAGATATTCCTTGTAATGCGTTTGTGAGGTTGGTTATTTCGATGACAAACCCCGGAAAAGGCTGAGGCAAAAAACCGGGTACTAGATCGTTTGGATTGTGCGAAATGATTACTCGTTTTTCTAAAACTAACCCATCAATTTTGACGAGATCGTTTATTTATATTTGAAATATCTAATTGCGTCTGGTGTGTATCCAGGTGCAAAATTTATTATAACACCTGCAGTATTTTAAAGATGACTCACTGTGAAAATCGTTAGGGACCATATGCTTTATGAATAGTCAACACATTTCAGATTATCAATTTTCGTGTGGAACTGAGCTGGCAGATGGGAACACTATGTCAAAAAGAGATTGAGGGGAAAGGATTTTTCAATCACTTAAGAAAATTGAAGAATGTGGTAAATTCCTGTTTTATGAAAAGGATGACCCAGTTTCGAATTCCAAGTTTTGTTGAAATTTTTCTAATCCAACCATATCCCAAAAATTCAGTTATTAATTTGAAACGTGTTTCTTCAACCAATGGCGCTAGATTAAAAACTATTATTGACTTTCCAATATATACCTAATTTGAATGTGGAGCAATATTTTTCAATTAATTTTTTCGGTGTTCATAGTGGCATGGATTGTTGAGATTATTACCCACTATATGTTCTGGTTAGGCTTTGTTACTAACTCCATACGCCACCTCAGGAGCAGCACTGTTAATTTGAACGCAACAGTGAATCGTGCAAGACTCACCACAGGCAAGCCACGAGATTTCAATAATTTAATCGCTCAAATTAAATTGAAAAACTCCCAGCTCCGACTGGGGCTCCAACCCGGGACCTTTGGTCCCAGAGTCGGACGCTCAAATCACTGCACCAGGCCCCGGCTTGGAACCAATATCGTTGTAATCAAAATTGTTGAAATCGTTGTTTTTTTTCGGTCAACCGGCTGCACCCTTACGAGCAACCCTCAGAAGTCTTTCAAGTGACTTGTGCAAGCTAAAGAAGACGTAGCCCTTACATTTAAACTTGTGATGCCATGCAGATCATTATGGAAAATACCTTTCCTCATATTCACGCCATCTCTACTAATAATCGTAGTATTTTCATGTACACTTATACGGTATAGTGCAAACATCCCTATTGTGATTGTTGGCACCTCTTCGATGAATCCCTTAAGCTCCACGCGCACTTAGCCGAAGCGTCGCGAAGGGAAGCAGCGCGAGACAAAGAGTCATTTAGCTAATGTCCGCGCACTAGGGCAAAGCGTCTCGTCACGTCTCGAACCGCGCGGCGCGAATTTTATTCATTTCAGCATTTCCTTCAGCTAGTGACAGATTTAGGTGCCCCATTTTCGCATAGAAGCCTCGAATAGGGTTGAAAAGTATATCGATTTGGAGTAAAATGAAGATATTTTTACGAGTGGCTCCTGGGGATAACATACCTAGAATTCGATTTTTCAGAACAGTGCTTATTTGTTTCCCTCGTGTTTCTATTTACGGTACGAAACTACAGAGGGTGATTCGTTAAGTCGCCTCAAGGAAAAAAGTTCCTATGAACATATGTCCGGAGTTGCTTCGTTTCTGAGATACAAAGGCGTTTGAAAAAAAAATCAATGCCCTGTATCTCAAAAAAGAAGAATAGTTTTGTAATATTTTAATTTCAGAAACTATATAATCAACGTAGGTACCTATTCGGTGACGCATAGACATGCGATTGAATATAGAAACGACAGCGTCATTCGCCATTATCACACACCTGTTGAAAACAAAAATATCTTCGACCTACCCCCACAACTGGTCCATAAATGACCTAAATTCAAATCGTGCAGAAATAATTGGACCTCCATATTGCACTTCTGTAGCAGCACATTTGCACATAACCACTGTATCAAATACAAAACTAACAACTTAAATTATGATTCAAACACAACCCCCAAACCAAACGTGGGCAAAAGCAAAAAGGATAGAGGCCCCAGTCGGCAGTCGCAGTGAGCGCTTTCGCGTGGGTTCGCGTCGTTCCGGTAGCGGGGTGTCGCCAAGAAATCATATTCTTGAGTCAAAAGGAGCATTTTTCACAAGTAGGAGTTCTCTAAGGTAAAGAGTTGGAATGTATTAATGCAAACAAATAAATTTAAAGGTAATTTATGTAAAGAAGCAAACAGTTCAATAAGTTTGAAATGAGAGTAATTCATCAATTAGAAATAATTATTCTTTTCAGAAGATGATTATATTCAAGAGGATATATATATTTGATTGAAGACATCCTTTTTATCAGTGTAACACACATAGACAATAATACATAGGTATATAGTTAGACAATAAATTATGATATAAAGATAAAATGGTTGTATTTTCATATATATATATATTAATATTTCTTTCTGATAAATTACTTGACAAGAATTCATCTACCGAGTAAAACCTGTATTTCAGTAGGAGTTGTTTGACAGCTAGTTTAAATTTATATGAGCTGAGCTTTTTCATTGATTCGGGAACCTTATTATATATATTAAAATTAATTGCGTTTTTTAATGACGTACTGAGACGAAATCTAGGGTTGATGAGCTGAGAGTTATTTCTAGTGGGATAACTGTGCAGATCTTTGTGTCTGTTGTAGCAATGGATATGGTTATGTATTTCAATCAAACAGAAGTATATATACAGTGCAGGAAGTGTCAAGATTTCCAATCTCCTGAATAACGGTTTACAGGATTTTCTGTAAGCAGCTTTAGCGATCACCCTAACTGCTTTTTTTTGCTGAATAAAGGCTCGATTTGCGTGGGTAGAGTTACCCCATAATATTATACCATAACTTACGTGAGAGTGGAACAGTGAAAAGTATGTCATTCTCAGGACGTTCGCATCAACAGTGTTCTGTAATTGTCTGAGAATGAAGATCTGAGTTGACAACTTTCTACCTAACAGTTTAACTGGTACGACTGTTGAAAGGAGCATATTTGTAGAAAATATGAGGTTGTTGGGGGTGAGCCACTCCTTGATTTTGTTAGATGCTTCAACATCCATCTCATTGAGGTCTGTTGTATTCCAAGCGGAATTGTAAAAAGTTATGTCGTCCGCGAACAAGACGCACTGAGTTGGTTTTATGTGATAGAAAATATCGTTTATGAACATTATAAACAGAAGTGGCCCAAGAACGGATCCTTGGGGCACAGATACAGATTTACACACCGATACCTTGCAGAAAAGTTAATACTAGCGATCCAAGAAGAAAAACAGATCATGGGTAAGTTATACATATTAACATAAACTCACGATTCCTACACTTGAATAAGTGAGTATTCAAGATACTTTCTAACCTATTTCGTTGAAAATAATCAGAATCAGAATCCATAAAGAAACTTGACTTGACTTGACAACGTCTCACTTCTTCAGAGTTCTAGTTTACTATGACAATGTTTTAAAAGAGACAGCGTGTGTGCGGAACTATCGGCTGCCGAGCGGCAGCCGCTCGACCAATTTGAGCCTTGTGTGTCTTTGTCCTTAAAGCTTTTCTTATGGTCCTCAGTGGATTCTCCAATCGAATTTTTTAATCAGGCTGATGCCGTTGGAATGTATACGCTTTTTAAGGTAAAATAGTCGATAACTCAAAAACGGTTCGTCCTATCGATTTCAAACAAAGGCAGGCTTCTAGAGGACGTTTAATTCTATGTATCTACGTCTGCGGCAGCACCTCACGATTCGAGGTAGCTGTAGTGGTATTTCTCTTCCATTAAAATTTGAGGTAATCTTTATGGAATCGAAATGAATTTGGTATCAAAAGGAAGGTAATGTTTTTTCAACTTATTTGTTCATCTACCAAAAAAATTTCTTCAAAGTGACTGCATTTTTGGGACATTTTCGAGTTCTATTTGTGAAAAAGTGGATTGAGATTTGAATTTCTATTACAGCACATACATAGAATCAAACGTCCTCCAAAAGGGCCAAAAGCATGTCCTTGTTTGAAATTGATGCGACGAACCGTTTTTGACTCTTTTACTCTAAAAAAGTCCCAAATATGATCGCACTTGTGGACTTCTGGATTGAGAAAAAAGGGGATCATCCGCAAGAAGTTATTGTTTGATAACTTATAAGACCTATATTGTTTTTTTTTCAAATACACTCAAGGAAATATTTGCGAAAATCGTTTTCTTTCGTCAAAAACGCAATTAGCTATAAGTATATACTCTTCAAGTGTTTTCTGCTGACCTGTATGCTCTCTCATCATTCTACCGCTCCTTGTTGAAAACAGAACCGACACTGATAAATCAAACAGATTTCTCGTTTTTTTTTATTCGACAGCGCTTCTGGGTATTCGAGTGCCGTGAGGTGGAGGGAACGGCTCGTGGAGAACCGGTACCGCCTTGGGGCTCGAACCGCATCCAGCTATCACGTACACTTTTATTATTATGGCTTACCTTCGCGTCCACTGCGCGATATTTACTACCTACCAGGTTTGACCGGTCGGGGCGCGTGTGGTTATATTAGAAATATTTATAGGTTTCCCGCGTTTTTCGTTCGACCCGTTTTGTTTTTGTTCTGAAAGGACACTACTACGAAGGCGTAGAAGGGCCAACAACAAAATATTTTTCTAAACATTTGGAATTGCCACTTTGAACTGGCAATTGTCACTTTGAACTGGCAATTGTCACTTTGAACTGGCAATTGCCACTTTGAACTGGCAATTGCCACTTTGAACTGGCAATTGCCACTTCGAACTGACAATTGTCACTTTGAACTGGCAATGGCCACTTTGAACTGGCAATTGTGACTTTGAACTGTCGACTGTCACTTTGAACTGTAAATTGTTACTCAAAAAAGATATTTATTGCCAACTGCTTGCATAAATATTGTTTTTTTTTTGCAATTAACAATTGCCATTTCAAAGTGACAATTGCCAGTTCAAAGTGGCAATTGCCAGCTCAAAGTGACAATTGTCAGTTGCAAGTGGCAACTGCCAGTTGCAAGTGGCAACTGCCAGTTCAAAGTGACCATTGCCAGTTCAAAGTGACAATTGCCATTTCATAGTGGCAATTGCCATTTCATAGTGGCAATTGCCAGTTCAAAGTGACAATTGCCAGTTCAAAGTGGCCATTGCCATTTCAAAGTGACAATTGCCGGTTCAAAGTGACAATTGCCAGTTCAAAGTGGCCATTGCCATTTCGAAGTGACAATTGCCGGTTCAAAGTGACAATTGCCATTTCAAACTGGCAATTGCCAGTTCAAAGTGACAATTGCCAGTTCCAAGTGACAATTGTCAGTTCCAAGTGACAATTGTCAGTTCAAAGTGGCAATTGCCAGTTCAAAGTGACAATTTCCAGTTCAAAGTGACAATTGCCATTTCAAAGTGACAATTGTCAGTTCAAAGTGACAATTGCCAGTTCAAAGTGACAATTGCCAGTTCAAAGTGACAATTGCCATTTCAAAGTGCAATTGCCAGTTCAAAGTGACAATTGCCAGTTCAAAGTGACAATTGTCAGTTCCAAGTGGCAATTGCCAGTTCAAAGTGACAATTGTCCGTTGCAAGTAACAATTGCCAGTTCAAAGTGGCAATTGCCAGTTCAAAGTGACAATTGCCAGTTCAAAGTGACAATTGTCAGTTCCAAGTGGCAATTGCCAGTTCAAAGTGACAATTGTCAGTTGCAAGTGGCAACTGCCAGTTCAAAGTGGCAATTGCCAGTTCAAAGTGACAATTGCCAGTTCAAAGTGACAATTGCCAGTTCAAAGTGACAATTGCCAGTTCAAAGTGACAATTGCCAGTTCAAAGTGACAATTGTCGGTTCCAAGTGACAATTGCCAGTTCAAAGTGACAATTGCCAGTTCAAAATGACAATTGTCAGTTCCAAGTGGCAATTGCCAGTTCAAAGTGACAATTGTCAGTTGCAAGTGGCAATTGCCAGTTCAAAGTGGCAATTGCCAGTTCAAAGTGGCAATTGCCAGTTCAAAGTGACAATTGTCAGTTGCAAGTGGCAACTGCCAGTTCAAAGTGGCAATTGCCAGTTCAAAGTGACAATTACCAGTTCAAAGTGACAATTGCCATTTCATAGTGGCAATTGCCAGTTCAAAGTGACAATTGCCAGTTCAAAGTGACAATTGCCAGTCCCAAGTGGCAATTGCCAGTTCAAAGTTACAATTGCCAGTTCAAAGTTACAATTGCCAGTTCAAAGTGGCAATTGCCAATTGAAAGTGGCAATTGTCAGTTCAAAGTGACAATTGTCAGTTCAAAGTGACAATTGTCAGTTCAAAGTGGCAATTCCAAATGTTTCGAAAAATATTATGTTGTTGGCCCTTCTACGCCTTCGTACAATTCTTCACTTAATCCAGTACGATTTGGTTTTGAGACGAGGATCGATTGTAGCACCACCAAACTTGGTATGCTAGTAGTTGATAAACACGAGAAAATATTGATTACCAAAACTCCAGGGGCGGAACATTTTTTTTTTCACTTATAATTGCACAAGTGGTTTGTATTTCATCGGGTAAATTTGGGCCGTTTAATGAGAAACTGTTTCCTAGCAAATCGACGAGAATAACTGTCAACTATTAAAAACACGACACCGAAGGTGGAGTGTTTGGAATTTTTAAGTTGATGTTGAACCGTTCAAAAATTAACAAGGCGGAGGGGGCTATAAAAATCCGCAATGTATATGAAAAACCGATTCTGAATAACACCTCATCTCATATTCCAGATTGGCAGCAATGTTTAAATGGCACTTTCGCGAAAAAGTATTGATACTCTTTGTTAACGAAATGTATCATTAATATTATTTGTAATGCAAAGAATACCCAATCTTTCTGAAAAATATCCAATATTTATTTTGGTTAGACACAGTCCGGAAATCGTGTCGAGCGGAACTGGAAGAACTGATCAAGATAAAGAGAGACCGTTTACTGGGAGACTAAGAGAGAGACAGTATGTGTAATTTGGTTCGAGGGAACCTCCAAACAATAGGTTCTCACTTAGTAAAACAATGGCCATTATGGGAACGCCGAAAATTTACACAAAACATGCATGGTGCTTGAGAACTATTGCTAACTTTCATTGTCGAGAGGTATAATGAATCATGGTTGGCTATTTAACTCGAGCTGTTCGAGTGCGTTTGGTTAGCTGACTCATTTCATGTTATTACAGTTCATTCATTTGAAATCCAATATCAGCGGGTTATTTTGTGATATACTCAAATTCGTGACTACCACCATGCAGATGATTTAATTAATAGGTACTTGGCCGTTCCGGACAAAAACAATATTTACCGCCCTTTACACTCTATGAGTCACAATCATGTTATCCCAGAGCTGTGCAATTTAACCTAATTAGATAGATATATAGATAGATAGACCCAATTACAGGAAAAGCAGTGAAAATTCTTAAAATAACAAAAAAAAAATTAAATTAAATCATATTATCCAAATAACCATCATTCATTTTGTGTTCTATCAATTATACAGGAAAAAATATGTTCGAGAGAACTGTTATTGAAGTCACACAGATCACAAATCAGATTAAAATTCCAACACATCAAAGACACAGGCGATCTACATTGGTTCGAGAAGCTTCACAATAGAATATTATTTCATATCTGGAATTCCAACGGGGTATGAGATAATTAAGTTTTTGTAGGAGCAAGGAACAAAGAATATTATTGTGCGTCAAATTATGAAGAAAAGAAATAGTAACAAAAACTCTACGTGTAGTCAAGGAATTACATCAAAACTATCAAGAAGCACAGAATAGTCAATTCCCCGTTCAGGATAATTTCCTGTTGCTTTAAATAACAGGAATTTTAAGAATTTTCGCTGCACAGCTTCAACTTGATGCGTGTGACACTCATAAATGGGATACCATATCAATGCCCCATATTCAAGTTTAGACCTCACATACGCGTAAAAGAGTGAAAATTGCACCAATGTTAATGAAATCCCTAGTATTTCTCATTACGATATATGTGTGGAAAAAAAATCAGGTCATTTCGACCTGTATGTACGTAATATTTGTTGGAATTGTATAATACTTGCTCAGTTAGTCTTCTAGGACTAAACAACTAAACTAAATTTAATGAATGTATGTATTTTTCTCCAAGATTTTTTTCAGAAACTAGTGATGGGATTGAATTTTTTTACCGGTTTACGTGTCTCTCAACTTGGAGAACATTTTTTCAAAATCGGTGTAGTAGTTTAAATGATGTGGACCAAAAGTTTTAGGTGAAGAGTCGGTTTAAAAAAATCAAACCAATAAAAAACTACAGTAGTTATGTTGCCACAAAACGAATTGGTCATTCTTAAAAAATGAACAAATTATATTGAAACACTTTTTTCTCAAACTGTATAGAAAATTCTGTGAAAAGGTTAGAATGAAAATTGGATCCGAGTCGGAAATACCGAGCGCGATCCAGAGGCGAGCGTGAGGAACCACGAGCATCGCGAATTTTCATTCTAACTGAGTAACAGACTGTGCTTCCTCCATAATCACAAATATTACATACGATCAAATGGAAGGTCAACGAAAAATTATTTTCACATTTCAATTCACATCTTCGGGTCAATTCTGTTTCTCATTAGCAAGATTGTTACCATAGCAAGACAATTTTGACAGCAAAATATATCTCAATTTCGTAGATCCGATAATCTGGCAAATCACAAACCAACGACAACTTGCATTATCATAGGTATAATAAAAATGTATCGGTGAGTGTTCCTTTGACAGCTCAGTGAATTTGAATCTGTACCTGAGTCAATTTTGACACTATGGATGTGTGTAACAATCGGGTCAATTCTGTTTCTCATTAGCAAGATTGTTACCATAGCAAGACAATTTTGACAGCAAAATATATCTCAATTTTGTAGAAGAGTTGAAAAAATATCGGTGGGAGATGTTGCTGCCACATCATCTCCTGCCAATAAAACAACGTAGATATCAAGCCTTCTACAGAATTGAGATATATTTTGCTGTCAAAATTGTCTTGCTATGGTAACAATTTTGCTAATGAGAAACAGAATTGACCCGCTTGTCACTATGATGCCACTCAACGCTAACGTTATTATTGCTACAACAGTGTTGGGATGAAATACATGTAAAATGCCTCAGACAAAAAGTATTGTAAAATATTTGTTCAATATCAAGAGCGAGAATGTTACCATTTTGTTATTAAATTTGATTTTAAAATTGGCAAATTCTGTTGTGGAGAATAGTATATTCTTCAACGAGCTTAACGGCTCGTTTTCGGAATTATCCGAGAGAACAATGCTCATTATACGCAAGTAGAAAACTATACTTTCTCTACGACTACACGAAAATTTATAAATTTATAACGAAAGCTCAGTTTGTGGTACTTATCTATCGAAATTATTGCCTTTATTACCAAAAAGTAGTATAAATTACAAATCAATATAAGGAAGAATAACAATCATTACCATTGGTATCTCAGAAACATAATAGATACGATGATGGTTTAATGAAGCTATGTGATTTCAATCTTGAGGTTTGCACTTCATAATAGTGTTAATAAACATATGTGCAGGATATGAATAAGCGATTATTTTCAACATTTACTGAAGAGAATGCCGGTTTTATGGGTAAGTTGAAAATGAGGAAGGCGTAAAACAAAGTTTTTATTTTGGCATGTATAAGTGGGACCTGTCACACTACTCTCAAATTTTTGCGTCTAGTCCAAAGAGGGTATGGGTTGCTGGTTCAATATCATAATTCCATATTTACTAAATTGTTCATGATTTTTGGATCATCCGCAATCTCCGTGAAGTGCGACAAAACACATTTTAGGTACTCAAATACTCGCATATTATATTTGCATGAGAAGGTAGGAGCCTTCAGAAACGATATGAACTTTCCCTTTTCCTTCTCCGATCATTTTTAGCAGAGTTATGACCAATCAAATATTCGACTCTGCCTGAAATTTGATGTCTGCGTTCAATCACGTTTTCTGGGAAAACGAACGCATTTCATAAAAAAATACTGGTAATCATTTTTGTGGAGAATTGAATTGTCTTTCATCTTGTTGAGTTGTTTTTCCGATAAATCATATACTTTCCAAGATTACAGCAAAAATCTTTTTATTTATTTTTAAACGAAAAAAAAAGTTGCACCTCTGGAATTTCGGAAACCAATTTTTTTTTCGTGTTTATCATTGTTTCAACAACTAGCATACTAAGTTTGGTGGTGCTACAGTCGATCCTCGTCTCAAAACCCAATCGTATATACTGGATTAAACGGAAATTTCGAAATAAAATATTTTCCGTTTCTGTTAAAAAATCTAACTTATAAAATACAAAAAGATTTCTCTTGCAATTTTCAACTTTTAACAAAAACAAAAGGACGTCTTTTTTGGTTCCTGTTGTTTATGCATATACAGGTTGAATTAATAATAATACTTTCAAACTTCACTATATTTCTGTTTTAAAAATGCAACTCACACCGGCTTTTCAGAGGAAGGAAGACACCCTACTTGGGCACACGGTTAACGCACCTCGTATAAAATTTCGTGAAGCGTTTCGAAGAGACGAAATCCAGCGGGCCCAAACGGCGTTCACCAGCCGGCACCGTTTCCACCTCTCGATCCAATCCATCAGCGTAACAGCTCCTCTGGCCCCTCCGCCCTCCGAAAGTCGGCCCCGGCTACACCTGTACCTGTAAGTCGCAGGTATGGCTACTCAACAAAGTGACTGAGCTAAGTTTTCGAAGAGTGCGCGCGACTTACGAATTTAAACGTATTTCATCGAAAATGTGCGGTTTCACGTTCCAAACAAAAGTTTTCATTGACTGACATGTGTTTGTAAGTGAGGTGCAAAGATGACAAAAGGAAAATCGCACACGCCTAAAGCTCTCTTCCAGGTTTCCAAGGTAAATTATGGTTTGTTTACTACAGCGGTGGGTCAGGTGGCCATTTTGCACTGGCGGAAGAACGGTTCTCGTAAAAGTGAGAGAGAGTAGACGAGAATTTTCATTGTTTTGCGTAAGAAGTATCTAACATGAGTTTGAATTCCGTTAGGTGTATTTCGCCATGCTAATTTCCCAGGCAGGATTATACGATTTCCGTTCTAAAAATACTTCTGAATTAATCAGACTTCAAAACAATCTCGAGAATATTTTTATATGTTGAAATCATAATGAATTGTTTGTTTGTGTGCGAGGAAAGTAATCTTTTCTTTCCCAGTTTTATTCCTGGGCGAAATAAAAAAATAATCACAACCAACTACATCCAATTTCGAACACAAACATATAAAATGCTGTCTGCTTCAGGGGTGTATTTGACGAATTGAATGATATGAAAACAATAAATAGGATGCTAAAACTTTAGATATCGGTATCATATTCACAAGACACACACTCAGAGATTCGTTTTCTTTTATGGTCCAAAACTCTACAATATGCTCCCATCACATCGGAAAAATATAAATACTCTTCCTAAATTCAAAAAAGTTTAAAATTATACCTCACTGAAAATGCAAAGGTGATTAACAATATCTTTTGAGTACTCATTACTAAACTGTCACAAATTAATTACATATATCATTCAAAAATCACTCATTCTGGATTGTTATCTTTCTTTCTTTCTTTGTTTCTTTGTTTCTTTCTTTCTTTCTTTTTTTCTTTTTTCTTTTTTTCTTTCTTCTTTCTTTCTTTCTTTCTTTCTTTCTTGTTTCTTTTTTAACCGCATTTACTTTCTCACTCAATTATATAATATAATATGTATTCCTGCTCCTCTTCTCCCATCTACTCATGAATTTTTGTTCATTTTTGTTTTTTATAGTCGTATGTATTCAGTCAAATTGAGGGAATAGGCACAATACAATCATATTCTATGGTTAATTCTCGACATTTGATCAATTGTAAAATGGCACATAAATTGGTTATTATGTAATTGATTATTTGAATTGTTTTGAATAAAGTTTGAAAGTGATATCATGTAGGTATAGTTTTTCCTAGCTTCGTGATCAGTTTGTCGAAATCGAAATCAAATTCTGTTGTCAGTTTGATTTCGTTCTGTCATTGCTTGAAATTGTTTTGTCTATCAAACGGCTAAACCTAGGGGGAAAAAACTAGTAATTTTTTGTACATGATAATAATAATAATAATAATAATTACTTTTATCCAACATATGACAGTTATGACTGTCATTATCAATGTCATTTTTAATGTCATTTTAGACAAGTAAACTATTTCAAATAACAAACTATCAAATAACACACTAGTGTGTTATAATTCATAACTCACTAGTTAGTCATGATGGATTATAACTCACGTTCATATTTAAAACTTATTAATTATTATCTCATAAAAAACGATTTCTTCCACTTGTTGAATAAAAATTGTATGCCACTCGTGTGTTATGTTTCCTAAGTCCAAGTATGAATTTTCCGGATAATTTAGGAAAAATTTGAAATCTGTATGTTGTTTTAAATCCTTATGAATTGATTAGAGAAATTATTTTATTCTTTTTAGTCCGTTATAAAAATTATATCAAATACTTGTGCAATGTTCCTCATTGCAGAAGATAAAACTGCATATGCTCCCTAGTTTTGAACTTTTGCATCTCATCATGCCAATCATACCAAAATTGGTATTAAAGTAACAGCAAATATATCGCTTGGGTGAAGATTTTTTATGCGGTATCATATATTGCAATGAGATTATAATTACCAGTAGAAAAACGAATTATTTGGTAGGTACAACAGACAGGGTGTTTCCGAAATTACATCAATAAAAAATTGGGTGGTTATAAATGGGACATAATTTAACAATAAATGGCAAAAATTATTTTTTTTTCGCAATCAAAAATTTTCAGAATATTGGCACTTTTAGATAAGTTTGTTTGAGGCGCTAGTTTGATTCTCCAGGTCACAGCGTGTCTGCCAGCTGGTAGTTTTCGGCTCGTTTTGCATATTTTTCATTTGTTTTTTTTTGTCCTCTTCTACTTCCCACTTTATTCATCGCTCCAATTTCGGAAACAACCTGTATAATTGATAACAATTTTAATTCCACTGCAATTACAAATTCTGCATCAAAACGATATCTCCTGTATCAGTACCGTGTTGATTGGCCGGTCTTTCCTTCAATCAATCTGCCTTCTAATTGGCACTGCTGGTGATTACTCATACTTCGTTTGTTTTGCACAGAAAGAACATTTGAAATAATTATTTTCAGTGAGGTGATGAAGTCATTCCACCATAATTACATAAATAAGCTTTCATCTGCAATCTTGGAATCATTAATTATTAACAATATTCGAGATTTTTTGTTATGGAAATGGTATGCTTGATTGAAAAAATAAAACAATTTGATGCTACCTGTACACATCACGCCACCCGCCAAACTGGCAACATTAAACTCCTAATTACATAACTGGTTCAAGCAAGGATTCATAGATTTATATGAAGGTTTTGCTTACCAAAATACCAAAGAAATTAAATCCTATAGAACATTCAAACAGGGAGTAAGAGAACTCTTTTTGGGCGAATCCAGGAAAAAAATGAAAAAAAAAACACACATTTTGCGAGGAGTAATTATTTAGTATTATCTAACCAGAACGAACTAACCTCACGTTGACATTTAAGGGCGTGGCGCTTTTTACGATGTTTTATGACAAGACATTTCTTAGACTATTTTTTAATTTTGATTTCACTATCTTGTGAGATAGTTCTTCTGATTTGTTCTTGTTTTTTTATTTCACTTCAATTTTGAAGGTAATTTTGGACCCTCACTTTGCAGGGTGGCCGGTTCGATTCCGGTATGCGAGATAATTTTTCTCAAGTACTTATATCGAAATCCTACATGCATTGCGGAAAAGCAAGTGTGTTGCGAGTGGCCTAGATGCCAAATTCCGTTTGGTGCTAGCTTGGAGTGCACACCGACCACCCGGGTGGTGCTGTAAATCGCCTCAGAGCGCCACGGCAATTAGTAATAATAGTCATTCTCCACCAGCACAGGCTTGTATTTGCATAAGGGTAGGAAATGAGTAGTTCTATTAGATTCGGCACTTCTCATTCTCCACAACGGACTCAATATCCCCCGGATAATAATGTTCGAGATTGTTAATCGCCATTTTAATTCACGAGTTTTCTATGCAAGTGACAACTGGTGTATTGAAAATTTTCTGAAATTTAATTTCAGAATTGACAAATAAATAATGACAGATAGTACTAACCAATATAAAATGTGTAAGAGCAATGTATGTTGGTTTACATATAATCAAATCGTTGATTAATAGAAAATCATTCATTAACAGGGGGCATTAATCAACGATTTTAAGTGCGTTAATGGTTATTTAACGAACAAGTGTATTAATAAGGGCGATTAACAATCGAGATAATTTAACGCGTGAGCAGAGCGAGCGCGTTAATGTTCGAGATTGTTAATCGCCATATTAATTCACGAGTTTGTTACAATACTTTTCCGTCGACAGTAGTTTTCAAAAATAAAGATATCTTACTTTCAATGTTTATTTATTTAACGATACGATAAAAAACAATCACTATTTCCTATTTATATTAACTCTACTCAAAGGTAGTTAAATTTTCCTAAGTGGTAGTTTTATTTTAATTTTTATTATTTATTTTCAAAATGAAATTAAAAAAAAAAATTGCTCTCGGTGGGTTTTTAACTCGCGACCTCAGTGATGGTTGCTAGGCGAACTTTACCATTACGCAACGTGACTGAATATAATTATGAGTGACAACTGGTGTCATGAAGATTATCTGAAATTTTATTTGAAAATTGACAGATGAAAAATGACAGATAGTACTAACCAATATAAAATGTATAAGAGCAATGTATGTTGGGTTGCATATAATCGAATCGTTGATTAATAGAAAATCTTTCCTTAACAGGGGTCATTAATCCACGATTTTGAGGGCGTTAAAATACAGCATAAACGAACGGTCGACGGAAAAATACATCATAAATTAACGGTCTACGGAAATAGTATATTGAAGATAATCATTTAGACGGTTCTCGAGTTGTTGATGTAGCCATGGTAACTTTAAGAAACTCGCGTTTTTTAATGTTCGATTTGCACACGCCGAGGCGTGCTTTAAATACGTACAGGGGCACCAATTGAAAAAAAAACTATTTATCAAACGCCCAACCCACTCATTAACTAGTTTTATTCATTTTTTTTTCTATTTTCCCTATTACCTAAACATTTTTATAATGTATACAAGCTGCTGATAATGAGCAAGCAATTGGCATTAGGTATGGAGAAATAACGTCCTATCTATAAAAAAGTAATTTTCACTCGAACGACGTAATAATTAAAAGCGTAACCGATATTCTCACGATGAAAAAAGTTCTGTACGCCTTTTACAGCGATGTATATATTTGCGGTTGGTTTACTTTAGAATGCGGGTATTCCTGAACAAAATTAGAAACGAGGTTGTTAGTTCGTCGAATGTTTCAAATTGCTGAATACCTCAACTGCTTCAAGCAATTTTGTTAGATACTTTGGTAAATAAAGGGTACAATAATATTTTTAATTTAAATTTGCCACCTAACAATCCTGGATATCCTTCAACATTGAAAAACAAATTTGGCACGTTCATTGGGCGTCAATATACTTTTTTATTTCCTCATATTGAAAACTTGAAATGCATGCTCCAAGCTGTCAAATGAGTTTGGTTATTTATGATTCGATTCTGGTCAACATGGTTTTCTCTCTCTTCCATGTACGAGAACTACACGGCACCAGCGTCCTAATTCAATAAAATGACAACTTAACTGAAAGTAAAAATCATGGATCTTCGATACATTTCAAGTGGTCTATTTTCATATTTCACTTCTGAATCACTCGATAAATTATTCACGATGAATAAGTTACTCAAAACTTTTTTTCAATCCCGACTTCCATCTCGAGATCCCGACATCTAAGTCAGGATCCCGACTTCTAAATCTCATTCAATTCGAAATGACATCTAAAACAAATGTTGAATTGGAAAATTAGGGTCGGCAAAAATTGCAAAAGTTATAGGCAATTGAGTAAGCAAAAAAAGGTTTCATTTTTTTACAGATATTTCAAAAACTATTTGAAATATACAAAATTTTAAAAAAGATAAAAAAGATTTTCCTCTCAGTACCAACAATATTTATATTTATATTCATCAACTATGATTTTGTTGATTAGTTAATTTTTACCTGCTGAAACTTACCCTAAAACCCTGATTAGTTCCCAATTAAAAACCTAGATTTTTTATACTTCTTGGAGCTATTCGCGAAAGGATTTATAAAAGATCTCTGTTGAAAACATCAAGACATTTCGATTTCACTTTTTTATTCTAAGGAAAAATGAAAAACGTAAATAATTAAGCAATCAGATTATTTTTTAATTACTCTCAGTATTTTGTTTCTTCATTGCGGAAAGATACATAACAATAATTTTGAAAAAAAAAATAACCACCATTGTTTAAATAATAGTTATAAACAAATGCATTGTTGATACAAATTTCTTACTTTTTTTTTGAGAAGCTAATCCTTGACGAAAATAATTATTTATAAGGCAAAATTATTGCAAAAAACGCACTTGCTAATTAAAAGGTGATTATTGTTGCTGCATGTTTATATTGAGAAACCATTTTTTTAACATGATTTACCACGTTCTCTCATTAAAAAAAATCATTTGCTTTTCATTTGTTCAATGTACAAAAAATTTGTTATAAACAAATGAATTTTTGCGCTATATTTTTAAATACTAAAAAAATACTAAAAATATAAATTTCTTGCTGAAAAGGGGAACATTCTCCATGGAAATTGAAAAATGAAAAATGTAATTTTTTTTGTAATATATCTAACAGTAAACAACTACTTTCAGCCGCAGATGATTCCACAACAGATTTTATGAACATCCTATTCATATTTTCGAACAAAACTCAAAAATTTCTGGATTTTTCCAAATTTTTTCACAAATATCTCCGAGGAGTAAAAAAAATCGAAGTTTTTAGTTTAGAAATAACCAGCGTTTATATGTTAACTTTCATCAGGTAAAAGTTACCCAAATATCAATATCACAGTTAATTAAAAAGTTGGCGTAAAAATTATTGTTTATTTATGTATTTAGATGGTATGAAAATATTTTTATCCCTTGATATTCATATTTAATAGGTGATTTTTTTTATCACGCTTCTGATCGGTTGATGCGCATGTGAGTTTTTGACAAGTTTCACACCTCTGAATTGAAACTATAAATATTGTCGGTATCGTACCAAAAGACTTTTTACTAGGAAATTTCTTGCTTGTTAAGGAAGTACCTACTTTCCGGACTAGTCCGGGAAATGCTCAAATTTTAATATAAATATTATGTTTCTGTTAGTACCTATTTTTTGTTCCAATTTCAATATTTAATACAAAACAAATAAGGATTAAAATGTTGGAAATTTTCTTCTACCAAGAAATATAACGAATAAATGTTTCTCGATTTGTTATTCTACCCGGTTGCCGAAAAAATTGTGTACGCACCACGTCCGAAAACAGTTTTCTTGCAGACTCGCAGACTTCCAGGACTCGCTACGCTCGTCCTAGAATCTTGTCCACTCGTCCAAAAAAACAGTGTTTTCCGGACTTGTTACGTAAATTACTATTACGGATTTTTTGGACGAGTGAACAAGATTCTAAGACGAGCGTAGGGAGTCCTGGAAGTCTGCGAGTCCAAAAAAACTGTTTTCGGACGTGTTGCGTACACAATTTTTTCGGTAACCGTGTAGAATAACAAATCGAGACACATTTATTTTTTATATTTCTTTGTAGAAGGAAATTTCGAACATTTTAATTCTTATTTGTATTAAATATCGAAATGCGAACAGAAGATAGGTACTAACAGAAACATTCTAATTCTTATTTATATAAATATTTATATTGAAATTCAAGCATTTCCCGGACTAGTCCGGGAAGTGATATTTTCTCAAAGAAAAATCGTCCGAAAAATTACTATTTTCAGATCTTAGTTATCTCAAATAATTTCAGAATTGGCAAATTCTGTAACGATATTGGAGAAAAATGATTCCCTAACAACAACTATTAGTTTTTCCCCTATTTCAGCTGTATTGTATTCTAGTATTCCATTCCATCATTCCCTTTCCTGTAGAACATAAAAATGTATAGCCAATCACGTTTCAATTATCGCCGCAGATGTAGGTACAAATTAGATACTGATAAATAACAACCTGTTGCATATTACTCACTATTACAACGACCAATGATTGTTATTGAAGACACGAGTACCCACCATTGTTGGATGGGGCCGAGGGCTGCGTCAGCAAGGAAGTAACAGGTGTCTAACGCGTGGTCTATTTTTTGCAGGTGTTATGGCATCTGGACATCTTCAGAAGGAGTTTCCGGGACCTGTCCGGTCATGCCTGCATGGCGGATTCGTGCATCTTCTGTGCTCTCAAGGTAAGTGTCGTATCCGAATGTTTCATGTTTCTCGAAGAATTTTAATCAATTAACTTCACAGGGCGAGTCAAATGTATACAGTGTCCAATAGCCTATAAATGTCTAGTATACAAATTAAAGAAATCTGCATGCATTGTTCACAATAAGCTTGTCAAGAGAGAGAAACAAGATGTCCTGCACTACCAGGACGACGCTTATTGCCATAATCCTATACAATAGGAATAATTGGGTCGAAAATCCATCAGAAAACAACTACTTTCCTGGCTAATACCACGACGAACGTTGAATTACATCTAATGAATTTACCTGGAGATTTTGTTGAATCGTTTGTTGCAGACATTAGTTATTGTCTGCAAAGACCTACCCTATACTGATGAGGGCAAGAACCCAGAAATCGATCTATAGGTGGTCCAAATGTTTCAATGAACATTTCCATGCAACTAGCAATTGCGGAGACATCCTTGCAGGACTCTGCACGGAAATTCATTAGATGTAATTCAACGTTCGTCGTGGTATTAGCCAGGAAAGTAGTTGTTTTCTGATGGATTTTCGACCCAATTATTCCTATTGTATAGGATTATGGCAATAAGCGTCGTCCTGGTAGTGCAGGACATCTTGTTTCTCTCTTGACAAGATAATTGTGAACAATGCATGCAGATTTCTTTAATTTGTATTTGTGGTTGAATTAATCACGCAAGTTCTGGGTATTGCTTTGTTGAGGGGCTGGAGTTCAGATGGCGCCCGTAGTTTAGTGAACGCTAGGCTGCGGGCGGTGTCTCAGCTTCTGCCTTTACATGGAGATTTTGTTGAATCGTTTGTTGCAGACATTAGTTATTGTCTGCAAAGACCTACCCTATACTGATGAGGGCAAGAACCCAGAAATCGATCTATAGGTGGTCCAAATGTTTCAATGAACATTTCCATGCAACTAGCAATTGCGGAGACATCCTTGTAGGACTCTGCACGGAAATTCATTAGATGTAATTCAACGTTCGTCGTGGTATTAGCCAGGAAAGTAGTTGTTTTCTGATGAATTTTCGACCTAATTATTCCTATTGTATAGGATTATGGCAATAAGCTTCGTCCTGGTAGTGCAGGACATCTTGTTTCTCTCTAGTATACAAATGTTTCACCGATAATATTCATAGCGTTTTGACAATGAAATAACTGTTATAAAAAATATCGGAATATTATTCACAGCGATAATAAATATACAGGTACTATTGGACCTAATTCACACCAGGTAATGCTTACGTCTCGTGCTACAATATTTCACTTTCGCACAAGTAATGTACACTATTTTTCCTACAACCACCTATTTTATTAAACAATATATAAATATCAGATCGTGTATATTGAGTTGCCTAACTAATCTTACGTGGCACAAGTACAATTACTCTTGTGTGTCTCCAATTCAATCCACATTACTTGTCTGAATTACACCTTTTTGTTGTATATGGTATTTTTATATTCATATTTGAATAAAAAATACTATTAGTACAGATTGATTGATGAAACCGGAAAAAAGATAAGGTTAGTTCGTTCCGGTTAGATCAGACTAAATAATTACTCCTCGCAAAATGTATTTATTCAATTTCCACGCACTCTACGTAAGGTTTTTCTCCCGTGTTTTCGCTAGATTCAGATTCAGATCAGTATAATACCGAATGATTGGCTAAAATAATACATTGCAATTGGTTGAAATCACTAAAATGTCAGGTTTTGACACGTGAAAAGAATAATAGAAATAGTTCGTACATGATTCGAAAAGTCAGTTTGTGTTATCACAAGGTGAATAAATAAATGCATAACGCCTGCAGTAGTACATATCATACTTTTTTGCTTATTCGTTTCGTAGTGATCAATATATCTGTATCAGCCTTTCATTCTGTCGCATTAGATGTGGCATGTGCTGGTAATATGATATTTTTTTCAAAGTAGATGATGTTATCGATTAGACAAAGGATATGTGAAGCGGAACGGATATGTTTCACAAAACTATGGAGGGAATAACAACTTATTTCGAAATAATTTGTATTTGGTTCATATTTTAGAACAAAAAGGACGACTGTTTCCTCAATATTTGATGAATACAAACAAATATATATATATATGTATATAGGTGATACAGATATAGGTGGAGAGATGTATATATATATATATAAATGCATTTTACGCCTTCTTCAGTTGCCTAAATAAGTATTCTCAAATTAATCCTCAAATTCAAGTAGCCCTTCTCACACATTGGCAACTCTGAATTTTTGATAGATTAATATCTCACATCGACTGAATATTTCAAAATAATCAATGTAATATTAGTTCATTCTTCGATATCGTTAATTTCGCATTTAGATATCACTAAGAATGGATAAGGCAACTGGAGGTTTCACTTTCATATTCAGCTAACATTAATCTGGGAAGTAAAATAGTTTCCTAAAGTGTATTATGTTAACATCATCTGCATTAGTATTCAATCTTCTATCAGTTTTATCCAAATAATATTCAGCGAGTTTTTACGTGCCCAATAAGCAACTTGAGAATTAATATACCTAAATATGTGTTAATTATACATATATTATTCAACTTGAATGTGAAAATTATTCATACCGATGAAACCATTCCACAAACCTGTTAGACGTGATATATTGCAGAGAAAATGTATAGAAAAAAGTACAGAGTTACTCGATACTAGATGACATCAACCTGGTAGCCCTTGTCCATATTTTTCAATAGATGTTCAGTATAGGCAAAAAGAATGGTTTCTATGGAACTATCTTTAACAAATCCGTGCTTATCAATGTTGATTGTACCCTATATCAAAGTGAAGATAATCACCAATGATTGAATTAAAAGCACTCTGAAGAAAACATCATGAAACTTCTGCCCATCTGATATGAATTATTTATGGCATTGGTTCTGGAGACCATCTTTTTTCGACCGTATAAACTGCAAAGTTTGCTAATAATCCAGTACGATTGGGTGTTGAGACGAGGATCGATTGTAGCACCACCAAACTTGGTATGCTAGTAGTTGGAACCATGATAAACACGAAAAAAAAATTCCAAAATTCCAAAATTCCAGGGGTAGAACATTTTTTTTACGTTTAAAAATAAATAAATAGATTTTTCTGTAAAGGCAATTTAATTCTCCACAAAAATTATCCCTAATAATTTCTTATGAAATGCGCTCGTTTTCTCAGAAAACGTGATTGAACACCGACATCAACTTTCAGGTTCACGCTTATCCGCCGCTGAAAGTTCTGGCGGAGCCGAATATTTGATTGATCATAACTCTGCTAAAACTGAACGGAGAAGAAAAAGGAAAAGTTCATATATTTTCTAAAGACTCCTACCTTCTCATGCAAATATGCGAGAATTTGTGTACCTAAAATGTGTTTTGTTGCATTTCACGGAGATGTTTGCGGATGATCCAAAAATCATGAATAATTTAGTAAATATGGAATTATTGTACTGAAGCAACAACCCATACCCTCTTTGGACTATATGAAACAATTCTGAAGTAGTGTGACAGGTCCTACTTATACATGCCAAAAAAAAAACTTTGTTTTACCCTTGCCTCATTTTCAACTACCGGCATAAAACCGGCATTCTCTTCAGTAAATCTTGAAAATAATCGCTTATTTATATCCTGTATATATTTTTAATAACACTATTGTGAAGTGCAAACCTCAAGCTTGAAATCACATACTTCATTTTTCATGTAGGATGTGTATGAACGATTATTCTCAACATTTACTGAACAAATTGCCGGGATTATGGGTGAGTTGAAAACTGAGGCAGGAGTAAAACCCAGTTTTTTCTTTCGCACGTATAAGTTTGACGTGTCTCACTAGTCTAAAATCTTTGCATATGGTTCAAAGAGGGTACTGATTCCTGCTTCAGTATAACTATTTCATATCAACTAAAATATCCATGACTTTCGGATCCTCTCTGTAAATATCTCTGTAAGGGTTATGTGAAGTGGAACAAAACACATTTTGGGTACTCAGATACTCATGTTATATTTGCATGAAGAAGTAGAAGTCTTCAGGAACGGTATACACTTTTTCTTTTACTATAATTTTTAGCAAAGTTATGACAAATCTAATTTTCGGCCCTGCCGGAAATTGCAGGTCGGAATTCAATCAGGATTTCTCAGAAAACGAGTGCATTTTGTAAGAAATCACTGAGTATATTTCTTGTGGAGAATTGAATTATCTTTCGCCTTGTTGAAATTGTTTCTTTATAAATCTCATAATTTCCGAAACCACAACAAAAAAAATGCATAACTTATTTTGTAATAATTTCATCTTTAATAGAGTGCATTTCAGACTCGTCAATGTTCATGTGCAATATCCGTTGTCCCGTTTAAATGGACCGAGTTCCCTTCGAATTGAGATAAAATCAGCTTTTAAAGTCAAATGAAGGCTTTTCTTGGCATCTCGTGTCATGTGAAGTAGGTAACTGTATCGAGTTTTATTGTGTTGTGTCTTTCATCTTCAGGAACAACTGGCGTAAGGGAACCATCTAAATTATGAATTTCACAATTACCATTTAGATAAATTTTACGAGCAATGTTTAACGTTTGCCATTGTTCATGAGTTCGTAGTTTATTTGTAAGTAATCCTACCTCCCACATGGTTCATGTTACATGATATATAAAAAATACCAGCAATCTGAACGAAATTATCAGTAATTAATTGGATCGAATCTGCGTGTTATGAGGTAGTTTCCTGTAGTATTATAACTCAATATAATATTAAATGAATGGAACATTTATATGACGAAACTCCTTGCATTTTGTCTGTGACTGCAAATCAAATAAATATAATTTTGATGTTATTGAAGTTCGAGAAAAATTTAAATAGAGGGAAGAGAAAAATTTAGATAGAGGGAAGAGAAAAATAGTTATTTTAGTATCTAGTTCGCGAAACGGAAGTTATTTGACCGAGCTTCAGCGAGGCAAAATAACCATTCGGGAACGCAAAAGTATTTCGCATTCGAGATGCAAACAATATTTTTTTTGAAAACTGCATCACAACTAATATGATAATGATTGTTAATTGACATTTCGTGTTTGAACCAAAACTAAAGATCTAGGTGATATTGTTTTTTTTTAATTCTGGTTCCCACGAAAAGAACATCGTGAGAGCCGAGGGAAAGTAGGTAGGAATAGGTGTTCTTCTTGAACTTCTGAAGGCTGTATGCCTCAGAGAACACCTCCCGAGGCAGCGAGTTCCAAAGCTTGGCCGTTCTGTGGAAAAACAAGCCCTGGGAAGCACATGTGCGGCATGTCTCCAAAGTGACGGCATATGGATGTGAGGACTGACCTCGGCGGGTCAATCTTGACGAGACCGCTACATTTGTCAACATTTGAGTTCAGTTTTCGAAAAAGAATATTATCAATAATTCGAAGCGTGCTTTCCCAAGTAGCAATTCATCGTTGCGGCAACGTTTTCTAACAATTTGTGCAACCAAACATAAGTTGGGTTGCCGACGTCAACACAACGTTGTCACAACCCTGTTTTACACCAATTTGGTCACTCATTTTTGGGTTTTTACAACGTTTCTACTGCAACTGTAGGTAGCAGTTGGTCGTTTCCTAAACGTTGCTGAATTTACTTGAGGACAACTGTACACCAGCGCCCTCCCAAGCAGCAATGACAGTTTATTTTCTATAGTGTTCAGAAAATAGTTGATTTATCGACCAAAATTACTGTTGTCCAAAAGGGACACTAAGAAGAACATTTCTGGCAATTACTACCGCAAGTTAACATCGAAATATTTCATGCTCAATATTACCGAAAAATAACGATTACGAATCAGAAATTGCCAACGCATTACATTTTACTGTCAAATATACAATTGTTTCATGCTAAAAAACACGCGGGCTTCCAATCTGTTGCGAAGTTTTTAAATATCAAGAATAAAAAATATATATTTTCATAAACAATTTTCAATGTTGATATCGATACAAGCGGGAACTAAACGGAATACCTATAAATTATTACTAGAAAACTAAAATGAGGCTTTAAAATCCTTTGTAAATGTTTGTTTTACCCAAGTTTTAATGGCCGACCTTGTTTCCAAATAGAATTACACTTTCAATATGGCGTAGGAGTATACAAGTCGTCAACGCGACCTTGGTTGTCAGATAACTAAAAATATACTAATTTTTAACGTTAGTCTGCCAGACAACCAACTTTATACCCGAAGCGCGACTGGAGGTGCTTATCGGACCAAAAACTGAACCAATTCCAACTAACGAATACATTCTGCTTCACATTTTGTAACTCGTCTCTCCCGCGTTTTTCCCTCAGTTCTTCCGAATTATTAAATTGTTGTACATGTTCATAATCAAGTTGTTTCTCCTGGCTATAATCCAGTCGTTCCTTTGAAAAAGTAGTTGCTTTCCTCAATATCTCTCTATTCAGGTTGGCACTTGTTCCTGAAGAAATTAAACTTAAGATTTCCAAACTGTCTGTCTTCATGTTGGCTTGTGCCCGTGAAGTTTCTTCACGACTTTTTTTTTATGTGTAAGAGAAGACAGTGAATCTGTAAGCACTTTTCATTTCCGATTCGAAAGTTAGGTTAGGATCATCCTAGTCCTTTTTCCTTTACTCTAAATACATTTTCTGTCAAACAATTTAGCAAACAATGGTTCTTCTCAATTGGATAAATAATTATTATCTAAATTTGGCCTACACGTCCTCTGCAGTAAGTATTCGAAGGAAGGTTAGTTGTGAAAACGTTTTCAACTCAACTGAAAAATTACTGTCGGGAAAACGTTTAAAATAACTAAAGTTGTCACTTAAACGTTTTTAGAACATTATTTCCATTCCCAGAGCATTTACTACTTGTAGTCGGTTGAGTAAACGTTATGGCAACGTCGTAGCTTGACTGATGTCATGTTCAACATTAAAACAACGTTGACCAGTGCTTTAGAGAGCGTCGTTTCATAAATGACTAATTTCTTCACGAACTACAACGTTAATTTTGGTGTATTATGTGGTTGTCGTCGCCAAAATGCTACTTGGGTTGCTTACGAGATCGACAGCCAGACTAGGAAACTCACTCTTCGTACGCATTGAACACGCTGGTTTTTCGTATTTTGAAAAAAACACTAATTAATAAAATAATAATCATCATAGTTCATTATTATTGCTCTTTGTATACTACATCCGTCAGATAGACATATATATACACAACTACTGATATTTCTCCTAATTTGACGTTTATTACGTTTGCTGATATGGTTATGTTATAGAAAGATATGGACTCAAATGAAACAAAAGTACATCAATTTTTTTCCTGTCAAATATCAGATTATACTGGAGTTTTATCCCAACACCAAACCTCGACACGTGTTTCAATCAACAAGTGATCATCTTCAAGAGTAAGATTTTTATGAAATGCCATCTGTGGTTAAATAAATGAGACATTTCAATCATGT
Organism: Chrysolina haemoptera; assembly: GCA_958298965.1. Taxonomy (NCBI): domain Eukaryota; kingdom Metazoa; phylum Arthropoda; class Insecta; order Coleoptera; family Chrysomelidae; genus Chrysolina; species Chrysolina haemoptera. The sequence continues at coordinate 16,330,355 of OY282602.1, read as the reverse complement.
GTGCAAGTTCATTATAATGATGTATATAATAAAAGTTTTGATAACCGTAACAGTTCTTTATGTATCAAGGTTGTGGATAATGAAGGCCATAAACGCACTTTACGCACGTGATACATACAGAACTTTATGCACTAGCGGTTTTATAGCACGAATCACAAATACTGATTGAATTACAATAGTTTGCACGTTTCATACGTTACGTATACAATAATTAAGAGTAACTTAGTAATTGGTCATTACTGAAAAAATTGCCAACGATTGTGCCTTAATGATACCAGATAGTTATTTGAACCAACCATCCTCTTCTAAAACGAATACTTGTTTTCGTATCGATGCAGATACTGTAACAAAGCTTTCAATATGTAATAATTAGGTCCAAGAGAATATCCCATCTTCAACATCAGTAACTAAACCAACTGCATTTTCAATATTCAGGCTTATCACTTAATTGAAAAAATGTCAGGAAGAGTATTTCTCTATTGATCTGAAATAATTGTGATACGTGTTAGGTCTTGCATGAAATTATGTGTACATAGACAGTTTGAAAATTTTGTCTATTTTACGGCCCGCGGGCGGTAAACTGTCACTTTACGCTCGCTGAACCGGGCTGTAAAGTGTACTTTACCGCCCGCTAGTACATAAACATATTTACAATTTTCTCCTTATAAAATTGAACTTTTTCCATTAAAAATTATGAAAATAAATTGTTCTAAAAGTGAAGTGATAATTTTCTATCGAGTAATTGCGAATTTTTACTGTCCAATGAATTTATCAATATTGTGATTTCTAACTTTATTGATAGTTTTTGATTTTGAGATTATATAATTAACTGATTTATATACAGATAAAACAATTTTTGTATGAAAAAAAAATTATAATTAACGTAATTTGCATTAATGTGCAGACCAAACATGCAAATTTCAAGTTATGGGTGAACCTTTTCATGTCATTATGTTGGTATTTCTGAGAACAACTGTCACATTTAATGTAAATACCACCAATATTGGTCAACATTATTTTTCATTTACTCCATTTCTCTTGAATTATTCATAAATTTCATTGGACCGTGTAAATTCTTACAAAAAATATCTTGATTCACGAGCGTATCCTTTTACAATAAATATAACAATAACAAATTAACTCATCAACGCATAATCACACTATAATGATATACAACTAAATCCTTCCGTTTATGATGATGTGGGATCACTAAATCAAATTCGGTAAAGATGCCAGGTCTAATTGATCATAAAGGAGATTTATAACCAAAATGTTTCTGTTTATAGAGATCTAATGATTAGAAATAATAAAGCTTCCTACCTTTGCAACCATGATGTGAAAAATCACTTAAAATTCTTAAAACTTCATCAGATATCAGTGCACAATGAGTATGTTTAAAAAGTATTTTGTCAAGGCGAGTTAAGCGATCATCTTGACAATTTCACAATTTTATTGGCATGAGTATAATGATTCAAATGTGTCCCCGATTTCATCTAAATCCCTCGTGAGCAGTGATCCCTATGTTCTATTTTATGAACAGGAAGGCACTTCTGTGATCACAACTTTGTGATCACTTTTAGTTTTATTTCATGTTTTATATTGTTAGTAATCTTTTGATTGAAATTTATTTTTATTTATTATATATATATAATTTTATTTTAATATTCATTTTTATTTTATATTCAAGTTATATTTTGTGAATGTAATGGGTATGGCCCATTTCGAGCTGATTGAATGTACGTTTGATTAAACTTAGAATACTTACTGTTAAAAAAAAAATATTTTTTTTTGTTAAAATTGTTAAAATTGTTTTTTCCGTTAACCAGCTGTCGTCCCCTTACGAACGGCAGCCCTCAAAAGTCGAAATTTGTGCGAGCCAAGGATTAACGAGGTCTTACCTTTTAACGTGCGATTCCTAGCCCTTTCTCGGGCCATCAGAAAAAAATCTGTAGTCGCTAGGATTCGAACCTAGCTGACCAGCAGTCAATGGTTTTGAACGCTTCAGTCTCAACCACTAAGCTACTTGACCCTACTTAGTAATGAATAACACAGTCAGTTTTCGGGAAGACAGCTAGGTGTAGGGGATGTATTGGAATAGAAATAAGTAAAAAAACACATTTACTTTGAAGAAATTGCAACAGACATGATTCTTGTTGTAATATGGTCCTAATCAGCATACTAAACATATACATTCGTACCATTGCGTAAAATGCCTTTTTTTCGGCCGCCATCTTGAAATCAAATTACAGGAAATGTCATAGTGAAAATAATATAACATTGGATTTAAAAATTAAAATATACAGTGACGGCCAAAAAGTATGTATCTTATGGGAAAAATGTTTATTAATAGAGATTGGAAAAACATTCTGGGCTAGAATTTGTGTGCATGTCCGATAACCTGAAAATCGATTTTGACAAATATCATGTGAAAAAAGTTATTTGAAAAAGTTGCCTTGAATTCACTTCAATAGAAAATCAAAGTTTGAAGTGATAAGCAAGGGAAATAAAAAAAGCTATTTTTTGAATATTTTCCTGCCTTTATGAAAATATCAATATTTTTTCTTCTGATTAGCCTGACTATACCGAAAAATTTGTATTTTAATGATAATGACAAAACTTTATCATTTTCTCAACACCAGAAATAAAAAAAAATTGATTTATTCAGAACCTTTACATAGTTTACATGGTTCGTATCTGACAGTTATATTGGAATTCCACGACCATTGTAATGAAATGACAGTCCGAAAACACGGTGTTTTTCAGATTATAATCAAGATTCGATCATAATCGTGCCAGACCGTTTCACTTCGCATACTTTGAATCTTGAAAACTCTAAGCCTTTGAAGAACTGTTTTCAAGATTAAGTGATAAGCTCGTGCATGATCATCATCTATAATTGATTATAATCGGAAAAATGCGATAGATTTGGATTGCCCTATCATCGATATAATCGTGGACTTCTGATATAACTGTTAGATGTTACAGCCATCAGGGTACTGACAAAATCTAATTTTTTTAAAATTGATTGCTCTCTGGTGTGGAAAAATAAAAAAGTTTTGTCTTTATCATTGAAATACAATTTTTTCGGTGGAGTCAAGCTACTCTTAAGAAAAATAAATGATATTTTATACAGATATTATGAAAAAAAAAAAAACAATTTTCGATTTTCTCGCATTACCTCTTCACACTCTGTTTATGTATCTTAAATGGAATTCTAAGCAACTCTTTCAAATAACTTTTTTCGTTATCTTTCCATCTTAACCCACTTTTTGCTTTTTCATAACATTTTTTTTTCAATTTGATGCCATACGAGCGTAAATAAATCAACTGTGCGTAAAAACATCAACTGTGCGTGAAGCAATGTTTGACACACTGGTCATACATTAAGGCGTTCTTGAAAAAGAAAGTATTTCCCGTCAAATTTTATTAGGAGATCTACAATTGATAACACAACGATAATGCGAAATTTCACAAGATAAAACTTCAAATTTATAATACAATTGCTATAATTTTTCAATATAATAACTGTCGTAGTAAAAACTTTGTATGGTACAGTGAAAGCTATTGTGTACTTGAACACGACTGCGCCCCATTTTATATACAAACTTCACCACGCTTACAAAAAATCCTAGTTTACGAAATTATATCATTAACTCCTGTAGAAATAAACCCATTTGAATATGACGTCTGAGTCAGTTTGACAGCGATAAAAAAGCATGCACCTTTTTTATCGCGATAAAAATGCCTGTTCCTCAAAAACAGACTTCATCTAGTGAGCGGAAGTCCCTTCAATTTCTGTTATGACAGCAATGATTGTTCAGTAATGTTGACAAAATATGAATCGTTTTGGGAAATTTTCACTTATAATCTCCCTAGTGCTTGAATTATTGTCGGAAATTTTTTAAGAAAATTCATGTACGAAATAAATTTCCAGCAATTAATTCAAGCACGCGGGGGATTCGGTAAGCAAATTTCACACCAAAATATATTGGGATGCATCAACAGCGCGTCACCACGAACGCCAAATTTCATCATTGCTCCGCACATCTTAGGTATGAGGGAATATATTTTTCAAGAATGATGGTGGAGATAACGAAGCACCTGTTCCCAATAAAACTACGTAGCTAGGAGCGCCAATAAGCTAGATAGCTCCTAATCGTAGTTTCGGTTTTGCGTAAAAACTAATGATTTTATAAAAAAAAAAAAAAATTCCTCTAGTTGTATTATTTTTTTTAAGAACCCGGGAAACTATCTATTTTTTTCATTTGTCAAACCATAAAAAAAATGTGTTCTTCAAAATCATCAAAACCAAAAATCAGTTATTTTCCGCATTCTTTCAAACAAATTAAATCATTTGTACCAACACAATTTTCGCAAAAAACTAAAACTGATCGCTCAAAACCGAAACTCGTTTCATCAAAGGTATTGTTTGCTCTTAAATTAATGGTTAATTCAACTGACTTGTAGATTATTCTGAGAGAAAACAAGTTGTAACATCAGTGGGCCATGAATGGTTTTTGTTGATATAATGACAGTTACGCGTTGGTATTAGTGGCGGTGTTTGTATGTGAGAAAGGAAAATTCATTTTGCGACATTTTCAACCTAAAATTACATTGCACATCACGCAGAACTAAAATAGTTTTGACTGGTCCATGCGGATTGTCTATTGGGAAGTGATGTGGAAAGGAATTCTTGCAAATTTCAGCCGAGTATTCACGAAAAGATAAGTTGAATAAAATTGTGTCAAATATTAAGTTCATCAAGTCAAGCATAGATAGATTTGATTGATATACATTTTTTACCGATGGACCTATTCATCGTTGAAATGCAAGTTCTCAAAATATTTTCAGACACATTCAAAATATTTAGTGAATATATAATTATGAAATATTATCTCCTTTCATATGAAAAATAACATTCCATTTGTACATAAAAGCAAAATGTTAACTATCACATGTCAAATATTTGACAGAAAAATTTCCACTTATTAATTTCGCCCAGGGTACCCAGGAGGATAAAAATTTCCGGAAATTTTTTGGGTTGCCATGGCAACTAAATAAAAACCAATTTTTTGATTGGCTGAAAGAGTGAGGTGTGAAATTTTCATCTGAACAGATTACAAAAAGCTTTACTATAATTGCTCCTTCAAATAACATGTTTCAATCAAGTGATTATTATTGTGGTGTATTTATAAATTGTCGTTAATTTATTTTGCCAAAAAGCACTCGAACTTTTCTTTTATTGAATAAATTTCTTTCTTCAACTCAAAATTTTTCTATCAGTAATTTCACTCGAAAAACTGACATTAGACAAAATTGCTCGACCTACGGTCTCGCAATGTTTTCTCGTGAAATTACTGATTGGCAAAATTATTTCGTTGAAGAAATAAATTTATCCGATAAAAAAAAAGCTCTTGTGCTTTTATTGTAGATAAATCTTATGTATGAATGAAATATTGTGTCACTAATTTTTTGCAGATTGATTCGGACAAATTGTCCACTCAGTACATACTCAATTTGAATAGATGTCTCTCAAACTCACGAACTTCTAATTCATGGCTAGCCAATTATTTTTTTTATAAATATCATTAATGCAATACACACCTTCACCAGGTAAATAAATTATACGTAAAACTCGTATCACGTTGTTTCTTCAGCACTAAAAGTTGTTAGACCTTTAAACCGCCGATCCAAACAAATGTTCACCATGACCTACGCTATTCAGTGTCAACTGCGAGTTGGCCGACTACGTCGTGAAAAGTGATTTGTATGCCTTCTTAGGCAATCTCTCGACCAATAGCGAAAGAGGTCAACCGGCTGTAGCCTAGAGGTTCGAAAACCAAACTGAGAGTAGTTTGATGACGGCTGTTTTGTGTAGATGGCGCTCGGATCGTGAAACGAGCTCGAAGGGCAATGTACCAAAGTTCCACTTTGTTCGTGCTGCGTCGACGATGTTTCGATCACGACGCTTCTTGGTCATCGACTCCTTGTCTCGTATTTGGGTGGATAATTTTCCATCGTAATAGCGAGGTGAGACAGAAGAGAAAGGAATACTTCATTTAACATTTGACTTTCTCAAATTTGTTGGAGGTTACTTGTTATAGATACAGTACCTATTACATTTTGCATGGAACATCGAATAGGGGAGTTCCTGCACAAGTTGTCAGAAAAACAGATGAAAAAACGTTCTTTATCTCGAGTAGGAATAGTAATTTATGTATCAAGTGAGTAAAGTGATCCTTTTTTTTTACGAGTAGTAAATGTTGACGCACGACGCCGTAGGTGGAATGAGGCATTCCTACGAGTTAAAAAACACTTCACTCACGAGTTTCATACAGTATTTTTTCTACAACTGTAAAAAAAATAACCAGTTCATATTTTTTTGCAAATATGAAATGAATTTGGCATATTTTTATTGATTCATTATTCGAACAAAGTTCGAAGAGTATGCCGGATAGTTAGTTTCAAACAAATGAAACGAATAATTTCAACAGAGTCGAAATCCCTTTCTCTTCACACTATCCCGCAAAATGAAAAATTTTAAGCGAATATTAAAATAACATATTCATCGAGGTCAATATTATTATTATTAATGTTGCTTTGACTCTCGAATAACTAGTCCATCGAAGTAACTTTTCATTTTCTTAGATTTGTATTCGAAATAAATAAACAATCCTCGTGAAGCAACGAATATGAACTATGTCAAGAAAATCTCATATTTGCACTATCCACGATTTTCTCCGTTCAATCTTCATCACTTTTTATTTCTACTTAAATTGAATTCATAGTTATCTGCGGACTCGTTGTATTTTCAGCTTTGGGATTGCAATTCATTCATATTCCAAAAAATTATCGGTAATAATCATACCACTTATTATATTACCCCTGACAATATATTTCCTTGCTTAACAACCAATCAGTGGATTTCAAATTTTGAAATTCAGCCAATAGAATCGGAACTACAGTGAAAATATAGCTTGTCGCTGTATTTTCACGGTGATAAACCTGCTTAGTTTTTGTTTTACTATCTGTCAAGTGAAAATAATGATTTAAATTATAAACGACAAATTTATGTGTTTTGACTAGTTATCTTTATTTATCAATATGAGCGATCGTTAGGGACAAATGTCCATTGGTATCATAGATGAGGCCGTGGAAAAAAGTTGAATACGGCTAGAAGTACAGCATCAATTACCAGGTGACACGATTTTTCTATATTTCAAATCGATATATTGTCGTCCTAAATATAATTCGTGGTATGATTGAAAACCTATAATTTTTTGGAATATCAATTCATTGGCAATCCCACTGCAAGAAAATTCAACTCGTCCTGCGGACTCGTATTTTCAGCTTTGGGATTGCAATTCATTAATATTCCAGAAAATTATCGGTAACAATCATACCACTTATTATATTACCCCTGAATATATTCGCCGCGATAGTTTGGAATTTTGTTAATACTTATTTAATAGTAAAAATGCTAAGAATATTATTGGTGAAACATTTATAAGTTATTAGTTGCCAAAGAAAATGAGAACTGGCTTTATGACAGGATTTCGTTATTATTCGGATCTGTCACAGTTGTTGCATGAAATTGTCGGTTGCCCAGCAACAGCCGTTAAAAAAAGTGCACTTTTATCGCTCAAATTGTTAAATAAAGATAACTAGTCAAAACACATAAATTTAACGTTAATAATTTAAATCATTATTTTCACTTGACAGATAGTAAAACAAAAACTAAGCAGGTTTATCACCGTGAAAATACAGCGACAAGCTATATTTTTACTGTAGTTCCGATTCTATTGGCTGAATTTCAAAATTTTTAATCCACTGATTGGTTGTTAAGCAAGGAAATATATTGTCAAAAAAATAGTACCTGCGCGACCGAGTTTTGCTCGTTTTGCCATCTTACCTACATATGAATTTCAATCTAACACCAACTGATGCAGTAATTTAAATAGAGTCCTACCTAAAAGCAGTGACAGTTTCAACCTTCCTCCAAAACCTTTAAAAACTATTTCAACAGCTTCGGTTTTTTTTTATTCCTGTTCAGCATCTATGAATTGGTGTCGCATTCAATGTTTTGACGAAGGCGAGTTCACCAAAAATTAAAAGTTAGATTACATTTTTTTTGTGTTAAACCGCAGTTTTTCAGGAATGACGCGCCTATAAGTATATAAATCGATTTGATCCAAATCGTTATAGCCGTTTTCTATATAGCCAAAATAAATATATAAATATACAGTGACCGCCAAAAAGTATGTACCACTTGGGAAAAAAAAGTTTATTATTAATCGAAAAAAATAAAAATTTCATGTCAATCGGTGTAAATTTTGGATGACGGTGTATAAAAGCACCGTAAAACCCTTTTCATTGTGAATTTCTGGTGTTCTTCTTGATTGATATTTCACAAACTCCAAAAAACACCAAAATTACATTAATGTTCACTTATTTTAGCAAAATTCACAACATTTTATAAAGTTGAGGAGCCCATGATAATTTGGTGTTGTTTTCCATTTTGAAACCCAGTGATTAAATACACTCAATTATTTTTCACTGTGAGAAATACTTTCCAATTAGAACCTTTTTCGAGTTGTTTGATCAAAAATTTTTAATATATTTCAGTTAACAAAAGTTTTTTTTTTTACCTTTGACTGCTCTATTCTGGGACACCCTATATATTGGGACACTCTATTTGTGTACATACAAATAAAACACATCACCAATGTTTTTGTCGAGAAACCTGTCATTTGAGTATTTATTGTTCGTCGAGATGAAAAAATTCATACGACTAGAGCATAATAAATTCCGCTTAATTTTGCTTACTTCCATTCAAGCACGAGGACTAGGCCCACTACTCATACCACACATTCATTCGGCAGTCTGTGTTGGTGTTTATAGTGCTAATTATGATTAGTTTTGCCAGCAGTTAAACCCACCGGTTCGTGATATTTTTTTTACTAGCATCATTATAAAATGCAAGATTGTAATATTGTAAAGTATTTCACGAAGTTATGAGAAATGGGGTCCTTGAATAATACAATACTGGTTCGTTTGTAGCATTATGCACGTCCTGGCTTATTTGTGCACGTTATCAAATTCCGGCTATTTATATTTGGTCAACATCGTATTTCCGGGTGGTGGAGGCAAATATGAAGAACGGTAATTATAAAAGGAAGTACACGTGCCAACAGGTATATAAGGGACTGGAGACTGAAACAGTCGGTTACACGAGGAACCTGTACTAACTGTTAAAACGAATAAAAAATGCTTTTGGTGGATTGTATTGAGTGCTCCGTTTTATTATTATTTTTTAACATGTATTATTATTTTTTTTTTCACATTTATCAATATTCATTTGTTTTACATTTATTATTTTTTTTACATGTAAAGGAGAGTCATGTTAACAAACATAATTTTTTTTCCCGGATGCTGTACCTTCGCCAGCTACACCTCAGCCTCTTGGGCTTTTTGTGTTTTCCGAGTTAGTTTTACAGCACCCACTCCGTAACTCTTGTCCCCTGTACCAGTCTACATATACAGGTTCTTCAACTGTTGACTGCTGTATACAGGGTGTTTCAGAATTCAGTATCAAGATTTCAGGGGCGTGTTTCTTAGGCCAAAAAAGACTTTCTTTCTAATAAAAATTCAACAAAAAAATCAGTTCTTTTTCAATATCTCTAAACCACTTTGGCTTTTCTTTTTAATTTTGGTACATGCAAAGTACATATAAAAATACATTTTTTCCATTTCCAAGCTTTTTTTAATTTTCATCAGTGGCGTCTCTGTGAACATGCTCTGTCATTTTTGATCAAAATAATGATACGCTAATTTTCATAATTGTCTCCTATTTTTCCACAAACATGGTCTCTTGACTATTTTCCGTCCGACAGACGGTTTTCAATTTAAAAAATAAAAGGTCGTCATTCGCTTGTACCTATGCGATTTTTTGTATGTCTCATTTTGCTTTTTAAATCGAAAACTGTTCTTCGTAGGGAAAAAAGTCAAGGGGCCATTTTTATGAATAGATAGAGGACACTCATAAAAAATATAATATTCATTAAAAAAAAACAGTAGCGTATCATTATTATTTTTGTTAAATTTCAACACCCTGTATCTTAGAAATTAAGCAGTTGCGGACATATGTTTATAGGAAATAAAGTCTTATATTGACCAGAAATATACGCCCCCTAATTCTTGATACTGAATTTTGAAACACCCTGTATATTCTTCGGGAGTTACTCTAGGTTTCCCGAATATTGCCTGTCTTTTGCGGTCTAATGCCTCGCATTCTAAAGGAACATGTCTGGCTGTTTCTGTCCCTTTACCACATTGTCTGCAGGAAAGTTCTCCGTTGTACAGCCCCATTTTGTGCAGGTGTTTTCTCATTGGGCTGTGACCAGTGAGGCCTGTTATTGTTCTAACTTGATTCCTGCTCACTTTGAGTATAGTTTTTCAGTTCTGTGTTATGACGGTCCTTTGATGAATGTTTTCCCGTGGTGCATGAGAGGGGCTCCGTTCCACCTCTCCTTTTGTTTTCGCTTGACCCAGAATGTCGGATTTATTAACTTCGAGTGCTGGTTCTGGGCCAATGTATGGAGTTGATGAGCCCACTCTGGCTAGCTCATCAGCTTTTTCATTGCCCTCGATTCCACAGTGTCCTGGAACCCACATCAAAGTTAATTTGTTGTGTTCTGTGAGAACACTGAGTTCTCGGCATTCCCATGTTAGATGTTACAAGGGAGCTGGCCCCTTGGCCTAATCCACTGCGACCTTTTCAGATCTATTGTGGAGGCTCCGATTGCTTATAGCACATCAACTAGCTTCGTCCATTTCATCAGACTGAGCAGATTTGATAATGGCCTCTCGAGATAGCTTTCCGCTCTTGGTTTTTCATCTCCAAGTTGTAGAAACCGCACCCTTGCTCCTTCGCACTGGCACATTACATGTATTGCGGTTTCCTCTTCTTCCTGGCAGAACCTGCAAATTGCTTCTTCCGCCAGACCTATAATATGCATATGTCTGTTAAGCCTACAATGGCCTGTCAGCAGACCTACTACTTGTCTGACGATCCTCCTTTTATAGCTGAGGAGTTCCGTCGTGAATTTTGGCGAGCGTCTTTTGATGAACTCCTTGGCCTGTCTCAATCCTGGTCGGGTTTCCCACCACTCTTGAGATTTGTTTTGTACCCACTGTTTGGTGTGGTCTTTTGTGGTGGATTTTGCTACACCGCAGAAGGGTTCCGGCCCAATGAGCACTGCCGAAGAGCATTTTCTGGCTAATGTGTCGGCCCGTTCATTGCCCAGGTGTCCCTGGCACCCAAGCTAGGGTCACATTGTTTCGACTACCCAGCTCGGTCAGATCACAAAAACAGTCCCAGACCAGTCTTGATTTAACTTGGTGGGAACCGATTGTCTTGAGCGCAGTTTGACTGTCGGATTAGATTGCCACTGTTTTGTTCCTTATCTCTCGTCTCAGTATTTCTCCGACACAGTGTTGTATACCCGTTACCTCTGCCTGAAACACTGTGGCGTATTTTCCAAGGCTAAACTGGATGTGAATCCTTGGCTTTGCCCCGTAAACTCTAGCGCCGACTCCGTTCTCTGTCTTTGACCCGTCTGTATACCAGACCGATTTTGCATTCACGGGTGGCCCATTCTCCCAGTCCTTTCTGTCTGGTATCAGTATTTTGAAGTTCTTTTTGAAGCTGTATTTGGGAACCATCGCGTCCGTTGGCATTCCCATTACTGGGTCTGCCCTCAGTTGCTCATGTAGCTTCCGGTAGTCAGCTCCATGCTTCTGTCTTATTGGAGCTTGACCCTGCATTAGTCTGTTTGTTACGGACCTTGCTTTTCCTTGGACGTATATGTGTAGTGGTGGCAGGTCCTGTATGACCTCCATAGCAGCCGTCGGAGTTGTTGTCATGGCTCCTGTCACCCTCAGGCATGCCTGCCTCTGGATGCCATTTAATAGCCTAATGATCCCCGTCTGTTGTGCTTTTGTCCACCACACCACGGACCCGTAGGTTGTCATAGGTCTCACGACCATCGTGTATAGCCATAGGGTCATTTTAGGGTTGAGCCCCCAGTTTTTCCGTACATTCTGACACACATTCCGAGTGCAATGGTGGCTTTATGCGCGATTTTTTGGACGTGAGAGTTCCACGTTAGTCTTTGGTCGAAAGTTACTCCAAGGTACTTGGCCTCTTTAACAAACAGGATCTCTACATCGTTCAGTATTGGTGGTTTCAGGCCTACCAGTGTTCTTTTATTTGTGAATATTGTTACTGTGGTTTTTTGTGCATTGATGGAGAGTTGCTCTTCTCTGCACCACCTGTCAACGATGTTTAGAGCGCTTTGCATGCGCTCCGAGACTATACTTGGAAATCGTCCTCTCTCAACTATTACCAGGTCATCTGCGTATCCTAGGCAATAGTGGCCTTCTGCGGACAGTTTTGGCATTCCCATACCAGCCTTGATGTCACTTTTGGATTCATGAGGTCCTTCTGTGCATATTTTGATCCGTGCATTGTGCATTTCCCTCATACTGGTTTATTGATTTTTAGAGTTTTTTTTTTTCTTTCGGTTCCCACCAAAAGGAAAAATCCTGAATTGTTACAAAATCATAGGGAGATAGAAGATAAATTATATGGAAATTGTTGTACATTCGGTAAGTGACGAAAAAGGGCAGACTGAACTCCTGGGGTCGGATGAAACCGCAAATATTGAATTGTGGTTTTTCAGAGGAACATAGGCCATGGAAATATCTGTTTACAGATCTCTCACCACGTATTTGCGGTATTCCAGAAAAGTGCTGATGGAACGAAGTGCTTTCATTTGGATGTAATCTAAGGCTTGGCCTATGTTTAGGTATGCTGTATTCTATATATGCGGGAACAGTATATACTAGGGCATGTAGGATCTTTGCCTAGTATATAAATCTATTAGCAGCTGACGGGAACTTTACTGGCTCTGGTCTGTACTGAAGATGGCTCATAATCTGTGCATCATATGAAGTGGAAAATTCGACAATGTACAGAGAACTAACTTTTTCGGGCTGGAAAGCAAGAAAGAATTGTCAACCAAATTTTGAATTTCCAGAGGCTGTAAAATTCGAAAACACAGTGAGTCCAAGATATGGATATCGACCATGAGGATATCAGAAATTTTAATAAACAATTCAATTTATTCGATTTGTATTTTAGTTTTCTCTGGTGTTATGATCATAACTGAAACAAAATTAGAAACATTTTATGAAAATTTCTCGTGATATAAGTTTTACTGCCCGGCGTCGGCGTTTCGGAAAATTTATCAACTATCATTTATTTATTTTTCGATATATGGTCCAATTTTGATAAAACAGTTTTTAAAAGTATTCTCTATTTTTAATGCAATAATGAATGTATCACTAATGATGGGTTCATTACTTTTTTGATACTGTTTGGCCATCATCATGATTTTTTTTAGATTTTCACCAATATCAAGAAAACCCATATAATTTTTCCATATGAAGCTCGCAAAATTCTTCAAGAAATGGAGAGGTTTTGCTACGAGTTCATTTTAGTCAAATTAAAACTTTTGGAACATCTACATTTGGTATAGTGAAAAAACTCAATCTTCCTAGCAAAACAAAAGAGAGTAAAGAAAATTTAATATTATGTTGATGCCTACGAAAAATTTTCCATGCAACTTCAAAAGCCTTCCATGAAAAATGCAGCAAACATGAACGAATGGAGTATTTCTATTCGACCTCTAAATAAAATATATTTCAAGTAGCTCCATGAAAGAATCTTTATATTAGTCCTAAAAAAGATGCATTTTGATCTAGATGGATTTGGGATTTCCAAATTCTATTAATACCGATATATCTATGGTGGATATCTTTATCTCGCACTGTATATATTCACTCCTCATCACCAGAACTTATCATATGGACTGTATATTGAGTTTATATCAATTTTTTATTTTTTTTGAATGATTACTACTCTGAATGACTACTTCTATGAATTACATGTATTCTTTACCACAACTTTTTTTATTTAATTGAGGTTGAGGAAGACTTTGTAAATTCATTGATTGTGGTCAAATTCAAGTTTTTGGAATCTCTAGGTACATTTGATAATATGAAATAACTCAATTTTTCATCGAATCTTAGTAATTCCAATAATTGTTTTCAACAATTCTTTCAAAATGTATCATCGGAAATCCGTTATGCTCAAGAGAAAAGGTGAAGACAGGAACTATCAGTTTGTAAAATGTATATTGTCCGGAAAAGAACATAAACTTGTTACAAATTGTTAATATGGTGGTAAACTACAAAGTTATTTTTCATCCATCTTTTCCTGAAAATATGCGCATATAAGTCTTGATTGGAGGGTTCAGAGGAAAATAAAAGAACTGTACTTCCACTAACAAATTTGTGATTGGTTGCTATACTTAGTTGTTTACTTCAATCAAATATGACTGATTATATTTTTATGATAATTTCGTTTAATTCAATTTACATTAACTCGAATTAAAAATGTGGTTACATCGTATAGTCTTGCTAAATCAGATTCAATTTTAGTTGCTGCTTAATATTTACATTGCAATTTAAAATCATGTAGAACATCATTAATATTATGTACACTCATTTGCCAAGCTATTTGTATGCAAACGTAGGTACTCTATACACAAGAGTTGATGTTAATAATGGCCGGGAATGACTATTTCCTATGCAAATGTTACTCTACTTTGTAACGCATCTAGTAAATCACTAGTTAGGTTCTAATTGAGTTTCCTTAATCTAAGACCGAAAAATGCAAATACCGGAACGTGAAATCTCAGTTATCATTCAGGAGAACTGTAAATGTGTACCTATCGTTGTATAAACAGTTTGTATAATTATGTATATGTAGTGCGATCATGCAAGTTAGAAGACGATTATTACAAAAATACACTTTGCCGCAGCGCAGCCCAGTATTGAGAATACAGGGCGCTCGTAAAGTATGGAAACAATTAATTTTTTCTGAAGATGAACATATTTCGAAAAAATCATCGGTTATAGGTCGATTTTCTTTTCCCATGAGTCAAATTTTGAACCCTACCCAAAATATTGATTAAAAGTTTGATTTTGTGGAGGAAATCCAGTTCTTGACATAATTTTTTGGGTTTATCACCTTCCACAATTTCTCTTTTTTTGAAAACTGTTGACGTTTCGGAGGCTGTATCTGCCTCCGTTATCAAAACTTCTTAGAAAGACGCTGAGAAAACTGAATTTGAATTGCGATTTTGGTAATAAGACCTTTCTTTGACAGAGTCAAATGAAATCTGTCATACATTCTTTTGATTGACATTTGGTATCTTGATACATAGGGTGTTGGGTATCAATCAATCACCATTCTATTAGTTCTTATTTCATCTCTGAGGAGGGGTAACCAGGTGCGGTCCATTTCGATGGAATTGCTTTGTATATAATCGTTGGTATTGTATCATATCCAAGATATGGAACAATGCTAATTTATTTTCATTTATTAAAAGCATCACATGGCATTCGCCATTTACATGTTAGATTCGAGATCAAAGGCCTCAAATTTTACGAGTATGTTTTTGATAGTTCAAACACCTAAAATGTTTCCAATATAGTAAATACTTTTAATTTCTGCAGGTGGACTTGCCAAACTTGGCTTATTGAGATTGTTTCAGGATGCGTCGGAAACATTTTTTAAATTAGAGAATTTTTGTCGGAGAGTATCAAATGAATGAAATAGTAAAATCGACAATGTCGAAGTACCCTTCTCTTCAAATATTACAGTTATTAAAAGTATGACAGAAAACAACTACTTCCCTGGCTAATACCACGACGGACATTGAATTACATCTGACATATATTTGTGCAACGTTCTTCCAAGAAGACTCAGTTGCAATTGCTTATCAAAATTATACAGCAAATTATCCTTCATTTGGCTGGAGAAGACCACCTGCAGACGCGTTTCGAGGTTCTTGCCGCTCGTCAGTAACAGGTCCAATGAATTATAATCCACTGTATAACTAATATTTCCTCGCAAATGAAGCAGCGACTTACAGTAAAAGTCAGTCGCAGCGCTACCCGCGGTAAAACCAATAAGCAATCCCCGTAGCAAAGACACCAGGAAGTGAACAGAGTATCAGATATATGAAATAGTAAAATCGACAATATCGAAGTACCCTTCTCTCCAAATATTTCCACCATTTGAAAAATATGAGGCAAAAGTCTAACAGAAAACAACTACTTTCCTGCCTAATACCACGACGGACATTGAATTACATCTGACAGATATTTTCTTCTTGGAAGAACGTTGCACAAATATCTGTCAGGTTTCTAACTTTGACGAATATCGAAACATCATGACTACTTTTGGTTTCAGTTTTTACAACAGTTCTTCATGTTTTGTTCACCTAAGATAGAGATGATATGAACTTAAAGGTACTGTTGCTTAGATTTTTCTTTGCTCAGGTTGTGCATGGGGCAGTCGTTTGTTGGGATTTCTTCCTAATGTTTTTCTAGCACGAGGAGAAAAAGCCTCAAATCCCGAGAAAATTACACTTGGTTCAGTTCATCATCAGTAATGCTGTCGATAATCTAGTTGAGTGATTTAATCGGGAAAATCTCAGTAAAGTTTCTTGGTAGTAGTGTCTTTGATATCACTATTATAGACTAACCTCAACAGAGAAAATACATCACACATATTTCGTTTGTAATTTCATAAAAAAAAACAATAATTCCTAGCTACGAGAGCCTAAAGACGTTGGACAGATCTGGTCATCCTCTACAATTTTAAAAACAATGGCAGAGGTATTATAATTGAAATGTTGCTGCTGATATTGAAAATTGTTCTCGAATTTGTAAATTTTATCGTAAGCTATTGTTATGTTTATCTTCAGGTTCACTGGAGAAAGCACAGTTATTTAAAATTAGTAATGTTCAGAGAACATCATGGAAACCACCTTTAAGAATATATATTTCAGTTTTACTTTTTTTGAATTTTTGTAGGTTACACGTTCTCGAAAATGGTTATTATGAATCTAGTATTGAAGCTTTACTGTTTATTGACAAATTCCTGGGAAAAAATGTGTTGAAAGTCTCCAGGCTAGGGGTGAGGGCATTGTAACTGATAGCGCTACAGTGATTGAGAAGAGAGATCATTTGCTTTTTATATATGTGTTTCGAACGAGTTTTTAAGGAAAGTATCACATACACAAAATATATCTGTTAAAAAAAATTGTGTATTTTTATATTTCTATTCTCCATATGTGGAAATAGTATCCTAGAAAGTCCACGAACCACCATAAGAGAGGGAGTGGTCCTGTTTTCGAAACCATCTACTAAGATGACACTCAAAATTGCCCTAGTTCTTGATTTATTTTTTTTCTTGAACCAAATTGCTCAGGAACCAGTCTGTTTTACTATTATCTTCATAATTTTTGGGATGACAGGAATCACCAAAATAGGTAAAAACTCATTAACCATTTGATGATATCACTTTTTCAATGGTGCAAAACTACCGAAATCTTCACAATATTGAACAAAACGACACAGAAGACGCACTCTTTCATCATATGGAGTTAGGGGTGAACATGCAAATTGAAGTATTCAAATGGTTCGTGATTCAACTTAGGTGTAGATGAAATTATAGCTATCAATGTAACGAGACTCTTATGCGATTTATATTACTCGACCTCCGATATTTATTTGAATTGCATAATAATCTAGTTATATTCAAAGCTTTATCGTATCATTGACATTGGCAACGATGATGTGAAAATGAAATCAACAACTTTGGTTATGTCACGTTATTGTCATTTGGTATCTATTATAAAATAACTAAAGTATTATATTGTAACTAATGTAATATGTGTTTCTATGATATTATGATGTTAATAATTTGTAATAAAGATTTAACTTAAAGGAAGCTTAGTATCCAATGATACGATGAAGGTGTTATCAATATTAGTAAAATAATCGTGTCATTTTCAGATAAAATTGTATCCGTTTCATGAGAAGAATTTCTCTGTTACATTCAGAACTGTTCAATCTCCAAGAATATCTGTTCTGTATATCAGTTTTTATAACATTCAACTTGCCTGATTTCATCACAAATATAAAACTGTCCTACATGAATACTTATTGGTAATATCATCGACTGAAACTTGAAGCAGACATTTATCTGATATTAGGTATCCTGTACTGATACTAAATGTCGTGTACTGATTTTAATGGCCAATGAAATGTCACACAGCCAGTAGCAATGACAACTCACAGAGACAACGTTGACTTCCTAACTTTATTTTAGTTTATTACTTTTCTTATAAATTTCAATAAATAAATATTCCGGGTGACCACGAGGTGAGGTATGCCCCCCCTTCTTTCCTACAGTTTTCAGGATACAGGTTTCAAATTTGGTATGTAGCTATGGTAGTTTGATACGCATATTATAACACCACTAATGAAAATTGATCTCTTCCGGTTTAACCGGAAGTGACCTCAAACTTTTTGTCAAATGCCACGTTGTACATTTTTTCTAACTATCTGGAAGAATTTGGAATCATTTTTTGAAATTGAAAATCGGTTACAAAATGTCAGAGATACAGTTCATTGTTCAATCAAATAAAGTTGGCCATGAAAATCAAACTTAAATCAGATTCGAAATAAGATACATCTGAAAATTGAGGTTATTATGTAATAGTACCCATAAAGAAATTCTCCATAAGGAACCGAAGATATAAGATGTTTTATTATCAGTTTTCTAAAATCATGTTATTTAACGAAGGCGGCTTTGAATATAAGAAAGTGAAACAGCAACATTTGTCGAATGAGTAATTTGATAATTCATCAATTTTCAGTATGGAAGGATTTTTTTTTCGAAGCTTCCTCTGCTAACTGCCGATGTTGTTAATTTGTTGAGATGATTTAAGTTCTATTTCCAATTCCATCTTTGTATCTGTATCTGTATCTCCACCATTTTCAATTGATTTTCAATTTTTAAACACAATCTTATCATATATTCGAAGGTATTTCGAAAAACCCTAAAAAATATACAGGGTTTCTTTTGAAAAAAAAAGTGTTGGCTTACTTCCGGTTAAACCGGAAGTGAACATTATCAGCAGTTGCCTCAAAATATGCGTATTAGAGTTCTACGGTGATCCCAAATTTGAAACCTGTATCTTCAAAATTTTAGAAAAAATGGGGGTGCACTTCACCTTGTGGTCACCCGGTATACATATTTCTATTCATTCAGATGCTTAACCACTAAGAACATTTTGTGTGTATATCGAAATATTGAGTAATATACGTAGGTGGTATTTCGGAATGGATGTCCACCGCAGAATGTTGAATTAATTTTAAGCAGTTTCGAATATTCCTATTCTTATTGAAATACTGGAAATATTGATAGTATGGCAATGGCAACCGTGTAAGGTTCGACAGCTTTCTATTCTATAATTTTGTCGCGTAGTACTATTCATTGTACTACACTGAAAGCTTTAGTCAGCGCCATTCCGCGGTCAAGGCTAAAATGCTGGCGCTGCTATGATGGAGACTTTTTCGTGACCATAGAAGAGCACGATGTTATCATGTGGAAGGCAGGTCTGGAACTAGGAAGATGATGTCCAAAGATTTCTGTCTAATATTAGTACGTACCCGTTTCAAAACTCTGTTCACTGTTAGAATAAGTCATTTTCCTAATTCCTGTTATCACTTCTTTTATTGGATAAACACTGATAAAAAGGATGTCTTCAATCAAATATATATATACAATGACCGCCAAAAAGTATGTACCATATGGAAAAAAAGTTTATTATTAGAGTATTTGAAAAAATATTCTTGGAGAAAGTTTGTGCATGTCCGATAACCTAAAAATCAATTTTGACACATGTCACGTGATCGCTGGTAAGGCGGCAAATTGAAAAAAATCATTATGAAAAGGCAAAAAGTGGGGTAAAACGGCAAGATATCAAAAAGAGTTTAAAAAGCTGCTTAGAATTCAATTTTATACACATATACAAAGTTTGAAAAAATTATGTGAGAAAACTGAAAATATCAATTTTTTAAAAATATTTTCCTAGCTGTATAAAAATATCAAATTATTATCTTATGAATAGCTTGACCTCACTGAAACATTTGTATTTTAATGATAATGGCAAAACTTTCTCATTTTCTCCACACCACTGAGCACTAAATTAAAAAAATTGGATTTTGTTAAAACCCTGGCTGTTACATTGGTTCGTATCTAACAGTTATACCAGAATTTCACGACCATTGTGATGACATGACACTCCAGAAACATGGTGTTTTCAAGATTTTAATCAAGTTTTGATGATCATCGTGCCAAGAGCGTTACATTTCGTACGCAATGTTGAAAACTCTAGCCTCTTTGATTTGACGCACTATTTTTAAGATTATGTGCGAAGTGAAACGTTCGTGCACGATTATCATCAAAAATTAATTATAATCGAAAAAACACGATATATTCGGATTTCCCTATCATCGCAAGAATCGTGGAATTCTGATGTAACTGTTAGATACGAACCAATGTAACAGCAAGGGTTCTGAGAAAATTCAATTTTTTTAATTTAGTGCTCTCTGGTGTAGAGAAAATGAAAAAGTTTTGTTATTATCATTAAAATACAAATATTTCAGTATGGTCAAGCTATTCATAAGAAAATAATTTGATATTTTTATACAGCTAGGAAAATATTTTACAAACATACTTTTTGGCGGTCACTGTATATATCCTTTTGAACAGAATCATCTTCTGAAAAGAATAATTATTTCTAATTGATGAATATACTCTTATTTCAAACTTATTGAACTCTTTGCTTCTTTACATAAATGATCTTGAAATGAATTTGTTTGCATTAATACATTCCAACTCTTTACCCTAGAGAACTCCTACTTGTGAAAAATGCTCCTTTTGACTCAAGAACATAATTTCTTGGCGAAGGTCAGGAGGAAGCAGCACGTGGCACAGTCAACCAATGAGCTCCACTCTAGCGGGTGCACGCGAAACCCCGCTACCGGAACGGCGCGAACCCACGCGAAAACGCGCACTGCGACTGCCGACTGGGACCTCTATCCTGTTTGCTGTTACCCGCGTTTGGTTTGGGGGTTGTGTTTGAATCATAATTTAAGTTGTTAGTTTTGTATTTGTCACAGTGGTTATGTGCAAATGTGCTGCTACAGAAATTCAATATTCTGCATGATTTGAATTTAGGTCATTTATGGTTGAAGATATTTTTGTTTTCAACAGGTGTGTGATAATAGCGAATGACGCTGTCGTTTCTATATTCGATCGCATTTCTATTAGTCACCGAATAGGTACCTAAGGTGATTATATAGTTTCCGAAATTAAAATAATACAAAACTATTCTCATATATAACCATTATACAATTATACCTCAATTGTTCGCGGTTGTTCTCTGTTTGTTGAACTGTAACATATGAACATGGCTTCCATGGCATATTTTTATAACCAAGTGCACATTTGTACTGCACCTCCAAATGCAGATAATCTTGAATCAAAAATGTATTGCATTATGAAGAAGAATATTGTTCGTTATTGAATTTGCTTGCCTCAACCAAACACACCATCGAACAAAGAAAGTATTCACAATATTGTTCATTATCAAAGTTGAAATATTCTTGCACCGAACAACTCCCATTATTCAGTGAAGAAAGTGTTCATATGTCTCAAAACAGTGGTCAAAAGATTCCATCAAAAAATCAAACTAATATTTGGTTGGACCTATTCAAGAATACAATCGACTTGAATCAATGCAATTATGCATTGATGCAAAAAATCCTTTTTATCAATGCCTATTACAAGTGGTAATATATTGTGGATATTAAAAAAAACAAGTGTTTTTCATTCAATTCCTAGTAATTATGGATATCCATCAAGTATCGGTCAAATCAATCAAGATACAAAACCTATATTGTATGAAACTGACTGATGTGGCACTTCGGCCCTGTGACGTTATGAATCACGACTACAAAGAAGTTTTCCAATAAGCAACTTTCTGTGCAATCACAGATATTGCTTGGATTTGAGTTGTGACTAATCATGTCGATTTCAAAATACGTATTCTCCAGACAGAAATTATATATCAGAAGAAAATAACGTTGAACTGATGATTCACGCCTTTGTAACCCATTTAATTGTCTTGCGCGATAACATACAAGAAGTTTGGAATGTCCACTTATACAATATGAAAAGTGAAAATATATATTTTTTAACTCTGATATATGGCTTCTTACAAGTCAGACCCTGCAAATAGATTACTTTCCAATGCTGACTTTTTTCATTATTGAAAATTGGGATATATGATCAACAATTGAATTTCCTTTCGGATATTTGAATTGAAAAAAATACTGTTTTCTACGTGATAGAAATGATGGATATGATTGTATGGAAATGATAAAGATAAAGATTTTAGTAGCCGAAAGAATAAAAAAAATGGAAATGTACTTATTTATTAATGTATCCAGGGATTCATTGAGCCAAGTAGCTTGAAATTGTTCTTAAATACTTACTCGACTTCAAAACTCAAGCTCTTGAAAATTTGATATTTGACTTGACTCGATTTACGGTGTGAACTACTTGACTTGATATTAAGTAAAATCAAACTACTGCTGTTATATAGTAGAGTAGCGTTGATCAAGGATACAGTGGCGGCAAATTGTCTATTTCTGATTTAAGTGATTTGTCCGTAATGGAATCGGAACCTTTTCAAAGCAGCGGCTCAAAATATATCGTAGATGAAAAAGCAGAATTTGATGACATCGAAACAGAAGTAGAAAGTGCAAGGTCGGCGCCATCAAAAGCCAAACAAGTTGAAGTTAATAAAAGTGTATCAATAAAACGAAAAAAATTACTGACAGCCTACCTAATTCCGGAGCAAATATCTCTACAGGTTCGAATAGCTAAAACAATCATTAGATTTTAGCTATTGAATAATCTACACGGTGGTTCAAAAAATGTCCACATCCTATTTTCTTTAATATTTTTTTATTTGTGGCTGGTTTTTTATAAAATTTTGAACATATACAAAAATCTACAGGATTCATGTAATCCAGTAAAAATTGTGGCACATGCAATACATTTTTATACAGGGCATTTCAAAAATATAACTTACTTTGCCATTTGAGAGTGGGACATTATAACGTGAATATTATTGTACTGTATTTTACTAACTCCAATTTTGTTTATTTTGCATCCATATATTTTTATTGTCATTGCGTTTTGGCAGTTAATCAGATTAATTCAAAAAATGTACTAGTTTTTTATGAAAAATCAAGTAGGTAGCTTGATTTACAAGTACTTGATGTGTAACTACTTGACTCGACTTGAATTTCAAAAATAAATACTTGACTTGAGGTTGTCTTGATTTCAAGTCAAGTCAAGTCAAGTAGTTAGAAAATCTAGTCAAGTAGTGAATGTCTGAATGTATCAACTCGAGGAAGAACATTGATCAAGACGGTGAAATTCTCAGGAGCAAAGTCTTTGATTTAGTTCAGATGAAATCTCCTCAGGAGGGATGGACGATGGATTGAATTTCACGGTAACATTTAGTATCTGTATTGACCTCTTAAACATCTCGACTGAAATAAATCGGCTTTCCAACTCCTTAGTGAATAATGGTATAACTTCGTATTTTTTCATGCTTATATTTGGGGTCATCCAGCACTGTGGAATCTTTCGAAAATTTTATACTGGTCGCTTGTGTGAAAATAACTTCCCCCCTAAAAAACTACCCCTTGGGGCCTGTTTTTGCCAATAACTCGTCAACCTGTTGAAAATATAAGTATTCATCGCAAAAAAGAGCTTGATGAATTTCCTAAAAGAAAACTCCCTCTGAAGGCTAGATAGAGAATGCGTAGGAATTCGAAAAAAAAATGACATTTTCGGTTGTCGAAAATTAGGGTAAAAAAAGTCGGTCGGTCGGCCACTAACGCACTTGGCTCACATATTAACGTAATTAAACGTAAACAGTCTTTTTGAAATCAAGTTTTTATTCCTAACTATCGACTAAAAATTACAAATCAGGAATAAGTGTACGAAACGATTTTTTTGGCAAACAAAATATTTTTTACTTTTCAGTTCAATAGTTTTGAAATGAAAGCTTTTAAAATATATTTCTCTCCTTTATTTTTGCTCTCAAATGATTGATCATTTTGTTCGGTAACTTCCAAATATTAACTTGAAAGATCATCAGTTTTTTTATTTCATTCAATAAGGTGAAACATTTTGTTACAAGAAATTAACACCAACGCATATCCAAATTATTAATTAAACTTGAACTGAATTCTCGACGTTTAAAATTAATTATGCGGCAATCAACTAATGGGTTTCAAAACGGTTACCAAAAGACAAGTGATTTACAAACATTGTTGTTCTTGGAACACCTACTCCACAAGAGTTACCTTTTTTATCATCAATACATCATTTTATGTCAAAATTTCTCTGTAACCTGGCGCCTACGGGTTACTTAATAGGAGGCTTTTAAATCAATTAGGCGCCAGGCGAAAGTAAATATGGAAGCAGGCACTGACAAAGTCAGGATCGTATAAATGCGAATTGTGTAGGCAATGTTATGAGCCCACTATGATTTTTTGTATATATTTGTCGCGTTATCTTGACCAGAACTCCGATATATTAATAAAAATTGATCGGAGCAGACGATTTCTTTATACTCTCAAGTCATGAAAAAATAGTTTCGACATAAACATTTTTGAAGCAATGTCCTTTTCTATTCTCAACTACATTGTTCATTTTCTCTGACTAAACGTCGGTCTAAAAATTGTTCATATTGATCGGAAATTTTCGTACTCTTATAATAATTCATAGACCAACTCTATTTCAAGGTGATAGCTTGAGAGTATTCATTCGAGACTTAATAAATCACTTACAAATATGCTCATTTCTCTGAACGATTACAAAAAAGTTGGAAACCTATCTTCCATTCATCAATATTCTTAGTTTCGCTAAAGTATAAAACTTCGTTAGCGATCACATCGTTATATAGCCCCAAAAATGAAAAATGAACAATCTTGCCCCTCAACAACTACAGCAAATCAATAATTTGGTAGTATTTTGTATTGTAAACAAAAAGCAGAATCTTATTTTGATTCACACAGGAAGGCCATCTTCAGACCAGTTTCGAGGTTTTTGCCTCTCATTAGTACAGGGTATGTCACTATAGACAACTGTAAACGGGTATAAGCCGCCTCAACTTGCCAAGCACTCCGATTCTCCACGTCAAGAGCTTCAGCTTCAGTAATGATATTTGTTGACGATCGATGTTTGACACTATTTCACTCCTATCCACCTACATGCATGTAAGCTATTATGGCAAATACCTGTCTGAAAACAACTACTCCCCTAGGTAATATCGTGACGAGTATTCAATTATATCAAATGATGATACAATAGACATAGTGATGTGATTATTCAGACGGGAACAGATGGCATCGAAGCTGTCTGTAATATCCTACTATACACTGATGAGACGCAAAACCTTGAAACGAGTCTGCAGGTGGTCTCCATATCCGAATTGAAGAAAAAACTGCTTTATAGTTACAAGGAGTACTTGCTATTGTATTTTCTGCAATACAGAACATTGCGTAACTATTTATTTGATATAATTAAATACTCGTCGAGTTATTAGCCAGGAGAGTACTTTGTTTTCAGACAAATATATGTTATAATAGCCTACATGCATTGTAGGTGGATGGGAGTTAAAAAAAAAACGGTGAAACTGGTCAGCAACGACTATATTTAAAACAACTCTGAGCTTTGTGTCTGATTTCTTTTATTATTTATTATTTACATGGAAAACACTAATTTCCATATTACCTCTCAGTTGAGTTCTCACATTGGGTGATAAGAATAAAACCTAGCAAAAGCTTTTACTATAGGTTTGTCTCTCTCATTAATTAACAAAATAGATAGATCTGTTTCAAGAAATCTAAGTAAAAGCAATTGCTTATGGTTTATTCATTAGACCCATTGAATCTCTGAACAATAAAAGAGACTTCCATTCATATGAACCCGATAATTAAAAAAAAAGGGTAAATAAAATGATTGACTATAGACTAATGATTTTTTTTATACAGATGTGTAGTGAGTACAGTTTTACAAACAAAACAAAAACTCATGTGATATTTTATGCCTAATCACTGGATGATACAATTGATGCGCATTATGGGCATGCATATTTTCACACTTCCAGCTATGTTTGCGGAACTGTATATAGTACTACAGGAAACTGGAATAATGTTCACTAAGTCGAAACACTCTCCACCGATCCTACTACATCTCTAGCTAATACGGCGACGGACATTGAATTTCACATCTGCTTCACGAAATTTTGAGGTAGTGACCTCTTGCACACCTTGACTTTTGTGTATTGTGAATATAAACCAAACAAATAATATTGATGATCATTTTTAGTTGCATCTTCCAGCTGTCTTATTACAAGAAAATTACAGTACTTGTTCGAGACTATACACTTGTCTTGGTTTCAATTAAGCCTAATAATGCGCTACATTGTAAATTATCTCGAGTGCGGAGTGCTGTTTTTTCGAAGAAACATATTCTCTGCATGTACAGTTTCTACTTTTATGAATCCACCACTCAGTGAGTGTCTGGCTTTTCTCAAATTCTACTAAGAAGGACCACTCATGTATTAACCCCTGAAAAAAATGCTTAAGGACGCTCCATGCAGTTTGTACTTCATTTCGTGTTTTGGAGGTTCTGGTTTATTCGTTTTGTTTTATGAATGTCGACGATGTTCGTGTTTGGGGCCTTTACGATGTCATTTTTCATTTCAAACTCCAATCAATCTTGAAACGTTGAAATATTCGACATTGGGGTCTCCTTCCGAGCGATCGCTGGTAGTAAGTAGTAATGCTTTTTGATTTTTGTTCGAAAATATGAATAGGATATTCATACAATCTGTTGTGGAATCATCTGCGGCTGAAAGACAAACTTTAGTCGCTATTTGGGACTTTATCTTGAACGATGGAAAATAGCGACTAGAGTTTTTCTTTCAGTCGCAGATGATTCCACAACAGATTTTATGAATATCCGATTCACATTTTCGAACAAAAATCAAAATGCAATGCTCATGACAGGTCTATGTCAAAAAATAACTTTCAAAGTGTTACCGCAGAAGAAATATTTCCAACAATTACATCTTTGATGTGTATAATTGTTTCTGAAGAGCATGTATTCCAATTTTATCAAAGCGAAATAGATTTTCATCGACCAAAATGTATTGGGGATTGAATGCGAGAGAAGCGAACCTTGCGTGAATGAAATGAACGATTTCTGTGAGTGATATTTTTTAATAACATTCTCCCTATATTAATTCAATGAATTTTTAATGAAAACTGGAGAAAATTAAAAAAATCAACTATCTGAATGAAAATGCGAATTTTTCTTTCGGATTTTCTTTCAGACAGAGTCTTTTCACAATATCTATAATAATAATAATAATAATACATTTATTACTTTGATGAAACGAAAGAACACTCTTTTGTCTTATTTCCACTAGATTTTTATTGTTACGACCGCGGTTTCGGGTTTTATCCCATTATCAAGTATAAAAACTAACTAATACAATTGAACTCTAAGCCTAGTTATATAGGGAGTTTGCATGTAGGCTGGAGGCTGGAGGCTGGAGGCTGGAGGCTAGAGGCTAGAGGCTGGAGGCTGGAGGCTGGAGGCTGGAGGCTGGAGGCTGGAGGCTGGAGGCTGGAGGCTGGAGGCTGGAGGCTGGAGGCTGGAGGCTGGAGGCTGGAGGCTGGAGGCTGGAGGCTGGAGGCTGGAGGCTGGAGGCTGGAGGCTGGAGGCTGGAGGCTGGAGGCTGGAGGCTGGAGGCTGGAGGCTGGAGGCTGGAGGCTGGAGGCTGGAGGCTGGAGGCTGGAGGCTGGAGGCTGGAGGCTGGAGGCTGGAGCTGGAGCTGGAGGCTGGAGCCTACCTGCAAACTCCCTATATAACTAGGCTTAGAGTTCAATTGTATTAGTTAGTTTTTATACTTGATAATGGGATAAAACCCGAAACCGGTCGTAACAATAAAAATCTAGTGGAAATAAGACAAAAGAGTGTTCTTTCGTTTCATCAAAGTGATCATGAATTTCCACAAAATAAACAAGTCATCAATCACCCAAAATACATTTATTATTTACCATAAATACATGTTACGTGAAGCACAAATAATGAGGGCGTACAATGGTAAATAAAAGGAGAACTGTTAGGCCGAGTGGCCGATTCTTCCACAGTTTCTTCAGACATACAGAAAATAACCTAAATAGTAAAAAAAGAAAGAAAAAACATTTCTAATCTAGAAATATACATTTACATGCAAGGATAGTATGTAATATATAATTCATTGTCGGGAAAACAGAAATCGTTTGTAGGTGATATGATGTTTGAACCGCAGTTTGAAATCCATAAAAAGTCCGAGATTCTTACAGTGATTTTCGAATTTAATGTTATCATTACCAATTTGTATTTTTAAGATATTGAGCGCCTCAATTCTCAGATTGTCTAACCCAAAAAGGACAGCGACCGATTTTTTTGAATTGATTTTCAGCAAATGCTTATTTGTTGAATCGAGAAGATCATTCAAATCCGAATTGATAAAACCGTTGGCTTCAACTATATCACAAAATTTGAACGAATAGTACAGCTGTGTATCGTCCACATAGAAATGATATTTACAGTGTGCCAAGCTCGAGCAAAAGTTACTGGTGTAAATGGTATACACCAGAGGTCCAAGAATACTTCCGTGAGGAATTCCTTGTTGCAAATTCAGTCATATTGTTCAGTTTAACCTGTTGAACTCTGCCGGATAAGTAGGATGATATGAATGAGCATGCTGATTCACTGAACCCTATGAAGTGTAGAATAGTAGCCATGATGTTATGATTTATAGTGTCGAATGCCTTCGAGTAGTCAAGTAAGATGAGAGCACACATTTCGTTACTATCGTGTGATTGAAGTATATCATCTGAGATTTTGCAGAGAGTGCTGTCGCGCAACTAAATCTATCAGATGTAGATGTAGATGTAATTCAATGTCCAGCGTGACTTTAGCCGGGGCAGTAGTTGTTTTCTGTTAGATATAACAAATAAATCACATTTTTCATTTTTCAATTTTCATGGAGAATGTTCCCCTTTTCAATGGTACTGCTTGTTTAACATTCAAACTACATTGTCATGGTTTAATTGTTTTAATGCATTGCGTTTCTATCGATACCCTGCTAAGCAATTCTTGATTGAACGAGTCAAATGCAAAAATGATGTAATAATTTAAAATGGCTGTCACTGGGTTGGGCTTTCTTAGAAACTATCGGCATATAAGAATAAAATATGTATATGTATAAGGTCATTTTGTATGCAAACGGCGAATAAAACCGTTGTTGGCGCATAACTTCAAGGATCGTGTACGATTCTGAGGAGAATATAATTAATTGATATGTATGGTAACTGATGAAGTGATGATTATTTTTTCCTGAGGGCTTTTTTTTCATTTCTTTTTTTTCTCTAAAAATAAAATTCCTGAATTTAGGGTTTATGGCCCCTAATAGGTAGGCTCTCAAAGCAAAATATTAACACCAGAACAGTAAAATTTTAATATTTTTTTTGCCCCGCTTGGAAGAACATTGTGATTATTGTAGGTAGTACCAAAATTATGTTCTTTCGAATAAAGAAAGCATTCCAATTTTGAGAAGTTGAGACATAGTATTGAAGTAACAGTTTGAAATGATGAAATATACATTATGGTGATTTAGGAATAATGACTTTGACCTCAACAATAAAAGAAACATACCATTCTGAGGTAGTTATTCACATTTTACGAAACCACTAAGTATGTCTTTTATATGGAGTTAAGAGTAATTACGCCCTTTATTATGTCTACGAACATCGGTCTGTAACATAATAATTAGGTAAAATCAAGAAAATTGTATCAATGTGGCAACAGTGCACTACTGAATCTGTCGTGCGCACTGTTGTCAAGTGCTGCAATATTTCTGAAAATTCTAGAATTACTCATTTGTTGTCAAATCTGTTTTGGCATTTAGATTTCATGTATATTTTGCAAAGAGTAGAAATTCAACATTTTTTTGAAAGTGATAGTGAATACAATTTTGAATCTAATTTGAATATTGCTATGCTCCTCTTATTTACTATGAGGAAGAAGCATTGTCTAATGAAGTAGTATGTTTAATTTTAATTAAAAAAATGATTATGTGTATTCAAAGATAAAATACACTATGATGTAATTTAAACAGGTTCAGATTTCTGCCCAAAACCGCCATAGCAGAATATGTTTCAATTTAGTGTTCACAGTATAATAACCAATTAACAGTATAAAAAAAAACAAATGTGTTTCAAAACTTCCCACAACTTCTAAAGAAAAAGATTGATTGCTCAAAAAAATATGCTGGAAAGAGCAGGAAACAGATTATTTATGGTGTTGATAAGGGAATCGATTTGAATAAAATTAAACCTTTGGAAAAAAATTAAATGGAAAATTATCTATACCGGGTGTCCACGGAAAGTGGCTCGCCCATATAACTTTTTTGGTTTTGCAGATATTGAAATAAAATTTAGAGGATCTGTATAAGACATAAAACTGCATTTTTTGACAAGTGACTCAGACGGACCATACAGTATCGGACTTTTCATCTGGGGTATGGACAGGAATCTACGCGAGCAACAAGGAACGCAATAATATGATAATACCATATAAATAAGAGAGACGCACTACTGCGCGCCTCTCATGTCACCTCGCTCGGCGAATCAACAGCTCAGTCGATATCCTTTCCTCGAGCGAGTAGAGGAGAAATTGTAATGCTCTCTCAACATTATAGCAAGCTATTCTTCACGCTCTCATAAAACCACCATACCACAGATGAAAACTTTCCGATACCGTTTGAACAAATCTTGAAGCCGTATTCTTTATTTATTTATATTTTTCTCTTCAACAGAATTTCCATTATCATAATTCCACCAGAATTATAGACACCCCACCAAATTTCAGTTATTCGGAAGACTAGAAGTGAGTCAATATGATGAATTGCACAAAATGGGTGGACAAACAATAAAGAGAAATAATAAAAACGTGGTTAAAATATATCATCATTCACAATAAAATTGACGAAGACATGTTTTCGTTATAGTAGTGCAATAAAGTTCTTGAGGATGAGTTGATCAATCAATTCTGGGAAAAGATCTTCATTCAGGAATATTCTCATCCCCGAATACTAGGAAAACGCCACTTGCGGCGTCATTAACATACGATAACGCCGATCGGCGTTATTAGCATGCAATGTTAACTGCATGGTATTTTTTGACAATTAGGTACCTTTATTTATGCGACACATCCTACGCCAATGCTTCAATTTTCACCTAAAAAAAACGAAGATTTCTGTTCAAGTACTAATATTTTAAGATTTTAACTCGTTGAATTTTAAATGAAAACCCCAGATAAAACCATTTTTGAAGATATTGAAAAATTTATTGGCCCATAAACGAGGAATTGTTATTCCCGATACAAATATATGTTGGCAAGTCACGAATACTAAATTAGTTGCACATAAAATTCTTTGAACCAATATTGATTTCGAACTTTATAGGATTTTACAGAATGAAACATTGGCATGCAATCAGCTCGCATTTTGAATTCTGTTTAGGGCAGAGTAATTATGTAGCTTATATACTATATTAACCCAGTACGATTGGGTTTTGAGATGAGGATCGATTGAAGCACCACCAAACTTATACTAGTGGTTGGAACAATGATAAACACGAAAAAAAATTGTATACCAAAATTCCAGGGATGGACCATATTTTTTTTTCGTTTAAAAATAAAAAATGAATAGATTTTTGCCGTAATCTTGGAAAATATATGATTCATCGGAAAAACAACTCAACAAGGTGAAAACCAATTCAAATTTCCACAAAAATTATTCCTAGTAATTTCTTATGAAATGCGCTCGTTTTCAGGTTCACACTCATCCGCCGCTGAAAGTTCTGGCGGAGCCGAATATTTGATTGGTCATAACTCTGCTAAAAATGATCGCAGAAGGAAAAGGAAAAGTTCATATCGTTTCTGAAGACTCCTACCTTCTCATGCAAATAAAATATGAGAGTATTTGAGTACCTAAAATGTGTTTTTTCGCACTTAACGGAGATGTTTGCGGATGATCCGAAAATCACGAATAATTTAGTAGATATGGAATTATTATAATGAAGCAGCAACCCATACCATCTTTGGACTATGAGTATGTAACAATTTTAGAGTAGTGTGACAGGTCCCACTTAAATATGCCAAAAAAAACTTTGTTTTACTCCTGCCTCCTCATATTCAATTTACTTATAAAATTGTCATTCTCTTCAGTAAATGTTGAAAATAATCGCTTATTCATATCCTGCAATATGTTCTATAACACTGTTAGGAAGTGCAAACCTCGTGCTTGAAATCACATACTTCATTTTTTATGTAGGATGTGTATGAGCGATTATTTTCAACATTTACTGAATAAACTGTCGGGATTATGGGTGAGTTGAAAACTGAGGCAGGAGTAAAACACAGTTTTTTCTTTGATATATATAAGTGAGACTTGTCTCACTAGTCTAAAATCGTTGCATATGGTCCATAGAGGGTACTGATTCCTGCTTCAGTATAATTATTTCATATCAACTAAAATATCCATTACTTTCGGATCCTCCGTAAATATCGTAGAAGGGTTATGTGGAGTGGGGCAATACACATTTTAGGTACTCAAATACTCACATGTTATATTTTCATGAGGAAGTAGAAGTCTTCAGGAACGATATACACTTTTTCTCTTCCTTCTACTATAATTTTTAGTAAAGTTATAACAAATCTAATTTTCATCCTTGCCGGAAAGTTAACGCGAGCTTGAAATTTGATATTGGAATTCAATCAGGTTTTCTGAGAAAACGAGCACATTTTGTGAGAAATTACCAAGTATATTTCTTGTGGAGAATTGAATTATCTTTTACCTTAAAGAAATTGTTTCTTGATAAATCTTATACTTTCCGAAACAACAGCAAAAAATATATTATTTTTTTAGATACAATTTTTTGTTGGTTCCATCCCTGATATTTTGGTAAACAATTTTTTTTCTAACAATACATGATGTCAAGTTTCAAAGTGCTACGATTCATTCTTCACTTGTGGCTTATATTTGTCTGTGGTTACTGTACTAAGATACACTTCAAAAAGTAAAAAAATGTCGCGTATTGTTTAAAAGCGTGCCTAGCACAATTTCATTTTAGTCTTCGTCAGTAGGTACTATGATATTTCTCATAAAAAACAGTATTTCTCTATTCGTGAAATATTCCAATGAATTCCAATCGTTGAATTATAAAAATGTAATATTGAAAATACATTTGTACTCGATAAAAAATATTTTGTACGTCGAACCGTTCAAAAGTCAACAGGGGGGCTCTATTAAAAGCCGCACTGTATATTTTCAATCAGAACATTGTGGGAGTTTTTGACTGAAGCTATTCTCAGCCAAACTTTAAGAAAGGTCTGACATCGACTATTTCTTCAAAACTGTTCTTTTGTTATGCCACGATAGCAGGTAAAAGTGTTTTCGAGTAAGCGCAGGTAGGTTTGTTTTCATTTGAGGGTGGTACAGTCACTTGTAACATTCTTGGACAAAGGACCGGAAGGTAGAAAGTATTCCGACGTATAGTCGCGGGTGCTTTCTGAACGTTGTGCGAGTACTAAAATATCATAAATGTTGGCGTCATAATCACTAAGTGAACATCGTAGACACGAATTTCACTGAAAAAATGTTAACGATTTACAAGTGATTTATTGTTTAAATATCTGACTGACAATCAGTTGGAAATTCCAAAATTTAATGGGATTCATTTAGACGTCACGAAACGAAGGGTAAAATATGCTCGAATTCGAAGGTCTTGCAAGTTTTTGAGTGTTGGTGTAAAATATGCTTGAATTCGAAGGTCTTGCAAGTTTTCGAGTGTTGGTGTAAATGTGGTATGATTAACCTGTGAGAATCATTGTTTACGTCTGATTTAAGTGATTTGTCCGTAATGGAATCGGAAACTTTTCGAAACAGCGGTTCAGAATATATCGTAGATGAAAAAGTATCAGAATTTGATGACATCGAAACACAAGTAGAAAGTTCAGGGTCGGCGCAATCAAAGGCCAAACGAGTTGAAGTTAATGAAAGTGTATCTAAAAAAACGAAAAAAATTACGGACTATTTCGTAGTCGAGCAAGATCCTAAGAGCAATGAAATTACTGACAAAACAAGGCGAATGTACCCTATGTACGGCGGTTTTGAAAATGAAAAACTGCGGAACATCTTCACTAAGATGACATTTGCAAGCTAAATTCGTTAGAGACTACGAAAAAAAAAAATTGTAGATACAGCCCACCTAATTCCGGTGCAAATGCCTCTACAGATTCGAATAGGCGTAGCACAATTTCAGTTTCGAGTTGGCTTGAGAAGGCAAAACAATAATTTGATTTTAGCTGTAACTATGGTGATACAATTGAATAATCTACACGGTGGGTCAAAAAAATGTCCACATCTTATATTCTTTAATAATTTTTTATTTGTGGCTGTTTTTTTTTAAATTTTGAATATCTACAAAAATCTATAGGATTCAAGGAATCTAGTTAAAAATGTGGCACAAACTATAATTTTTATACCGGACATTTAAAAAATATAACTTACTTTGCCATTTAAGAGTGGGACATTATATCGTGAATATTATTGTACAAAACCCCAGTTTTGTTTATTTGCATCCATATATTTTTAATGTTAATGCGTTTTGGCAGTTAATCAGATTAATACAAAAATTGTACTAGTTTTTCAAGTAGATAGTTTGACTTACAAGTACTTGATGTATAATTACTTGACTCGACTTGAATTTGAGAAATAAATTCTTGACTTGAGCTTGTATTGATTTCAAGTCAATTAGTTAAAAAATCAAGTCAAGTAGTGAATCTATGGTACTGGCAATTACTACAACTTCATCATCGGTCATTTAATTTTCGTTTTCATTTGACTGAACGTGAATTTGTAGAATATAATTTGGACTACCTGCCTGAACGACTGTGTTGAACAATATCGACTCAGTGAGAATGCGGCTTCAGGTTGTTAAATTTGGTAGTAAAGGGAGGGGGGCTGCAGCCCCATGACCCCCCCCTGGATGCGCCTATGGGTGGAAATATCACCATTTAGACTAGTTATTCAGTACTTACAGATTACTCCTCTTCTCATAGTTCATATCTTACAATTCACACTAACTTTTCTGTTATTCTCGATATTACAGCATTTCGTGTGAATCTAAAGATAAAAGGTGTCACATCAATTAATACTTACCTCTTTGGTGGAAGAAAATGTACGATTTTTCAACCTCTTTTTCAGTTAAGGATGGCGATGAAAATAATTCAACCAGATCGGAGGTTTCACATGGTTCCAATTTGGTTTCTTGGGTATTTTCAACGATATACGTCGACTGATTCAAAATTTAAAAAAATTATTTTTCATTAATACAGGAATTAATACAGGAATATCAGTTCGGGCATATGGTCTTCCTTGTATGCCAAACAAATTAAAAAGAAGTTTGAAACATTTAATCCAGTAACGACAGACCGAGCGACAGACAAACTCGAACAAAAAGTGAAGAATGAACTCTGAAACTCGGCACATAACATCTTGACATCATGTATTATTAGAAAAAAATTTGTTTACCAAAAAATCAGGGGTAGAGCCTAAAAAAATGTTCATTAAAAAAAATATATTATTTTTGTTGTTGTTATTTCTAAAAATATAAGATTTATCAAAAAACGATTTCGATATGTTGAGAGATAATTCAATTACCGACAAGAATTATAGTCAGTATATATACCTTATGAAATACGCTCGTTTTCTCGGAAAACGTGGTTTAACGCCGACGTCACATTTCATGCTCGCGCTTACCCGCCACTGCAAGTTCAGGCAGGGCCGAAAATTAAATTTATCAGAACTTTGCTAAAAATTATAGTAGAAGGAAAAGAAAAAGTGCATATCGTTCCTGAAGAATTCTACTTTCTCATGCAAATATAACGTGAGTATCTGAGTATCTAAAATGTGTTTTTGCACTTCCGGGACTGAAGTGCCAACTTCAGTCCCGTATAACAGGGACTAAAATGTATCTTTCAGTCCCTAGGGAGATAAAGTTGCATTTCAAATCCCTAGGGACATAAAGTAAAAATCAAACATTACCGCAGCTACACTATTAATAACTAGAACAAAAATTGGGAAATATTTCATTATAAATCTTTATTGATTGAATTAAGATTGTATG
The DNA here is from genome assembly GCA_958298965.1 of Chrysolina haemoptera. Classification (NCBI taxonomy): domain Eukaryota; kingdom Metazoa; phylum Arthropoda; class Insecta; order Coleoptera; family Chrysomelidae; genus Chrysolina; species Chrysolina haemoptera. The sequence goes on along the minus strand of OY282602.1, from coordinate 16,293,968 downwards.
TGATATTAACATTATTACAATTGATGAAACTAAATGGGCGATTATTGGTATTTGATAAGTGAATATTAGAGGAAAGTGAAGAGATGTCATGTTCTTGACGTATCGGTTAATGTCAACATTAACTGAATTGAAAAAGTTTGTTGGCACCGTTGCTATGACGTTACCTACCGAATGATCCAAGTACCATGTTTATATAACTCATCAAAATAATTAGTTGTATTATTATTGAGATTTATAATACTGGGAAGTGCAAAAAATAGCGTATATGCCGCAGGACTAAAGTGATATTTTATCCCTTACGTGATTATTATAAACATTACGTGCAGGATTAAAACATTCACTTTAGTCCCTTGCTATATAATAACTATTTGTCCCACTTCACATAACCCTTCTACGATATTTACGGTGGATCCGTAAGCCATGAATATTTTAGTTGATATGAAATAATAATACCGAAGCAGGAATTAGTACCCTCTTTGGGCCATATGCAACTAGTGAGACAAGTCTCACTTATACATGCCAAAGAAAAAACTGGGTCTCACTCCGGCCTCAGATTTCAACTCACCCATAATCCTGGCAGTTTATTCAGTAAATGTTGAAAATAATCGCTCATACACATCCTAAATAAAAAATGAAGTATGTGATTTCAAGCTTGAGGTTTGCACTCCACAACAGTGTTATTAAACATATATGCAGGATATGAATAAGCGACTATTTTCAACATTTACTGGAGAGAATGCCGGTTTTATGCGTTAGTTGAATATGAGGCAAGAGTAAAACAATATTTTTTTTCATGTATAAGTGGGACCTGCCACACTACTTTAAAATTGATGCATATAATCCAAAGAAGGAATGGGTTGCTGCTTCAGTATAATAATTTCATATTTACTAAATTATTCATGATTTTCGGATCATCCGCAAACATCTCCGTGAAGTGCGACAAAACACATTTTAGGTACTCAAATACTCGCACATTATATTTGCATGAGAAGGTAAGAGTCTTCAGAAACGATATGAACATTTCCTTGTTTCTTGTCCGATCATTTTCAGCAGAGTTATGACCAATCAAATATTCGGCTCCGCGTTCAATCACGTTTTCTGAGAAATTACTAGGAATAATTTTTGTGGAAAATTGAATTGTTTTTCACCTTGTTGAGTTGTTTTTTCGATAAATCATATACTTTCCATGATTACAGAAAAAATCTATTTATTTATTTTTAAACGAAAAAAAAAAAGTTCGATACCTGGAAATTTGGTAAACATTTTTTTTTGTGTTTATCATGGTTCCAACTACTAGCCTACTAAGTTTGGTGGTGCTACAATCGAACCTCGTCCCAATCGTACTGATTTATTGTCTTTTTAAATTTTTTAATCAAATCTTATCGAATAACTATTTTAGTTCCATAGTTTCGAATCCTCACACAATTTTTAGAACTCTTCATCTTGAATGTTACAAAATTTGTGAAGTAAATGTGAATCTTTAATTATTGTTTAAAAAAAATCTCTTTTCAAAACAATGGGTTTGTGAACATCAGTTTTCAAAAATATGAAATACTTCTACCGCCAACAATCCACAGACTTTCATATTGAAGTTGATATATCTGAGAACTTGCAGATGTCAGCAAACAATTATATCCTCCGGTGCAGTTCCGACGCCCTCAAATAAAAACCACCTTGTTTATATAATCCACTACCTCTGAGAATATTCTTACCTGTATACACAAATGGCAAATGCCCACTTTCTTAGACTTCTCCTCTCGACCTCTCTCTACTTCTAACCCGAGTTCAGTCTCTGTCCTCTCAGCGTTGCGCGAGGAGGTCCGTGTTATGCTCGAATCTGCCTTCTCTCTCTTCTCGGCGCGCTCTCTTTCCTTCGAACATGATTAACAAGTTTCGATACAAAAAACCCGCGAATAAAGATGTTGATAAAGTGAGTGATAGTAGTGCACATTCGCAGGATAATGATACACTAAAAAGAATGAGCAAGATGAAAGTGGACTCACAGGATAATGATACACTTAAAAGAGTGAACAAGATGAAAGTGGACAATGCGAAAGAAGACAGTTTAAAGAGACAGAAGAAAGGGGGAGTTCTAGATGAAGAAACAAAAAAGCAGCTCCATGTAAGTTACTTTAGGGGTTTTGAGAAGTTATTACATATCTTCAAATTAGATATAACGATAGATAATTATTGTCTTCAATACTTTTTTTTTGTTGTCACAGTCTTCACGTTATTTTTAGTTGTTGCACTTTTCATTTTCTTCCACTGAACTATTTCAAGACTTTTAGGTATATTTGCCCTGTCCTGCTGGGCCAAAATGCCCCCCTTTCTCCCACTACCAAATCGAGTCGTCATATGGAAATCAACAGGTAGTTTATCTGGGTTGTCATACATGTAGTCCGATGTAGAACCGACAACCGACCTATAATGGCAACTGAAGGGATTTTTTAAATACTTTTTAAAACGATACACTCGACTCAAGCCCTTTTGGAGGTGTTATTGAATTTTTAGCCCCTTCCCACCAATTGGCGAACAAAAAAGACACTTCAATTGTACCTGATTATATTTTGTCGGACTTCAGAAGGTAAATGCCACCAGTATGTCGATTCTTCTCTAAGAATCTTCAAATAGTTATGCATATTCAATACAAGAACTCGTAATGTTATGCTGAAATTTTGATATTAGACGGAAGTTATTGATGCTTCAAGCTTTCAATGGAAAATGTACAGTATTTACTGAAGATTACGAACAGACACCATGAATGAAAATTTGGATTTCCAGAAACACTTCATCCTGTTTTAAGTTTCCATTGTTTTATTCAAGAGGTTCAGGAAACACGCTTGTCTTTATTTTGAAGGACCCCGCACGGAATACATGGGATTTTGGTTTATTGCGGAATTCAATGAAACTCTGGTATGTTAAAGATCACGATACTTTAAATGGACCATAATCAAATCGTATGATTATTTTCTGAGAAACAGGGTGATTTTAAAAGTAGTTACATAAACAGAAAATAAAGTTAATTTATCACAAATTGAGAATATTTCTGGTTTAGTCTCGTGATTTGTATAAAATATGTAATGCCTTTGGAAATGCACCACTTTTATGATAAAAAATAGTATTCAATTTACCGGGGTCGTCACAAACGGTTTCAAAATTAAACTATTTCGGCGTTGTTTACTTTACTTATTAAAATTGAGATATTTTCTAGTTTAATTTCGAGATTTTCCTGAGAAATAATGATAGTTTGAAAAAGCAATACTATTTTATTACAAACATGGTATTTTTACTAGTCGGGGTCATCAGAAAAGTACTTAAAAATATCCCATTTCGAAGTATTTACTTACTACATTCTTTCAATAGGAACTATTCTCAATGTTTAACGTTGATACGTGAAAATCCTCAAGCTATAATACGTGAAAAACCTTGAGCCAAACTTACATTTTTGAAATACGAGGGTAATACAAAACATGTTTGTCGGTGACACTATGGACTTTCTTTAAAAATTCGCATGTGGCGCAATTTTCATAGGTTCATTATATTACTATAGGTAATAGGTATATTTGAAGATGAATTGGATAAAAAAATTAAACTGGAGATAGGTGTTTGCTGAAAACGTGTGTGCTTTTGTCACATTTCTCGTAAATTAATATCGGATAAAAATAGTGTCGCTGGCAAACATAGTGAAAACAGTGATAGAAAAGAAAAAAACTGCCACAGGCGAATTTGTAGCAAAACCTCAAAGATATTTCAGTAGATCTGGGGGTAATTACTAATTATTCTCTCTCTTGGAACCCCTCTTCTGGATAATCTTGATATTTTTTTTTGTTTAATTATTAGTAATGACCCCGAGAGCTCCTTATATATTTTTGGAGTTTTGCTAAAAATTCGCCTGTTGCAGGGCTTTTATCTTTTCTGTCACTTTTTTCACAATGTTTGCCAGCGACGCTATTTTTATCCGATATTTATTTGCGAGAAATGTCACAAAAGCACACCTGTTTTGGATAAACACTTCTTTCAATTTTTGTTTTTCTATTCAAACTATATCTTCAAATAAACCTATCACGTAGTAAAATTATAAACCTATTAAAATTGTGCCACATGCGAATCTTTAGTAGAGAAACTAGAAAGATATAGTGTCGCCGACAAATATGTTTTCTAGTACCCTCGTATTTCAAAAATGCAGGTTCGGCTCAAGGTTTTTCACGTATTATAGCTTGAAGGTTTTCACATATTAACGTTAAACATTGAAAACAAAGGGTTCTTCAAAGTGCCTATTGAAAGAATGAAGTAACTAAAAAACTTCGAATAGGATATTTTTAGGTACTTTTCTGATGACACGACATGGTAAAAATACTGTGTTTCTGATAAAATAGTGTAGAAAATATCTCAATTCTAATAAGTAAGGTAAACAACGTCGAAACGGGATATCTTTGAGAACGTTTGTGACGACCCCGGTAAATTAAATACTATTTTGTATTATAAAAATGCTGCGTTTCCAAAGGTATCACACATTTCAGCCAAATCAAGAGAATAAACCAGAAATATTCTCATTTGGTGATGAATTAAATTTAATTTCTGTTTGTATAACTACTTTTAAAATCGTTTCGCAGAAACTAATATACGATTTGATTATTGTCCATTTAAAGTGTTACCTACAGATCGTGATCTACAACATACTAGAGTTTCATTGAATTCCGCAATAAACCAAAATCCCATGTATTCCGTGCGGGGTCCTTTATATTGTACAATCAGTAGTATTCGAAATATTAATTCCTACTTAGAATAGAACAAATCTCGGTTTCTTCTATACTTTTCGGTCGGATAGAATTATCCTGACGTGCCTATTTACTAGATGTGGGTTATAGTAAAGAGAACGTATTAAACTAGAGCGCAGAATCTTTTTCAGTCGATTGCGGTCATGAACATTTATGCAATTCTATGTTTACCAGCGCCATTAGAAAGAAGCCGAGATAAATGTACCTATTACCTAACATATAAGGAATAGTTGACACATGGATCGTGGCCATTTGTTTTGGAACCAAAGTAAATATTGTCAAATGCTAATTCTATATTCTTCGAAAATAAATAGCGGAAATAAGGAAGCGATCCAATTTGACGTACGATTGATTGTTCCTGTTTATACTTATTGTGCGGTTTCATTCCACACTTCTATAACGATTTTATAACATTTTGTATTCAGAAAGGTTTTGCTTATATAGGCGTATTACTTAAAAAACGTGATTTTACACACGGAAGCAAACATGAGCTCAACTGATTTAATAATAATAATAATATTTTTATTATTCACAATGTAATACATTTATAATAGTTAATACAAAAGTTTACCGACACACATAATCTCGGAGCATGAGAATAGTACAGTAAGTAAAAGGCACATTGATATCATAATGATTATTATGATATCAACGTTTTTTATTAATGAGAGATACACATAGAAGAGATACATAGAAGAGATACAAATAGAAGAAAAAAGAGGAAAATGAAATAGAGAAAGATTTATGATTCATTCATAAGTTCACTGGGCATCGAATAAATATTGTTTGAACTTGAAACGGAATGCTGTTCGATATCATTCTAGAAGTGTACGATCTAGTTTGAGGATATTATTGATACAAAATGCCACATTGTAGGAGAAAGAACATCTACATATTTGTTTGTTGTGTTTAGGAACAGTAAGCAATGTTCGACACGAATGTTTAGATTATGGACGTCTGTCCTGAATTTTAGTTTTTTTATGAAGTAGGGTGGTTTTTTCGATTTGAGTATGAGTATGTGTAATTTAAATTGAATCCTGATGAGGGCGACACTCTTCAAGTGGGTAGGTGGGTATACAGGGTGTTTCCGAAATTTGAGCGATAGATGAAATGGGGGGGGGAATTGAAAATGACAAAAAAAATGAAAGCATACATATTTGTCGAAAAAAAAATCTTTCGAAAGATATTGAATTTAAAACTTTAAAAAAATTTTTTTGGTAATCAGATCAGAAGTCTTCAGCTTGCATAAACCGCGCTGAAGCACTGTCAGCGGACAGACACGCCGTGGTCTGGAGAATCAATTCACTGCCTCCCAAACACAGTTAACTGAAAGCGATTTCGTAAATTTTTATAAAAATTTCGAAAATTTTTGCTTCAGAACGAAAAGTCTTGCCATTTATGGTTCCATTACGTTCCAAATTACAACCCATTTTCTTAAGTGCTCCAATTCAGGAAAATACCTGTATACGTCCTATTCAACGTCTTCCAAGGTTAAGTAGCCTTAACCGGTTATGACACTAGGATTGCATATCCAAAATCGAAGAATTCGAATATTTGGCGAAAGAGCATATAAATAATAAATACATTTGAGGCCAAGAAGATATGTTGAATAGCAATAATAAAACCCCTAAGTTGGAATAGTTCTTACACTTTTTGAAATAGCAATTTATGTATCGAGTGAGGAAAGTGATACAAATAATCGCCCATTTAGTTTCATCAATTGTAATAATGTTGATATCACATACAATCTTAATTCAATCAATAAAGATTTATAATGAAATATTTCCTAATTTGTGTCCTAGTTATTAATAGTGTAGATGCGGTAATGTTTGTTTTTTACTTTATGTCCCTAGGGATTCGAAATGCAACTTTATCTCCCTAGGGACTGAAAGATACATTTTAGTCCCTGTTGGAAGTTGGAACTTTAGTCACGGAAGTGCAAAAAGTAACTAACGTATTATATTGTAACTAATGTGTTGTTATGATATTATGATGCTTATAATTTGTAATGAATATTTAAATTGAAGGAAGCTTAATATTCAACGACAAAACAAATTATACTTCATGCATAATTTTAAGAAATATCAGTTGACAATTTTTATGAAAACAAATTATACTTCATGCATAATTTTGAGAAATATTAGTTGACTATTTTTTTTTTCAATACTATCATCAACTGCTTTATATAAATTATGAACCGTACAATCTATGAATCACTATCTTCAATTTTCGAACTCAACTATACATAATATTAAAAAGCCGTTACTGAGTTTGCTAATAGGTTCTATTTATAACTGATGTGGGTAAACTCGATCATGTGGAACCTCGTGAGGAACCAACCTTTCAGTAGATCACCCTATCACTTTGTCACGCCACCAACGTGACTTTAAAACATTAAAAGTTCTTGAGGTGATTATTCACGACGATACAGCGCACTCATTCATTTCATTTTAACTGGTACTTCTCATTATCTCCAATAAACCGCTCCAACAAATGATGCTCCAATTAGAAAGATCAATTACCTATTCTTTTCAGAAAACGGGTTATATTGAACGGTGATGTGTGAAATAACCGCTGATTTGCATCAGATCAATGAAGGATATAACATACAGTGAAGGATATAACATACATTTATTTTTTCTGTAGCTAGTTTTAATGACTTAATTGATTGAACTGATAAGATTTATTCTGTCATGTCATCATGATCAAGAAAAAAAAGTCGAAAAATATTTCACAAAATTTCTAGAAAATAATAACTCAAAAAAACTCCAAAACTTTGTCGGGCAACTTAAATCTTCGTTGAAATGTACCTCCTGCGGCCATGGCTCGGTTACATTTGGTCTCTTCTGGGACCTCTCACTACCGATTCCACAGAGTTCAGATGAGCTCACACTGTCACATTGTTTGGACTTATTTACCAAAGAAGAAATTCAGGATGGTGATGAAAAACTAACTTGTTCAGAATGTAACGAAAAGAGAAAGTGTATAAAGTCACTATTGATACATAAATTCCCTAAAACTCTAGTGATTCATTTAAAACGTTTTTCGCAAACTGGAATATTCACAGAAAAACTGAATGTCAACATTGATTTTCCAATAAAATGTTTAGATATGGATAATTATGTGGCAAATAATGTACCATTTCGTTACAAATTGTTTGCTCTGTAAAATCATAGTGGAAGCAAGTATAGCGGACACTATACAGCCTATTGTAGGCATCCATATGAAGGCTCATGGTACGAGTATAATGATTCTGTTGTGTCACCGATATCTACCGATTTGCTCGTAAACCAAAAACCATATGTTCTCTTCTATGAGCAAGAGATCACCAAATCAAATCTTTAAGATTTATTTATTTATTCACTTACTTATTTTTATTCTATTTTTATCTATTGAGTATTATTATGTAATTTTATTTATTGTATTTTTCAATAAATGCCAATTAGAAAGACCGGTCAAATAAGATAGTTCGGTTTGAGTAAGTAATTCTTGGATATCCATTATAGGATAAATCATTACAGAAAATCTCCGGTTGGACCAAAAATTCCCTTTAATATTAATTCGAGCTGAGATACAAGGAGCATTTCAAACTAATGATCACAAAAAAAAAAAAACTTGAAATATCGTGAAGTTTGAAAGTATTATTAATTCAACATGTATATGCATAAACAACAGGAACCAAAAAAGACGTACTTTTTTCGTTAAAAGTTGAAAATTGCAAGAGAAATCTTTTTGTATTTTATAAGTTAGATTTTTGAACAGAAAGGGGAAATATTTTATTTAGAAATTTTCGGCGTTTAATCTAGTACGATTGGAATTTGAGACGAGGATCGATTGTAGCACCACCAAACTTGTTGTGCTAGTAGTTGGAACCATGATAAACAAGAAAATTCTAGGGGTGGAACATATTTTTTTTTCTCGTTTAAAAATAGTTATTGTTATTGAATATTTCTCAACTGACAATGAATACTCAATGATTTTGCTGAAAAATTTGGGAACCATTGTAGTACCAAGCATGAAAATTGGTGACTTCACTGATACAATTACTCCTTAACTAATTACACCGAGTACTGTAAAATGCTTGCGACAAATTTCTGATGACGGATCAGATTGCAATGTTAAAAAAAATACCAAAGTTCTCGGTCAATTTTCTGTCTCTTACTCATCGACCACATGATAAATTCAACAAAACTATGTAGGTACGTCAGGTACGTGTTATTTCCCTTTTAAATCTTTTCTTGTAAATGTGTTTACTGAGTACGATTATCACCTGTTATCGTAATAAGTAAATATCGAGTTGTTTGGTTGGTTGTGAAACCTTGCCTTGTGGACAATTAAGAAACGAATTAACAAACTTTGACATCTTTTGTCAGAAAGTGTAACTTTTATCTACATATCCTGTAAACAATATATGTGATAAAGCACGTAAACAATTGGAACTAATCAATACAGAAAAGCTTTTATGGCTGGTATGTAATGTATGTATTCTCGACGTTATCGGAGAAAATGTACATACTTATTGTCGAAATTATATTTAGCTGAAAAACCATTTTGGTTTGTTGCAAAACGATTGTCATTTTCAGTGCCTATATAGTGTGAAATATTTGTTATCATCTGGTTGAAAGTGGTATTCCTCATCTCATTTAATTAGGTACTTAAGACTGACATAATAGTAGTTTACCTAACAAGTGCGGAAAAGACACTTTACGCTTGTGTTAGGTAGACTATTTTTTCTACTATAGCGGAAAAAACACCCAAAAGTTAACATAAAGAACATTTATTATTAAATATATATTAAACTACACAACCATACTTGGTAAGCTTTCTATTTTAACCTTCTGCGACGTAATATTTAAATGCGTCAGTATAATCCGCAAAACTGAAATGAGTGCGAAAAAGTGTTTTTTTCCGCACGCTAGTAGAAAAAAGCCATTTCGTTTTCAATTATCAACTCATCTATGCCAAAATTGATTTTGTTCATATCACTATTTTTCACCGCCAAGCTTTTATCAATAAGATTAATTTGAATCTAGAAGAACCGAGACAGATCCATATTACCTGTACCAACTGAATTGAAAAAAAAATAGTGTTATCTGATTTTTTTTCTACATTTTTATTGATCTTCTTGCGAGTATTATATAGAAAACTGTTTCTGGGAACCGGAAATATGTTGTTAAAAGGTTTAGAGTACAGTACGTATTTCAAAAAAATTATATCATGTGGGAAAAATGTAATAGTTCAGTGTAAAATTTGACTTTTTCGTTGAGTTTAATTTTAGAAAAAGTGTGAAAATAGCCTAATCGGACGGGGTCGGTCACTTGACTTGCGCTTCCTGTCAAAAGTAATTTTTTTAAAATACCTAATAGCTTTAAATAGGCTTATTGCTTTGAACTGAAAAAAGATGCAAAGAGAAAAGTTATTTCTATTCCGATTTTATAAGCATCTGTCAAATTCAAACGTTTGATAACTGCAACTTTAAATTTTCCCCATTAAGTATCTTAATTTCAACGAAATTTCTGATATATTAAAAAAATTGTAACTTCGACAAACCATTCTATACCACTAACTTCAGCATGCTACTCACTTTTAACTACTGAATATCCATAAAAAAATGTTTCTCTTTACGAAAATGGGAAAACCGTTTCAAATTTCTGTTGATGCAAAGTTGATGTCTCGGTTGTGGTATTGTTAAGCATTTAGGATATAAATTCATTATAATTTTGTCATGTAGCTCAGTGGTTGAGACTGTCGCATTCAAAACCATTGATTTCTGGTCGGCTAGGTTCGAATCCTTAGCGACTACAGATTTTTATCTCATGGCACGATAAAGTGCTAGGAATCGCACGTTAAAAGGTAAGACCTCGTTAATTCTTGGCTCGCACAAGTTTCGACTTTTGAGGGCTGCCGTTCGTAAGGGGACGACAGCTGGTTAACGGCAAAAACAACAAAACAAAAACAATTTTATATTAGTTTTAAGCGATTATTTTGAAAAAATATAATTTTCGACAGGAAGCGAAAGTCACATGACCCCATCCGACTAGGCCATTTTCATATTTTTTTAAGTAAAACTAAAAACCCAAGTCGAATTTGAAAATTAATTATTTAAAGAACTATCATATATAATAAGTATGATGTCAACTTTTTGAAGTGACCTGTATACTTATGCCAAATCAAATGGAAATTTATCTTGGACCGCTTGGGAGGTCGTATATAGTACGGCCTCTCCGGATTCTGAAGTGCCTGGGATGAGTTTCAATCTTTTCTTAGTAAGATTTTATCAAACACTTTGCCTATAAAACCAAGATGTAAAACGCTGGAGCGATAGCTTTCAATGGATTCTAAAATTTTTTGCCTACTCTTAGGACCTCTGCGAACTGTATACGTCTGGATATTGTAATAATGACTTTAGTAACGAGAGTCAGCTGCAACATAGCATTTCTTGCAAGCAGAAAAACTGCATACTCTCATCCAATACAAGTTGGTCGGTAGTCTTCGTATTGTTTCCTTTTATGTCTTCACGGTTTTCTGTACTTCTTGTTTCCAAAGGTAACAAATAATTCGTACGTACCATTAGGAGTGTTCGTATCACGTCGATGCCTTCAGAATATCTAAACACTCAGGAGTGTTTTTATGTTAGTAATTTCATATTCAAGAGGAGTTACCTTTGTACTATTGATTTTATCATGCTTGAATACAGAATACTCTATGGTTCGTTACTTGACATAACAAGTATTATACTTATTTATTACTGACAAAGTGAGTATTGCAATTGTTTTAATATTTTCGAACAATCATAAAATCGATGTGAGTACCAAGTGATTTATTGAAGAACACAGCTGAAAAACCGAGATAAAACTACCGTAGAGGGCACATCACAAATCATTACTCACTGTTTGGCTGAGGCTACGTTTGAAGCCTTGAGGAAGATTCAGCATGGTCGGGAGAAGTACTATGAGGAGCTGGTTTCCGGTCATTAACCACCGGCGATGCTCAAGAAGTATACCAACGGCTGGATGAACGAATCATCAGGCTTGTTACTAATTCCGACCACGACAATATGTTAGAGTTTTTACAAGATAATTTTGTGTTTCATTTTTTTGCGCCCTGTCGTCCCTGCGCCTAGTAGTAATTGTGCCTAGTTGTTCTTGCGCCTAGTTGCCCTTGCGCCCAGTTGTCCCTGCGTCTAGTAGTTGGCCGCGCCGAGTTGACTTGAGGAAGATTCAGCATGGTCGGGAGAAGTACTATGAGGAGCTGGTTTCCGGTCATTAACCACCGGCGATGCTCAAGAAGTATACCAACGGCTGGATGAACGAATCATCAGGCTTGTTACTAATTCCGACCACGACAATATGTTAGAGTTTTTACGGGGCATTACTCATAATTATGATTAGTAGATAATTTTGTGTCTCATTTTTTGCGCCCTGTCGTCCCTGCGCCCAGTAGTAATTGCGCCTAGTTGTTCTTGCGCCTAGTTGTTCTTGCGCCTAGTTTCCCTTGCGCCCAGTTGTCCCTGCGTTTAGTAGTTGGCCGCGCCGAGTTGACTTGAGGAAGATTCAGCATGGTCGGGACAAGTACTATGAGGAGCTGGTTTCCGGTCATTAACCACCGGCGATGCTCAAGAAGTATACCAACGGCTGGATGAACGAATCATCAGGCTTGTTACTAATTCCGACCACGACAATATGTTAGAGTTTTTACAAGATAATTTTGTGTTTCATTTTTTTGCGCCCTGTCGTCCCTGCGCCTAGTAGTAATTGTGCCTAGTTGTTCTTGCGCCTAGTTGCCCTTGCGCCCAGTTGTCCCTGCGTCTAGTAGTTGGCCGCGCCGAGTTGACTTGAGGAAGATTCAGCATGGTCGGGAGAAGTACTATGAGGAGCTGGTTTCCGGTCATTAACCACCGGCGATGCTCAAGAAGTATACCAACGGCTGGATGAACGAATCATCAGGCTTGTTACTAATTCCGACCACGACAATATGTTAGAGTTTTTACGGGGCATTACTCATAATTATGATTAGTAGATAATTTTGTGTCTCATTTTTTGCGCCCTGTCGTCCCTGCGCCCAGTAGTAATTGCGCCTAGTTGTTCTTGCGCCTAGTTGTTCTTGCGCCTAGTTTCCCTTGCGCCCAGTTGTCCCTGCGTTTAGTAGTTGGCCGCGCCGAGTTGACTTGAGGAAGATTCAGCATGGTCGGGAGAAGTACTATGAGGAGCTGGTTTCCGGTCATTAACCACCGGCGATGCTCAAGAAGTATACCAACGGCTGGATGAACGAATCATCAGGCTTGTTACTAATTCCGACCACGACAATATGTTAGAGTTTTTACGGGGCATTACTCATAATTATGATTAGTAGGTAATTTTGTGTCTCATTTTTTGCACCACTTAGACAAAACGTTGCCTCATCGGAAAATACTACACTATTAAGAAAATTTGGATTTTCGTCAATGCCGCATGAAGATTTCACAAAATTCCAAACGTCTGTCCGGGTCATCTTCTTAGAGTTCGTGAACAAGATGAACTTTGTATGGGTGTAGTTTTTCTTTTTTCAACATCTTTACTATAAACGACTGACTAACATTTTCTTGTAAGGCAAGTCCTGTTGTAGTTGCGTGAGGGTGTTCTACTGACAGCAAAATATCTAACTTCACATCGTCGCTTATTCCTGGTCGTCCAGATTTGGGAGCATCTCTCACGCTTCCCGTTGCATCAAATTTTGCAACAATTCTGCCTACTGTGCTTCTAGCAATTGGAGGTCTTTCAAAATGTGTTGCGTTAAATAAAGCACATGCTTCTTCATGACTTCGAAGGCGAACGCCGTAACCTACCATCATTAGAATTTCTATCCTTTCTCTTTCGGTTAAACGAGCCATAATAATAAAACTGTTGTGACACTAATTGTACGACTGACACTGACAAACCGTTGTTTTAGTAAAACAATTGAAAAAATTTATAACAACAAATGTTCTTACTAGAGTTTAAGTTTGACCTCTTTTTATAATTGGTTTTATTTCGGTTTTTATTCCTTTTCTCGTTTTTTTCTTATGTGAGCCCTACTGCAACTATTTTTCCCTTGTGTAAAACCACAAGCTCTATCACATAATGTAATAAAAATCTTAGCTTCCCATTAAAAAAAATTGTTGATGACGTCATAACTTTGCCAACTTTGACGTGTTATTTTTGTAACTTATGTCAAAAGATGCGGAATAAAAAAAACAGTGTGACGTGTATTTGCATTTTTGTCAAAAGTGATCGTTGTACGTTTTATGAATTTTGTGCATTACTTTATCATAACCCTGTATATGTAGGATATCAATAAGCGATTATTTTCAACATTTAGTGAAGAGAATGTCGATTTTATGGGTAAGTTGAAAATGAGGCAGGAGCATGCAAAATAAAGTTTTTTTTTTGGCATGTATAAGTAGGACCTGCCACACTACTTTAAAATTGTTGCATATAGTCCAAAGAGGGTATGGGTTGCCGCTTCAGTATAATAATTCCATACTTATTTACTAAATTATTCATGATTTTCGAATCATCCGCAAACATCTCCGTTAAGTGCGACAAAACACATTTTAGGTTATAAAATACTCGCATATTAGTCTTCAGAAACGATATAAACTTTTTCTTTTTCTTCTCCGATAATTTTTAGCAGAGTTATGACCAATCAAATATTCGGCTCCGCCAAAACTTTCAGCGGCGGTTAAGAGTGAACCTGAAATTTGATGTCCGTTCAATCACGTTTTCTGTGAAAAAGAGCACACTTCAAAAGAAATTACAAGAATAATTTGTATGGAAAATTGGAATGTTTTTTACCCTGTTGAGTTGTTTTTTCGATAAATCATATACTTTCCAAGATTACAGCAAAATCTATTTAATTATTTTTAAACGAAAAAAAAAAAAATATGTTCCACCCCTGGAATTTAAGTAAACAATTTTTTTTGTGTTTATCATGGTTCCTACTACTACCGTACCAAGTTTGGTGGTGCTAGAATCAATTCTTCTCTCAAAACCCATTATTATTGTTTTTCATGAACCATCATATTTATCTGATCGCATTATAAAGGTGTTGCATTGAGAAAGTAATCAAAGTAACAATGAAGAGTTCGTTCCAAAGAAATAAAGCCCAGGTTTCGTTCTTATTACTCATACATCCGAAGAATTCTTAGTCCGGAAATTCTTGGGTCGGGCCAGATGAAGGTGAAACTTTTAGTACCTACCGCCGCAGTACGGAAAATTCTTAGAACTCCCTCCCCATTCGCTTTAGATTATTGGGCACCGCTTACCAAATCATGTATGCCACAGTGTCGTTAGTGGTTATGAGATAACCTGATTTATGAGTTTGACTGACTGAAGAATGAAATTCCCAACGGATGAATCAGGCACTAGTAATGTAGTAAATGATATCACACCACGGCATGTCAGTGGATGTATACAATTTCAATACTAAATTAATAATGATACGGACTGTTTCGTTTCATCTGATAGAGCTATAAAGTTATTCGAAGCTATTCTGTTGGGGAATGTTTGGATATGATTCATTCCACTCTTTTTTTTATTTTGTTACGGACAATTTTCCTGTTCTCTCTTTCGAAAAATGCAGCTATATGCATTTTTGTTTCAATGACTCAGACCATTGCGTGCTACATGAAATCGTAATTATATAGGTGAAGAGTTTTGTCTTCTTTTATTTTTGTCTTCCAGTGTGAGCAGAGTACAGAGTGGCATGTAAAATACACTAGAATACCATTCGTTTTTCAGTAAATATTAATTCCAGTACGATTGGGTTTCGAGACGAGGATCGATTGTAGCACCACCAAACTTGGTATGCTAGTATGATAAACACGAAAAAAAATTGTTTACCTAAATTCCAGGGGTGGAATATATATATACAGTGACCGCCAAAAAGTATGTACCATATGGGAAAAAAGTTTATTATTAGAGTATTAGAAAAAAGATTCTTGGGAAGAGTTTGTGCATGTCCGATAACCTAAAAATCGATTTTGACACATGTCACGTGATCGCTGGTATGGCGGCAAATTGAAAAAAATTACTATGAGAACGCAAAAAGTGGGGTAAAATGGCAAGATATCAAAAAAAGTTATTTGAAAAAGTTGCTTAGAATTAAATTTTATACACACACGAAGGTTGAAAAGATAATGAGAGAAAATTGAATTTTTTTTAAATATTTTCCTAGCTGTATAAAAATATCAAATTATTATCATATGAATAGCTTGACCATACTGAAACATTTGTATTTCAATGATAATGACAAAACTTTCTCATTTTCTCTACACCAGTAAGCACTAAATTAAAAAATGATTTTGTTAAAACCCTTGCTGTTACATTGGTTCGTATTTAACAGTTATATCAGAATTCCACGACCATTGTGATGACATGACACTCCAGAAACATGATGTTTTCCAGATTATAAGCAAGTTTCGATGATAATCGTGCCAGAGCGTTTCACTTCGCATGCGATGTTGAAAACTTTAGCCTCTTTAATTTGACGCACTATTTTTAAGATTATGTGCGAAGTGAAACGTTCGTGCACGATTATCATCAAAAATTGATTATAATCTGAAAAACACGATATTTTTCGACTTCCCTATCATCGCAATAATAGTGGAATTGTGATATATCTATTAGATACGAACCAATGTAACAGCAAGGGTTCTGACAAAATTCAATTTTTTCAATTTAGTGCTCTCTGGTGTGGAGAAAATGAGAAAGTTTTGTTATTATCATCGGAATACAAATATTTCAGTATGGTCAAGCAATTCATAAGAAAATAATTTGAAATTTTTCTACAGCTAGAAAACTATTTAAAAAAAAATGCTATTTTCAATATTCCCACATAATTTTCTCAAACTTTGTATATGTGTATAAAATTAAATTCTAAGCAACTTTTTCCAATAACTTTTTTAGATATCTTGCCATTTTACCCGACTTTTTGACTATTCATAGTAATTTTTTTCAATTTGCCGCCATACCAGCGATCACGTGACATTTGTCAAAATCGATTTTTAGGTTATCGGACATGCACAAACTTTTCCCCAGAATCTTTTTTTCAATACTCCAATAATAAACTTTTTTCCAATATGGTACATACTTTTTGGCGGTCACCGTATATATTTTTTTTCGTTTGAAAATAAATAAATAGATTTTTGCTGTAATATTGGAGAATATATGATTTATCAAAAAAACAACTCAAAAAGGCGAAAGACAATTCAATTCTCCACAAAAATTATTCCAAGTAATTTCTTATGAAATGCGCTCGTTTTTCCAGAAAACGTGACTGAACGCCGACATCAACTTTCAGTTTCATCCTTACCGCCGCTGAAAATTCTGGCGGAGCCGAATATTTGATTGGTCATAACTCTGCTGAAAATGATCGGAGAGGAAAAAGAACGCCTACCTTCTCATGCAGACATAATATGCGAGTATTTGTGTACCTAAAATGTGTTTTGTCGCACTTCACGGAAATGTTTGCGGATTATCCGAAAATGATGAATAATTCAGAAAATATGGAATTATTATACTGAAGTAGCAACCCATACCCTCTTTGGACTATATGCATTTGAAGTAGCGTGACAGGTCCTACTTATACATACCAAAATAAAAACTTTGCTTTACTCCTGCCTCATTTTCAACTTACCCATGAAACCGGCATTCCCTTCAGTAAATGTTGAAAATAATCGCTTATTCATATCTTGCATATATTTGGAAGTGCAAACCTCAAGCTTGAAATCACATACTTCATTTTTCATGTAGGATGTGTATGTGAGATTATTTTCAACATTTACTGAAGAAATTACCGGGATTATGGGTGAGTTGAAAACTGAGGCAGGATAATACTTAGTTTTTTCTTTGGCAGGTCTAAGTGAGACATGTCTCACTAGTCTAAAATCGTTGCATGTGGTCTAAAGAGGGTACTGATTCCTGCTTAATCATAACTTTTTCATATCGACTAAAATATCCAGGAC
This sequence comes from Chrysolina haemoptera, assembly GCA_958298965.1. Lineage (NCBI taxonomy): Eukaryota > Metazoa > Arthropoda > Insecta > Coleoptera > Chrysomelidae > Chrysolina > Chrysolina haemoptera. The sequence goes on along the minus strand of OY282602.1, from coordinate 16,276,208 downwards.
TCTCGGATCCTCCGTAGAAGGGTTTTGTGAAGTGGGACAAAACACATTTTGATGAACAGATACTCAAATGTTAAATTTGCATGAGGAAGTACAAGTCTTCAGGCACGATATGTACTTTTTCTTTTTTTTCCACTATAATTTTTAGCAAAGTTATGACAAATCTAATTTTCGGCCCTGTCGGAAATTGCAGTGGCTTATTAAGGCGAGCCTGAAATTTTATATCAGGTTTTCTGAGAAAACGAGTGCATTTTGTGAGAAAGTACTAGAAATATTTCTTGTTGAGAATTGAATTATCTTTCGCCTTGTTGAAATTGTTTCTTGATAAATCTTATAATTTCCGAAACAACAGCAAAATAAATATAATTTTTTTAAATGAAATTTTTTTTTGGGTTCCACCTCTGATAATTTGGTAAACAATTTTTTTTCTAACAATACATGATGTCAAGAAGTCAAAGTGCTACGATTCATTCTTCACGTGTGGCTTACATTTGTCTGTGGCTACTGTACTATTGCAGTTATGGGATTCTGCTAGGGTGTTTTGCCATTCACAAGTAGGCCTATTCTCCAAAAAAGTTAAAAGATTGAAATTAAGGTATATTGAAAAAAATTCTGAACCAGTGTTCAAAAAATTTGGGCCTGTATTTATATTTGATGATCATAATAATTATTGTTGTAACAAATATATGAAGAATACTGAGAAACATAATACCTACCTATATAAACACGAAGTTTCTATCACTTTAGTTGATGTATTGCAATGAATAGGTGTAAACTCAAGAACTATTCAGCAGGAGTATAAAGAATAAAGGATCTAAGGGAATGAACGACAGGAAATGACTAATGAGAAAATGATACCGCCTGCTACGGTTTTATTAATTACCTCTATAATAAAAGAAACAGTAGAAAAAGTTCCCATACCTCTGAACTTATTCATTACGTTCGAATAAACAAAGACAGTGTTTTCCTAGACTATCTCTAATTAGACACATTTTGGATATCAAAGGGTGGAATAATCTACCTTTGCATGTAGAACTTCAAACACGTTCATCTGTGTTCAATGGCAATCATTGTGTAGTCAAAAGGACATTGACTACACGCTGTGTTATCTCGTTTATCGGATATGATTCTCTAATTAATTATAATTATATTTCTTGGGCCATGGGAAAGCAAACACACGAGAGATACTTAGCATTCACTCAAAGATCATCGTTCTATTTGATCGTATCTGAAATCGTATTAAATCTTTGGCGCATCAAGAAAATTGCTCGTTTAGTGTGTATTTCGAAGAACAATAATAATGCCAGTTTCTGTTGATTATTGTCAGTAAAGGTGCGTCTAAACGGGTAATATTTTTACTGCAATATATGGCTGCAATACAGTTGCCATACATATTGCCAGGAGTTACAGCCAGAGCGCATATAAGCAAAACGTACCACGTTTCAGGAAGATATTCTAGATTGGTTGTGACCAAACACAGATGCACTTTGCCATCCAGACTAAAACGTGGTGCACTTTGTCGCCCGGAAATTTATTCGAAAAAATTCGCTGTGGTGAACAGGCAATCTAGGTTAGCATGCTCAGTTTCGGTTTGTGTGTCAATTACGAGCAAAAAACTAATTAACGCTAGTGCAAAATGCACCACGTTTCAGTCTGGATGGGCAAAATGCACCTGTGTTTGGTCACAACCAATCAGAGAGCCAGGATATCTGCCGCTGACTGAAACGTGGTCGTTCTGCTTATATGCGACCTGGCCATGTAGCCAGACATTTTTGGTATGGTCGATGCTTTCTGATGTATTGCCGGCAAGTTTCAGGACGATCGCAGGAAATCGAAAATACTGCAATATTGCCCAGCCAGCTCTATTGTCGTTTCATTCTGTGGCATAGGTGAATCTCTTTCTATCGACATGGATGTTGCCGTGAGAGGTTAAGACGTTGCAATTTGTTTATATTATAGTCTGAGCATTGTTTGTTTCTTTGTATTTTTGTACCAATTTTGTTTAAAAGGAATTCGAAGTCACTCTTGGACATTCTTGTAAAGTTTTTGAATAATTGGTTACCACGGCATTTCTTTACTAAGAGTATCTAAAGTATCATGTCTGTTGAAGTACGGTCGTATCCATACTCTTTTTTTTTTTCTTTGGGTTTGCATTTTTGCTGCGACGTGAATGATGAGAAATCTAGCCCGTGTACACAACAAGCATATTATGAGCCATACTGGTTCAGGCATATTGCCGAGATATATTGCATTGACATGTTTTTTGAGATGGCCGGAAATATTATCTGCATTAAAATGTTTTTGTGATGGCCAGATATGTTGTTGCTACATATTGCAGTGACAATATATCTCCTTGCTTAACAACCAATCAGTGGATTTCAAATTTTGAAATTAAGCCAATAGAATCAGAACTACAGTGAAAATATAGCTTGTCCCTGTATTTTCACGGTGATAAACCTGCTTAGTTTTTGTTTTACCATCTGTCAAGTGAAAATGATTTAAATTATAAACGTCAAATTTATGTGTTTTGACTAGTTATCTTTATTCATCAATATGAGCGATCGTTGGGGACAAATGTCCATTGGTATCATAGATGAGGCCGTGGAAAAGAGTATTCCGTTGAATACGGCTAGAAGTAAAGCATCAATTACCAGGTGACACGATTTTTCTTTATTTCAAATCGATATATTGTCGACCTAAATACAATTCGTGGTATGATTAAAAACCTATAATTTTTTGGAATATCAATTCATTGGCAATCCTAATGCATGAAAATACAACTCGTCCTGCGGACTCGTTGTATTTTCAGCTTTGGGATTGCAATTCATTAATATTCCAAAAAATTATCGGTAATAATCATACCACTTATTATATTACCCCTGACAATATATTTCCTTGCTTAACAACCAATCAGTGGATTTCAAATTTTGAAATTCAGCCAATAGAATCGGAACTACAGTGAAAATATAGCTTGTCCCTGTATTTTCACGGTGATAAACCTGCTTAGTTTTTGTTTTACCATCTGTCAAGTGAAAATGATTTAAATTATAAACGTCAAATTTATGTGTTTTGACTAGTTATCTTTATTCATCAATATGAGCGATCGTTGGGGACAAATGTCCATTGGTATCATAGATGAGGCCGTGGAAAAGAGTATTCCGTTGAATACGGCTAGAAGTAAAGCATCAATTACCAGGTGACACGATTTTTCTTTATTTCAAATCGATATATTGTCGACCTAAATACAATTCGTGGTATGATTAAAAACCTATAATTTTTTGGAATATCAATTCATTGGCAATCCTAATGCATGAAAATACAACTCGTCCTGCGGACTCGTTGTATTTTCAGCTTTGGGATTGCAATTCATTAATATTCCAAAAAATTATCGGTAATAATCATACCACTTATTATATTACCCCTGACAATATATTTCCTTGCTTAACAACCAATCAGTGGATTTCAAATTTTGAAATTCAGCCAATAGAATCGGAACTACAGTGAAAATATAGCTTGTCCCTGTATTTTCACGGTGATAAACCTGCTTAGTTTTTGTTTTACCATCTGTCAAGTGAAAATGATTTAAATTATAAACGTCAAATTTATGTGTTTTGACTAGTTATCTTTATTCATCAATATGAGCGATCGTTGGGGACAAATGTCCATTGGTATCATAGATGAGGCCGTGGAAAAGAGTATTCCGTTGAATACGGCTAGAAGTAAAGCATCAATTACCAGGTGACACGATTTTTCTTTATTTCAAATCGATATATTGTCGACCTAAATACAATTCGTGGTATGATTAAAAACCTATAATTTTTTGGAATATCAATTCATTGGCAATCCTAATGCATGAAAATACAACTCGTCCTGCGGACTCGTTGTATTTTCAGCTTTGGGATTGCAATTCATTAATATTCCAAAAAATTATCGGTAATAATCATACCACTTATTATATTACCCCTGACAATATATTTCCTTGCTTAACAACCAATCAGTGGATTTCAAATTTTGAAATTCAGCCAATAGAATCGGAACTACAGTGAAAATATAGCTTGTCGCTGTATTTTCACGGTGATAAACCTGCTTAGTTTTTGTTTTACTATCTGTCAAGTGAAAATAATGATTTAAATTATAAACGTCAAATTTATGTGTTTTGACTAGTTATCTTTATTTATCAATATGAGCGATCGTTGGGGACAAATGTCCATTGGTATCATAGATGAGGCCGTGGAAAAGAGTATTCCGTTGAATACGGCTAGAAGTAAAGCATCAATTACCAGGTGACACGATTTTTCTTTATTTCAAATCGATATATTGTCGTCCTAAATATAATTCGTGGTATGATTAAAAACCTATAATTTTTTGGAATATCAATTCATTGGCAATCCCAATGCAAGAAAATACAACTCGTCCTGCGGATTCGTTGTATTTTCAGCTTTGGGATTGCAATTCATTCATATTCCAAAAAATTATCGGTAATAATCATACCACTTATTATATTACCCCTGAAAATATTACCCGTTTAGATGCACCTTAATGGTGTGTACGAAGACGTTGCAATAAGCTATACCATGCAAATTTAGTAGTACAGTCGCTGGAATAAAATGTACATTATGTCTACTCACAAATCGGTATATGAATTTTCCTTCCCAAACAGTAGATGTCCCATATATCAGTGAGCCACAATAACCCGTTTTGGAGGGACATGACTTTACCTCTAAAAAAAACAAGTCAAAAACGCCTGTTTTCGCCTATAACTCGTCAACCGTTGAGAATAAATAAAGGGATTATTAAATTATCTTGAAACACGAAATATCTGTGGACAATCACACACAGAAAAAAAGGAATGTTTGAATCTGTCCACAATATCTATCAGATGTAGTTCAATGTCCAGCGTGGCTTTAGCCGGGGAAGTAGTTGTTTTCTGTTTCTGTTTCATTTTGCGTTTTTCATGGAGAATATTCCCCTTTTCAACATGAATACGTCCCAAAAGGCTATCTTGAACGATGGTAAATGGTACTAAAGTTTGTCTTTCAGCCGCAGATGATTCCACAACAGATTTTATGAATATCCTGTTCATATTTTCGAACAAAAATCGAAGATTTATGTTCGAGTTTAAAAGTTCTCGGGTTTTATTTAGAACATAAATTTCTGAATTCAACTCGATAAATTTTCAAAAGAAATTGTTTTCGTTGAAACTGAAAAATGTATTCGCTGACAAACAAGGTCTTTTTATATTACTCCCAAAAAAACAGATTTTGGCACCTTTCATCCAATATGGTGGCCCGAGCGGCTACTCCTCAAGGCCACAAACTTGGATTCTTCATCAAAGTACAAACTTAAACGACAGAATTGTTACTACATCACTTTTTGTAGGACAAACATCCTCACTGGCTGGAATATTGCCAAATGATACAAACGAAATTCAATTTTGAATGGACTAGTGAATAAAAAAGAATGCTGATATTATGTCTGCTGAAAGATGACGTCTGTTTAATAATTATAAATCCGAGCATTTTATTTGCCGATTTAACTGATGTCATCATCAAGTTTCATTTAGTAGAAGAACTGATTAGATATTGATATTGAATAGGTTGTTTGTCACTATATTAGCAACATGGCAAGTCTGTGCTATGATATTTGATATTGATATCAGTTACATACATATGCATAAATTCCAATCATAAAAATGATAGTTCATAAGACGGGTCTCAATGCAGAGTTCAGTTTAAAAAGTAGCTTGCGAATCAACTCACTGCGATAAAAAGTGTAAACGTTGTAACTGACCGTTTGGGAATTTTATATCAGGCATTTATGCCCTCGTGCTTTTTTTTTGTTAGATTACTATTTTGTCACATACCATTTGCCATTTTGTCGAAATGTATGGAGAGAAGAGTATTTTAACTTCGTAGATTTAATTTGTTTAATTTTTATAGGTACTCTCAAAACATAGTGTTACGTCTAATAAAATTTGAAAACATTACTATTATTTGATATAAAAAGGATTGAATATTCTTACATTATGTTTTATCATGAATGATGTTGATTAATAAACATTGCATTGAAAATCTTCATCGGGGCAACTCATCAATTCAGCAAACTGCATAAATTGTCTGAACAATATTAAATTTCATTTTTCTACTCATGCATATGAAAATGATCTTTTTTCAATCGAATACCTATATGAAAGTGTTAGTTTTTCACTCAAGATATGAAAATGAAACAAATTAATGTTATCATGCGACCCAATGGGAATATGCTAAAAACAATTTGATGGATTTTTGACACTAATGACAGTTAATCTCACTTCTTGGCACTTGAATCAGCAAACGAACGTCACTTCGTTTGACAGTTTATAAACATTTAAGTTCTAAAAATTTTTATACCAGATCTTTTTCAAAATTTGTACATAGCTATGAAATGACATTCTGAACATCTTTTACGAATAACATTTTTCGATATTTTCTCAAACAAGTGTATTTTGAGAAATAATATAATTTTTTTTTAAATTTCCCGCCAAACACAAAAGATGAACGGCACTGTACAACGTCTCTTAGAGTTTCTTTTGATGCAGAAGCGATCAAGCATATCAATATTTGTCGAAATTTATTAATAAAAAAATTTCTCATATGATGCGTACTTTCTGCCAGTCACTGTATATTCACTGAGTTGAAACCAGTATACAGAGGTAACTAAATACTATAATCGAGACTTTAATATAATACATTTTTCCGAGAAATAATGAAAACTCAATGCTAATACTTTCCAGCAATATTGATTCATGTTTACTAGAATTATGATTCGTTGAAGAGACCGTTGAAAGTTTGCAGATCAATTCACAGAACACAGAAGTGAAACCGAGCAATTTACTCGTTAACCTCAAACATTCAATCTTGAAAAATCTTCTCAATTGAACACATTATACGTATGCAGACGAACCTCGGTCAAATCTCAACCTACTTCACGTGGTGAACCTGTCTTCATCTTATGTAGCCGCAGGCTGTGTTTCGAGATCGCTGGACCCCAGCCGAAAAAAAAAATTACCGTCGACCGAAATCTCAATTTCTATTTCGGAAGGTGGACTGGAAGTGGATGTGGAAGTGATGTTAACGGTTTCTCGGACGGAATAAAAAGTTTTGAATAACTAATTATAATATTAACATATACCGGAAATTTCCTTTTATAGCGTCTATATGTAGAAGTGAAAAGCGACCAGCTGGCATTGCTCATTTCAGATAGAAAAACGGAAGCTCATCCTTGTATTTGTTGAAAACTATTCAGTGGTTATTTCAGTTTCTTAGTCATTCGATAAATCTCGGATATAAATGAATGTTTGGAATATCTTCCTTTTAATTTATTTAATTTATTCGCAATCTTATGAATTTAACCAACTTAGACTTGGAATTGAAGTATCCGAAATATGAATTTGAATTTTTTTTCAATATACAACGTATCAAAACGGACTAAAAAATAATATAATAATTTCTCCTATAGTGGGGGAGCTACGTATATAAAAACTGCAAAATATGATAAGAATAAGCCTTTTGGTATGAATGAAGTTGTTATAAATTCAGAGATTCACTACTTCACTTGATTTTCTAACTACTTGACTTGACTTGAAATCAAGGCAAGCTCAAGTCAAGTATTTATTTTTGAAATTCAAGTCGAGTCAAGTAGTAACACAAGTCTTGGAAATCAAGCTATCTACTTGATTTTTCTTGAAAACTAGTACCTTTTCTGTATTGATCTGATTAACTGCCAAAACACAATAACAACAAAAATATATGGATAAAAAATAATCAAAACTCAGTTAGTAAAATACAGTACAATAATATCACGTTAAAATGTTCCACTCTCAGATGGCAAAGTAAGTTTTATTTTGAAATGCCCTGTATAAAAATGCCTAGCATGTGCCACAATTTTTACTAGATTACATGAATCGTATAGATTTTTGTAGATATTCAAAATTTTATAAAAAAACCAACATATAAAAATTATTGAAGAAAATAAGATGTGGACATTTTTTTGACCCACCGTGTAGATTATTCAATTATGTCACAAATTACTACATAGTTATAGCTAAAATCTAATTATTGTTTCACCTTCTCAAGCCAACTTGAAACTGAAACTGTGCTACGTTCCAACCTGTAGAGGTATTTGTCCCGGAATTAGGTGGGCTGGATCTACCAAATTTTTTTTTGTAGACTCTAGTGTGTTTAGCTTGCAAATGTCGCCTTAGTGAAGATGTTTTTCATTTTCAAATCCACCGTACATAGGGTACATTTGCTTTGTTTGTCAGTATTTTTATTACTCTTAGGATCTTGCTAGACTATGAAATAATCCGTAATTTTATTAGATACACCTTCATTAACTTCTACTCGTTTGGCCTTTGATGTCGCCGATTCTGCACTTCTATTTCGATGTCATCAAATTCTGACACATTTTCATCTACGATATATTCTGAGCTGCTGCTTTGAAGAGGTTCCCATTCCATTACGGACAAATCACTTAAAGTATTTCTGGTTCACTAGTCTTTTATTCTCATGGCTTTTACAATTTTGCTTACATCATTCTTCTATTGTTGTCTCTCTTTTTCAAATAAAAAAATAACAAATGCATTTCAAATATTTTATCATATCTGGATGAGACTAGAACAGACCGAAAACATAAATTCATATAAAACAAAATTTTGCATCATGTGTATCAAAAAAAATGTGGTACAAACAAAATACGGGTAACCAATTTGAAAACTAGCCGCCATTTTGGATTATAGCAATTTTCTTTGTCTAACCTTAATCTACATTCTCACCAAACGGCATTTTCTTATTACAATTTGCAGTTTTCTTATGGTTTTTGTTGTGTAACTCCCCCACAACTAACCCCATAGAGATTGTTGTGAAAATTTGTGATTGTGAATGTTTCATAGCTATAAAAATATTTGTGAGACTTGAAGGTGAAAAACGTGGGCGCATGCAATAAATAATAGAATGGTATGTAGCAGTAGCTGTCGTTGAGAAAATTCAACTATTGATGCATCAATTATTATCTATAGCATGCGGCTCACGTCATTCGTTTTGAATCTTACAAGCATTATCATACCTATTAAACGTTCTCAACCTCAATCACAAAATTTTAAAATAATCCGTACTGGGCTAGAAAGAATTATTTTATTTTTTCAGTTAGTTTTGAAAACGTAGTAGGCATGATGAAGAAAAATGTATTATTCAAATAATTATTTTCTAATTTTGAATCTTGTAATGAGTTAGTAACCTCTAACGGGGAGGTTAGGTTATTATTATTACATAATTATGGATACATATTGCATTGTCATTTAGTTCTGAGAAAAGTTGATTCAAAATTGATTGCAAAATTTGTAGAGAACAGACAAACATCATCATTATTATTATAATAAACATATTATGCAATGATATTGCATTGTCATCCAGTTCTGAGTTATGCTCGAAACTTAAAGCCTCTAGCTCATCGGATACAAAAGAATGAAATAGGCGACAAAAAAAACCTATGGGAGATTAAGATTTGAAAGTCTTTGGAATTGAAAAAAATATATATCTACGAAACACCGTAAAACTATCTCTTTTCCACAGGGGGAAGGGAGTCTGAGTGCGTTTCATGTTGAAGGTTTTTTCCTGCCCGTCTGAGGTGACCTGAGGAGTTTCCAGAAAACAACGAAAAAACCAAGTTGATCCTGCATATGCGGTCTTAGTCTACAGTATCGGAAACAATGTATCTGGGGTATGGACAGAAATCTATGCGAGCAACAAGAAACGCAATGATATGATAATACCACATAAACAAGAGAGACTCACTACTGTGTGCTTCTCCTGTTACCCCACCCGATGCATTAACGGCCACGTGGCAATGCGACACACCGCACACTGCGCACGTCGATATCCCTTTCTCGAGTGAGTCGAGGAGAAATTGTGATGCTCTCTCAACATATAGCAAGCTATTCTTTACGCTCTCATGAAACCACCATACCCAAGATGAAAACTTTCCGATACTGTGTATCGGTCCTTATTCACCAAACTAACGACCCTGCATGTGTTTTAACACCATTTCCAACACTAGTACGGTATCAACAAAACAGCAATCAAGCCTTGACACAATTGAAGATTTATGTAACAAGTTTTGAGTTTTGCAATTTAGCCAGGAATCACACTGATCGACTAGGACCAACCGTCCGCGACCGTCCCCCTACGACCAAAATTTCCAACACGTATATTCTTATCGCACAACTCACAATGTATAATCGTCATTGACCGTCCTCGACCGTTTTTCAAAGACCATGTTCGAAATTGTAGTCTGCTGGAAATTTTGGTCGGTGTCACACTATCCTGACGTAATGTCATTTTGACACACATTTATGATGAACTTGGTATATTTCCTACCGGAAAAATAAAATGTTCTTCTTCAGTATCACTACTGTCCATTATTTAAAGCAAAACTGTTGATATTATGAATAACTTATTTTCAATAAATGAACAGACAATTCACATAACCTTTCGAATGTCAAATTAATGTCAGATTTACAAAATTATTCTAGTGGTCGGTCGTGGATGGTCAGTCAGTGTGACTTTGAAAGTTTGCATTGATCTACTTCTACTTTTGGTCGTAGGTGGACGGTCGCGGACGGTCGGTCCTGGTCGATCAGTGTGATTCCTGGCTTAGTATATTAGTTCAAGAAATAAAAAGGGCTGCAGAACAAATGAAAAATATAGCTTGAATTTTACAAACAGTTTGTTTATGTGTTCAGAACAATACTGGCAATGATAGTTTCGTGTTAAAACGGAATAAAAAATTATAAAACTTAATGCTAAAAAAATAAAACTTCAATTATGTGCCAGACTTCAATTTGCACCTGAATAAGTGTACTGTGTGTACTGAATGAAAAGTACGGGTAAAACTGGTGTCAGCTAAGGGCCATTCTATACGTACCGTTTAAACGCAGCAGGTCGAACGCAGTAAAAACGCCTAGTGACTGTGTACGTGTGCACCGAATAGAAGTGTCTATATATGGGCCTTTTCATGGCCAAAAAAGGATTATGTCTTTCCAACGCAATCAGACGCGTAAAAACAGCGGCTATAAACAGAAATATTTTGGCTCTTTAAATATTTTCATCCTCAACTATTTATATTTAACTGATAGATAAAGAGCCTTGAACAGTTAATTTATTCATTTATGTTACTAATCAGATATAAAAATATTGTATTGTCTTTGCCGCAGTTCATTTCGAATGAATTGCTACAATGCATTACTAGTGACGAGTGAATTTCCTGTTTTCCTGTATTTGGAAATTTTTCCCTTCGGTGAAGTTCAGTTCCATAATGAACTATGCAGACAAAGTCAAGTCGACTCACGTTCGGCTTTTAAGTATTTCTGGTTCACTAGTCTTTTAATCTCATGGCTTTTACAATTTTGCTTACATCATTCTTCTATTGTTGTCTCTCTAGAAAATGGTAAGGACAGGCCAAGTCGCCATCAAGTCGTTAAAGCACTTAGATTTCGTAATAGCTAATAGCACACCTATATCTATTTGCAATTATTATATATCATGAGTGAACTGGAGTTGTGAATTGGAGCGCTCTGTGTGTTACCTACACATGTAGATATAAATATTGAACGAATAAATTTACTCTGCTGATTAATTGAATAAAACCCGCACGTTCTGACGTTTGTGTATAACCGTATAGAAAACTCACAATGTTTATTAACAAGGTGTATATTTGGAGTGGAATGATCCTTGATGTATTTTAGAAATGGAAAAAATTAGTATAATCCAGTAACGACAGACAAATCCGAGCAAAAAATGAAGAATGAATTGTAGCAGCTGAAACTTGGCACATGACATATCGACATCATGTATTATTAAAAACAAAATTGTTTACCAAAAAATCAGGGGTGGAACCTAAAAAAATTTTTCATTTAAAAAAAAAATATTTTTTTTGTTGTTATTTCAGAAAATATAAGATTTATCAAAAAACGATTACGATAGGTTGAGAGATAATTCAATTCTGCACAAGAACGATTTTCAGTAATACCTTATGAAATACGCTCGAATTCTTAGAAAACGTGGTTTAACGCCGACGTCACATTTCATGCTCGCGCTAACCGCCACTGCAAGTTCAAACAGGGCCGAAAATTAGATTTGTCATAACTTTGCTAAAAATTATAGTAGAAGGAAAAGAGAAAGTGCATATCGTTCCTGAAGACTTCTACTTCCTCATGCAAATACAACATATGAGTATCTGAGTACCTATAATGTGTTTTGTCCTACTTAACATAACCCTTCTAAGAGGATCCGAAAATCATGGATATTTTAGTTGATATGAAATAATTATACTGGAGCAGGAATCAGTACCCTCTTTGGACCATATGCAACGATTTAAGGCTACTGAGACAAGTCTCACTTATACATGCCAAAGAAAAAACAATTTTTAACAACAATTTAACATACTACATAAAAAATGAAGTATGTGATTTCAAGCTTGATGTTTGCACTTCACAATAGTGTTATTAAGTATATATATGCAGTATATGAATTACCGATTATTTTCATCATTTAGTGAAGAGAATGCCGATTTTATGGGTAAGATGAAAATGAGGCAGGAGTAAAACAAAGTTTTTTTTGGCATGTATAAGTGAGACCTGTCACACTACTTTAAAATTATTGTATATAGTCCAAGGAAGGTATGGGTTGCTGCTTCAGTATAATAATTCCATATTTACTAAATTATTCATGATTTTTGGATCTTCCGCAAATATCTCCGTGCGACAAAACACATTTTAGGTACTGAAATACTCGCATATTATATTTGCATGAGAAGGCAGGAGTCTTCAGAAACGATATGAACTTTTCCTTTTCCTTCTCCGATCATTTTTAGTAGAGTTATGACCAATCAAATATTTGGCTCCGCCAGAACTTTCAGCGGCGCACAAGGGTGAACCTGAAATTTGATGTCGGCGTTCAATTACGTTTTCTGAGAAAACGAGTGCACTTTATAATAAATTACTAGGAATAATTTTTGTGCAAAATTGAATTGTTTTTCACGCTGTTGAGTTGTTTTTCCGATAAATCATATACTTTCCAAGATTACAGCAAAAATCTATTTATATATTTTTAAACGAAAAAAAAAAAAAAAAAACGTTCCACCCCTAGAATTTTAGTAAACAATTTTCTTTCGTGTTTATCATGGTTCCAACTACTAACATACCAAGTTAGGTGGTGCTATAATCGATTCTTGTCTCAAAACCCATTCGTACTGGATTACATTATCCTCTTCGGGTAATCAATCCTACATACTCCGTGGAACCATAACTAGCAATGCTTAAATTGTCTCAACATATTTTCTCATTTTTCAATATAAACAATTTTCTTTATTACTGAGACCTTCGAGAGAAGATGGTGAAGTCTCCACAGATGAGGTTTATTCTTGTGCACTCTTGCTTTTGCCAATCTTAATTTGAATGGAATCATTCTCTTGAAAGAGTGGTTCAGTCACTTCTACAGCAATAACGCCTACAAGAAATTTAGTGGGCCTTATACAAAGACGGACGTGGTTCCCACCTGAGGAAAATTTTAGTTGTTGTGTCGCTGCAATACAATTAACTGTGATTTGGTTAAAAATGCCTGTTATCGATTTATTTGTTAATTTTTAATTCCTTACATACGATGTTACGATGTTCTTTGAACAATACAGGATTTTCCTTTTCTTGGTAACCAGAACTAAAAAAAAAACATAATTCAAGTTCACCAATTCATAACTATATTTCCTTATTGATCTAACATTTGTGTTAATTGTTTCAGGAACTTTTCTCCCAACTCCAATTCTCCACTGAAACAGCCCTACCTCCCGATACCCTCCGTAGAGCGTTAGCAGAAAGTTTTTTCGACCAAAATAGGTTCCAGCTGGGTTTCATGGACGATGCGGCAGAATGTTTCGAGAATATGCTGCTTCGAATCCACACTCACATCGCACAGGGCGAGGCGGAAGATATGTGCAACGCCAAGCACTGTATTCCTCACCAGAAGTTTGCCATGACGCTAGTGGAGCAAAGCGTTTGCGGTTCCTGCGGTGCCACTTCGGAACCATTGTCGTATACACAGGTGAGGATACGTTTCATCCTCGAATAACTTTAATATAACCTAATTCATGCCAATAACAAAGGCTCCATACACTTTCCTAGACCTAGAACTATTTAGACAAGACCAAGACAAGACCAAGACAAGACCAAGACAAGACAAGACAAGACCAAGACAAGACCAAGACAAGACCAAGACACGATCAAGAAAAGACCAAGACAAGACAAGACAAGACCAAGACAAGATCAAGACAAGACCAAGACAAAACCAAGACAAGACCAAGACAAGACCAAGACAAGACCAAGACAAGACCAAGACAAGACCAAGACAAGACAAGACCAAGACAAGACCAAGACAAGACCAAGACAAGACCAAGACAAGACCAAGACAAGACCAAGACAAGACCAAGACCAAGACAAGACCAAGACAAGACCAAGACAAGACCAAGACAAGACCAAGACAAGACCAAGACAAGACCAAGACAAGACCAAGACAAGACCAAGACAAGACCAAGACAAGACCAAGACAAGACCAAGACAAGACCAAGACAAGACCAAGACAAGACCAAGACAAGACCAAGACAAGACCAAGACAAGACCAAGACAAGACCAAGACAAGACCAAGACAAGACCAAGACAAGACCAAGACAAGACCAAGACAAGACCAAGACAAGACCAAGACAAGACCAAGACAAGACCAAGACAAGACCAAGACAAGACCAAGACAAGACCAAGACAAGACCAAGACAAGACCAAGACAAGACCAAGACAAGACCAAATGAAATAAAGAAGATTGCTGAAAGCAAAAACTGTGGTTACTCCATTTTCACGACTGATAAATAATACGCGTGTAAACTTCACCACGACAGTGAAAAAAGAATGACCACCACGAACGTTACTCACGTTCTTACTTCACAATCCATGTCAACATAGCTTTATGTAGGTGTGCAGGAAGTGCAGGTGATGGTAGGTAAAAACGCACATTACAAATCCACCACACTATATTTCTAGAATTCTGCTCTACTAGGATATATCTTCCCAACTATCTTTATTTGGACTTCCGACTAGTCACAGTAGATGAATGCTGCGTCTGACTGAAAATGAAATTTGGTATACAGCCGGACAGCAATACTTGATTGAAAGATTGAAACAAAGTACGAATTATTCGGTACAGACTAACAGAATATATTGGATATAACTTGTCCTTGACAGGGGCGTTTTATCCATAAGGCTGATTAGGCTAAAGCCTCAGGCGCCGCAGATTTTAGGGCCGCTAGCAGATCCTAGGAAAAAACCAAAAGTTGGTAGCGCTGGAAAAGAAATCGTTTACAGGCGCCGATTAATTTTGCAAGAATTCCTTTTCACATCACTTCCCAATAATAGGCAATCCGCATATGGACCAATAAAAACTATTTTAGTTGCGGCAGTTGCTCCTGCGTGATGTGCAATGTAATTTTAGGTTGGAAATGTCGCAAATGAAATGTATTTTCCTTCCTCACATACACTATTTGTTTTCACAACAAACATAATATTGTAAACACAAATTTCTTATTTATTGAAATAGGGATTATCCTAATATTATTATTAGATCATTGGAAAAATTAATGTGAGGAATGAAAATTCATTTGCGACATTCCCAACATAAAATTACATCGCACATCACGCAGGCGCAACTAAAATAATAGTTTTGATTGGTACATGCGGATTGCCTATTGGGAAGTGATGTGGAAAGGAATTCTTGCATTAATTTTTAGCCTCAGGCGCCTGCAACCCTTAAAACGCCCCTGGTCCTTGATGCATATTTTGAAACACCATATATGAAACGCTGCACAACTGAAAATTAAGAATTATTCGTCCCTTATAAGTAGTACCTGTTGAATAAGATTATTTACTGAAAATGAAAATTGTTCGCAATATTTTCAGTTGAAGATTTGGCGTGTCAATCAAACGTATAAAAATTGAAAAATCTCTGTAAAAAAGCTTTAATTACTATTTTCATTACGTTGATTTTTATAGTTTGCAGTCATTTTAATTCCATCAACAGCTGCGAGCGGGAATGCATCAAAAGGTTCTTATTTCTCAATGATGCTTTTCATTTGATCTTAGCCACATTACACACTATTACGGAAATAAGAAAATTAACCTTGGAATGCCTTTGTTATTGTGACTCAATGTAATAAATAAACAATCAGGATAAAATTACATGTTAATAGATGGAAGTATTCTTCTTGGTACCTGTATTGCTAAAACCAAGTATTATCCATGAAGTATTACACTGGTTTATTTCTTGATGAAAATTAAAAAAAAATCACTTATTATGTTAACATCAAACAAAACTTGAAGAATATTGGGAAGATAGAATCTCTCAGGATGAGACTTGAACTGTTAATTTGTGAGATTTGAAATGTATTGTCTAAACATCCTGATTAGGTGATTATGTTGATAAATATGAAATATATAGAATGAAAAAAAGGTTGATTGAGCCTATAAAAATGTGTGACACATTTACATTATTTCCAGAAAAAATAGAAAAGTTGATGAAATCAAGAATAATATCTCAGGTTTTTTCTTAATTTTCTATCAACCATTTTTAGTGAATAACCAGATTTTTTTTCATTCAAACTTCCAATTTCATATTAGGCACATCTCACTTTTCTTTGCATAAATCAGGAAGTATGTCTTATATCTTCCATATTCTAGTAAACAAAGCCATTAGAAGAGGTTATTTCAGTATTTATGAGAAAATTATTATTTTTACAGATGGTACACTATGTTTCCACTTCCACATTGGTATATCAAGTCAGATCAAATACAGGACGTTCAACTTCAGACCCATTTGGACAACTTTTGAAGAAAGCGGGCGATATGGGAGATGTACGAACATGTCCTGTGAGTATATATTTTGTGGAATATCAACTCTTCCATGACGGTTTACATAATTTCCTAAAATATCAACCACTACATGAAAGTCTGGATCATCGTTATTTCGAATTTTTTTTTATTGATTAAACTAATACCACACAGCAGTTGAGAGTTCAAAATTATTCAACTATTAGCAAACATTTCCTCTGAGTGTGTACCTGCACAGGCCTATTTCAGGGCTTCTGTGTAGATGTTGAAAAATCTTAGTTTATTAATTTATACTTGAAAAGTGTTGAGATCAAACGTCAGAGGTTCGCCAATTTGATTACAAGAAAACAAATGAAATCTCACTAGTTATTTTTTCGAATATCCCGCCGATACTTGTGAATACAATCCAAAGCTCAAACATTTGTAACGTAGTTTCGGTTATAATACAACGTTGGGAAGTTACATTTTTGAAAAATGAATCTTAACACAGGAATATGCGAAAGAAAATATGAACAAGGATGCACTTCTCATATCGGGATTGGGAGGGGGGAAACTAAAGGATCTTTTGTCAGCTCTCGTGTGAAAAAACACTAGATCAAGTGAAGTGGTCAAGGTGATAAAAGCTAAAGTGGTTCGGAATCCACTTGTACGTAAGCTGGTAGATCCCAGATCTAGTTTGCTCGCACACGCTCTGTTTTTGAGGGGGTTTCTTTCTGAAAACTTGGAGATTCGTAAAAACAAATTTTACAGATTTTCTTTAGAAATTTACTAGGGCACAATACGTATAGTGTGATCTATTTAAGATGGAAGCACCCTTATAAAACTTACATTTGTCAACCGATTGGGATGATTTTATTTTATTTTTTCGTTAGGTAGACACCAAATTTCATGAATAAATTTCCATTTTCAGGGCCAGATATTCTTATTTTTCAAGGTCAAAAATCTAAAATAAAATACTAGCGACCTTTTTGGAAAAATCTGACTACACCACTGGTGTAGTCAGATTAGTTACGTTGAAATGCGTCAATCAATAAGAAAGTTATAGAAGAATAAAAGTTTGATGAAAGTCTGACCAGTAATATTTCGAGACTTCTTGAATACAGTGGTATATTCCGAATGTTGAAAAAAGTTGAAATTGAATGAATTGGTGGGTTGATTAAACGGCATATTTTTTCTGAAAAAGTTGAAAGTCTGAAAGTTGAAAAACGAGAATGGTTGGCCCTGAAAATGGAAATTTATTCATGAAATTTGGTGTCTCAGTGACCTAGTTCAAAAATAACTTTTTCCCTCAAAAATTTTATACAGCCTTCTACACAATAGATCCAAAAAGTATGTTGAAATTCTAACTTCGGTACATTGATTATGTTCAATGGGCGACTGAAATGATATTGAATATTGGACTTTTAACTACTTTACCGTGTTGCTATAGAGCTTAATTGATTCTAGCATCGCATCAGAATTACTATCGATGCAAATTGTGGGACTATTCTTCGTTCAAAATTGTGAAATTTCAGAACTAAATTGAAACAAGCCCTGCCAGGGCGCCAATTTGCATTCATGAAGACGTCACTTGATTAACTATACCGTTATTGGTCTGTTGATGTTTCATTTCCACTTGACATTCACTGTTGTCAAATCCAGAATTATAATCAAGTTTTTGGAAATTTTTCTCCATAAAGTAAGTGATCAATATAAAAAAATACCATCGAACTAAATTGTTGTTATTATTATACGTTTACATTGCTTAATAGCCTCAAGTGTCAAACAATCCTTAGACTCCTATCAATCACTATAAAAAATAGGTCAGTGGATATAAGAGTTAGAGAGGATTACATTGAATTGAATTCTTAATACATATTATATTATATTCATTCATTTTCTGAACATTAAAAAATATTTGGTTTTGCAGACTATTTTGACATTTGGCAACGGCGCCGGCGCTTTAAATTCTGCACCTTCTCGTGAAATCGTGACGTACCTATTTGTTATTTACGGCAAATTTTAGACTATTTGAATATGGCTTTTACTTTATGTTCATGTAAAGAATCTGAAAAAAAAAATTGTCCACTCGCCTATTGAGCGTGAGCAGAAACATGAACAGATTTTGAAGAACTTCACTACAGATACATTTACACAGTATTTCACAATAATTTTATTTTCAGAGTGCTTGTGGCGCAGTCATACAAATAGGACGCACTCTCATGAATAATCCCGAAATAGTCTCAGTTGGCCTCGTATGGAACTCTGAGCGACCCACCCTCGAACATATTATGGAAGTTTTTTCAACAATTGGAACCACTTTGCGCCTGGCCGACGTATTCAAAACGGTAGTGGACACCAGATGGGCCGAAACATCAATGCACAATTTGGTTGGAGTTGTAACCTACTATGGAAAACACTACTCTACTTTCTTCTTCCATACCAAGTTGAGAGTTTGGATTTATTTCGACGATGCTACAGTACGAGAAGTTGGACCTAGATGGGAACAGGTTGTCGAGAAGTGTCGAAAAGGAAGGTATGTGTAAAGAAAATTATCATTTTAATATTTAAGTACGAACAACTACCAATTTTCTCAAAAATATTACAATATAATTTAAAATTGTCTCACTGAATCTATTATACCGGGTGACCACGTAGTTTTGAAGATACAGATTTCAAATTTGGTATGTCACTATAGTACTTGAATACGCATATTTTGACACATCTATTGGAAATTCACCACTTCCGGCTTAACCAGAAGTGACCCCAAATATTTTTTTTTCAAATGACACCCTGAACATATTTTTTCATTATCCCAAAGAGCACGTCATTTGTGATAACACTGTTCTTCAAAATTGGAAATCGGTTGAAAAATGGCGGAGATACAGTTGATTGTTCAATCGAACAAAGTTGGCCATGAAACTCATTACAATTGACAAACGACATCAGAAGTTACCAGAGGAAGCTTCAAAGTGCGATACAGTTGAAAACTGAGTTTCTCGTGTAATTGAAGTTCCCACATAATCCAAGAATTATCAAAAACTTCCTAAAAACGGAATAGTACCCATGAAGAAATGCTCCCAACTGCTATTTCTCAAACGGCAACATGTTCTTTTCACTTCGTCATGATGAAACATGATTAATTATCAGATTACTCGTGTGAAAAATTTTGAAGAATTCCGAAAAAAATCGCAAATACAAAATGTTTTATCATGAGTGTTCTCCAAATTAGATATTCTTCAGCCTTCGTTGAACATAAAAAAGCGAAACAAAAAAGCAGCATTGATTAAATACGTAGAACAAACTTTGACTTCGTGGAAATAATATGAACTTTTGTGTATTGCTTTCTTAATAATGTTCTAAGCCGCTTATGTTGAAGAACATTCAATTTTAGGAACACTCATCATGAAACCTGATTGTATCTTCATTTTCTTTAGGAATTCTCCAAAACTTCTCACACTAGTAAACTGATAATTTATAACTTTTTATCATGACAAATTGAAAAGTACATGTTGCCATTTAAGAAATGGCAGTTGTGAGCATTTCTTTATGGATGCCATTCCGTTTTTAGCTAAGTTTTTATAATTGTTCGAATATATGGGAGCTGCAATTTCATAAGAACCTCAGTTTTCAATTGTATCGCACTTTGAAGCTTCCTCTGGTAACTTCTGATGTCTTTTGTCAATTGTGATGATTTAAGTTTGAGTTTCATGGCCAACTTTGTTCGATTGAAAAATCGACTGTATCTCCGCCATTTTTCAACCGATTTTCAATTTTGAAGAACAGTGTTATCACAAATGGCGTGCTCTTTCGGACAATGAAAACATATGTACAGGGTGTCATTTGAAAAAAAAAGTTTGGGCTACTTCCGGTTAAGTACCTCACCTCGTGGTCACCCGGTATATTTCTTTTTGAAAAAGTAACTTTTACCTAATTTTTTTTTCAGTTAATTATTGATCTCGATATTTAATTTTCATATATTTTTATTTGATCTAATTGGTGGTATCACATAAATATTTCCACAAGCCAACAGTCCAAATGAAGATAAGATTTTACTCATATAAGTAAATACACTTATCAAAATTGATTCCAAATGGGGTACTATCATTGTTTGCTGTTGACACCTCAATCATTTATTTTTACAGTAATCATAATGATAAGTATAACAAATAAAATAAAAATAAAGTTATTTGGGTGAAATTAAAATTTGGTTACAAAAACATAAGTTGACATTCAATTTCAACAAATCCTTCAAGAATATATAGAAAACTTGCATATAAGTTGTCAGAATTTTAAATTTCTGAACGGTATACAGGGGAGACCAAATAATAGGAAATATGATCAGGAGTAAACTACCCTTATTTTTGACATTAGATATCAAAAGTTCAAAACAACATTCAAATTCAAAATCATAGCCACCTACGCGAAAAAATAAAAAATCATATTTTTTATGATAAAAGTGATTGTAAAGTAGCAGATTTGTAATATTTAATCGTTTACCAATAATTAATTGATTTATTCAATAAATTCCTTCCATAAAATCACACTTATAGTAATTATGGATATACAGATAGAGTGAAATATCAAATTTTCACCAAATAAGTAGTGAACGTTCAAAAAATGTTCAGCAAACGTCGATATTCTAGTACAAATGATGAATTAGACCAAATTTTGCATCTAAATGTCATTGTATATATATTTGAATTTACATTTCAGTTTTTGAAATCCGATGAAGAAATTACAAAATAAACAAATCTAAAATTTGTTTCACCCACTCAATTAGAATTCAGTTCTTACTGAAGTGAACAGTGAGTGTTTAAAACCCAAATATTAAATGTTAGCTGCTAGCAATTTAGGAGAAAAAATCTGTTTATTATAGTGGCATAGTGAATTATAATTCAATATCTCATATAATAAAAAAATATTCTTTAATAATTTTCTAAAAGAAATTTTGAGGTCAAATGAGTTTGACCTCTTGAACGGTTTTGATATAGGTTAGACACAGATAATTGCCTTTTTTATATGTAAATTACTACATTTATATTCATCACATTTTATTTTGTTCGAGCAAATCCTCAATTTCGATTGCTTGAGATTTGAGTTTTTTGTATCCCTTCCATAAACATGTAATGTTAATCGGGTAATAAAGTTGATTTATTAATAAATACCTAATCACAAATTTCAGGCATTTCACTTAATTGAATTTAGTTTTGGCTGTTGAACTTCTTAGCCAATGAATAACTATAGATGGAAAGTCTGACAATCAAATGTTAAAAAGCATAATTTTTTTCTTTTTTCAGGTACCAGCCCTTACTTCTACTCTATGCCCTTCCAGATGGAACTCCAGTGAACACAGATAATGCCCCAAAGCAAATTACACCCCTTTTCACTGACAGAGTTAATAAGAAACCTCCACAATCTGTGTTACGAAGATCTGTCACCCCCAGTCCTGAGAAACCAATGATAGGAACAACGAGACGTGCCATAACACCGAACCCAGATGGATCATCTGTGAACCAAAAACCTTCAGTACAACGCCCATACAGTGAATATCAGAATCTCTCAATAATCCAAAATAATATTTACCAGCCACAAGAAGTCGACGTTGTTGATGGAAATATTGGTAGAAAGGATCCGGAATACTCCATTAGAAAAACTCTAGATTTCAGCAAACCACAAACTACTATTCATCGAACTCTGAGCAATGGGTCCTCCTCTGGCTTGGAAGGAATGTCCATTCCAGATCACATGAATGTCCCCAGAAGGAGAGATAGTGGTAACTGGAGCGGAGATAGAAACAGTGCTTCTTCAGCATCTTCTACTACAATGGAAAATCCATACTTGTATCTTGTGGGAAAGGTTCCAAATGGTGGAGGAAGTGTACCTGGCAGTCCAACCAGGATCAAAAGTGATTCTTCAAGTGGGAGTAGTGGAGTTTATGATGCTGGATACGATTCATATTCATTGTCTTCCAATGACAGTTCGACAATGACAACGTTACAGCACCTCATGAAAATGGGTCATCTAGCTAAAATACCAGAGGACTACAACAACTCTTCAACCAATCAAAATTCACCGAGCTGTGATATACTTTGCGATGAAGCTGATGAGCTGTTAGTTAAATCAAGACAATTGGAAGATGAACATGATTTAGTTCTGGCATTGGCATTATGCAATGCGGCGGCTACAAAAGCACGAGCTGCAATGAACGCTCCTTATAATAATCCGCAAACATTAACCTTGGCGCGAATGAAGCACAACACTTGTATTATGAGGGCTAGAAGTTTACACCGAAGGATGACACAAGTTCAGATTTCAAATAAAGAAAACCCACCAGAAATAAGACATACCCGTGAAGGTAGCAGTGGCAGTGGTAGACATTCAAGACAGAACTCTAGGGATAAGGGCAACCACTCTAGGCAAAACAGCAGAGAGCTCTTAGTTCCAGAGAAAGATAAACTTCAACCGACAAAGAGTATAGAAATATATGCCACGTTGCCCAAGAAAAAAGATGGCTTGAAGAATAAGTTATCTATTAATTCTACTGAAGATGAAGAATACATGCTCTATGACAAACCTGCGAACAGGGAATCAAGGTCGATATTTTCTAGATCGAAAAGTAAAGATCAGAAAAATAGAGAAAAAAGATCAAGAAGTGAAGATAGAAATAAACTTTCTCGAGATTTTTCTCTAGCTCCAGAAATTCTTAGTGGCAAGGATACTTTGAAAAAAGCAAAGGAAGAAAAAGATGACAAGAAAGACAAAGACGGAAAATCTAAGAAACAGCATAAGATTAGAAGAAAACTTTTGATGGGTGGTTTAATAAAACGCAAAAATCGAAGTATGCCTGATTTAACTGATGCAGTCAATGACAGTCATATGCAGACACCAGCTACAACAGTTGATGACAGTAATTTAGGTCTAAAAGGTGAGTTGAAATTATACACTGATGATTTAATTCAAAATTTGCTTTGTTATCAAAAGAACATAGTCGCTATGGACAAAGTCATTGTATAATTAAAATATACAAAAATAAATTAGATATAAAAGATAGGTTACAGAAAATTTTAAATCTTCAATAATAAATAGTACAAAAGCTAGAGGCGTTTCGATGGAAGGACTCGCTACAAAAAATTCCCCCAAGCTGTAAAAATGATGATCTTTTTTCTGAATAATGGCAATGTTTTGAATTTCTTTATAATGGAGGGGCAGTTAGTGGTATATTTGGAGGCTGTTGTATATAATGTCCCGAATAAGATCTGTGGGAAGAGTTAAGGGCAGTCTCAACTGCTGTGATGAACAAGTGTTATAATTTGATGACACTACCCAGTATCTGTCACGATTTTTGTGGATCATGCAGGTGATTTTTAGAAAAAGAAAATTAATCACTGTATCTTCTGATTTTTGAATAGTTTCCTACAAGAATGAAGTGGTTTTATTTCACAAAAAGCTTTATCAGCTCTTTTTTGAACGACTTGTACCATATGAATCTTTTGTTACACACTCCCCATTCACTGCTCTAGAATTTATTTAATGGAATAACAAGCGGAGGTCAAGATCTTGAACAATTTTGTTACATGTTCATCGAATTTCAACTTATTGTCAGTATAAATAGAGCACCAGAAATTTGATCAACAAGACATTATTAATGTGGTATGACTCAAGGTGTATGGCAGAGAGGTTAAATCTGAATGTTAGTAAGCGAGTATTAGATAAAGACAAGCAGATTAGCGTTGTAAGAGGATTTTATTATTTCAGTTTCTTCTTGTATTGTATATGTCATTATCGCGAAAGAAAATGGTGGTGTCATCAGCAAAAATGATGTGAAATTTCCAAATATATTGAGTTGTGTAGTAGAATTGTGATTGACACTATTGAACATTTGTACCTATAAAACCATAAATTTTTAGTTTTATTAAATTCTGTGGTTCACCAAGTCACTGGCTTCAGAAAAATCACTAACACTGACGCACTTGACTCTCCTTTGTTAATTTCGTTATTAATCTTGGTCAAAAAGTTTAAATGGCATCATGTGTACCTTCCAGTTTTTGAAACCCTAAATGTTCATCAAAATGTTATGTTTTAGTATGAACTGTTCTGATAGTTGACAATACGCATAGTGTGGAGTCTGGAAGGTTTGCAAATATATTGCTCTTTTATTTCATATGTCCTGGATTGTTTCCTTCAGTTCACTTGCATTTGATAGTTCAAAATGGAAGACTTCAGTTTTTTTGTTGACTATAATCCAATAATACTTGTTAAGAGTACCTGAATTAAGTGATGTTACTGGTGTGGTTTTCTGTTTTCCTCTGAGATTTACCATTAATTTCCAGCTTTCCTTAGTTTTGTTGGCAGCTTCATCAGGTCTGGTCTTACAGTATGTCCTTTGCTGCTCTTGGTACTTTATGATTAATGTTTTGGTATTTAGAGTAGCATAGTCATAGAAGAAAGGTTCATTTGTATACTTTCCGAGTGTGTGGAGGGATCTTTCTGCCAATGTTTCTATGCCTTTCGTTAGCAAATCCTCTTTTTCATTTTGAGTTTCTGAATAGGAATAGCGATGTTGAAGTTGTCGAGGAGGAGATGGTAGAAACCTAGGTATGGTTCACATGAAGCAAAAATGTTCTCCCAGTTTGTGTGCAGGCGATAGTCCTGGAATTTTTTATGATTTCTTGAACTATAGAGTCGACTGGTACTTATTTTTTGGTTTGGTGCTAGGAATTTGAATAACTTTTTATTGCTCACGATGATATGAAGGATCCCAATCTGATTGCTTGGGTTTTATTTGCAATTTATTTGCAATTCTACCAAGTTATTGTATCCAATTCTAGAATATTGTCCATATTTAATTCGTTCATATATCTACCAGCATTATCTAAGTACAAGTTACTTATTATAGTCACATACAAAATAAGCTCAACTGAAAATCTCCTTTATTTTTCCAGGCACTATGGAAAATCAAGCCAGCATGTGTGGTTACCTCTCAGAGGGACACTTGGAGTTCACGGGAAACAACCCCAACCCCAATTTGGAGAGAAGTAAATTGATGCGAAAGAGTTTCCACGGCAGCGCTGGTAAAATTTTGACGGCTGCTAAAGTGCCTCCACCACCACCCCTCAGAACTACTTCCCAGCTTAGCACGTCTAAGTTGAATGGTGGAGAAGTTTGTGATGAGAGCGAAAGACTGAATTTCACACAACCAAATGGTATGGGATACTACCAGGATGAGTATCACTACATGAACCAAACTCCAGTTTCTTTACCGTATTACAACAACTCGTTCAGCGACGAAAGTTTCTACAGTAACGGGCCAAATATGGTTGTGACCAGAGCTGATGTCCATAGAGAACAAAGTGCTGAGAACTCGATGTCTCATAATATAGATAGTGGAGTTGATGAAGTGGACTGCTTTCCGACGCACAGTTTACATCAAAACCTTGATTTGCCCCCTTACCCAAGTCCAATTGGGTCGGTGGCACATTCAAGACAGGCTAGTGAAGATTTTCCACCTCCACCTCCTCCACTTGATTTATCCGCACTCGATGAGCACCTTCCTCAGATCACACAGCCAAGTAGTTTATTGTCTCAATTACAAAACAAACGACTACAGATACTTTCACAAGAAAATGATTTGCAAAAAATCCCAATGGCCCCAATGAAATCTTCAGGTGATACATGGCTGAAGGAGTTACAAGCAAAACAGGCAGTACTTAGAAGCAAGAAGAATCAAAACGATATTCCATCAGAGGGTATAGATGTGGTTAATACCCAACAATACCTTCCTGGCGAAAGTAAAGTAAAATCTGTCAGAGACCTAGCATCGAAGTTTGAAACAGAACCAAAACTTTCTGTGTCTAGTTACAAACCACTAGATCCTGTCAAGAGTGATAGTAATGGCGTTCTATCAATGAAAAAACGTGAAGAACCAGATCATATCGCACCTGAACAAATAGCTGAAGAACTTAGAGAGGTAGAAATGCTCAATGCTGCAGTGCAAAAAACACTCAGTGTCAACCAAGAGACTAGCGAAGATGCTAAGAAACGGTTGACAAAGAAGAAAAGTGTGTCATTTTGTGACCAAGTTATTTTAGTAGCTACAGCTGATGAACAAGAAGATGACAGTTTCATTCCTAATCCTATTTTGGAAAGGGTTCTTAGAACTGCTATGAATAAACCTGAAACAGCAGCAATTAGGCAAGAAATCATGACGTTGAGAGAAAATGAAGTTAAAGATGAGAAAGCAACATTCGTCCCTAATAACAATGAAGTCTACAACCAACCATTATATGTGAGAAGAAATTCTATTGATAATTTACTGAGTAAACAAAACGGTAGCAGTTGTGAACAACCGGTTCATAGACAGAGTCCCACTTGTAACCAGTCTGTTTACAGTGGACAAAACGGTTACTACAACAACCAATCTATTCAACCTAATCCCAACTTACTATATAATAATCATTCACCTTATGGCACACATAATTCACCCGTCATGCAAGGACATCCTCAACTTCTGAAACAAAATTCACAAAATGATTTACAAGTCTTGCAAGGACATCCTCAACCTCCAAGACAAAATTCACAAAATGATACACCAGTTATGCAAGGACATCCTCAACTTACGAGACACAATTCACAAAATGAAACACCAGTCATGCAAGGGCATCCTCATCTTCTGAGACAAACTTCACAAAATGATCTTCATGGTCGACATATTTTTCCGAACGAATACAACAGTCAACCTTCACAATATGCTTGCCAAAACAATTTGTATGATACACAATGCACTAGTGATTGTTCTATCAGTCAAAACCCACATTATAATAGTGTGGTCACTGCAAATAGGCAATCACCATATCAGCCAATACCTCAAAATTCCCCTGCATATCAACCAATACCCCAAAATTCCCCTGCATATCAACCAATACCCCAAAATTCCCCTGCATATCAACCAATACCCCAAAATTCCCCTGCATATCAGCCAATACCCCAAAATTCCCCTGCATATGCAGCCTACGTTAGCAACAGGGCTAATTCTCAAAACCAACAATATGCATCTTCCCCCAGATCAGGAATCAGTCCTCAAATAAGACAGTCTACACCAAGTCCGATGAATGGCTATCCACCATACCATAATCCATCTCCTGTGCCTTCGAATATTAGTTCAAACTACAACTATCAGCAGAACGTCTATAGAGGGTATGGAGCTTATGAACCTCCAATCCAGAATTCACCCTACCAAAGAGTACCTCATTCGGATCAGATGAACATTCGACAACTTAATGATAGTGGTCTGAATAACACTTATATAAGACCCCAAGCTGATAACTCAACACAAGGTTCTCTATATCAGCGGGTACCAGTTTCTTCTGATCAAGTTCCAGGGTACCTGCGGTCGCCTACCAATGAGTATGAGGTTCAGCAAAGTTTGGGACATCAGCGGGTACCTTATTCCACAGATGTTTATCAAAGGATACCCCCACTTCATTGCGAGCAGGATGTTCCGGTTCAACAAGGAAAATATTCACCATATCAGCATATTCCTCCACTGAAACAGATTTTGAAGAAAACTGTTAGTTTCCAACCTGGAACCAAAGGTGGCAGTGAATCACCAGTGCCAAGAGCAGTTGTCACACCCATCATTGTCAATAATGCGAACAATAGTGTACCTACAGATAAGACAAAGTGCAATTTGTGTAGGAAGAAGAATGTCGTGGCTTTAAATTTGTATTGTCAAGACTGCGAATTTTACATGTCTAGATTTAAGCCACGAAGTTAGCAATTTTATTAGTTGTTTGTTGTACATAAGTGTTGTTATGTAAAATGTGATATCTGTTCAAATTTTTTTTATCAAATTTTATATTTTTTATATGGAGATCTCGTATAATTTTTCTAAGACGTTTATATATCCTGAATGTAAATATGTACATACAATTTTGATGTATTTGATAGTAAAAAATAAAGACCTTTGATCTGAAGATTTTGATGTTTACTAAGGCTATTTTGAAAATGATTAGAAATATTTTGAAAATGATCAGAAATATTTTGAAAATGATCAGAAATATTTTGAAAAACAGAAATATTTTCAAAATGATCAGAAATATTTTGAAAAACAGAAATATTTTGAAAATGATCAGAAATATTTTGAAAAACAGAAATATTTTGAAAATGATCAGAAATATTTTGAAAATGATCACAAATATTTTGCCAATAATCAAAGCAAGACCTACTTCAATCTTGAAACAACAATTTTCAAAAATAAGTCATTCATTGTTGCGGTGCCTTTGTCAGTTATTATTCTTGATGTGGTTATGAACTTCATAGATGCTATTATTTGCGAAAAACTCTTTCTTATTTACATATAATATAAAAACGAGATTCAAATTTAATAATTGTTAACTCATTTACGCCATGGTTGCAATAACGCAACATCAAAAATAGTAATTTTTCAATAAATGGAAAGGAAACTTCCAATATAGACAAAAAATATATACCTGTAATAACAAATTGTTTAAACATTCATAACTCACCTCGTGTGAATTGAAGATTTTATTTCTTCTCTGATGAATTTACATGTTTTAAATGCCAACTCTACAGAAGAGTAAGTTAAAAAAGATATATATATATATATATATATATATACAGTGACCGCCAAAAAGTATGTATCATATGGGAAAAAAGTTTATTATTAGAGTATTGAAAAAAAGATTCTTGGGAAAAGTTTGTGCATGTCCGATAACCTAAAAATCGATTTTGACACATGTCACGTGATCGCTGGTATGGCGGCAAATTGAAAAAAATTACCATGAATAGTCAAAAAGTCGGATAAAATGGCAAGATATCGAAAAAAGTTATTTGAAAAAGTAGCTTAGAATTCAATTTATACACATATACAAAGTTTGAGAAAATTATGTGGGAATATTGATAACAGCAATTTTTTTTAAATAGTTTTCTAGGTGAATTGCTTGACCATACTGAAATATTTGTATTCCGATGATAATAACAAAACTTTCTCATTTTCTCCACACCAGAGAGCACTAAATTGAAAAAATTGAATTGTCAGAACCCTTGCTGTTACATTTTCGTATCTAATAGATATATCACAATTCCACTATTATTGCGATGATAGGGAGATCCAAAAATATCTGTTTTTCAGATTATAATCAATTTTTGATGATAATCGTGCACGAACGTTTCACTTCGCACATAATCTTAAAAATAGTGCGTCAAATTAAAGAGGCTCGAGTTTTCAACATTGCATGCGAAGTGAAACGCTCTGGCACGATTATCATCGAAACTTGATTATAATCTGGAAAACATCATGTTTCTGGAGTGTAATGTCATCACAATGGTCGTGGAATTCTGATATAACTGTTAGATACGAACCAATGTAACAGCCAGGGTTTTAATTTTTTAATTTAGTGCTTACTTGTGTAGAGAAAATGAGAAAGTTTTGTCATTATCATTGAAATACAAATGTTTCAGTATGGTCAAGCTATTCATATGATAATAATTTGATATTTTTATACAGCTAGGAAAATATTTAAAAAAAAATCTATTTTCAATTTTCTCTCATTATCTTTTCAAACTTCGTATATGTGTATAAAATTTAATTCTAAGCAACTTTTTCAAATCACTTTTTTTGATATCTTGCCATTTTGCCCCACTTTTTGCGTTCTCATAGTAATTTTTTTCAATTTGCCGCCATAGCAGCGATCACGTGACATGTGTCAAAATCGATTTTTAGGTTATCGGACATGCACAAACTTTTCCCAAGAATCTTTTTTCTAATACTCAAATAATAAACTTTTTTCCCATATGGTACATACTTTTTGGCGGTCACTGTATATATAAATATATATCGATTAACTTTCAGTAGTATTGAATAAGACATTATCTAAATTAATGGGTTGCGACCAATATGCGACACAGTATGCTGTGGATATTTCTATAGCTGAAAGAAAATGAGTCACCAAAAAACAGTAATAAGTCATTCGGGTACACCACGGCCAATAATAATAGCCGCCCTCCACCCGCATAGGCTATGCGTTTGGGTACACTCTACCAGAGTCTATAAGGAAATATTACTTACAATGCTATTATTATTCTGGTCGTCATTCAGCAGAAATATTTCAGAAGGGTAAACGGGTACGTTTTATTTTCAAGATGGGTGCCTGACTTCTAGCAATGAATTTTTATATAAATTCATAACAGGATGAAACAAAAACAGAAAGTATTTAAAGAATTTGGCCTTGGTGAAAAGGTTGTTATCGAATTGAATGGTTATTTAACGAACAAGTGTATTAATAAGGGTGATTAACAATTGAGTTAATGTTCGAGATTGTTAATCGCCATTTTAATTCACGAGTTCGTTACAAAACTTTTCCGTTGACCGTAATTTCAAAAAAAATACTTTTCCGTCGACCGTACTTTTCAAAAATAAAAATATCTTACTTTTAATTTTCAGTTTTATTATAAATATTAATATTAGAAATTGTACAACTATTGAAACTTAATGAATTTTAAGAAAATACAACAATGAAATAAATAATGACAGATAGTACTAACCTACTTGATTTCAAAATAAATGTATTAGCGGGTATATATAAGTATATGGTTGCCTATGCCACAGGCCACTAATAAGTATAATATGTATTGGAGCAATGTACGTTGGGTTGCAATACAGAGTGGGCCATTGAAAACGAAACAGCGGCTCTGTAGGTCGGCAGAACCGAGTTATATAAAAACGCTCGGACACGTCAACCACATTTTCGAGGGGGACACCGTTCACGATGAAATTCACCCGAAATACATTCCATCCCTCGTAGCTGTGACCGCCACCCCTAAATTTTTAAATGGCAACATATGGCAAGTGATACCTCATTTGAAAGGTATTTTTCTTCTTAATATCAAACAACAAAAATAAATTAATTCTATCGATTCGTTTCCGAGATATAGGAACTTGAAGTTGGAAAATCACTTTTTTTTCACTCAATCAATAAAAATAAGATCTAACAATGCAACTGTTTAAAGATAATTATCATTGTCAAGGAATTAAATGATCTAACTGTTTACCAACAAATAACATGCAATTCCGTTTCAAATTCTTATTTTATCTTCAATTACTTGATCGAAAAAATGTTAAAGTTCTTGAGAATCGATAAAAAGACATTTTCTTGAATTCGACTCCAATGCGCGTACAACAAAAACATGTATGCGATAATTTTTTTCGCCAAATCGCAATTTTGGACGTCTGGCAATGTCAAACTGATCGTTGATTGAACGAAATTAGAGTGAATTACAGCTGCTGAATATTTCCTCAATAATGATACGATCGCGGAAAGAGTTGAAATAATAACAATTTTTTTCAAGAATGATGAGTGCGGTAACCGTACAGCTAAATTGTTCAATGAAACGCATCCAGATAAACTTGTTGCTAGAAAATACGTTCTAGAATTAGTGCAAAAGTTTCGTCAAACTGGATCAGTAGCCAACAAGAAACGAGACCCAGAACGTGAATTTCCTGTGAGAAATGAACCTGTTGAAGTTGCACTTTTAGGACAAGTTCATGCAGACCCAACACTGAGCACAAGGAAATTGGCAAGTGTTACCAAAATTAGTAGAACCAGTATCCGCCGAATCCTGAAACATCATAAAGTTCACCCCTACAAAATACATTTGGTACACCAATTGAATGAAGATGATTTTGATAGGCGACAGGAATTTTGTGAAATTATGACTACGAAAATAGATGCTGATGAGAATTTTCTTTTCAACATCTGCTTTTCTGATGAGTCTACATTCTTTTTGAATTCGACTGTGAATCGTCATAATTGTCGTTATTGGTCAGATGCCTATCCACATGTTTTCCACGAAGTCCATACTCAAACTCCCGAAAAACTCAATGTCTGGGCCGGTATTTTTGGGGACCGTTTGATTGGACCAGTATTTCTCGACGGTAACCTGACAGGAGAAACTTATTTGGAATTATTGAATGAATTTGTTTATCCACAATTAGTAGACATCATTGAAAATGACAATCTTTACCATGAAGACCACTTGAAATTTCAACAAGACGGGGCACCTCCACATTATGCACAGCCTGTTAGGGCGTTTTTGGATAGAATGTTTCCTGGAAGTTGGATTGGAAGAAGAGGCGCTATAGAGTGGCCAGCCAGATCTCCAGATTTAACCCCATTCGACTTTTTCCTGTGGGGTCACTTGAAAAACAAAATCTATGCAACCGAACCAGAATCTCTGGAAGAATTACGACGTAGAATTATTGAAGAATACCGTCGAATAACGCCGGAAATGCTACGAAATGTGAGGTCTCATTTTGAGCAGAACTTGTACTATTGTATGGAAATGGGTGGTAGACAGTTTGAACATTTAATTCATTGACAATAATAATTATTGCGACAGTTGCTTTATCAGATATTGTTTTTATTGATTGAGTGAATAAAAAGTGATTTCCCAACTTCAAGTTCCTATATCTCGAAAACGAATCGATGGAATTGATTTATTTTTGTTGTTTGATATTAAGAAGGAAAATACCTTTCAAATGAGGTATCACTTGCCATATGTTGCCATTTAAAAATTTAGGGGTGGCAGTCACAGCTCCGAGGGATGGAATGTATTTCGGGTGAATTTCATCGCAAACGATGTCCCCCTCGAAAATGTGGTTGACGTGTCCGAGCGTTTTTATATAACTCGGTTCTGTCGACCTACAGAGCCGCTGTTTCGTTTTCAATGGCCCACTCTGTATTAGTAAATCGTTAATTATTAGAAAATCATTCATTAACAGGGGTCATCAACGATTTTGAGTGCGTTAAAATACATCGTAAATGAACGGTCGACGGAAAAGTCTATTAATTCATCCGACTAATTGAGTATATTTTGTAACTGGAACTGAGCAGGAGAACAGAATGCTGAAATGCCCATTAGAGAATACCAAGTCTATAAGCAGGAAATTAGTCATTATCGCCAAATATAGAACATATATGACAGTCGTTGAGTCATTGTATAATAACGCAGTTGCACAATATCAGGGGACATATAATAAGTAATATAATTATCACCGATTTTTTAAAATATTATTGAATTGCAATTCCAAAGCTGAAAATACAAGTCCACAGCTTCATAATTATTACGCTGTGGTAGCAGTGCTGGATTTATACTGACTTACGCGGGGGGCTAACTATTACGATGCCGCCGCTTGTCGCCGCCAAATAATAAATGTCAATTGTCGGTTTCAAAGTACCCGTTCACTGATTTTTTTTCACAGCATATGACAATAACATAAAATCATTACGATATCGAATCAAATTATATATACTTCACAACTTAAACCTAACAACAAGTATAATTTTTTTTTCACATAAATATTAAAATACTTTTCTTACTTTCATTAACTCTCATGAAGTTACAGGTTTCATTTCTATGCTAACATTGTTGTTGCATAAACATATCAAAAATATATTTCATAAAGTGGTTTTGAATATGCAAAAATATACAGAATATTCTATTTAAAAAATCAACATCGATTTGCCACACTTTTTTCCACATACCTTGTAGAATTCAAAATACTTTCTTGTGGTGTGTCTTGGTAAACAATTTGAATATATACTTGAACAAAATCGGTAGGTGACTTGTATGATACTGTTGCAAAACCCTGTACATATACGAATTGACATTTAATTTTAAAAATGTGAATCTTAATCCGAGCTTCTTGACTTTCAGTACTCATTTATAAATTGACACGTATTCTCTTTTTTAAGTTTGTTTGACACTGAGCTTTCTCGGGAATTTTCCGCACTTTCCATAGGTGTTCGCGTGCCTAACATTTTTTTTTTTTTTCTTCAAGTACTTTTCAAAAACTGCCCGTGTACCAAAAATCATTTCTATTGGATGTATTGTCAGGTTGTAGTAACATCTTAGCTACAGAGCTTGCATTAATATTGGTGCCATGTAAAAAATCAAGTGGATTTGATGAAATTGTATACTATAGAAGAAAATTGCAACAACTCTAAATAATTTCCTTATATACCTAATCAACCTTTCTTTCAAAACTGATGTTTTCCCCAGCTATCTGAAAAAAGCATCAACTATTCCAGTACATAACAAGGTGATACAACAAACTTGAATAATTTCAGATCAATTGCCCTGATTGTAGAAAAAGCTTTCTATAAAAGACACAACATTTATTTATGGCCTGGATATTTTGTATTAAGATCTGAATACTTTCATTTATATTTATATTTGAATGCTGGCATGATCAGATACTAGTAGATCTATTGGAGTGACTACGTATTATAGAAGTAAACACAGATATAAATAATTTATTATTATACTACAATTTATTTTTGTTTTTGAATTGAGTCCCCATTTTGTGACAAAATATCTTTCAATAATGATTTAGTATATACCACTACCATTTCTCATGTATATATTTTTGTTAGTTTGTGAAAATATAGAATTTGTGGTAAGATTTTCAGCTTAAATATGTTTGCAAAATCGGTTTTTCTGAAACATGTTTAAACTGAAAAATTATGACACTAATTAATTCTTTTAAACAATATATTTATGAATTTAAGGCATTTGGAAAAACTTCACTTACTAATATATTGTAAACTGAACACACACTTATAAATCATCTAGATCAACTGCTTCTACTTGAGGTGTAATTTCCCCTACGTCTGTTGGTTTAGTTTTAGTATTTTCTGATTTTTGTGGCTGAATGGTTTCCCCAAGTTTCAACCAGCTTCCTGGTTCCGCCTTTTTCAATTTTATTTCCACTTTGGTTCCAAACATAGTAACTTCACTAGCTTCAACGGTGATAATCTGAATCGAAAACAGACATTTAATATAAATTTGGTAAAAGTACCACTTAAAAAAGCATTTGATACCTTTGATCACATAACACTGTTGAAACATTTGGAGTCTATGGGTATCAGCGGCATTGTAAATGATCTTAAATCATATCTCTTATAGAACAATCAACACTAAATCTTGTAACTTTGAAACTAACAAACTTTTTATTAATAAAGGAGTTCCTCAGGGTTCTGTTTTCGGTCCAATTTTATATTTATTATATATTCAAAATATTTCCAGAATGAGTTTAGAAGGTAAATACACTATTTATGCCGATGATACAGTGATTTTATATGAGAAGAAAAGTGGCTTAATTCTAATCTTTTGTCATTAAATTCAAACAAATCTGAATACATAATTTTTCAACAAAAAAATAAACAAAAAATGAATCTCAACTTGAAAATAAAAAATGATGTTTTAAAACAAACTGCACATATAAAGTATCTAGGAATATGGATTGACAAAAAATTGAACTGGGAAAAACATATTGAAGTGCTTATGAAAAAAATTTCTCCCTTAATTGGAGCCCTGAGAAGATATCCCAAACTCAATCAAAAAATTGCAGATTTGATTGTACATTCTCATATAAGTAGAATTACCTATCTCATAAACATTTGGGGAACATGTTTTAAAAATAATTTCAACAAATTTTCCAATTTATGTAAAAAAGCCTTGAAAGCCTTGTATTGTCTTCCATATAGTACACCAACAATTCAACTCTATATAATTACAGATAAATTTTCGTTAGAAGAACTCTATGCAATAGAAACTTTCAAAATGTCCTTCAATAATGTGAATAAAAAAGTTAAATCAAATATCATATTAACTTGAAATTCCGAAATTCATAGCTATCATACTAGGCAACATAACTTGTTCCATATTGATCCTGCTAACTCAATTTTTGGACAAAAGAGATTCACACAAATTGAGGTAAAAAATTTCAGAAACATCTTAGAATTTAAAAAGTACATGCTTGCACAAAGAAATAAACCTAATTAATATCCATTTTCAGTGTGTGATATTCTCAAGGCCTCCTCTATTTTCAAATTACCAACTACTGTTCTTTGTGTATCTCTATTTCTTTATTTATTTATTTTTTTCTTTTTTATTAATTAACTGTTATTTAAATTTTTCTCCTTCAAATTATCTCACTAAAATTTACAGAATAGAAATTGTTTGAAATGTTCATGAACAGTCTCCAACCAGCTTTACATAACTGTCTTGACTGTTTTGTGATATTCTTTATAGAAATATATTTTAATACTGAATAATTTTTTATATTCCTTGTATTTTTATGTATTATGTATTAATCAACCTGTTAATATACTAAAAAAAAAACTAGAGCTGAGCAGATGATTTTTAATTTTCTGTATGGTTTATTCAAAGAAAGCATAGTGTGGTTGCCAGTTATCACTCCTAGTAGGCAGGGTTTGCTTGAAATATACAGAGAGCAAGGATTGTGCTATGGTTTTTGTGTTATCCTAGAGCTGACAAAAATACACCACAAATATCAGGGTAAGTCGGATATAAATACTCACTCACCCCTCTCAATTCCACATCCATGAGAAAAAATGCATTTGCTTGATGAGGAAATACCAATTTGGCATAAAGTCTGATTGGATTCAGTTTTACAATACTATTTTTCGGGCAGTATTGTTTCGCATAAATAGATAAAATTACATGGGAACCAGTTTGATGAAAATCCCATCGGCACTGCATAGTCTTATTGTCAACATCCTGAAAATAATAATAATAATAATAATAATAAATTCAAGAATATCAGTATTTTTTTTCAGATAAGTAGGTAGCTATTTTTGATAAATTTGAAATAATTGTTATTGAATGAATGAATATTTGGGAACTTTGGTGTGAAAACCAAGAAATAAAAACTACCCAAATAGCAAAACTGGGGCAATTTCACTCGACGTGAGTTTTGAATACCAGGCTTTAAGCACTACCAATCTCAGACTGATTGGAGTTGTCCCTACGCTCCTCAAAACAATAAAATTGTCTTCGATCGGTAAAGTGTGCTTACCATTCGTGATACTTAATATACTATTACACATATTTTATAAATTTATTTTTTTGTTTACTACTTTTGTAATTTGTGGCTTGTTGTGAAACTGTTTTGCATACATATAAATAAATGCTCTACGATCAGTAAAGATTATCTTCAGGCTGCTATGCAATTAGAGTGGTGTCAAACGAACTTGGCCCAGTCATTGCTAAAAACACCTATTTTTCCCTCATTGAATCTCATATTAGGTATGGCATAGCTTTCTGGGGTTTCCGTAGCCAGCATCTATTACAATCTGTTTTTGTCCAACAAAAGAGGGCAATTAGGTACTTGTGTAGGGCTAAAGCAAGAGACCACTGTAGACCGCTGTTTATATCCCAAAAAATTCTTACCATAACTAATATTTTCATTTTGGAAATTGTTTGTTTGATTCACAACAAACAGTTTGCAAGTATAAATACGACTCGCCCTTACGTAACCACCCGAAGTAACAACCTTTGTATGCCAATACCTAAATCAACTCTTACAAAAAATTCAATTATATATGAAAGTAGGAAAATATACAACCATCTGCCGGAATATTTAAAAGACTTGAAAAATCTTAATCACTTCAGAAAGGCAGTAAAAGACTTCCTCATCCCAAAAGCATACTACGACCTGCAGGAATACTATAATGAAAACTTTGGACCTTGATAAACCTGTGTTATTATTTTATTAATTTTAAGTGTTTTAAGTTTTATATTTTGTATGCGATATAATGATCTAACCCAACCTTACTGTTTTGTAATGCACTGAATTCATTGTTTTTTAATCCTTATTTCATGAATAATTATATTATAATATTTATTTTTGCATATACATTACATTTTATAGTTTGAATTATATACTTATATATTTACCTATACATATTTACATTTAACTTTTATATATTTGACACTATGGATTTTACCACAAGATATTGTACTCATTATTCCTTCAAACCTGGATCACTGGATTTGTAATGACAATATCTAACCAATAATGGAAATATGTACTGGGTGTCCCATTGAAAAATGTTATCAGTCATTTTAAATCAATCTTTGATAACTCTATAGATTTTCTATAAAATATCTTTATGTTCAAAAATAATGAATATAATATTAAGGAATTTATGTATACTGCTGCCACTGGTCGAAATAATGAAGAAAACTATACTGGGTAATAATATCACTAGCACCCTTTTTGCTCTTGTTAGCATAGCATAACAAATTCAATGATATATATAATAATACATTTTGATGTATTAGAAGATTTTTTTCAGACTTATGGTTTAGCCGAGAATGACACCAACTCTACATTTATAAATGGAACACACTGTATATTACTGTGAAGTGTTCAAGTGAGTTTTTAGGTAAACTTGATTTTTTTAAAGCAAATTATTTACAGAATCCAGAGTGCGATTCATTTTAAATTTTGTTTAATTTAACAATTAAACTTGTATTCCAATATATTTCTAGCAAGGTCATATTTGAATGCAATCTATTTCAAGAACAAATGCGTAGGACACATTATGGCTCTAAGACACTAGTCCCAAGACTCGTTTCAAATTGTAACACATTTTGTTCTTACTGTGATATTTTTCAAATGAAACTTTCATCTGTTGATCATTTTCTGTCTGTCCATCCAGATGTATCATAGAGATCAACTAAGAAGCTGTGTATGATGTATGTTGAAAATTATCTTTCCTGTTTTGTTTTATTTTATTAATTTTGTATACTTTTTTAATCCTTGTTATATACAGTGTGGCCCACTTAAAATGGAACCACCCCTGTAGAATGTGCATTTTTCAATCAATCTCAATTTTTTTTTCATTGAAATATTAAGCATGAAAAACTGTATCTTGACACTAACTTTCACAATTTTAGTTTCATTTCCAAGGCACTCTATGGTTTTTTTTGTTTGTCAAAAACGGCAAAGTTTATTAGGCAATTTTTGTTTTCAAATTTGACTACACCACTGGATTCGTAGTCGTTATAAATGAAAACTGTCAAATTTTCATTAAAAAATATTTGTTAACAACGAAGTTACAACAACTTCAATTTAGGAAACAAAGTATTGGTTTTTAATTTTTATTCAGATTATAAACATATTTGAGATCTGACAACACTGTCATCACCAAGTAGAACACCAGTGAATTTATACAGTGAAAATCCGAAGTCAATAGCTCAATCCGTTCTACAGTTATAACTCCTGAAAATATGGTAATGTGCGGAAGAATGTACTAAGTACTGCATAACTTGAAAATGAATTTTTAATTTTCTGTTATTCTAGAGTACACTTCTCGTAACCTAAGGAATATTATTCACAAATCCATTGGCGTAGTCAGATTTTTATTACAAAACGCTTGCACCACAAATCTCTCACATTACCATATTTTCAGGTGTTATAACTGTAGAACGGATTGAGCTATTGACTTCGGATTTTCACTGTACAAATTCACTGGTGTTCTACTTGGTGATGACAGTGTTGTCAGATCTCAAATATGTCTATAATCTGAATAAAAATTAAAAAAAAACTTTGTTTCCAAAATTGAAGTTGTTGTAACTTCGTTGTTAACAAATATTTTTTAATGAAAATTTGACAGTTTTCATTTATAATGACTACGAATCCAGTGGTGTAGTAAAATTTGAAAACAAAAATT
Organism: Chrysolina haemoptera; assembly: GCA_958298965.1. Lineage (NCBI taxonomy): Eukaryota > Metazoa > Arthropoda > Insecta > Coleoptera > Chrysomelidae > Chrysolina > Chrysolina haemoptera. Next base: position 16,235,714 of record OY282602.1, on the reverse strand, counting down.
GCCTAATAAACTTTTACCGTTTTTGACAAACAAAAAAAATCATAGAGTGCCTTGGAAATGAAACTAAAATTGTGAAAGTTAGTGTCAAGATACAGTTTTTCATGCTTAATATTTCAATAAAAAAAAATTGAGATTGATCGAAAAATGCACATTCTACAGGGGTGGTTCCATTTTAAATGGGTCACACTGTATATATATACTTAGATCTGTACTATTTGAAGTTTTTTTATGATCCAGCTGTACTAGATAAAACTAAATAAATTCTGTGAAGTATTAAACTAGTTTTGATTTAACCTCTCAGTTATTTTGTAACGTACCAGACAACTTACTTTTAAAAGTAAAAGTTAGAATTATATTTGTGTGACAATTATCCATGTAATTAAAACTTCAGCTTGTTTGGATATGAATGAATAAATGAATAAACTTCTGCCAAATATTATAAATAAATAAATAATGTATTAATATTGCTTCAAATTTAGTATTGACTTGCAAACCAAGAAATTTACCGTCATATCATTGTTTGTAAATTATAACTGAAAACTTACTTCCTTCTGCCACAGATGAGTTCCATGTGTGCATCCAATCTGACTTAAAAACGTGTTAAAATCCGAGGTTTTCTTCTGACAACATGACCAATACTTCATACCTTCATGGAATATAGGTACCCCAGGATGATGAGTACAAGGTGTGCTATCAGTTTCTAGGCCAGCATATGCTACTCCACATCCACCGTTTTTACATAATGTTCCAACAGCAATTTCATCAGATTCAACAGCTGATTGCTTCTCCTGTTTTAATTCGACAGTAGTGAGTTGTTTTAAGGAAGCAGCCAATTGAGGTTTCATCGTTATCTATAAAATAATATATTTTTTTAAGAAAACTGAATCTCAGGGCTTTTCAATACAAAACACCAATTTTGTTTACAGCAAATTTTTTATCTTATTGTATTATATTCAACTTCATTACATGTATATCTTACAGCTGTGAATGTATGTATCCTGTTAATATTTTTCTTTTAATGTAGTTTTAAAATGTATTCTTCTATTGTACTGTAAATGTAAATCAAATCAAATCAAATATGCTTTATTATCGAAATAACTGAATTCTCATTGATAAAGCAGGAAGAACCTAATTATAAAATAGTTATAAGCATTTAGAATACAACAAGAGTTCCAGCTGTATAAACATAAATAAACCTATATATATGTATATATTTTCAGGACATCCAAAATGTTTGAGAATTCACAATATATTCAACAGTTTAAAAAAACAAATAAGAAACAAAAATTGGATTTTGGTACTCAGGTATTCATTAATTAATTCATTTATGAAAATACTAAAAGTTGATGATGGAAAGGGAAGTTGTCTATATGATTTCACAGAGCAAATGAAATTCAAATGAATTTTCAATTGATATCATGTAGGTTGTCAGCCCACTGCCAAAATATGTAATGATTTTATAACATATGCTCTCTGGGGTTTTGGCAGTTATGAATATAATGATCAATGAACAAGCAAAATAGCGCTATCCCGTGGAACAAACACAGTTGAGGGCATATGGTAACCTATGTGACACGTATGCCGATCGGTTCCATAGGATTTTTATTCGATGAAATATTGTTTGGTATGCTTGGCATACGCTAAACATCACTTGGTAACACCACAAGCCCGATTTGACAGAATTACTATCGATAGAATTGTGAGCACTCGTATTACTCCTGATAGTTTAGCATATGCCAAGCATACCAAACATTATTTCATCAAATAAAAATCCGACGTGCCGTGTGGGTCCTAAGAGACATTATATGCCCTAAAATGTTTGTTCCACAGGATAGCGCTAATTCATTATGTACAAAACTGCCAAAGCCCTAGAGAGCATACGTTATAAAATCATTACACATTTTGGCAGCAGGCTGATGGCCTAGTGGTACCAGCAATTCAATCTAGGGACTTATTCCCCAATAGTTGAGCAATTCTCAACATGAAAAAACTGAAATCTGTTGACTTTTTTCCATTCATGCCGATTCTAATCTACAAGGTTTTACGATTAGTGATATTTTACTGCCCGATTCAAAAAGCACAGGTAAGATATTATAATAATTATACAGTGCTAGTCTAAAGTCTGTTCCTCCCCTATTAATTTTTGAACCACCTGATATATCGCAACTAAATTTGGAAGGCTCAAAGAGGAATCATTTATAAAATTTTACAAATGTATTTGACCGTTTATGCAATTGATAATACTAATTCCTTTTGAAGTTTCAAACAAAGTAGTATTCAGTCCATCGGTAGAAGGTCCTTCATCACTGACAAATAATGATATTCAAAAATAAAGTTCATTGGGATTTATTATAGTTGGAGCACCTGCCTGTCTGACTTGTAATCCTTCGAATCTTTATGAATCTTATAATTTTTTTTGTTTTTTCTTATTAGCAGTAACTGTTGTACAAAAAAATTTGTATAATACATTTGTTAAAAGTGATTTTATTTTGATGTGGGGTTGCTCCACTCGCTAACGCTCGTTTCACAATATTCCCTACTCAAAAATAAAATGCCACTTTTAACACTTGCATCATAAATAACTATTTTACACTTACACAATGTATGTATGTTTTGAATAAAATATCTTCCTTTTTTTGAAATTTCTGATGAGTTATCTGCTTCGAACACTTGTTTTTACAGTAATTTATAATTTGATTTGAGTTACGATTTGAAATGAAAATATCAGTTGAGATAAATCCTGATTTGAATCATTTGATTTAAATAGTCGCAACCCTGGAATATACTAATAATATATTATACAGTATCAATGATGACTAAATTTTCAATATCTAAGTATAACTCACCATTTCAGTGCTCAGTGGGGGTCTTTTGAGAGTTTGTACAATTGGTTTTACTTCAATCACTTTTTCATTAGGTTCATCATTTACGATAGGTTTTTCTGGTTCAGGTGGTTTCACATTTGAATGTTTGGACAAGGTACAACCCTTAATGTTTAGGAACTCCGTGAAGTCAGTGCATTTTTTCTTGCAACATCCCCAACTTTTATAGGCATCGTGAAAAACCGGCTGACCAGGATGGTGCCTACAAGAATCTGAGAACATTTCCATAATAGATCTAAGTAAGAATACACATAACAAACATTTTAGCTTTTTTTAAATTTTACTGGAAAATATTCAAAAAAATATCTGGAATCATAACCTCAATTACCTTCCTTATTTTTTTCCGGATCAAACTTTTCTCCACATCCTCGATTATAACACTGAAGCAATAATTTACCATCGGACATTTTCGCTATTTTTCCTGATACTTCTTGAATATTTGTATTCAAAGTTAGTCCTTAAAATCCAACCAAAAGTCTTAATATTCCAGATTCTAGATAATTCCTAAATTCAGGCAATTCAGCACAATCCCCACTCCTAAGCCCACTCCCCACAGATCAGTGTTGCCAACTGTATTGGAAGCTGTTATAGTACGGGCGCTTAAATTATTATAGTACTTTGGAGAAAAATATTATACAATAAGAAACAAGAAATATATTGAATTCCTATATTATTTGGTGAAAATCAATACAAAACTCTAAATTCATAAAATTTTTAATGATATTTATCTATAAAAAACAAAAAATAAAAATAAATTTGCGGTAAAACGTAATAATAATTTTACGAATCACCTCTATCCTCTATATCAGCCGAAATTAAAAGCTCGTTAGTTAAATTAAGAATCTTTGGATTTATTTGTCGTGAAATGTCCGTACAAAAAATGATTATTACAGCCTAGATACATTTGATTTCATGGGTCAAATTTTATGCATGAACCATTTTTCTCTTTTATGATTTGGGAATCTGCACATTGAAAAAATATGAAATTATATTACAAAATGCGTACTATATTCACTTTGAAATTTTATAGTACATGAAGTTGTAATTATCGGACGTGATCGGACTAATAGTACATACTACGGTTGGCAACGCTGCTACGGATCATCACAGAATTTAAAAATCGCTGAAATGTTAAAATATGACAGACTGACAGATGACAAAAACCTCGAACAGTGGCGTACACGACAAATTTTCAGTATGCTTGGGAACCGATTTGGTATTTTTCCTATAGCCACTGTACCATAGAAATTATAATACTACACAATCGCCTAAACCACCAAACTAACCCAAACCGGCTCTGGCAAACTACCTGCCTTCCTCTGCGGCAATTGAAAACTGTTAACACTGTTGCACGATCTCAACAAGTCAACGGGAATTTGGGTAGGCTTCACACAGTAATGTTAGATTATTTTCGACAGAATCTCGACTACAAAGATAAAATTTTCTGAAATTTGTCAACGCTGCAGAGCTAGGAGACTGGTTATGGGCATGCGCATTGATGAAAACATTTGGAATTTTACAACACTTTTCAGTGTCCCACGAAGCGGGGATTGGCATTCTAGAGTAAGTATATATATTATAAAGTATATATATTATAATTTCTATGCACTGTGTACTCACCTAAAATCTCCAGGAAGCTTCGCCCGTGGCCTCCATACCATACAGCTGAGAACCAATCCATCACATATACCCGCCCTATTCGAAAAGTAGATTTGAAAATGGAAGAAACAGAAAAAGAAAAATTGTTGAAACGTGTTGATGGAAGCAGAGACAGTGCTCTACAGCTGAGACCTACCAGAAGAAGAGAAAGAGGAGGCCAAAAAAAAAGACAGGTAGCAAGAAACCGACAGAAAGAGAAAGAGAGTAGGTTAAATGGAGTGCAAGGTCTTACCAGAACATTACAGATTACCTAACACAATAACGAATCTAGAACGCCGCGAAGCCGACTAGGAAGTCCCTATGAGAACCCTTAGGCCAGATGGGAGACTGTCCAAATATGTGGTAAGGAACGTTGTGTGCAGAGAGTGTGAAAAAGAAGCCTCGGGAGGAAGAGACTACCTTAGATAGGCACGACAAAGAGGGGCAAAGAGCGTGGGAGGTCTCGACCTACTGGACGGACAGCGAAAAGGGGAGATGCAGATGGTCATCCGAAGGACAAGGGGCATCAGGAGAAGATACTGCGGACCTTGGGGGGGGGGGGGGGGCGTGCTGAAAAGGGAACCTGAGGCGTGGTGGAACCAGTATAGATTTTATAAATCACTGTGAAATTCGACTTCTGATTTGGGAGCCAATTATAGTGGAACTCCCAAAGCTGATGCGGGTGCAGAGCAACATCATTCTCTGAAGGTGGCGAAGTGGAGCACCTGGAAACGGAAGGAGAGGCCTTGGAATACCAGGGCATGATGCTATACTCCAAGCTATAGTCACCTGGCAGAGTATGTACAGTGCAGCAGGGTTTCAACCCAGGCATATCCAAGCAAAGCGGTGATCGCTATGATAAGACCGATAATGGACCTACCCGACCACAAAGGTCGCAACAGCGGTGTTGAAGTTAGGCCTACTCAAGCATCTTGAGTGGTAAGTCTGAGATAATTTCAATACCGTAACCTTACGTTTATATCAGGAAAGTTAGGGGTTTGAGAGAAAGCTACCAACAGGCAGAGAGAAAGTAGCAGGACGGTGATCTTGGCATCCACAGACCACGAAGAGGTCCATGTGCCGCAGCTAGGGACCAGTGATGCAACAGTTGCCGTCTCAAAAGTCAATACGCGAGGTGAAGTGCTGCTGGAATATCTAGCAACGACGAACTCAGAGATGGAATGAACATTCCTCTGCCGTATTCGACAAGAGGACAGCCCAATCAGGAAGTAGAAAAATAAGGAGACACAATGATCAAGTTATTGGAAGCATGTACTCTAAAAGTGGCCACAAAACACCAGGATCACTGGTGAAACGAGTAATTGAAGGGCATACAAAGGTGGCCAGAATATGGCCCGTAACAAAGCTATTAGGGGAAAGAACAATGAGGATGCGTGGGAATACCACAAAACCACGATATAGGAATTCGAATAGAGGGAGACGGGAAAAAGACTACCCCACTACTCTGGGGAAATCAACTCCATTTACGGAATGATGAGAATACTGAGTAGCAAGGCAGAAGGTGCCATAAGAACCTTCAAGAAACCAGATGGAGTATCGAAAATATCCTCCAAAGAATCACTTATCAACATCTGTAGGTACACTATTAGGGCGGTGTTGACGACGACTAACGGAATCTGTCAATACAGCAAGTCCCCCAAGAGTATTGGCAACAAGCGAAGAGGGGTTGTTACGCAAGTCCAAAGTTCTGAAAGTCAGTAAGAGTAGTCTTCATCCCCTTCCTGGTCCTATTCGAGGGACTACCGCTTTGCCTGGAGAAGCCTAGCTTGAACCTCTGCAGCACTTTACGTAACGTTAGGGTGACAAGCAGTCCATCTATCAAGGAGCCGTTCTAGCGACGGTTGGTTCTGGACGATTATTGAAAACCATCCTAGTTCTACGACGCCAAAGTTCCTAAAGCGCGGTTCTTGGCCTTGGGTCCCCGCTTCAGGGCCCTCTATGGACTGCAGCATCTGCTCATGCAATCAGGTTGCTCTTGATAGCTTCGCTCTCTTCTGGTAGAACAGAATAGTCTTCCAGAGATAGAATGAACAGAGTGACGGAATGAAATTTCCTCAACCGTAGTCGACAAGAGGTCAGCTGGATCAGGAAGTAGAAAAATTAGAAGACGCAATGATCAAGTTATTGAAAAAGACATATCCTTTGAAAGTGGCCATGAAGTACCAGGTTTACTGGTGGAACGAGTTGTTGAAGGGCATAAAAAAGTGACCAGAATGGCCCGTAACAAAGCCAGTAGGGAGAAGAACAATGAGAAGGCGTGGGAAGATTACAAAACCACGATATTGGAATTCAAATAGAAGAAGACGGCACAGGAAATACAAAACTGATGTTGACTAAAAGAAAATAATAATGCAACTGAACCGTGTAGTCCGTGAACCGTAAACAAATGTAGCTTGCCCCTCTTGTAAAGATGGCCGACCTGTCAAAGTTACGTGTTCTGTAATGGTCTATATTGCATGTCCGTTCTACGCCTTCGTCGCCTTCGTCTTCGTACCAAATCGTCCGTGGGCGTGGCATAAGACGGATATCAGATCCGAAGAATAAAATAGATATAAAATGAATAAAATAAGCCTTCCGGTATTCTATTGCTGTTTCTGTTAATGGATGGGTAACGAAAGAAAACACAGTAAAAAAGTTGAACCACACAATTAAACAGTAATTCCTTAATGTTTTTATGATTTTGTGGGATAGGATGAAATAATTATTACGATTATACATTTCATTATTTATTATAAGACTTTATTCTGATAATTGGCTACAACTTTACAATTGACCTCAACTTCGGATTCTCTCTCTGCACTAATTTGATTGACATATATTCCAAAATTGATTTTGCCTTTGAATTCTCTCGACAGGGTGAGTAAAGGTTCTTTGGATATAGAACCTGTGTCTTGGTCAATACAGATCATTTGGCATCTGGAGCAATTACCTATAGCCTAAAAATAAAGAAAATATATTATCTTCACTATATTATCCAAAGTATTTCTAATATCAATTGCAGAACATAAAAACTCGTTCTGAACCCATAGCGGCAAATTTGTTATCTGCCATGCCTCAAATCTCGAAAAACAATAGATCATTTTTCAAAAATTCATAATTTTTATAAATCTGAAGCTGAACGAACAATATTGCAAAAACTTTCTTGCGCACAGTTGAACCACATGTTATTATCTATTAGTTTCCGCAATATTGTTTGTCCAGCTTCAGATTTATGAAAATTATGGATTTTTGAAATACGGTCGTTTTTCGGGGTTTTCCCGGATGATTTCAGTGGAAAATGCACCGATCCGGTCGTATGAAAAACCATTTAGTAGGTTTCAAAATTGACTGTGAAACGATTCCTTCAATATTTTCTGAGATATTTGTAAAAAAACAAAAAAATTTGTCACTATTTCTTGTTAAAAAATTCCGAACTTTTCACTAACGAACTATCTTATAAATATTGGTAGGCCATTTGCGTCTTTGAATACTATCCATGTAATTTATGAAAAGTTGTACCGACAGTACTCCACTTATTCCCTAGAGTTGTTTTTTGAATCATTAACTTTACCAACTTTTTTTTTGTGAGATCATCTTCAGTAAGTATTTTATGAAAACAACCTAACAGTGTTCATTAGCAGTCATGAACATTTTCTTATTAAGAATGTTGATACCTTTCATGTCTTGAAGAGGAAAATTTACCCAACCTAAGGCATCCATAATCCCTTAATTTTCAAGGTGAATAGAACTTGAAAATGAGCTCTCAATTCAAGCTCAATTCCAAAGCAAAAAGTGAAAATCAGATGAAGAAAAAATAAATATTTTCATGCGAATTTGTCATTGGTAAAAAAAGAAATTGTAAAACTCTTGAGACGTCATTCTCATTTAAAAATAATATCTATATATTAGATGAATATTCGTACCTTGAATGGAAGATGGCCGACGTGAAAATCTGTAAGATCGTTTTCTTCGAAAGGTTTTTCAAAGTTCACTACAAAATTCGGCCTAAACCTCTGAATTGTAGAGGTGAGATTTTCCTTGAGGTTTCCTTCTGGAACTTGATTACTCAACCACTCAACACTCTTGGAATTCAACAACAAATATTGTGCTTTATTGGCGAATGACAGACGAGTTGTATCTGAAATTGAAACTGCTATTCAACCTGGTATCAGTATGCTTAATATAAAAAAATCGAAGTCTATTCATATTTTCTTAAAAAAACTCATAGAAAATTTGCTATTACATTGATGTTCATCAATCTATTCATATGTTGAGTTTTTTAAATTTGTTGATTTTTATCAATTTTGAAATTCTAGAAACTTATATTTGAATATGTTCAATGTATTGTAATATAATAAATAAATAAATAAATAAAATGATAGAAAACAAAAGAACACTGAATTTTCTTTCATCTGCAGGTTTATAGAATACATTTTGGGGTGCAGGATCAAGTTATTCGAGCATCAAAAGCCGTAAGAATTGTTTACTAGTCATAGTCATAGTCTTTATTCAAATAAATGAATATTTGGACCAACAAAGTTGGCATCTTCAGGAGCTGAAGGTTTACTGTATAGGGTAGTTTCTATTTCTTGAATAATCTTTATTGATCCATAAATAGGAACTTAAATAGGCAATTGGACAAGTCAATGCAGTAAAACAATACAGTCAGTACAGTTAAATACAGTGAGTATATTATAACAAATACATTCATAATAATTTTGTGGTGACGGCCATCATAAACGACCCCGCATGGAATACATGGGATTTTGGTTTATTGCGGAATTCAATGAAACTCTGGTATGTTAAAGATCACGATCTGTAGGCAATGCTTTGAATGGACCATAATCAAATCGTATGATTTGTTTCTGAGAAACAGGGTGATTTTAAAAGTAGTTACACAGTCAAAAAATAAAGTTAATTTATCACAAATTGAGAATATTTGTGATTTATTCTCGTGATTTGGATAAAATATTTCATGCCTTTGAAAATGCACCATTTTTATAATTAAATTTAGTCTTTAATTTACCGGGGTCGTCACAAACGTTCTCAAAGATATCCTGTTTCGACGTTGTTTACCTTACTTATTAGAATTGAAACATTTTCTAGTTTAATTTCGATATTTTCCTGACTAATAGTGATAGTTTGAAAAAGCAATACTGTTTTATTCGAGTCATCAGAAAAGTCACCCTGTTTCTCAGAAACTAATCATACGATTTCATTATGGTCCATTTAAAGTATTGCCTGCAGATCGTGATCTACAACATACCAGTGTTTCATTGAATTCCGCAATAAACCAAAATCCCATGTATCCGTGCGGGGTCTTTTGAATTTTTTTCATGGTATACTATTATACTATTAATTAAGCTAATGCATATATATATTTTTTTATTTTTGGATTTTTGTTCCATGGTTATATTTTCAATATTTTCCGGAAAAGCATTTTATAATCTCTGACCCAAAAACTGGAACGAGTTGAGTCGTAGGGATAATCATTTTTAGGGTAGTTAGGAATGTGAAAATCATGTAAGGAATATTTTTTGATGTATAAAAAAAACTTTCAGAACATATCTATGAGAGGTAAATTATCCCATTAAAAAAAAACTTCACTAGTTGTTATGCGTTTGGAATAGTTGTGATATTTCTCCTCTGCGTCATAAAAACGTTAGAAACGTAGGAAATATTGGGGACTAAGAAAAAGAAGACGAAATCGATATTAATCCAGTGGCGTGAAAGTTGGGGAGGGGCGAATAGGACTACCCACCTGCCGTACACCCCTGTTTAGAGTTACAAACACATGATTTGCATTGAAATATGAAACTGAACGCTGTTAAGTGATATACCAAATTTCATTAAGAAAAGTTAAGCCGTTATGGAGTTATCTGGAAAATATATTTTTTTGTGTCACTTTCAACGCCCTGTAACTCGGTTCATACTCATTTTAGGGTATATGTTTATTGGAACTTTCAGCCTTAAAATGAAGTGAGTATTCTACCCTCGGAGTTTGTCCTCTTTATTCTGGGACACCCTGTATATTTACCATCTTCTTCATATTGTCGCAACAATCTCAATCCAGGCTTGTCCAGTATTTTTGAAAGCCAGTCAGATACTTCATCACCACAATCTAGTCCTGTTACTCGATCTCCACAAATTTTACTCTGACAAAGGTAAGCTTCTTTCTTATTCGTTGAATAATTGAGCTTTATTTCGATATCTTTATGACCTACAAAAATACAGTCTTGTCAGATAAAAGCAATGAGTAAGATAGTACAGTAACCACAGACAAATGTAAGCCACAAGGAGGAATGAATGAATTGTTAAAAAAAAATGTTTACCAAAGAATCAGGAATAATTCCATATTTAATAAATTATTCATGATTTTCGGATCATCTGCAAACATCTTTGTGAAGTACGACAAAACACATTTTAGGTACTCGAATACTCGCATATTTTATTCGCTTGGGAAGGTAGGAGTCTTCATAAATGATATAAACTTTTCCTTTTCCTTCTCCGATCATTTTCAGCAGAGTTACGACCAATATGAAAACAAACACATTTCATAAGAAATTACTAGGGATAATTTTTGTGGAAAATTGAATTGTTTTTCACCTTGTTGAGTTGTTTTTTCGATAAATCATATACTTTCTAAGACTACAGCAAAAATCTATTTATTTTAAAACGAAAAATACAAAAAACTGTTTTAACCCTGGAATTCTGGTAAACAATTTTTTTTCGTGTTTATCATGGTTTCAACTACTAGCATACCAAGTTTGGTGGTGCTGCAATCGATCTCAAAACCCAATCGTACTGGATTAAGATATTAATCAGAAATCACCATCAAATAACTCCATAATGATGCAATTGCCAAATGCGTTAAAAAACCAACAAAAAAACTGAGAAATTCAAATATTTACAGTGACTCTGCTCCTTTACATTTCAGGCTCTGTAAGTGGTTCAACGAGTTTTGATATGGTTGAATAAGCACTACTTGATCTTGAATTATTGCCCAGACTCCATGAGAAATTGATGAAGTAACTCTCTCAGTTGGCAAGTATAGTAATTACGTAACAAGTCCGGTCTGGAAGTCTGCCAGTCCAAAAAAACTGTTTTCGGACGTGTTGCGTACACAATTTTTTCTGCAACCGTGTAGAATAACAAATTGAGACACATTTATTTTTTATATTTCTTTGTAGAAGAAAATTTTGAACATTTTAATTCTTATTTGTACTAAATATCGAAATGCGAACAGAAGATAGGTACTAACAGAAACGTTCTAATTCTTATTTAAATAAATATTTATATTGAAATTCGAGCATTTCCCGGACTAGTCCGGAAAGTACGTACTTCCCGGACTAGTCCAGGAAGTTATACTTTCTCAAAGAAAAATCGTCCGGAAAGTAGGTACTTCCCGGACGGTTGCCGAAAAAAATAGTTGTCACCACAATAATGTACCCGCTTATTTGTTTGCCGTTCCAATAGTCAAATTGCATTAGGATACCACGTATTATATAAATCATAGAATTTAGGTTGTTATAGAGGAGTGTTTCGAAGGAATTACACAGTCTGTTTCTAATTTTTTACTTTTTTTCTGGTTCTTACGAAAAGGAAACTCCTGTATTGTTCAGAAACATCGTGAGAGCCGAGGGAGTAGGTGGGGTGTCCTTGAATTTCTGTATGCCTCAGGGAACACCTCCCGAGGTAGCGAGTTTCAAAGCTTTGCCGTTCTATGAAAAAACAAGCCCTAGGAAGCAGATGTTCGGCATGTCTCCAAACTGACGGCATATGGATGTGAGGACAGAACTCGACGGGTCAGTCTCGATGGGACCGCTAACGGTGGAACGATTGCTGATATTTCGGAAGAGCATCCTCCATGAAAATATCTTTTAAAATATAGACAGATGTTGCAGAGACGAGATGAATGGCTCTCTTTTGGACAGAACCTAAAATTTCCAATTTGTGTTTGGGTGCTCCATATATGGGATATATTCCAGAACAGGTCGAATGTGTGCCTCATAAATCATAATTTTGACAGGAAGTGAAATACTTCTTGGCGCGAAACAGAAAACCAAGTTTTTGAGAGGTACTCTTGGCATGGTTCTCCCATGAAAGGGTACTGCTGATGGTGATACCAAGCATTGAAATGGAAGATTTGGTTGGTAAGGATACTCCTGACATGGTTACGCTGGCCACTGTGAGATCGGCCTTTCTAGAGAAAAGACATGCTTGCGTTTTTTATTCGCATTGAATTCCACCAAGTTTTTGGATCCTCATTCCAGAATTTTTGCTAAGAACGTATTTATTCCATTCTCGATTCTTTTCTGTTCATTTCTGCATTCACTGGCTTTTATCGAAGCTTTGGGAGAGAAAGCGGTATGAAGGCTACTATCAACCACGAAACTGTGCCCTGGACATGAGGTAGCTCCATCTAATAACCATATTTTCACATTGTAGTTCCAAAAAGTGAACGAATATTTGCGAAAAATCCGGTAGCAAAAAGAGTAACTTCGTTTCAATATCGAATCCTTGAAAAAAAGCAAGTTTCTGAACGAGCTGGTCGAAATTAACAGACATACCGATCGTATGTGAGACTCTGAGACCCATAAGCATCCTGTGTGCCATATCGAAAGCTTTTGAGGAAACTTTGAACTGTCAAATAAAAAAACACCTGGATAATAACAACATATTACCAGAGTGTCAGTCAGGATTCAGGCCATAGGGAAAAACCACGTATCGCGAGATGGCGCTGCGAATGACAAAATGTCGGATCGAGGTGTGATCAAACTGTCATTCTGTAGGAATCAGTTCATAACCTGCAAATAACATTATTTATTATTTGTCCATAATTGTCCATAAACTATCCAAATATATCGCTTTAGATACACAAATGATCTAAACTAACATAAAAATATCACATTTCAGCCATATAAACAGACACGATCAGTTTGTTGGTCACACCACGAGTATTTCGAACGATTAAAAGTAGATGTCGCCCACTCCGAGATTCTTCCCTATTACATAGTTGCACCACAGCATTGCTCAAAGTTACCGATGCCATCCACACCGCCCTCGATGGAAATAAATTGTGCATCCTGATTTTGTTAGATTATAGCAAAGCTTTCGATCGCAGTAACCACCCACCAGCTGCTTTCTTCTATCTTGCACTGTATAGGTTTTGCTGATAATGCAGTTGACTTGATGAAGAATTATCTGTTCAGCCGTGTGCAGGCAGTGGCGTATGACAAAAAACTATCTCAATACATGCTCGTAGAGAGTGGTGTTCCACAAGGATGTATACTGGGACGAATTTCATAAAAGTCTGCTCTTCGCATTTCTATGCAGATGATACTCAAGTTTATTACAGTTTTGAGGAAAATGATACAATATAAGCTTGTTCACTTATCCATGATGACCTTGAATCCATGTTGTCTATATCTAAAAACTTTTGCCTGTCTATCAACGCTACGAAATCAAATGCACTTCTCTTTGGCCGATCGGCTGCAAGAAAAAGATGCAATCGCATTGTTCATATTGAAGTAAATCAAGACACAATCGAACTGACAGACAGCACGAAAAATCTTGGGGTCCTCTTGGACAATGACCTGAGATATTCTTCAGATGTGACCATGATACTGCGAAGAGCTTTTTGTAACGTGAAACTTATTTACAGCAATAGATCACTACTTAACAGGATCTGTTTCATCTCAACTACGCAGATACAGTTTGTGGACCAAAGCTACTGAGGAGAGATTGGTTGAGAGTACAACGGGTACAAAACTGTTGTGCATGTTTAACATATGCATTGAAGAGAGGTACCCCAACGTCCCAATTTATCAAAGACATTGGATGGCTGAATATGGTGGTATAAGACTTTTACATACGTGTATTCTTTACCACAAAATTATCACCGGAAAGCCTTCTTATTTGTACAACAAAATCAGATTCATAACTGATGTACATAACTTGAATATTCGTTTTAGGAATCGACTCATTCCTCCTTAACAGAAAACCTCTTTATACGAGTGCTCTTTTTCTTTTCACCTTACAAAGCTTTACAACTGGTTACCTGATATATACAAAAAAAATGTCACTGTCAAACATGAAAAAAACAATTAAACATGATCTTTTGAATCAGCTCTTGGCATGGATTGCATAAAACGATCACAATATTTCATATGTGTATGTATACAAAAATAAGGTCATTGTTAATGTTTTACTTGATATAATATTTTTCACCCGGACTCATTCATTTGCAAGTAAAAAGAACGGGTCTTTCATGGTTGAGTGGAAGAGCAAAAGAAGTAGTTTGAACTCTACCTTTTAATAACATACAAATGTTTTATGAAAACTTGTAAAATATGTAAAAATATCTTGTCAATGAAAGCCTTTATTATTATGGATGTTCCAGTCAGGCCCTGTCTCCGAAGCCCCAATATATTCGGAGAGCGCACTGGATCGTTTACCCACTCCCCACGTCCGTAGGGTAAGTGATTACTGGGTCCGAGAATCATGTGCCCTGAGCAGACGCAGTGAACCAAGAATGACGGCCTTCTGCATTCGTCTGGCTAAGATTTCTGCCATATTACGGCAAGCCGGTATGATTTTCAAGTTCGTTATTATTATTATTTTTTTTTATCCGGTTGGATTATACCAGTCGGGTTCTGTCTCCGGAGCTCCGACACATCCGGAGGGCTCGCTGGTGACATTTACCCAGATAGCCACTCCCCACGTCCGTGGGGTGAGCAACTACGGGGTCCGAGAATCATGTGCCCTGAGCAGACGGAGTGAACCAAGGATGACGGCCTTCTGCATTCGTCCGGCTAAGATTTCTGCCATATTACGGCAAGCCGGTATGATTTTTTATTTCGAAAGCAGTGTGTTCATCATACCACCAAGGACCCCTATAATCAGAGCCATCATTTTAACAGAATGGTTTGGGTAGAGCCTGCGGAGTTCAAAGAGTAAGTCTCATATTTAGTCCGTTTCTCCTCCTCTTTTCGGACGATGTACGTTTCGCCAGAAGCCGAAAACTCCATGACGAAAATCGTCTTACTCTGATGGTCGAGGAGGACTACATCAGGCTTATTGGCTTGTATTTGCCTGAGGGTGGGAAATGAGTAGTTCCAATATATTCGGCATTTCTCATTTTCCACGACGGACTCAATATCTCCCGGAGCATAAGGCAACACCGGTGTCTCGTCTATACCGTACGAGTGTCGTAGATGGTAGTACAACACTCGTAGAGCCGCGTCATGCCTGTGGATATAGGCTGAGACCGCATATGCTGGACATGCTGACAGCAAATGCATAAGGGTCTCAGGGTTATTATTATTATTATTATTATTATTAATAGAAAAATGAAGTAATATTTTTATAAGCACGGACAACTGATTCCCACCAGTTGAAATCTTCTGCTTTCCCGAGTTGATGGACCAACCCATCCAACCACATCTTATCAGAAACGTCGCTCAACTCAGTTAAGTTCTAGCATATTCGTCACTTCCAGCGTTCAACTTAAGATAGTAGAATTGCTATAATTTCCTTCATTCAGAATACAAATTACATCTTACCTTTGGATTGTAATACCAGCAATTTCCTTTTCAAATCAATCACTGGTTTCACCAAACACAACTTCTTGTTTTGTTTCTGTGTTAGACATACACCTGCGGAATTTATAATCATCCATTCGCGATCATATTTCAAACCTTTCGGAGTGAGAATCCAATCCCTTGAGACTTGAAAAGCGCCACATGACTTGATGGGGTACAAAAAAATGTGTTCGAGGTTTCCTCGTATATTCTGATATTTCTCTGTTTCATGGTTGGTAATTGCTGGACTGATTGATACATTTCTCTCAACTTCTTTGGTTTTTATTGTTTGTCTGTGACCGTGAAATAGTTTTTGGAAACGTTCTTCCAGTTGGTTCCAGTTCCAAGGCATTTTTCTTATTATTGGTAGTGCTACAAAGCAAGACTCGATCATCTTCAGGAATGTATCACAGTCTCTTTTCGTCGACATATATCCGAAGGATATCCTCACAGTTCCTGTGGGATAACCGTCTATCAAATCATTCTGGTCTCCACAAACATGTCCCGACTGAAAAATAATATATTTGCTTCTTTATACTGTAGATTGCAAACAAAAAGGAAAACAATAGCTATTTGTATTACTAGGGAGGAAAGTGCCAGTTTTCTTCCCGCAGGATATAGTTTACTGCCCGACACGACTTCAAAGTCGGAATTTCCGAGTTTAAAGTCGAAATTTTCGACTTTGAAGTCGGAAAAATAAAAAAAAACTATGTGGCCCTTAGACGCTTTCGTATAATGCTGACATCAGTATCAACATTGTTTCTAGAGAAAGAAGATAGTTGGCCAATCTTACGTACTTTCAGTTGGATTCAAATGGAGACCATCACTAGAGGTCGCTAGTCCACGAGTCTCCAGTCACGTCTTTTCTTGATTTTAACGTATGTATTTGATCAGTTCGTAAAATGTAAATTATTGAATAATCGACAGATGGCTCTGAAATATAATTTTGACACGTGCATCCTATCCAGCGTTGTACTGGTAAATTCGAGATTCCATGCATTTCAGTTTCAGTGTTTCTATTTACTGTTACCAGTAACTTGATGTTATCGAGACCATTCAAGACTTTATTTCATAATTCAGTTTCAGAAGAATTCAGATAAACATGAACAAAAATATAAATCTTATTTGTTGAAAAAAAACGGAATACTGTATGAATGCAAAATCAGCCTCAATGAATTTTATCGATAATATTCTCCATATTCACTCTATCCAACTTTTCATATAGTAAGGAGAAAATATGTTTTCCCTAATACATGAGGTTTTACATTTCTAGATGTGCATTTTGATAGTTCCATCAGTAAGATGAAGATAACTTGGTTATCGAAATGCGTATCTAGCATTGTAAAAATGTGTGTGGTAAAGGCAGGAATAGTGTTTTACATGCTAGCACAGTAAAAGGATTTTTATTGGCGGACAGGATATGACCTTCTGTAGTCGGTAAAACCAGTTACCCTTTGTGTATTGTTGAATATTTTATTTGTTCATTACTTTTGGTAATATCTATTATTGTAATTATTAAAATTCATTCAGTACTTTTGGAATTCAGTACAGATAACAATTTAATTGGTAAAAATATTTAATATGTTCATTCAATAATGGTTATCTTTATAACACTTCCTGTTCTGACTTCTGACAGCATATTATTTGGAGCCCCATTTCTATGAAATAAATTCAGTTTGCATAAGTGAGCACAGGTTTAAAATTGTAAAAACTAGTTAAGTGATATTTTCAAGATGAATACAGAGACTTGATAATCTGATGATTACAAACATATTTGTTCCATTGTGTGACACCACCTTTAAACTAGTGAAGTGGGCGACACAAATGTCTGTATGCCCAGGGATTGAAATTAAACAACAAACAATAGCAAACACAAAGCAGTTTGCGCCGAAAATAATAAGACCAAGGCGCTGTTCACCCGTAGTGTATTATGAGCTTCGTCGCCCAGTGAATTTGGCTTAAAAAATACAATGCACACCAAACGTAGGTAAAAAGATATTTTTCACTAAAATTCCACATTCATTTTCAAGTTGAACCATGCACAGTATTGTTGATGATTGAATTCAAAATGACAAAATTGGTATTAATAAGTTCCCAACACGAAAAGTGGTAATTCTTCATCTTTCACGTTATTTTTTTTAAATTTATGACTAGTTCATTCAACTTATATCAAATAATTTATCTACAAAAATGTATGCACTTCATTTTTATTGAATAACATTGAATATGTGTTTAAAATATGCTACTCTGTTAAAAACTATCATTAGAAAATTTCAAGTCCGCCCCTGTCAGGGCGAATGGTACATACTTGGATTCCTTGGCAAAAATAGAAATTCTCAAGTATACCTCGAAAATTGCAAATTGTTTGTAGGTGGCGCATTCGTACGGGTATGTTTTCTAGATAGGTTCGTCGTTATCGGGCTAGATGTCTCGCGCGATTGTATCAAACTAGGGTCACTGGATCCAGAAGGCTTTGCTTCTACGGGTACGGCCAATGGGAGGAGTCTATTAGTTCGAATGTCAAAAATAACCCACAGAAAAAGTTAGGTTAGGTGAGAGCCAACGTTTGAACTACCGACACATGTCAAAAATAGTGGAATCCGGAATGACATGTTCAGGTTCAGAGATAAAAGTTTTTTATGTGAATAAAATATTTTCAAGATTTATCTAATCGGTAATACGGTAACGGAAAATTCTTGGTTTATTGGTCCAGTTGACCAGTTGTTACAACAACATCATATTGCCTCCCAGATCTGATAGGATCATAGTGTTGTGTAGTATTGTTTACTTTCTACTGAAAAAAATTATATATCCTTTTCTCATGTAAAATATAAATGAAGTATTGATCAGTGACAACCTACAAAAATACCGACAATAAGGTCCCTTGGCGAGAATTCCTCGGAATTTTAACCTTGGTTCTATTGACCTAGTTAATAATACATTAAACCAATTAAAGAATAGATTGAGATCTGTACTAGCAATATAAAATATATACTGGAAACTATTTGAGGTTTTCTGTATAAATTCATTTAGTGAAACTTTCACGTAGCTTTGTATTATAATTGTAGTTGTTGTAAAAATGTTATAACCATATAAATAAATATATTGTCTCTGCCTGTTGACCTTTTTGGTTTTAGATTTATTATAGTTCTGAGAACATCAGATTCGGTTACCAAAGGTAGGTTGAAGATGCATCCGAGGCAGCCTTGAAATTGCTATGATTTTCTGAGACCTGATAAACAGAGTGGAAGAACCTCGGGAAGAACTATGGACAAATTTGCGAATATCACTACTGTTGACTGAGTTATCAAGCTGCATTTCTCTAGGCAATCCACTTCTGGATATGGATCTTACAAATAGCCAAAAAGGGTTGTGATCTTGTGTAATATTTCTTTTATTATTGATTTGATGCTTTGTAATTTGCTTTAGTGGACTAGGTTTTTACGTAGAGTCCGTACTATTTTTTAAAATTAATTTGTGTAAATAATTTTTTGTGTAATAATTGTTTTATAGAGCAGATCAAGACAGTCATTAACATTCTCACATTTGACAAGATCAAACCAATTTTATTTTAAAAAAAGTTACCTATTCGGTTGCCATCTGGGAATTTTTGTAGATCAAAAAGTCACCTTTGATTATCATATTTAAGAAATTGTCAAATCAACTAAGAGGATGTTAGGATTCATTATGAGATACTAAAGACAATATAAAAACACCGAGCCTTCCAAAGCCATTTATTCACTGGTAAGAAGTATTATTAAAAAAACATAAATGGTATCGAGCAAGAAAAAGACTTTTGCCACGTATCTCACATTCAAAATGGAAGGTGTACCCTGCTAGATTGAAGGGCTTCCTAAAAACTATTTTAAATATATGGGCTTTTTTAAATTTGTTTCTCACTTCACATTATATTAATCGGGGACCTCGTCAGACATACTTTCTCCATCAACTCACAGCAAAATCATGTATGCTTTCTGCTAGTCTAATCAAAATCTTGCAGAGTATTTGGCAATTTTAAAACTGTTCATTCCGTTGATTGAGGTATGAGGTAGTCCAACTTTTTGTGTTTATTGAACTTCAAAAAATCATTACATAGGTACTCAAGTTCCTTGTCGACGGCTCTATCTCTATGTTCCATAATAGCTGCTAACCGGGTCACAAGATAGGGCAAGAGGCAAGGCCCGGAAATCAACCAACGCTTCTTTGAAATTCGAGATTATTGTATACCTCTCAATTCAAATTAATAACAGAATTAGAATTAGTAGCTGGTGTATATCCATTCAAGAGTAAAATATGAAATATTTTTATACTGAACCAAAACGAAAAAGAATAAAACTGTCAAAACGACTAAAACGAGTGTCAAATCTTGGTGCTTTTGTGGGTTATTTTTGACATTCGAACTATTATAAGAGATTTGAACTATTATACTCCTCCCATTGGCCGTACCTGTAGAAGCAAAGCCTTCTGCATCCAGTGACCCTACATCAAACGCGATTTCCACAGGCACTGACAACTATCTTCTTTCTCTATAAACAATGGTATCAATGTTACGGTATACTCACTTTGAATTGTTTCAGAACGTCACTGGTTTCCAGTTTGAGAAACCGTTGACAAGCTCCTGGATTGCAGTGGCAACCAGTCCTCAAGTGGATGCCATGTAAATTAGCCATGTGTAAAACCTGCAGACCGTTGAATAGAGATGAGTTGAATGAAAACAAAAATGGATATTTCGTGTATTTTTGCCATACATTAAAGAACACAATTCAAGTTATTCCACATTATTTAAAACGTCGTTCGTAAATTTTCACTATTGTTGCGAAAATGTTGGGGAGTAGATTTCTTGTTCTAAATAATCTGGAAGACAGTCCTCTAAAAAAAAAATTGTCCAACCTTCAAGAATCATCGCATCCGAAAGAACAGATATAAAACTGTATATTTAAATTTTTCCTTAAATTCGATTCAATTATGGTTCGAGCTTGGATTCTGGACACTATCACACAATCGCTAAAGATAAGGAGATGGGTTGGTACAAATTCAACGACTCGTATGTTTCCAAAGTCACGCCGGAGAACTTGAGTTGCTTGGAACCTGATGAAACGCCATATATACTATTTTATAGTAGGGAAAACCTTTCAGATATTGAGAACCTGCCATCTTCAATCCTTCCCAATAGGTTGCAGATACTTTTAAGTGAAGACAATTTACAATTCAAAAGATAGAGATGACGAAGCCCTGCCAATCGGCTGTGGGGAATTTTCATTTTTATAAATATTGCAAATGTATATATTCACTTACTTTATATTTATATTAAATTGGAATGAATACCTATAGTAATATTTGTGGAAACTTTAATTTGATGGAAAATTAATAAATTATTGTAAATTTCAATACTATTCGAATCCAAATTGTAATTCAAAACAAAAGGTATGAACCATACCTACATTATTTGGTATTTTATTTTTTTGATTGGAAACTATTGGTTCCACTGAAAAAGAATATAAAAAATTGAAACACAAAAGTATAAAGTATAGAAATGTAGGTTTTCACGGCAGGCGTCGAATGTTTTGGTTGATTTCCGGGTTTTGCCGTGGTCTTCTTTGGTTAAAATCCCCAAACGTTTTATCTGCAACAGCGGCAGTCTTCTTGAATCTCCTGACGTATCAACTGATACTTCAAGAATAGTATTTCGACCACGCCACTGAAGATGACTGCAGCAGTTGCATTTGAAACGTTTGGTGATTTCAACCAAAGAAAGACCACGGAAAAACCCGTAAACCAACCAAAACAAAATAGTTTAGGATATAGCAGGAAAGAACCTCGCACCGCATGAATGGGAAATTGGCTTTAGGCCAATTTCTTCGATTTGTTTTACCTATATTCTAGGACTTGTGATGCTGATCGAATGTCTTCATTATGAAAACGTTCTAAACTCAACACTTTAGATTATACAGGGTACTAAAGTTCAGGGGGAAAAATTTAAAAAACCATTGCAAATATACTTTTTCAAATATATAGGACCAAATACACTATGCATTTAATAATATCTGCACGTACTGACGATATACAAGGTGAGACCAAAATGATCACTGATATCCGAAAAATTGAGCGGCAGAATTTCATTCCGTTTTAGATATTTTGTGGGATATCAATATCAATAACAATTTATGATATTAGCATGTCCCTAATCGGACCGAAGTATTATTTACAATCTAACTTTCACGAAGGACCATAATATATCCTGTTTGATGGAGTTATTATAGTAAAAAACTTTCACAATTTCAGTACTTCAAATTTTTATTTTCAACACTTGACACAACAATTTATGTAACAAAATAACCGGGCTATTTAGTCTAATTTTCAAACTTCCAGTAGACTATTTATCGTCACTGTACGAAAATACTTGACTTCAGTTGGAGATGAATCTTCTAGACAATACCAGTATTCTTCCATCCTTCTCCAGATTAGGGATCTTAATGTCACCGCTATTACTGCTATCCTCCACTAGATGGCGCCAGCCGTACTGAAGTCTGATTATTCGTGACATTACCCCCTTCCTAAAGACATTTCGTCCCGAAATAGCGTCCTTGGAAGTGTCGGTACCCGCATGACTCCCCATATCTGCACCGTGACGTCCGATGGAGGTAACACTCCACGGTCTTCCTGTTCGGTCGTTGAAGATGGTTACAGCATACCAAAATCTTAATGCCACTGGAACTGAATATCGTCTCCAACATACTTCTGATGACTCTCCAATCCATCCCATCAAGCCCACAAGATAGTTTTGGGATTGCCAGGTCCATGAAATTTTGGTCCAGAATTGTATCTGTCAATCTGGTTAGGCTCTCTTAGATGTCCTAGATGTGACGACGGTTTATCCCGAGATTGCTTCTTGGTTACAAGGTAAAAGATGTTTCTCTGACCCTTCTTTAACTGTAACACCCCTTAACACCACTTTTGGGGTCTGTTTCCACAGGTCCTGGAGCTGACCAAACTTCTTTCAGAAGTCCTCCGTATGCTTCTGGACATTCGGAGGTCTTCAGCCACACAGTGCGCTGGCGCGTGGTCAGTAGGTGCTTGGACAAGCTTTTGAGACTCCTCCAGAGTTACCCCATGTGAAACTTTCTGCTCATTTGAGTATAATGCCATGAACTGGTGAAAGATCATCTCACCCTCTGGTGGTCTGAGGGTGTGATTTTCGGCATAAGGGGCCAACCTATTGAAATGGACAACTCTAGGTTTTCCTTGGGGTTGCTTTTGAATCCGGTAAACGAGGTCATTCATTATTTTTATGATCTTGTATGGACCTTCCCACGAATTCTGAAATTTCGGTGAGAAGCCTCGGGGACGCCTGGGTACAGGCAGACTAGGTTGCTGGTCTTGAATGTTTTAGCTTCTGCGTTGATATCATAGGTCTTTTCCATACGAAATACGATATTGAAACGGACCCGCTCGTAGATGTCGCCCATTATCTGCCGGAGTTCGCTGACATACTCTTCTCCCACGGTGTCTTGCCCTGGTGGCGTCCCATACATCAAGTCACAAGTCAGTCGTAGCTCTCGTCCCATGATAATACTGGCAGTAAACGGCCGCTTGACTCGTGCTCTGCTAAATGATAAGCCATCAGGAAGAGATGAAGATACTGTCTATTGGAATGGGCCAGTCTCTGACAACTTTGATTTTATGGTCGTTCACTGCTTCTCCTTTTCTAAAGACAATGTGGGCAAGGTAAATGACTTCCTTCTGGAACAGATGGCATTTCTTGAGGCTGTTTCAGCCCAGAGTTCCTCAGGCGCAGGAATACCTCCTGTAGATTTCTCACATGGTCTTTGAACGATCTGCCAACTAGAATGATGTCGTCGAGGTATACCATGCACGTTTTCCATGAGAGTCCTTTCAACACAATCTCCATCAATCTCTCAACGGTGGCTGGAGTGTTACAAAGGCCGAATGGTATAACTATGAACTGCCACAATCCTAAGCCGATAGTGATGGCTGTTTTCTCTCTATCTTTTGATGCCAGTTCTACCTGACAATATCTGCTCTTCAAACCTAGAGTCGAGAAAACTGTTGAGCTAGCCAAGGTGTCTAGAGTATCGTCTATTCTTGGAAGAGGGTAACTGTCCTGCGTCACGTTCTTGAGTTGACGATAGTCTACGCAGAAACGTGTCGATCGGTCCTTCTTCTTTATTATGGAGGATTAATCGTTGATTTGGAAGACATGGTAGAAAAAAATATCACAAGACGAATAACCAATCAAATAATTTTGAATATTCAGGATCAACGGAGACTGAGAGGTCCAGACTAAAGGCGATACAGAAAATACACCAAAAACATTTTCCAGTCCCCCCGATGTGTAAGAACTTACAGTTCCCGTAAATGTCAGATAGACTCTTTGAACTTTGACATGTCACGATTAAGATATAAAATGAGTGATGTAATTAATAGATGTAATTAGGAAAGCAGTGATAATGAAAATAATGAGATATGTATACCGCCGTATTTATTGGAAACGACTAAAACTCTGAGCTTGTATTCAGTAGTTAAGACTACGTCAATAACACCATTTTTTTTTAATTCGGAGCCCGCTACTTACACTGTTTAGTAATTATATTCAACCAGTAATGAATTGAATTTTATGTAAGTCGTTCATGGTTTCTTTATTCATGATATAATCATCCGAATACTATTCCGAATACCATTGACGGCTCGTGATTTTTTTCAAAAATGTTACTCGAGAACTTGCTACGAACAAACACTCGTAACAATTAGAAAATTGTGATGAAATTGTCTTGCTGTTATGTACAAGAATAATGAATATAATTATTATACGCTCGTTGAAGGATATAATAATTATATTATTATAAACAATCATCATTAAGTCGTAAAAATTTTATCCGCATATGAAATAAAATTACTTTATGTCAGTGTTATCAAAATGGAAAAATAAAAAAATAATTTTTCAGGTTTTTCAAGAAAGATTAATTAAGGAACAATAAACCGTATCAACCAGTAATCCTCGTCACATATTTTTTGAGATTTTGAGTTTTAGTAGGAACACATGCGATATGAAGTATATATGCTTTTCATTGAATTTGGCTGATTTGGGGCACTGATTGTGTATAAAACGTTGTATTGTATTCGTGTTTCAGTTGATTTTCAACTCTGTCCTTGCAACATAACTTTCGTGCGTGGATAAAACAATTATTATTCATTTCATTACTTACCTCTGAGTATCCAACATGATCTCCATTTGGTCTGAGCAAAGTGAAGTTAACTTTGCCTCCTTGATGATGAGAATCCTGAAAAATTGTATCGTGGTACAATATAGCAACGGGTTCACCGTTGGAATGATGTAAACTTATCAACTTTTTAAACACATACTGAGCTAACGAAAAGGTGTGTTTGGATATTACGTCGAAGTTCAACTTCAGCCGTTTTATCGTGTCAAATCCATGTTTCACTGATAAAATGGATAGAAATGGTAGAGTTCCATCTTCGAATCTGCAAGATACAAACACGCCATTAAATTAAAACCGCACAGACCCATATTCTAGAAAAATTCGTGTTTAATCGAACAGCAACCCCATATATCGTAATACCGTCTTTAAAAATGCATATCTTAGAAACGCAACATACAAAGTTGACCAAACATTCATATTTAATAGACAACACTTTCATAATAGTGAGAGTAAAGTTAGGTCTAAATTGACGGAACAGTTTTTGAGATATTGAATAAAAACATTGTAAGTGACGTAAAAAGCAATGAAACGCACCATGTATCTAAATGAAAGGTAATATTGAACAAGTTAATTCACCAGAGAATTTTCTTATCTTTTGTTCAATCAACAGTGGCAATAAATAACTTATTTGTTTTCAAAAACGACCCTTCAACTTTTTTTCAGTATAAGGGTATAATCCAAAATATTAAAAATTCATATTTCAAACAGAGAGAGTCATCAAGAAACCAAATATGTTTTTATCGCCTAGAATAGACCGAAACCGTGATATTCTACCAAAATATAAACTGTTGGTTCAGGACTAGTGTTAAAAAAAAAATCCCGAAAACGATTTTTTTACTATGCCCCCTATAAACCCTAATGTACTTTCATTAATAACGTTATAATTGGACATGTTAACGAGTTCCAATGAATACATTTTCATCCTGAATTTGTCTTATTTCGACCAACAAAACAGTTTTTTCCTTTGTCAACCCTATCCAACTCCGACGTTTTTTTCGAACTTTGGCTGCTTATATCTCAGAAACGACACAAACAAAATCATTTAAACTCGCACATTTTCCTGAGTATCTATCCCATCATAACATAATACAATTTCAGCCAATTTGACCAAGAGCCAATTTTACATGTGTTTTTGTGCGGGGCCCTTTTTATTAATAAAATTTATGGTGTATAATTAAGAATTATGCTCATTCATAATATGTATCTTTATATTCATTATATCTATTCCTACAGAACGAAACCTGTCAAAGTTCCATAGCGACAAGAATATGTGCAGTATTGTGCTAAACTTGAACAAAAGTTAGACGATGACGCTAAATTTTTCTTCCTTCACATCGAAGGGAATATGCAGTTTTTGTACTAACAAGGTCAACTACAATTTTTTTTTGTCAAAATGCTGAGGATTGTGTCTGTTGCCTGATTCTATATTTTCCATAACCAAATTTTATTTTATTTAAGTAGGTACCAACATCTTTTTGAGTTTAATTTTAGGATTGTTTTTATCTTAGCTTCTTGAAATGAATTACTGATGCATATGTCATGAAAGATTTTTATTTTTGTAACCTATTAATCTCAAACCATAACTTTTATTCAAATTCAACATTAAGAGTCAGTTATTATTGTTTAATTTTTCAAATATTTATAAAAAAAAATATATTATTTTTGTATTAAACCTACTTGACGATGTATCTTACAAGATATAGGTATTTAGTCATATGCTTGAGGCAATATCTCTTGTAGGATACACCACATATTTCGAATAAAACAGTACAATATTGTTTCAATAAGTTCTCTCCCAATGGACACACGTACGTTTTTCATACGTGTTATAAACGTGGCATTGGTTAAATAAACGTTTCTGGTTGAAAATTTCAACGACAATAATTTAGTGTAATATTCAACGTTAAAAGAATACGTTATAAATATGTGTTTTCAGCGTTACTTCCTCAACAACTCGTTAAATATACGTTTAACAATCGTTATGTTAATCAAACTCGCTTTATGCGATTCATTTAGCAATGTTTATGATACGTTCCTTAACCTCTTATTAGATCAAAACAATGTTGTTTTATTGAGTATCTTCGACGTTCAAAAAACCTGATTGAAAATGGCAATAAAGCGATAATTAGTAAGTAATTGGTTTAATATAACGTTGTTACACGCGACATTTTTTCGTTGAAAAAACGTTCGGTTTTCAGCCATTTAACAACGTTATTTCAACGTTCTTGTGCCCATTGGGCTGTGTCTATTTCGATCATACTAAATGTTTGTCAAGTGAAGTGTTAATGATCGTATAGCCATTCTTTCAGTGCTTATTTACCTTTCATGGAAAGTACTTCTAGGAACCATCACATTCTGTGAACTCAAGACCATAGATACAGTGCCACCTCCAAAATATTTTTTCCTGAGAAGTTTTTCACTGGACTTTTTTACTAGGAGTGCTCCTAATCCAGTAGGATATCCAAATATTTTATAAAATGATATGGGTACGAAATCTGGTTCGTATCTTGATAAATCTAAGTTATTTGTTGCTGCAAATCCAGGCGCATCGAGAACAACATACCAGTTTTTGCTTTTAGTTTTCACTTGATCATTCAACGCACCCTTATGGATCGCCTCTATCCACTCCAATGGAAATTTGGTTCCTGAAAAGTTGCATTCGGCTGGGTACACGAAGAGGTTATTGGTGCCGGTGTTGTCAAGGCTTGAAACACTGGCATGTTTGGAAATTAACGAGAAAGCTTCTTCTGTCTTTATTTCTGCAACGTTTTTGGCTAAGTTTCTCATGCCGAGCACTGATGTGTGGTTGTCTTCCAAGTAGGCCAAAGTTCCTGGAAACTTCTCTCCGTAGTTGAAACATTCTGCAATGGTCTTCAAAGCACTAGTTGTTCCAGAAGTGAAAACTACAGAATACTCGTTGTTTGTTGTTTTGAAGTGCTGTAAAATTCTGAATAAATATTATATTGGGATTGCTCAGTATAACGACTTGAGAAAAGTTCGTTGCAATATTTCAAATTTGTTTTAGACATATTTTTTATAAATCTGTTGATTCCATAAATATCACATGTTTTATAAAAAGTACTCCATAAGAAGAGTTACAAATTTTGATTTTGATTCCAGGAACAAGGAAAATTAGTGTTAAAAAAGCTAATATAGGCTTTCAAGGCTGGCGTCAATGTTTTGGTTGGTTTCCAGGTTTTGCCGTGGACTTTTTTGGTTAAAATCTCTTAACGTTTCAACTGCAGCTGCGGCAGTCGTCTTCAGTGGCGTGATCGAAGTATTGTTCTTGACATATCAACTGAAACTGAAGCTCTCGTCTCTGCCAAGTCATTTATAGTGCTAATTTTGCGCACACTTTCTGTGATGGTGGGTTCGCGCGTACTTCCCAGGTAGCACCTCATGTTGGCTGAATCTTGTTTTCATGTTGGACTAATATGGATATATAGTAAATGAAAAAATAATATTGAACCAATATGGGTTCATACTGGAAAAACAATATTTCATTAATAATATTATTAACCTGTTCTGAATGTATATTGTTTCATGAAATATTGGATCAATATTGGTTCAATAATTTTCACCAATATCGATAGAGCGATATTGCCTATATATTGTTTTCAGCATCTAGCTCCAATATTGCGATTTCAATATTACTCTCATATCGATTTTAGAGATAAAAAACAATATTGTATATCCAAGTTTGATAGCACATTGGTGAAATATTATTTAATCCATATTCTAAAAATTATATTTACCCTATATTGATTGAGATTGTTACGAAAACCTTACGTCAATATTTGAAAGACAATATTGATACAATATTACAAAATACATTTATCACTAGGATATTCCCGAATATTCCGAATATTCACTAAACAATATTGAAATGAATCATGATTAAACTTGGGTAGGAAACCGCTAGGTGGCCCCACATATTATGGAACAACAGCTGAATCATAGTAACATATTTAAATAAGGCTTCTCACAATGCGTTTACAAGTCAATCTACTAAATTGAAGTAGAAACGAAATTGTAGAATTTTTAAATTATTCGACATTTTCTGGAAATATTTCATCAATGTTTCCAAGGCACACATTCAGTTTGAATATTTTATCAATTTATGCAAATGATATTGATTTTAGTTCGAAACTATGGATAGGACATTCATAAAATCTGTTGTGGAATCATCTGCGACTGAAAGACAAACTTTAGTCGCAATTTTCCATCGTTCAAGATAACCTTTTGGGAGGTATTCATGTTGATAAGGGGAACATTCTCCATGAAAATTGAAAAATGAAAAATGTGATTTATTTGTAATATCTAACAGAAAACAACTACTTCCCCGGCACAAGCCACGCTGGACATTGAACTACATATGATAGATATTGTGAAAAGAAAAGAAAAAATCTGAAAGTGAAAATTCGCATTTTCATTCGGATAGTTGATTTCTTTTTAAATTTTCTCTAGTTTTCATTGAAAAAAATTATCAAATAAATTAGATAAGGAGAATGTTATTAAAAAAGATCACTCACAGAAATCGTTCATTTTATTGAAGCAAGGTTCGCTTCTCTCGCATTTAATCCCCAATACATTTTGGTCGACGAAAATCTATTTCGCTTTGCCAAGCTCTTCAGGAGGATTGATATAGGATTGGAATAAAGAGGCTCTTCAGAAGCATACACATATGGGATGGATATGAGGAAAATATTTCTTCTGCGTGACAATTTGAAAGTTATTTTTTGACATAGACATGTCATTGGCATTGTATTTTGATTTTAGTTCAAAAATATGAATAGGACATTCATAAAATTTGTATCAATATCAAATGATATTGTACCTAAATATCTTGGAGCCAATATTGCTTCCTCAATATTTCACTAATATTATTTTATAATGTCCAAGTAATATTGTGCCAATATCCCGAAATAATTATAATTTTATCTCGCCAATATTACGTTTTAATATTTTGCCAATATTTTACCAATATTATTCCAGTGTAAGTGTGCTACAGCGATATTGTACATTTTGAGTCCAATATTGCTTTGAGAATAGTAGACCAATATTATTTTTTAAATATTGGACCAATATCGCCGAATGTTCACATTTTTTTTCTCGCCAATATTATTATTTGAATATTTTGCCAATATTTTCACAATATTGTCCCAATATGGGTGTGCTACTTGGGTTTCCGTGCGATTCGGGTGACATGACTTCGTTTTGGCGCCTTTCAATGTAGATATGTTCTCACTTCCTTTCTGTTGAAGTTCTCTTGGTGTTTGTGTATTCCTATCGCTTCTAAATATATTCTTGTTCCGTAATAATTCGACGTTGCTAGACTATCGGTGTTTTAGAAAAGGATCTTGTGTTCTGTGTCGGACAATGCATGTTCAATGTTTAGCCATCAAAGAAGGTAATCAGCTAGGCCATAAGGTGTATAGGAAGAAAACACACACATATCGATACCTACATAATGGATCTAACCATCATCCAGTACAGAAACAGAAACGAACCGACATTAACATTCCATGGGGGGGGTAATCTCTGTGTTCGGGCATATTATTTACTATAAAAATATCATTTACGTTCGAAAAATTCAAATTTCGATCACTTTAAGGTCGTCATGGAGAGGGGGTAATTACCCCATTACCCCCAGGTACGCGCCTCTTAACACCCCAGTAAACATAGCTTTGAGAATATGTGGACAAAGGTACATCGACGACGTAATAACACACCTTACAACTGTGTTACAAGCGAACGTCTACGACAGAAAAGATATAACCAGTGCTACGCGTCCAAGGGAGAAGAGAAACACCAGTGAAGAGCAACCCCAAGGCACAGTCTATTTGCTATACATAGAAGGTGTTACTAACCGAATTGGGAAAATCCTAAAGGACGAGAAAATCAACACAGTCTTCAAACCAACCAAGAAAATATCGGAGTATCTGAAATCAGTAAAAGACAGCAGAGATCCACTCAAATCATCGGGAGTTTACAGAGTTCCATGTAACTGTGGTAGAGTGTATATCGGTCAGACGAAAAGGAGCATTGGTACCCGCCTAGTTGAGCACAAGCGGAGTTGTCGATTGGGACAGACCGAGAAGTCCGCAGGCGCTGAACATGCATTGTCCGCCGGAGAAAATAACATCCTTTTCGATAACACCGAGAGTCTAGCAACGTCGAATCATTACTCAACAAGGATGTATTAAGAAGCGATAGAAATACACAAACATCAAGAGAACTTCAACGGAAAGGAAGAGAGAACATATTTACCAAAGATCTGGCACACAGCATTGAAAGGCGCCAAAACGAAGCCGTGTCAACCAAATCGCGCGGAAAGTACGCACGCGTGAACCCACCATCACAGAAAGTGCGCGCAAAATCAGCACTATAAATGACAGAAAGACGAGAACTTCAATTTCAGTTGATACTTCAAGAAGAGTACTTCGACCAAGCCACTGAAGATGACTGCCGAAGCTGCAGTTGAAACGTTTGGAGATTTTAACCAAAGAAGACCACGGCAAAACCCCAAAACCAACCAAGACGTTAACAAAGCTGTTTCACGAATCAAAAGACATATTCGACCTATAATGCCTTCTATTATAATTTTTCATAAATGTCCATCGGTATTGGCATGAAGTGTATTTCACTTGAAATTACCCTTTTGAGTTCACTGTGTGAATTTTTGGTGTATCGGTTCTGCAAAGTAACCCACATGTCTTATAGGAAATGGCTTTGGTGTATTTTGAATATGTTCTACAGGATAATTCACCATGAATTAATAACGCACCCCTTATGATCATTATAATTACCAATGAATAAGTTGAATGTAAAAGTTTTGTGGTTATGACTGAATTTTTTATACAATGCTCTAAAAAATAGAGGAGCATGCATATTTAAGGGGATAAAAACTTTTTCTGAAAGAGATACCTCGTATATAAATATTTGGATTTTTAAAAATCTCTTTTTTATGATTTCAAAAATACAAGTATTACCCCTATCTCATAACGTTTTTGAGTTATTAAACGTCGAATAACTTAGTTCAAATATTTATACAAAAATAGATAACAAACATTTATTTAGGATATTTAAATAGCAAGATAACTCATGAAACATGTTCGAAGTGCACATCATTATTGTAAATGCATTGATGTCTTCTTAAATTCATAATCGGAAATTCCTTCATTATTGATAGTCAGATTCTCTCTTTCAAGTCGAAATGCGTCTTAAATCAATTGAATATTATTATCAACAATGTCTTTCAGAAATCCCCAGAAAAATGAATCCATGGGGGTCAAGTACTTCCACTATTTCCGATTCATATTGGGAATACATTATTCACCCTTCTTGAATGGGACGACCTTCTAACTATTGAAAACTACTGTCGTCAGTCCATAATATTCAAATTAAATAATGGGTACCTGCATTTATATTTTGAATAATCTGTTGAAAAAATGTTCTGCATTTTCTCTTGTGGGTAAAGGTTTGTAGTTGTTCTTTTACAACGTACGTTGGATTTTCGAAACACTTCTAGCTAATTGATCAACTACATTCTTTATACTATATTCAGAATATTTTAAAGAATAATACAATATTTTGAAGAGGATCGGCTTATCGTCGAAATAAAGCAGTATATCTGGCTGTTTTTCCTGGTTTTCTTGAACTACAAGCTTTTTCTACTGAAACTAATAATAACAATAACTCTTCCTCATAAACACTCGTAGAGTGTACCCAAAGGCATAGCCTGTGCGGGTTATTATTATTATTTGCCGTGGCGCTTCGGAGCGACACTTTTCTGCTGTGCCAATTAAAAGAAAATATCTCCTGAAATCTGAACGCGACTGTATTTTTCGTGGTATTTTATCAACATTTCTTCATAATCACACAACTTCTTCATAATATTTTTTTCTATAGGCAATAATAACGATAATAAGGGATGGGTAAGGGATAACCCTGTAGTACTTGGTGTGGTCAAATGTGTCCATAGCCCAAAATGGAGAGTTTTCGAAATATGGAGCACTGAAATAGTTATTTATTATACAAGGGAAAAAAGTATTAGATTCCAGCTCGAGAGCTAAAATCTATTATTTTTCCCGTGTATAATACACAATTTTTTTCTGTGACGGGAAAAACGACGATTTAATCAATTATTTACCTTAACCTATGTGTATATATATATATATATCCGGGAAAAAAGTACTCACTTTTTTCCCGTGGAAAAAAAATACTCACTTTTTTCCAGGTTCTCGGGGAAAAAAGTAATTCCATAAAATATTATATTTTATTACCTGTCAACAGTGTGAACATTTATGTTCAAACCATATTTATTTTCATTATTCTTGAACTAAAAAAAATGCCTATAAACCCCAATTTCCTATCCAAACTGATTGTTTGTGAAGCAGACAAAAACACCAAAAATAATATTTACACTATTATTATCATGACTCAATACAAAGTCAGTTAGTAAGTATCAAGTTTTCATTTAGCTAAAGAGATATAAATTTTTCTCTTTAAAAAATGCTACTAAAAGCCAAGTAGTAAAATGAATAAGTAGATGTCGGATTATCGAGATTCGTGAAAAAAATTGTCGTATCATACGAATAAATTACAGTTTTACTCACCTAGCTGAAAACGTGAAAACATTATGCGCACTCGCCGTGAAACGGACTAGTCCGTAATATATCCAGTGATAAAGCACTCCACATGAATAAACGCGCAATTTCACATGTTCAGCTAGGTTTGTCGAACTGTACATCAGTAGTGATCATAATTGTTATTACTGAGGATATATTATAATTTTAACGTTTTTCCCTTTACAGTTCACTGAGCCTCGTGTTGAACATTTTGGAGAACTTAATCGATATTATTCGGAATAAGTTATTTTGGTCTACCACCAAAATAATCCAAAAATATGTCGTTTTTCGAAAATGAGTTATTTCTTAGTATACCTATATGTGTAGAAGATTTTGAAATTTTTATTTTATTTCATGGCCAGTGTGGAGCAGTGTTAAAGAAGTTATCGATGACAGCGCCTAATATACATAAGGAAAACGTTTTGTCAGTTTGATTTTAGGCACCGAACATCCAAGTTTCATCCTAAATAGAAAGGAGAGCACTCCGATTAATAAACAAATGCTCCAAGGAATAGAAAAAAAAATAAATTCAAATCTCCATTACTTGATAACTGCCCATTTTTGCATTTTTGTGCTCTGCGTACACGTGATCAGCACATCAAACAATCATATAAAAAATTCAGCAAAATTCACAAAAGTCCACGTGAAAAATTATAAATTTTAAGGGGGTGTTTCCATCAGAAGTAAGATATACTGTATAATAGTTAATGTACTGTTACATCTGTCTGATTTTTTCAGATACTGTACTAACTAATGATGCTATTTAGGTAATTGAAATAAATAACACGAAATTGTTGATGCTGAAATGTGAGATAACGACAAATGTTACCAAGGGCGTCGATATGGGCAGTAATGAGGGTAATTACCCCTCCCCCCAAGAATAGTTATATACTATTATGTGTAAATTGAATTTAAGCCTGTACCCGCCTCAAGAAAAAAATTAAAGCCTTCACCCCCCTCAAGAAAGCCTTTACCCCCAAGAAAAAAATTTGTGACGCCCTTGATTGTTAAAATCATTTACGATATTCATTATATCGGCAAATCCCCTGCGAACATAGATTAATTTATGAGTACACATTGATGATTCTGTTTATTTGTTCAACTTACTGATATCTTATCACATCAACAGCATCCTCTGTTGATTTACTTGAGATGTGCAGTGAATGTGGATTAGCATATACTGAAGTTGCTAGGTCATTGAGTATATTCTGTATCTGCCTCTCAGAATATAAAGTAGCTCCAGCATGATCCAAGTATGTGGTATCTGAAATGAAATGGTGATATTTGTTTCAGTATTTGGAGTTGAATGATCCGTATTCAAATAATTTATTGGAGCTTCATCAATTACATGTTGGAAATGAGAGATATTTGTGCAACTTTCTTGAAGGAAGACCCAACTGCAAGGGTTCATTATAATCATTGCTGAAACGCTAAAAATGATAGTGGATTATACAGTGTGTCCCACTTTGAGCAGCCACACCCTCGTATTTTCTTGACAGTAAAGTGATTTCAAAATTTGTTTTTTATTACATATAGTACCCAGAAATATCTACCTTCAGGTTGATGAAATATTCGTATATCCATTTTCCACGGCCACCTACGACCAATTGAAAAGGGAAAAATTGGAAAAAACATACTAGGCATCTTTTTATCGCAAAAATAACACCAGGATCTGTTTAAGAACACCCTAAAACCCCCAAATCTCAGTGATAATTCATTAAAATATACAGGGTGTCATCTGTAACTAACAACATTTTTTATTTGTTATTCATCCTCAATGTTTGGTAGTTTTCGATTTTTTTTCTTGGTCACGAAGTACCTGAAAATAAAGCTGTAGGGAATGTTCCAATATTACTTTTCCATGGCTACCTACGACCAAATTGAAAAGTAAAAAATTGGGAAAAATATACCAGGGATTTTTTTATCGCAAAAATAACACTAAGTTCTATCCCAGAACACTCTGAAACCCCCAAATAGCAGTACTTAATTATTTAAAATATACAGGGTGTCACCTGTAACTGACATAGTATTGATTTTTATTCATCCGTAATGTTTAGTTGTTTTCGATTTTTTTCCATAATCACTAATTAATTGAGAATGTTTGAATAACGTTGTAGAAACTATTCAAATATTACTTTTTCATGGTTAGCTATGACCAGTCGAAAAGTGAAAAAGTGTGGACCACACATCAAGGACTTTTGTAGCACAAACGTAACAGCGGATTCTGGTTCAGGAGACCCTAAAATTCCAAGACCCCAATTCTTGAATCATAAAAATATACAGTGTGTCATCTATAGCTGGCAGAATTGATAACGCTTATTTATTCGTAGCGTTTAGAGGTAGGGATTTCAGGGTGTTCTGATCTAGAAATGTTTCTGCTTAAAGTATCCTTAATGTATTTTCTCCATTTTTTCGTCTCTCAACTCGTCATAGCAAGCTATGAAAAGGTAATATTTGGTTATTTTCTATAGCACTAATTGAACATTTTAGGTACTTTGTTACTATAGAAAAAAAAAATCAAAAACAACCAAAGATTACGGATGAAAACAAATTGAAAATGTTGCTAGTCTGTAAGACACCCTGTATATTTTGATGAGATATGGGGGCTTAAGCATGTTCTGAACTAGAATCTGCTGTTAGTTTCGAAGTAAAAAATCTTTTAGTATATTTTTCCCAGTTTTTCACTTTTCAACTGGTCATAGCAAGCCATGAAAAAGTAAAATTTAGGTATTTCTTATACCCAGCATCAATTGAACACGTTCAGGCCCTTTGTGACAAAAAAAATCGAAAGCAACCGATCATTTCGGATGAATAAAAATTAACAATGTTGCTAGTAACAGATCCCACCCTGTATATTTAATGAATAAAGCACTTAGATCTAGGGGTTTTAGGGTGTTCTGAAACAGAATCTGGTGTTATTTTTGCGATAAAAAAATGCCTTGTATGTTTTTCCCAATTTTTCACTTTTCAGTTGGTCGTAGGTAACTGTGGAAAATGGATATACGAATATTTCATCAACCTCAAGTTAGATATTTTTGGGTACTATATGTTATGAAAAATAACTTTTGATATCACTGTACTGTCAAGAAAATACGATGGTGTGGCAGCTCAAAGTGGGACACACTGTATAAGTCTTCCCCTTACTGTAATCATCAACAATTCACTGGAAACATGACAAATATGATGTGGCGGATCACAGACCAATTTCACTGATATCAGACCTGGCTAAAGTATTGGAAAAAATTGTCAAAGCTAGAGTAAACAAATTCCTGGATAAACATAATTTACTTTCAAACTCCCAATTCGGATTTATAAACCACAACTCAACTCAAGATGCAATACATTTAATAGCAAACACTATTTAGATGCATAGATGAAGGAGAAGCAGTAATCGGTATATTTCTTGACTTGGTAAAGGCATTCGACACCGTCCACCATTCCATTTTACTCAAAACCTTATAGAAGACATGGGAATAAGAGGTCCAGCACATAGGTTCTTTGAAAGTTCTTTAATAGTTATTTATGCAACAAGTGCAAACAGGCCGAGTTGGACCGAGTTGGAGTTTCATACAATATTTTTTCTACGTTCATGCAAAAACCAGAAAATGTTTCATTTAGGTGGCACTAAACTGTAAGGAAGACATTGTTTGTTTAAATCTATCTGCTAAAAGTAATTCAAAAACATTTTGTGATTCAGATGATATTCGAAGGAAATAATTTTATTTTTAACAAATTGCATTTTCTAGTAATTTCATAGTCCATTATATAATGAATATGATGAAACATGCAACTATTTAAAACGTTATACAATCTCACAGAAAATGGGCTAAATTTGGCGTCGATTTGAAAGTTTATGTCTGTCATGATGACAGAACGCTATAGTAGAATGACAGATGAGTGCAATAAAGAGACAGTTTTTCCACCAAATATAGTTCAATAAAGTTTTGTTTTTTGAACGCAGAAAAAAAACCTAAAACATGTCAAAATAAATGAAATAGCTTCAGCACCAACATGCCTATAATACATAGTACTGCCAAAACACTCGGTTTTAATGGGTTGAAAAATATTGGTAACACTTGCTTTATGAATAGTGTTATCCAATGTTTGTTGAATACTAGATGGTTATTAGAGTATTTAAAGGAGGATGCCTACACAGGGGATATTAACTACAGTACCTCTAACAAGAATGGAGCTTTATTCAAAAATTTTGCCGAGGTGATCAAGGAACTGTGGTCAGAAGATGCGTCGAATCGAGTGGTTGATACAGTCTTCTCGAAAAGTCAAATGCAAAGATTTGCACCACGTTTTATCAGTCATGCCCAGCAAGATGCCCAGGAGTTTTTACGATACATACCCAAATAGCAATTCAACGTTGCGGCAACGTGTTCGAAAAAGTTGTGCAACCAAACATAAGTTGGGTTGCCGACGTCAACACAACGTTGTCACAACCCTGTTTTACACCAATTTGGTCAATCATTTTTGGGTTTTTACAACGTTTCTGCTGCAACTGTAGGTAGCAGTTGGTCGTTTCCTAAACGTTGCTGAATTTACTTAAGAACAACTGCACATCAGCGCCCTCTCAAGCAGCAATGACAGTTTATTTTCTTTGGTGTTCAGAAAATAGTTGATTTATCAACCAAATAATTACTGATTGCCAAAATGGACATTAAGAAAAACTTTCTGGCAACTACTACCGCAAGTTAATATCGAAATATTTCATGCTCAATATTACCGAAAAATAACGATTACGAAACAGAAATTGCCAACGCATTACATTTACTGTCAGATATACCATTGTTTCATGCTTAAAAACACGTGGGCTTTCAATCTGTTGCGAAGTTTCATATGTTCATATCGATTCAAGCGTGAACTAAATACGGAATACCTATGAATTATTTCTAGAAAACTAAAATGAGGCTTTAAAATCCTTTGGAAATGTTTGTTTTACATCCCAAGTTTTAATCGCCGACCTTGGTTCCAAATAGAATTACACTTCCAATATGGCGTAGGAGTATACAACTCGTCAACGCGACTTGGTTGTCAGGTAACTGAAAATATACTAATTTTTAACGTTAGTCTGCTATACAACCAATTTATACCCGAAGCACGACTGGAGTTGCTTATCGGACCAATAACTGAACCAATTCCAACATTCCGCTCCACATTTTGTAACCCATCTCTTTCGCGTTTTTCTCTCAGTTCTTCCAAATTATTAAACTGTTGTACATGGTCATAATCAAGTTGTTTCTCCTGGCTATAATACAGTTGTTCCTCTGAAAAAGTAGTTGCTTTTCTCAATATCTCTCTATTCAGGTTGGCACTTGTTCCTAATGGAATGAAACTTAAGATTTCCAAACTGTCTGTCTTCATGTTAGCTTTTGCCCGTGAAGTTTCTTCACGACTTTTTTTTATCTGTAAGAGAAGACAGTGAACGAAGGTTGGTTGTGAAAACGTTTTCAACTTAACTGAAAAATTACCCACTGCTCAGTTGAATCTCATAAGGTCGCTTTACTGTCGGGAAAACGTTTAAAATAACTAAAGTTGTCACTTAAACGTTTTTAGAACGTTATTCCCATTCCCAGAATATTTACTACTTGTAGTCCGTTGAGTAAACGTTATGACAACGTCGTAGCTTGACTGATGTCATGCTCAACGTTAAAACAACGTTGACCGGTGGTTTAGAGAGCGTCGTTTCATAAATGACTAATTTCTTCACCAACTACAACGTTAATTTTGGTGTATTATGTGGTTGTCGTCGCCAAAATGCTACTTGGGATATTAAATAGTTATCCCTACATAATTTTTGTATTGCGCATGATCATTCTGTATGTAAGACAAAACATTCAAACTTACCTTTCAATCTGGCGAACTCTTGCTCAATGCCATTGAGTTGGTCAATGGAATACACCGGTTCATATCTAAGGAACTCGTCCATTTCAAGACAATTCTAACACGTCACGTTAACACTATTTGACATGAACTTTAACATGAACATTTCAGTTCATTTCTTCATCATCTTGGAATCTCCCATCCAGTGATACATGAAAACTACTTTGCACGAATTATGGAACGCATTAAATTATCGTTCGTATCATATACCTATTCCAACAGCATTGTCGGATTGCAAGGTTGTTCACAAATAAATTAGGTAGCTCATTAGGTAACTCATTTCACTCGAACTGTTTTACAATATTTTATCTTCCATGAAAACAAACATTTATTTTCCTTGACTGTGAATAACCTTTACTTTGAAGATAGCTTTTATCAAACAAAAAACGAAACTAGTGGGGTCAAGTGGGGTAAATTCAAAAGCAAATGAAGAACAAAAACATTCATAAGTAGGTATATATTGAGCAATAAAAATAATGATTGGTATATGAAGAATGCTTTGAAATTGAAAAAAAGTAATTTATGTATCAAGTGAGTAAAGTAATACGTTTTTTACGAGTAAAAAAAAACACTTTACTCACGAGTTTCATACAGTATTTTTTCTACAACTGTCAAAAAAATAACCAATTCATATTTTTTTGCAAATATGAAATGAATTTGGCATATTTTTATTGATTCATTATTCGACCAAAGTTCGAAGAATATGCCGGAGAGTGAGTTACAAACAAATAATAACCGAATAATTTCGACAGAGTCGACATCCCTTTCTCTTCACACTATCCCGCAAAATGGAAAATTTGAGGCGAATTTAAAATAACATATTCATCGAGGTCAATATTATTAATATTAATGTTGACTTAACTTTCGAATAACTAGTCCATCAAAGTAACTATTTATTTTCTTAGATTTGTATTCAAAATAAATAAACAATCCTCGCGAAGCAACGAATACCTTTTTCTTTCTTTGAACTATGTCAAGGAAATCTCATATTTGCACTATCCACGATTTTCTCTGTTCAATCTTCATCACTTTTCATTTCTACTTAAATTAAATTTATAGTTATCAAGAATTCGTTATCTGGATAGATGCCCAATTTCACAAATTTCATTATTATTGTTGTCAACTAGTTTTTGACGGCCAAACAGCCATAGCTACATTGGATTACCTAGTGTAGATTAGGTCCAATAGTTCCTTAGAGGTATATGCTATTATTGTGAATATATGCGCCTCGATAGTTTGGAATTTTGATAATAGGTACTTATTTAATAGTAAGAATGCTAAAAATATTATTGGTGAAACATTTGTATATCAGATATTTATAGGTTATTAGTTGCCAAAGATAATGAGAACTGGCTTTATGATAGGATTTCGTTATTATTCGGATCTGTCACTGTTGTTGCAGGAAACTGTCGGTTGCCTAGCAACAGCCATTAAAAAAAGTGCACTTTTTTTACGCTTTTCCGTTTAATTATGAAATCGTATGTTGATAGTGAAATATTGTAATACTTTATGCACACAAACCACACAAAAAAGTGGACTTTTTACAGTTGTAGAAAAATAACATTTTCTCTATACACCAAGGTATAAATCATCAATATTGGTTTATGAACAAACCATATCAACCGACATCGCCACTCAGTAACGCCTACTTTATGATTTGGTTGGTTAAGATTCAAATGAAATATTCAACTAACTATGGCGAAGTTTTGTGTCAAAATCGTTATTTATGATACAAGTGTTAAAAGTGGTATTTCATTTTGTGAAGCACAATTTAATATTTTAGAGTGCGTCAGTACAAATCATTTCTAAAAAGAGGAATCATCTCCTACACCGGTTATACTTAGAACCAATCCTCTATGTTAAAAAATCCAATGAAAGAAAATGTTGGCAAGTAAAACTCTAAACCATGACTTTCAGTGAAAACAACCTAGCTGAATATTTTAAATTGCGCGTACGTTCATGTTGAGTGCCTTATTACGGACTATAATCTGCTGTGCTACGAGTGCGCATCACGTTCTCAGCTAGGTTGGTTTTACCGTATATTCCTGCATCAATTTTTCCAATATGTCATTAGATGATAAGTACAAAATTTTAAGGTCCGAATCCTTGTGTTTCAACTGCATGAGAGCAAAACACTTGCTGACCGTATGTAAGTCAAGAGGCAGTTTTGCATGTAAAAAGACCACACAATTCTTCATTATGATAGAAATCAATCAAATTCTGATCAATTTTGGTCAGCTGCCCAGAATGGGGTTAATTCATCAAATTCTAACTCTCAGTCCTATGTCCTAATAACCGTGGGTCTGCTTCCTGAAAAATTCATTTCGATTTCGAGAGCTCCATAAAGCTGCTCTGACGAGTTGTAAACAACGAAACGGCCGTCAGCAGATGATGGAACTCTCGGAATCAAATAGAAATCACTCTCTTCACTTTAGATTCCGTTTGCGTTCCTCGTGACGCATTAGAAACTTGATTTTGAACTTTGGATTGGTCAGAACAACAAAATTGTTGACTGCCTGCCAATAAGTAGAACATTTTCTAACTTTGGATTCCGTGGTTTGTTTCAAATCAAGTTTCAACCAGTGACTGTAGATGTCACAAGTTATATTTCATTATCATTGTCTTTGCCGTAAGATATTAATTCGGAGTGAATTCGTTTTGATTTCGAGAGCTCCATAAAGCTGCTCTGACGAGTTGTAAGCAACGAAACGACTGTCAGCAGATGATGGAATTCTCGGAATTCAATCG
This sequence comes from Chrysolina haemoptera, assembly GCA_958298965.1. Classification (NCBI taxonomy): domain Eukaryota; kingdom Metazoa; phylum Arthropoda; class Insecta; order Coleoptera; family Chrysomelidae; genus Chrysolina; species Chrysolina haemoptera. Next base: position 16,193,106 of record OY282602.1, on the reverse strand, counting down.
GAATCACTCTCTCCACTTTAGATTCTGTTTGCGTTCCTCGTGACGCATTAGAAACTTGATTTTGAACCTTGGATTGGCCAGTACAACAAAATTGTTGATTGTCTGCCAATGAGTACAAAACAAACATTTCTAACTTTGGATTTCGTGGTTCGTTTCAAATTAAGTTTCAACTAGTGACTAGATGTCACAAGTTATTTTTCATTATATATTCATAACTGGAAGCGACTAACTCAGATTGTCATAGTGCTCCAATTTATTCGATACAGTATATTTGGAAACACTGTCAAAATCTTTACTGAGATCTAAAAAGATTTCTATAGTAAACTGTTGATTCTCAAATCCCTCTTGGATCTAGGAGAATAGTTTCAGCAATACCTTCGAAATCCTTTTTACTAAATCCAAATTGTTCCTCTGAAAATAATTCGTGTGATTCTCGTTATTTTGATAGTATTCACTTTTTTATGATTTTTACTAAATTAGGAATAATGGTTGAATATTATCTGAATCATGTTATTTGTAGACCGGTATAATTTTGGTTATTTTCAATTCACAGGAAAATTCGTCATGCAAAACAAATAAAATTCAGTAGATGAGTAATTGAAGCTAAAAGTGGTGACATAATTTGTTTGAATATTATACAGTAGAGTGATCAAATATGTCACTGGCCTTGGAATTCTCGAGAGATTTAATAATACTTTTAACTTCCGCTTCTGCGACTGGATATATAGAAAAGTCTATTATCATTTGGTGTTTGAGCAAGTTAGTAGCTCTAGTAAGATCGGGTTGATTCACGATATTTTTCTAATTTCAACTATCCACAGTATCGGAAACTTCTCATCTGGGGTATAGACAGAAATCTACGCGAGCAACAAGGAACGCAATGATATGATAATACCACATAAATAAGAGAGACGCACTACTGCGCACCTCTCCTGTTACCACATCCGACGAATTAACAGCTCAGTCGATATCCCTTCCTCGAGCGAGTAGAGGAGAAATTGTAATGCTCTCTCAACGTATAGCAAGCTATCCTTCACGCTCTCATAAAACCACCATACCCAAGATGAAAACTTTCCGATACTGTATATAATTTACGAAGTAATGATTTATTCTTCACTCGTGTTTGTATAACTTGGGTGTGTTTGTTTTCCATGTTGTTGTTTATATGTTTCTAGATGGTTTTTGTTTGATAGTTGATTTGAGAATTTCTTTGGTCATTTGTTTTATTTCTAACCTTATGAGAAGCTGTTTATATTCAAATTTTCAATATTTGAATTCAATTGGAGTCTCGCAAAATTATAGATTAGGGAGGCCTTCAGCAGGACATCTGAAAATACGAAATGTTATAGACTGTGGGCCATAAAGTTTGCCACATATGGGAACATTTTTATTAATAGAGTTACAAAAGAGTATGGCGAAAATATTGAAAAATTCATGACGAATGGGTAAAAAAGTGGGGTTATTTTTGTTGGTGGGAAAAATATTAAAAAAATGGTTGTTTAAAATTCAGTTGTAGAACCACATCCAAAATTTGAAATACGTGTCCTATGCCCTACTGTCTCAATTATGTTGGTGATATACACTGCCCGCCACTCGCGATGGAACAACCCATTTTTACTTCCATGAAAAGTGAGACAAATTCAGATTTCTCAGGACTGGAATTTGTTAAGGAAAAAAGTATATTTTTTGGAAGTTGGGCTCCTGATCACGAATTTGAAGAAAGTTCAGCCTATTTTGCCTCTTAGTATGTTTCATCTTAAAGAATGGGTTAATTCATCCCGATTTGCGGGCAGTGTTTATCACTGAGTTTCATCATTCAACCTCAATTATTGCGGAAGTAACGGGGATGCTTCCGTTAAAAGTGAGACACACTGTATCTGAAATAATGGAAAAATTGCATTTTTCAAAATATTTTTTGTTTATTGAAGAATGCTGTTTTTTGGCCTTTAATGACTTTAAGGAATCATGATAAATTAACTTAGTCAATGAATTTTTTTTGTTTTTTGCCTGGGGCTGGTGTAGAATTTGAAACACTGGACTCTTGCTGTTTAAATGGTCCATATCTTACAACTTCGTTGACCTTTTTTTATAACTCATCAAATTTTAAAAGTGACAATAAACCAATTTCAAAAACGTAATTGATTTGGCGGAAAAAAAGCAAAATCTTTCTAGAGGAATTGATGAAAATGAATATTCCAAATAGAATAACACACAACTTTCCATTGCAATATACAGGTGGTGCCATTTGAAAATTAAAAGTGAGGGGTAGCTACCACAGGGCTGACAAATGAAATTTGTTTTTTATTTTACGTCATTAGGAAGGTACTTTAATGACATTCGAAGCAGTTTTTCTAATTTTCTAATCTTGTCAAATAAGCGAGATATTGCCTGTATACGATAACTTGGGACATCCAGTATAATAAAATCTGTGAAAATCTGATGTTTACCTCTACACAAATAATTGAAATAACCAAAGCGTTTCTTTGGATTTTTGCATGTTGTTTGTTATGAACCACAACCAGAGGTTCCCATCATAGATATTGTACATAAAGAAAGGGCATTTGGTGCACAAAAGAATGGTTATAATCAGCTCATTTCAATATGTAGCCATTTTTCGACTCTCATTTTTTTATAAAATGAACCTAATTCATAGCTCGAGGAACAAGCAGTTTGTAAAAATCTGTTATGGCTGAACACCGAGAAAAAGGTTTTTTTTTGCAAATAATAAATCAATTTGTTCAAACGTAGTTAGCTCAGTTATCAATTTTGTTTAGTATTCAAACAACCTCGTTAAACATTAAACATTATTTCAGAAATAAGTATTAACATATATCAAAATATTCGTTACCTGCTGATTTTTTGACATTAAAACATATTACTTGGCCTGCAAAATAAAAAAATTTATGTTCATATTTCTTATTTATCAATTTTGAAAAATTTCATTTTTTGATAATAATTCGTTGAATATAAATAAATGTTTGTTAGATTTGAGTCAGTTTGGGATAAAAATATGACATCATTTGGACAAAACTAATGACTCTGTAAGCGACGGGAACTTCATAGTCACCAACATAATCATTTCCAGAAAACGTAAATATGTCAACTATTAACTAAAAGGATTTGGCGATTGCAAATTATTCGACATATCCGACCCCTCCACAGAGTCACGTGTCATCGCATCAGCATTTCGATACGAGGAAAGCGTGCCCTTCTACCTTTTATAAATCCATTGTATTCAAGTCTTGTGTGTTGTCTTGTCGCTTGTCTGTCAACCTGTTCAACCATATATTATCAATATCATTAATCTTCATTATTTTTGATGTGAAAGTGGACTAAGTGAACTGAACCCACGCACAAATGTGCCTATGGATTGAAGCCACAGGTGAATGTGAATGTTTGTGCCGGTTTGCCGCTAGTGGAGTAGACGCAAGGATGTTCGTACCCTGCTAGTGCCGCGGTGATGGAAGGATTGGAACCTTCACGAATACATTACAAGATTTCAAGGTAATCATGTTTAAAAGCTATATTTATGTGTAATTATTTCCATAATTGAAATCATTGTATTATTAATAGTTCCCTGACCTAGCCTAAACCAACCTAACCTAGTTCAATGCTGCCAAAATGGCCGGCTGCCTCTTCTAATAATACAATGATTTCAATTATGGAAATAATTACACAGAAATATAGCTTTGAATGATGATTACCTTGAAATCGTGTAATGTATTCGTGAAGGTTCCAATCCCTCAACAATCCTTCCATCACCGGGGCGCTAGTAGGGTAGGAGCACCCTTGCGTCACCCTCACAAACATTCACATTCACCTGTGGCTTCAATTCATATACACATTCGTACGTGGGTTCAGTTCACTTAGTACACTTTCACGCCAAAAATAATGATGATTATTTCGCCAATAACAATGAAATGAATGATCTTGATATGGTTGAACATCCTATAATAATAAATTGGTTTACATTCAAATCATACATTTTTAGTGGATATAATATATATAACATATATATTTATATTTAAGTTACTGTGAGATATATATATATATATATAAATACTTAAATAGTAACAGAAATTATATCACAGTCAAAGTGACATTATCTTATTAATAAATTAATTTCTATAGTAAACTGCGAACAAGTAAATAAAAACAAATATTAGTTAATATTGAAGTAATATGTTTCTTTGAGTTAATAAATATTGAGTTTAGGGGGAATGGGGGTAAATTGATGCAAGGGGCACATTGATACATCACCACTCACTCGAACTGTACAGCAGTGATAGAAACGTGACTATCCTTCAATAGATGGCTCTAGTGATTCAATATTACCAGCGAAACTATGGTCGTTTACAATGCAAATTCCGCTGTTGACCAATACAAGTGCATTTCAGAGCCGATTGAGTAAATTTAGAGAGTCTCAGATAATCAATCAGTTTACGTAAATTACGTATTTGTTTTGTTAGGTTTCTTCGTATTTATGTAAGTACATGTCTGATTAAGGTACATATATAAGAGGTTACTTGTTGATCTTATATAGTTTTTTCGTCAGGTAGATGTTTACAAAAACCGACACGTTGGGGTAGATTGATACAAGCTGCATGGGGCGGTTTGGTGTGTTTCAATGTGCCCCTTTTACAAATGAAGGATATCATCTAAATTTTCGTGTACTACACACAACACGTCCATGCACTTCGGCTGTCATCTTAACACCTTAAATTACCATATCCAAAGGCCCAACATAAAAAAACCAAAATAAAAAAAAGAATAAAATAAATTGCAGATGCTTCATTATCAGAAAAGAGAAAAAAAAGAAATGAAAGAAAACGCAACACAATTGAAAAATGCTAAAAAACTACCGGGTTGGACATCTCGAAAGGAAAATAGCGAGAAAAGATCGCGTCGATGCGGACTTGACTCAGATTCCACTAGTTCTGAATAGTTTTTTCGAATTTGATTTAACTTGAGGAAGAAATCGACATCTTATGTTTTCATTATCCATATTACCAAAACCTCATATTACAAAAGGAACCAACCGGACTGCTTCGTTCTTTAGGTTTTCTTTCTACTTTGATTCTTATAATGTACAATGAGCAGCATTGGTTACTCGTTTTTTAACTACTTCTTTGATTTATAACGTAAAATGAGCAGCAATTCGTTAGCTTGTTAAATCAGTGAGCGATAATGTTCTTTAATTATTATAGAGAATTCACTGAAAGAAGTCGTTTAAGATTCTTATTTTTGCATAAAGTATATGAAATATCAATGTGCCCCATACCCTGGTTCAATGTGCCCCGTATGTGGGGTGGTTTGATACAAATCCAATTTTTCACATATTCCATCATTTTTCTTTTTCATTTAACGTTATGAAAAAATCTGTAATACACCACGAAACTAGATAAAATTGTGTCTGCATTGGTGCATCAAACTTTATCTCAAACTAGCTCTATCACCCATTTTTCAATTCTTAAAAAAAATTGAATCAATCTGCCCCTACTCCCCCTATATCAAACAACTGATTTATTTGAAATTTTCAAACAAATCATTTATTAGTAGTAAAATTACCTACATTGGTTTGGCCATATTCAAAAGCATAATTTGCTAACATTTAAGAAAATTTCTTTACTGCTAACAAACTGTTCTCTTAGTGAATTAATATTGAAAATCATTTTGTAATAACGACAAAAACAATTTGTTATTCCTTTATTTTTCATTGCAAATTTACATTTATTGGAGTATCCGTAAAATGAATTCAAAACTATCAAAACGAGTAAAACATACTCATCAACTATTTGGTTTTTGTTCAAAGCCGTCTGCAGCAACTTTGTGGAGTTGTTCTGCCATGTTCGTTCCAGTTTCAGCAACAAGCTTATAAAAGAAGCCATCAGTGTTTTGAAGGAGAATATGAGGATGATCGTATTCCACTATTTGTCCCGCATCCAATACAAGAACTTTATCAGAGTCCATGATTGTGTTCAAACGATGGGCAACGGTGAGTACGGTACAGTCCACAAATTTTGTTCTTATAGTTTTCTGAATGAGTGCGTCGGTCCTGCAAAAAATCAGATGATTTTGGTGAACTAGTGAGAACTGACACATTTTTGATGTGGAAATAACTTTTTCCTACGAGCGTACGGAAAAGTAACTTTTCCGCACGATTTTTCGTTTTGAAAGTTGTACTTTTCCGTACGATTTAAAATGGTGCGGAGAAGTTACTTTTCCGCACGATTTTTACTTTTCCGTACGATTTTTACTTTTCCGCACGATTTTTGTATTGTTGAAAATGAGGATATTTAGGACTAACTAAATGATATATGTAACTATTCTGTCTTATTAGTCATTTTGTAGCATTATTATAAAAACTTGTTTATTAAAAATCTTTTTTTTTTCAATAAGGTGGACAAAAACACTCGTAGGAAAAATATTGCACCTAACTCTTACGGAAAATGTCTTTTCCGCTCTTAACGGCTTGCCCGAACTCCGCTCCGCGTCGTTCGTGCAACTTCCGTCGCGTGCGGAAAAGTACTACTTTCCGCACTAGCTAGGTAAATAACTATTTCATTCACGACCGAATCAAAATTAGAAATATATCAGAAAACTACAGATCGGTTTCTAGGCTTGTATCTGTAACAGAGCCAGTTGATTTAGTGGCATTTTCGAATGATTTTGGAGAATCGATGAAAAATAGCAAAACTTCTCCTGATGTGGAAAGAACTCATGCAATTGTGGGGAATCATCCCACTAACTAATTTCCGTTGCAATACTGATTATAACACTCTTCCTTGAGAATAATTGCCTAATGAATTGGCTGATGAATTTCATTACCTACACTGGATATACCGGGTGACCACGAGGTGAGGTACGCCTCCCAATTTTTCTATAGTTTTGAAGATACAGATTTCAAATTTGGTATGGCGCTTTAGTACTTGAATACGCATATTTTCACTCCACTATTGAAAATTTGCCACTTCCGGCTCAACCAGAAGTGACCCCTAACTTCTTTTTTCAAATGACACCCTGTAATTTTTTTTTCATTATCTGAAAGAGAACTCAATTTGTGATAACACTGTTCTTCAAAATTGAAAATCGATTGAAAATGGCGGAGATACAGTTGATAACAAAGTTGGCCATGAAAAACAGACAAACGACATCCGAAGTTACCAGAGGAAGCTTCAAAGTGCGATATAGTTGAAAACTGAGGTTCTCATTTATAGATAGATAGATAGATAGATTCTTTATTGCCTTATTTTCTATTGCACAATAGATTAGACATTGTCAAAAAGATAAATATACCTACGTATACAAGAAAAGTGGTTATTAACATAACACATCTATACATATACAGGATACATACTAATAAAAAAAAAATAACATAAATATTGGCACAATAGTGCATGTCCTAAGTAGTGTTTTCAAGGTAACTTTCAAACTCTTTCAAACTATAAAAACATTGGTCATGAAGGATCTTTTTTAACCTTCTCTTAAATATACTAATTGATTTACTATCCTCAACAAGAGCGGGAAGTTTATTATACTTAGGGAAGAACCGTTTTTAACTGACTAAGCGCCATTTAACCAGTGCTATTATACTTATATAATTGGTTGTATCATTGGCTGGTTAATAAAGATTATTATTATTATTATTATTATTATTATAATATCGAATGCCAGTATGATTGGGAGATTTTTGACTAAATGAATGATTTATTTTTCCAATAACAAAATGGTTTTTGTGTCTTGTATCATAAGTGTGATTGTCACTGTTTTTCATTAAGTTTGTCTTTATTTGAATAGATGTAACTGAGCAATTTCAGTAAGTATGCTGAAGAGACTGTCAAGATTTTATATTGCTTGGAAGTTTCGCGACATGAAGTTCTATAGGGTATTAAAAATCAACCTCAGAATTCGTTTTTGTAAAACAAACACTCTTTGCACATCACGGCCCATATTATAACTCTGTAGCTGATAGCAGAATATGTTCAAAAGGGTGCTTCTGTCTAGCATGGACTTTAATACGGTAATTAAATAAAAACTCTGATTCATCGTTATACATAAACCATTGATCTGCTTTTCCCATGTAAAATTACTGTCAAACGTTGTTCCCAAGAATTTTACGGATTTAGATATTTCAATAGTGGAGCAATTGAATGAAATTTGACATTTTAAAGGGGTTTTGTACAAGCTGTCAAGTTAATAATAAGCCTATTACTAGAACACCAATTTTCAAATTCAATGAAAGTTCAAAAATCACATAAACACGGAATAGTACCCATAAAGAAATGCTCACAACTGCCATTTCTCAAAGAGCAACATGTACTTTTTACTTTTTCTTGATGAAAAATTATAAATTATCAGTTTACTCGTGTGAAAAGTGTTGGAAAATTCCCAAAGTATACGAAGATACAATCAGCTTTCATGAAGAGTGTTCCTAAAATTAAATATTCTTCAACGTATCCGGTTAGAACATAATGGAGAAAGCAATACACAAAAGTTTATTTTATTTCAACGAAGTCACAGTTTGTTGTACTTATTTAATTATTGCTGCTTATTTGTTTCGCTTTTTTATGTTCATGGCCGCCTTCATTGAAGAGTATCTATTTTTGAGAATACTCAACATAAAACATCTTGTACTTATTTTTCATTTCTTCCAAAACTTTTCACAGGAGTAATCTGATAAATAATCATTTTTTATCATGACGAAGTGAAAAGAACCCTTTGAAAAATGGTAGTTGTGAGCATTTTTTTATGGATACTATTCCGTTTTGAGGTAATTTTTGATAATTGTTGGAATATATCATATTAATAATAATAATAATAATAATTAAATTTAAAAATCAGAAGAATTAAGAAAATATAAAACTAGGGCGAGATTCAGATCAGTTACCCTCACACACATGTGTGCAGGCAACTGCCTGTTCTTCCACCTAACCCCAAAAGTATGCAGAGGACGTTCAGAAAAAGAAAGAAAAAAAGTACAGTTTTGAAATACGTATCCGTGTTATAAAATGTAAGTTGGTCATTTATTTAGACAGTTGTTTCAACATCATATATCTACTCAGTTTATTTCCGTAGGCTGTATGTGTATTTTTTTTTAGTTCAGAGGGTAAATCATTAATAATGGCAGGTACATTATAAGAAAAGGATCTCTTGAATAGTTCTGTATGGTGAATCGGTGTTGTTAATGTGAACTTGAATCTGATATTATGATTATGTACATCTGTTCAATAAGTGATCTTTTTATACAGTGTGACCCATTTAAGATGAAAGCACCCTTTTAAAACTTACATTTTTCAACCGATTGGAATGATTTTTTTTTTCGTTAGGTAGACATTCAAAAAGTCCACCAGGACACCAAATTTCATGAATAAATCTCCATATCCAGGGCCAACTTATCTTATTTTTCAAGTAAAAAAATCTAAAAAAATTACTAGCGAGCTTTTTTAATAAAAAAACTGACTACACTACTGGATTCCCGACATTTTCAAATGGTTCATATGTAAAGTTCTGAAACTGAATTGGTGGGTTGATTAAACGGCATATTTTTCAAATTTCATTCCCTTGTAACTTTTTTACTGATTGACGCATTTCAACGTAATTTATATTGCTATTATCTCGAAATTCTGGCTATTTAGGTATAGGAACATGATATATCAATTCGAAGGGAATTGAGTCATCTTTCAGGATATTTCATAATATACAGGATGTTCCATTTAAAAAACGCACTTTCAACCCTTTTCGTATCTAGCAGTAAGATCATGAATTTTGAACGACCCTGTATAACGCAGAACAAACTTCTCTATACAAAATCAATGTAAATGATCTTGATGAACTAAACACAAAATTGCAACTTCCTAAGAATCCAAATACCGCAGAAATAAACATTCAATTCGAGCTATGTTTTGGATAAAAAATATGGAAAATAACCAATATCTCAAAAACCGTTAGAGATAGGTATAGGGGAGATGAGGCAGAAATAATCAGAAAGGAATGACAAGTTCAAAAATGCGGTTATATACAGGGTGACCCATTTGAAATAACAAAGATGCTGCTACTTTCTGGTATAAGCGGCAACGCTGCATTGCTGAAAATATTTTAGATCGATAGACCAAGAGCAACTACTTGAGAAACCAAATTTTCAGAATGATCCTATGTCCCGTTCTCCGTAAACGTCTAAGGTACCATCGACCATGACCCACCCTGTATATATATTTTGTCGTGGTAAAATAAAATTTAGCATTGAGTACTTACTGTGGATCCACATTTGCAGTTGCTTCATCCAACATAAGTATTTTGTTATTCCGTAGTATTGCCCTTGCTAAACAAATTAGCTGTTTCTGTCCCACACTGTAGTTTGCGCCTCGATTCATCACTCTATTCTCTAACTGATTGATGATATTAGCCGAATCTTTCAATTCAACCTCATTCAATGCTCTGTATAGCATTTCGTCTGGGTATTCTTCAAAAGGATCTAAATTGTATCGGAGAGTGCCTGAAAACAGCACCGGATCTTGAGGTATGATCGATATCTTGGAACGAAGGTCTTCCAAGCGTAATGTGTTTGTGTCGATTCCATCGATTTCTATTTTGCCCTCTGCGACAGCCAACCTGAGAATAGCTCCAACGAGAGAAGACTTTCCTGCACCAGTTCGTCCTACAATTCCTATCTGAAATTAATCAACAAATCCATTATTGAACCAAATTAGTCTTGAGAGCAAACAATACCTTTGATGAAATGAGTTTCGGTTCTGAGCGATCAGTTTTAGTTTTTTTAAAAATTATGGTTTGAGTAGTGATACAACCCTTTTTCTAACTCAAAATCCGAACATAACCTCACTTTTGTCTCGGTTTGGGTGCGAGCGTGGTGGCTGCTGGCGCGTTTGACGTAATAGGATGCGTGTAGACATCTGTCATTTATCAACCGCCATCTTGCATCTTGCAATTAAGAGGAAAAATTACCGACATCATTTAAGAGAAAAAAATATGGTCGCCTCTGTCATTTGTCAAATGTTAGGTGGAAATTGGGCCAAAGAAAATACGTACCATTGAAAGAATGGGGATTGAAAATGTTTGCGTACACAGAGCATCGTCGTGATGCGGAGGCCCGTCATTTTTAACGTGCGATACAAATGAAAAAATATTTAGATTACGGCATTCTTAAGGAAATTATAGAACCAGAAGAAGAAAAAAAAATTATAAGATCATTAATTTTTACGCGAAACCGAAACTACGATTTGGAGCTATCTACCTTATTGGCGCTCCCAGCTACGTAGTTTCGTTACGGACAGGTGCTTCGTTACCTCCAATATCACTCTTGATGAAATTTGACTTTCGTGATGAGGCGCTAGTGATGCATCTTAAATGTCGACAAAGACGAGACAAAATTTCTCGAAAGACTTCTCTTGTGACGCTGATGAATAATAATAATAATAATAATAAATCGCCTTTATTTATTACAAGATTTACAATGAAATGGTGAAGTTTCAGCTCAATGCCGTTTTTCAACTTTACCGTTAACAAAAAAGAAAAAAAATTAAATAAAAATCAATAATCAATGAAGGACAATCTCAAAACTATATCAATGAGTAATTGAACTGAAATGAAATGTCCAGAGAAAACAAGTCCTTGCATAATTTAGCGCAGTTCAGAAACATGGTTGATCAAAAGATGGAAGGCAAGATATGTTTCAACCTAGATTTGAAGTTTAGAATTGTGTAATCCCTGAATTCAGGAGGCAACATATCGTACTAAGCTGTAAAATAAATGAGACTCCGTTGGTATGTAGATAAGGTGTGCCTGGGGATTTTCAATACATCTTTTTTTCTTGTGTTGATATTATTTTCTTTCAAGAATTTGAATTTATTGAAGAGGTAGGGGGGTTACGGAGGCGTAGAAGAGCCAAAAGCAAAATATTTTTCAAAACATTTGGAAGTGACAATTGCCATTTTGAACTGACAATTGTCACTTTGAACTGACAATTGCAACAATAATTTAAAGTTCAAAGTGACAATTGCCAGTTCAAAGTAACAATTGCTAGTTCAACATGACAATCGCCAGTTCAAAGTGACAATTGCCAGTTCAAAGTGGCAATTGCCAGTTTAAAGGGACAATTGTCATTTCAAAGTGACAATTGTCATTTCAAAGTGACAATTGACACTCTACCTTCGGTGTCGTGATTTTATCATGTTATTTGCTCTAGTCAATTACCAAAGCAACCAAGTTTTCGTGAAAAATGAAAGTTTATTTGATGAAATGAAAACCTCTTGTGGTATTTTCTCGACAAATGCATCAGTGGTTTTTCCACTTACTCATTTGTTTATGAATTATCACGGTTTTGGTTGCCAAAATAACAAAATAAATAGTTTGACATTGATATGTTTCTAAATTTCTCATTCATCAAATTGTCCTGCCGAATTACACTCGATGTTTATATTGATATCAGGTAAATTTGTGTTGTATAAATTATAAACTGTTTCCTTTAGCAATTTGACTCGAAAAACTATCAACCTAAAAAAATAGTTGACTACGAAACTGTTTCTCATTAAACAAACCAAATTTACCCGATAAAATACAAACCTCTCGTGGAATCATAGATGAAAAAACTATGGCAAACTCACCTTGTCATTCTGTCTGATAGAAAATGTCAAGTCTCGTAGTATCTCTGGGCCACCATCATAATACTTGAATTTTAAATTGACTATATTTAGAGAACCTTTATCAGGCCATGATTTTGGGGGTATCGTAGGTACAGCTGGCTCTATTTCTGGACTTAATTTTTCGTATTCTAAAACTCTCTCTACAGACATGAGTTGGTTGGTGAATTCTGCTGAAAACACCACCGCAAATTGTACTCTGGAACACAAATTGGTAGCCTGAGTTATTGCAAGTCCCATTTGTCCTCCGGTCATTCCAAAATCTGAAAAAAATATTACCTGGTTCTTAATACTTATTTGCCATTTTGAACAATTTATAAGTTGAACTGAATTGTTGTTATCCATTATGAAATAACCTGAAAATGATTCTTGTAGATTTTTTGGACGAGGTTAAGAACTTAATTATCTGGGCGTTATCGACCAAAAAATATCCAAATCAACTACATTCATTCCAGGGCTACAGCGACAAGCTTGGCATACCGCATAGTCTTTGGTAAGATATGCGGTTTGAAAAAAATATCTATTTGTCATACCAAACAATCACCATACCCATGGTCACCTATGGTGGCCAAATATGCAATGGCAACAACCAAGCTAGCTTGTCTGGAAATCACAGTGGTGCGTGCTATCCCAGATAACACGACCATGTTGGGACCAATATGGGAGGTTTCAAAACTGTCCAAGGGATGTTCCTAGGTATCCCAAATAAGTCCCTGGGAGATGATAATGTTTCCAAATTCCGCTTCGTTAGGATCTCCTCAGGATGTCCCATGCAAGTCATAGGAATGAGACAGGGATACAACTAGGTCACAACTTGGGTCAAATTATGCATGATTTGGACGTCCCGGGGATGTTTATAGCTATCCCAAACTTGTCCCTGGGAAATGTCACCAAACCCTGCATCCTTATGATGCCTTCAGGATGCATGTCTTATGACAACCATGGGATATCCTGGCTCTGATCAATGATGTCCTTAGGACATCCCACAATCCTCTTTATGGTTGAAAATGCAGTTTAGGGGTAATGCGGAGATCACAATTTTTTGGTTACATGTAGTTGTTTAGTCCTTTGGAAGCATAAAAATGAAAAACCCTTGGTATTCTCTATCGGAATATTTCGTTGTGGTTCATGTTCACTACGAGTGACGACTTTTCGTGCAGTGGTGCCAACTAAAAATGACACATGTTGCCCCATGGTCATTGATGGGTACTCATCGAGATGTCCTAAGGAAGTATATATGATAAGAAGTCCTGAGGACATGCTTAGGATGGTATTCCTGAGGAAGTCCCACCATAATCAACCATGATAAATTGACGATATTCTAGGGATGTCATCCGGACCCAGTTTCAGAATGTCCAGGATGAACAGTTGGGAGGTCCACGGGTCCTGATTCGGGCACTGATTTCGGATGTTCTACGGACCCAGTTGGGAGTATTTACATTGTTCCACTGGCATTCATGGGATAAATATTCGGGATGTCCTGTGGAAGAGACGGATGATCAAACGGGGAATTCGTGAGGACATTGTGTGCTATCTGGGAGGCGTACCTTACTGCAGCATTATAGGCAATGCTGAATCCTCCATCATTGTACGTATGTGTAATGAGAGAAGCAGTAATCGCTGCATTCAGACTCAGCCAGACAGTGAAATAAAAAACAAGAAATTTGATTGAAAAATTTTGGAACATATCTCCCAAGAAGCCATGTCTGAACCGACAGATTACATGCCAGTTAGATACGACTTCAAAATGCGGATTAAAGGGTCATAAACAACTATGTACCATATTTGTACTGAGAACGAACCTGAAATGGGAAGGAATGCATCAGTTTTCAGGCCCAATCATCTTTCACGAGATATATACCTTGAAAGGGACACCCGAAGGAAAAAAGTTTATGTGCAGTCCGATGGCCAAACAGCACTGAAAGTTCTAAATTTATATCCTTGTGAGTGTAAGCTGACTTGGGACTGCAAAAACTCCCTGAGACAACTGCCACGAAATAACCAGGTCACTTTGATGTGGGTGCCAGGACATATAGGTATTAGAGGCAATGAAAACGAAAGAATGTAGATGATAAAAAGGAGGTGTTTTCTGTTAAAAATAATTATACAGACTATAATATGATTGAATACTCACAATCTCCGAATGCTATTAGACTGAACGTCAGTATTCCTACGAACGTTATGCAACACAGATCCAAACTAAAACCAAACGCAGCATTTGTGGAAACGAACATGTAAAAGGCACTGGTGTAATAATCTTGGTGCATATCAAATTCTTTCTGTAGAATGTCCCTGGCATCGAGAGCTCTGATTGTAGTCAAACCTTGAAGGGTAGCAGATAGATGGGTGAAAACTGGACTTCTCACTGAAATAAAAATTATTGATGTTGACAAAAATGAGATAATTACAATGAATTCAGTAGCAACGTGATTTTCTCTATGCGATAATCACATTATGCTACTTTCTTACAACATACTGGATTATTTTTCTCCCTTCATTAAAATTTTTAATGTTGGGAAAATCGGAAACATATAAAGGGTGAGTCAGAATGAGACCGACAACTCCATTTCTTCATTCGTCATATCAGGCGGCCCGGGTTCGATTCCCAACGCCATCACGGAGCTAAAGTGGTTCGGAGTCCACTTTTTAAGCTGTAGGTCTTGGGTCTCCCTTGCTGGGATAAGCTCTGCGTTTGAGGGGTTTTCTACGAAAACCTGGGAGATTCGTAAAAACAAATTTTAACATTTTTTTAACATATGAAGGAAAATATGACCACGTACCATCGTAACTATGCCACTGATTTACGAAAATTTAAAATCATAACTCCAAATTAGTACGTTGATAAACATTGATTAGTGTATCAAGTTAAAAAATGTAATCTAATTTGTTTTGTACTTTTGACATCTTGTAAATCAGAGGGGATGCATTTGATAGAAACTTTTCACTTCGAAATGAGGTAAGGAATTTGTATTTGGAGTTCGGTCTTATTCTGACTCACTCTGTATGATTAGTTTGTTATATAATTCGAATGTATATAACAAGTTTATTGAAATTTTGACTGAATTTTCTTAATTATACTTCCGTGTCAAAAAAAATTGTTTGATACACTTGTGAATATAGTGTGTTTAAAACATTATACCAGTACGATTGGGTTTTGAGGCGAGGATAGATTGTAGCACCACCAAACTTGGTATGCTAGTAGTTGGAATCATGATAAACACGAAAAAAATTGTTTACCAAAATTCCAGGGGTGGAACATTTTTTTTTCGTTTAAAAATAAATATTTAGATTTTTGCTCTAATCTTGGAAAGTATTTGATTTATCGGAAAAACTACTTACAAGGTTAAAGACAATTCAATTCTCCACAAAAATGATTCCGAGTGATTTCTTATGAAAACGTGATTGAACGCCGACATCAAATTTCAGGTTCACGCTTACCGCCGCTGAAAGTTCTGGCGGAGCCGATTATTTGATTGGTCATAACTCTGCTAAAAATGATCGGAAAAGGAAAAGAAAAAGTTCATATCGTTACTGAAGACTCATACCTCCTCATCCAAATATAACATGCGAGTATTTGAGTACCTAATATGTGTTTTGTCGCACTTCACAGAGATGTTCCGATAATCCGAAAATCATAAATAATTTAGTGAATATGGAATTAGTATACTGAAGCAGCAACCCATACCCTCTTTTGACTATATGCAATAATTTTCAATTCAACTCACCCATAAAACCGACATTCTTTTCAGTAAATGTTGAAAATTATCGCTTATTCAAACCCTGCACAAATGTTTAATAACACTATTGTTAAGTGCAAACCCCAAGCTTGAAACCGCATACTTAATTTTTTATGTAGGGTGTGTACTAAAGAAATTGCCGGGATTATGGGTGAGATGAAAACTGAGGCAGGAGTAAAACCCAGATTTTTCTTTGGCATGTCATATCAACTGAAATATCAATGATTTTCGGATCCTCCGGAAATATTGTAGAAGGGTTATGTGAAGTGGGACAAAACACATTTTAGGTACTCAGATACTCACATGTTATATTTGCATGACGAAGTAGAAGTCTTCAGGAACGATATACACTTTTTTTTTTCGTTCTACTATAATTTTTAGCAAAGTTATGAAAAATATAATTTTCGGCACTGTCGGAAATTGCAGTGGCGGGTTGAAGCGAGCCTGAAATTTGATATCGGAATTCAATCAGGTTTTCTGATAAAACGAGCGCCTTTTGTGAGATATTACTAGGAATATTTTGTGTGGAGAATTGAATTATCTTTCGCCTAGTTGAAATTGTTTCTTGATAAATTCCACACTTTCTGAAACAAAAGCAAAAAAAATTATAATGTTTCAAATAACAATTTTTTTGTGTTCCACCCCAGATTTTTTGATAAACTATTTTTTTTCTAACAATTTATGTCAAGTCAAGTCAAGTCAAAAATAGCTTTATTGTTTAAAAATATAAATTTTTGTAACAAAGCATGTCAAAATAATATAAATAAAAACATAATTGAAACATTATACCTCATACAATTTGTTCAGAAATATACATTTTTGTAGCAGAGCTGTCAAGAGAACATAAATAAATAAAACATAATTAAGACACACATTCACATAACACATACATTTGTACATATAAATCTATATTTTATAAAAAAAATAAACAAGAAAAATAAATTTTAGAGAGAAGAAGATAAAAACTCGTCAGCAGAATAAAATGGCTAAAAGTAATTTTTTTGTTGCCCTCCTGAATCTATAATAGGCTTCAGTACTTTTAATTGGTTCTGGCAAGTGGTTAAACATTTTTATACCATTATATATAAATGAATTCTTAACAAGAGTTGATGTTGGAATTGGCAGTCTTATGTTATTGTCCTGACGTGTGTTATAAACATGAACTCTAGTAGGGAATGATCTTTTATATTTGAAAATGATGCAGACTGTTTCAAAGATAAAAAGAGCTGGAAGGGTCAATATTTTATTTTTCACAAAAAGGGGTTTACATGATTGTCTGTAGTTTGCTCTACAGAGATATCTGAGAGCTCTCTTCTGCAGAACAAATATCATGTTGAAATGATATCGACTACATGCTCCCCAAAAAGGTATACCATATACAAGGTGAGATTCTACCAGTGAAAAGTACACGGGTCTAGCTGCTACTGTTCCTAGCTCACTCACAATAATTCTAACAGCATAGGCACCCTTCGAAACTTTTTTTCCAAGGGCCACAACATGATCTTCCCAATTCAATTTACTGTCAATTTGTATTCCCAAGAATTTGCTGCATTGTATGGATTCGATGGTATGGTCATTTACAATAATGTCTCGCTGGCCACCTTTGAAGGTCAAAGTGTGCGTTTTATTGAAATTGAATGTGGCTTTATTAGCTGCACACCATTCTGTAACCACTTCGAGGTCTTTAGACATGTTATGGTGGAGATTATCAGGGTGTCTGTCCGACCAGCTTATTGTCAAGAAGTCATGTGCCGAGTTTCAAAGTGCTACGATTCATTTTTCACTTGTGGCTTGCATTTGTCTGTGGTTACTGTACTATTGGTTGAATCGCTAAACTCGCTACGCTCGTTCTGCAGACATTCACATCCATGTTTTAAACAACCACTTTTCAAAGTTGTATCATGAATAGCTATTTCATATTTTATTATAGTTGATTAAAAGTGCAAGAGAAACTTACTAATTCCTTCGATCCTCTTGATATTCTTGGATGACTTTAAATATACTTTCCTCATGTATGAAAAAATAGCGACGAGGAATGCTAGTAGAATCAAAGAATAAGGATTCACATAAAGAACCAACGCCAACGACCCAACCATTTGTGACAGAGTCTGAAAATTACGTATTAGTGACAATATTTCATAGAAAAATATGCGTTTACCCTTATATTCTCGAAGAGCATCCTTGGAAGCGGTTCGTCTATCGAACCAATATCTTTAGAAAATCGGTTCAGGATTCTTCCACTTGGATTGGTATTGAAAAATCTCATAGGGGCGTGAATGACTCCATTGAATAACATACCATGCAGGCTGATAGAACACTTCATGAGGAATTTGTAGAACACCATGGACCTCGAAAGTGTCCCAATGAGTAGAAGTCCCAATGCTGTCCCGTAAATGTAAAGGCAAGTTTCTGTCGACCAGGTTACAGATGGAACATTCCTGATATCGTCTTCTGCCAAAGTGACATTTCTGTATTCCTCGATGCTCGTCCAGAAACTGATGAACCAGTCTATTCCATTAGACACTGCTTGGGTGACAACTATCAGCATAAATATCACAAAAATATGAAAGAAGTTCATGCCCGAAGAAAAATATTTCAAGAGAAGTGATCCATCTACTTTGCCCTTCGACGTATCTTCTTGCAGTTCTTTTCGGGATATTTTATTCTTTTCCTCTTGCTCGAGTTTTTCCGATGAGCTAGTTTTTATTTTCTTGTTACTGGCGATACTCTGAAAAGCATATTCAAATTAATATCAATACTGTGTGTAACTACTATATTATAGCATCAAAACGATAAAATTAGACAGTCAATAAACTCAATAAAACATCAAACATCAACATTATATTATGAATTCAGCGCATATCTACAAAATTCCATTGCGCAAGAACCAAGCATGAATTGTTTTTGGTGCTCATACACAGAAAATAATAAACTCATTGAATAGAACATTATTTTGACTACGAAATTCGTACAATCGTTCAATAGTGTCTAGTAGTCATATAGTGAAAACCAGGCGAGTACAAACGAATGTAGAGGAATTGACTGTTTTCACTTTTGATTACTTGTACTTCGGAGTTCAATTGCTTGAATCTGCAATCGTCTTCAGGTGAATACTGACAAATCTAGAATCTACACGATGTGTTTATAGGTCTGCCGGTAATTACGTTGTAATTACGCGCGGACTGTGGCGCGCGTGCTTTCACGCTAATTCTTCCTCCAAAAAGGTCCATTAGTGATTTCCATGTGTTTATGATTTCCACGTTCGGTTGACTGAAGGCACCATTGACTTCGATATAGGCGGTTTCAATAAATTTGCGCTTGAAACAATGTTCTTCTCTATGAAGAACATTAGCCTCGTCCCAAAGAATTCGATGATGCTCTGTCCATGTGTGGTCAGCAATTCCCGATTTAGATGTTTCCCCCCGTTGAGCCAACTTTTTCTGTTCAGCTATTCTTACAGATAATGGCCGCTTGGTCTCTCCGATATAGGAATCTCCACATTCACATATGGGATCTCGTAAATACAGCTCTTGCTGAATTCTGTTCTGTTCTCTGGTTTCGTCTTGGTGAGGAAGCTTCGTAAAGTATTGCCGGATTGAAACTCTTGATGTTGTATTTGTTTCCGATCCTTTTGATCTTGTCGGAGATACCCCTCATGTAGGGAAAGACAAGAACGGGGTTTGTGGTCGTTCTTCGACCGTCTTGGTCTTTTTGAGTTGTTTCTGAACTTCCCCTATGAGTTTCTCGGAGTATCCGTTTTGGCGTAGGTCCTTTTTGATGTGGTTCATTTTCGCATCCAGAGATTCCTGGTTGTTGCAAATACGCATTGCTCTCTCCATCAACGTTCTTACAATGCCCCTCTTCGTAGAATTCGGGTGATTGGAGCCATAGCTGAGGTACTGTCTAGTGTGTGTCTCCTTCCTGTAAACAGAGGTGAGGATAACAGTGCCTTTTCTTTCAGCTTTCACATCGAGAAAAGACAAGGTACTGTTAGTTTCCCTTTCCTTCGTGAACTTGATTCAATTCTTGATGTTATTCAATCTTGACAAGAAATTCTCGAGGTGTTCATCTCCGTGGTTCCATATGATGAATGTGTCGTCCACGTATCTTAGACATAGTTTTGGTTTGTATTCTGCCTCTCTAATGGCCAATTCTTCGAACCACAGTAGTGTAGCTATGAGAGAACGGTACAATTCAAGGTCAAGCACTGTAAATCTCATGTTTGATAATATAATAAATATATCTCCTGTAATTTTGACCAGAAATATCAGGGCGTACATTCCACCAAATTTTTGATACGGCGGCAATACAAATCTGTTGGAATTAAGGATCCCCAGTACCCCATGGTGGCCATCCAACGAATTTTTGGTAGCCAGCTGAGATTCGGATGCATCATATAAGTTATGGAAAAAATATAGTCTTCATTATTCTGTTTTTATACACAGATCATGTTCGATCATGGGTGGGGTGATATTACCCCCCCTCCTTGTATACGCAACTTTAACTAACCGGACACTGCTGCCCAAAAAAACACCTACACATAATGGGATTATACAGGGTGTGATCTAACCTCTTGCACTCCCGTGAAGGACCGGTGTATATCCCATTTTATAACAAATGGCAGGTATGAAAAATTCGAAAAAAAATTGTGGAAATTTTATTTTTTTTTGGAAAATTCTGAAAATCTTGAAAACCGCAGTTCGATATAACACAGTTTCTTCTATCCGGCAGTTCCAGTATTATTGCGGGTCTGCTCCGGTCATCTGCCGTTCCGCGGACAGCGGTTCCCAAAATTTCGACGAATTGTACAACACAACTTAAAATTTCCTCATTTTTTTTTTCGAATTTTTCACACCTGCCTTTCGTTATAATATGGCATTATTCACCCATCCTTCACGGGAATTCATGATGTTTAGATTACACCCGTGACGTGCAGACTTTACGGTGGTGAGAACTAAACAGCCTCTCACATCATCTTTGAATGCGAGGCAGTGTATAACAGACGCAACAGAAAATTGGCACAGATTAACCAGATACAAGCATAAATCTGAAACATCCAGTCAATAGACCATTTAAGTACGTTTGAAGTAAACAGCCCTATTTAAGTAGGGACCATTGAAAATAGAACATTGTAATTGACCCCAGCATGTCTCAGCGTTGAGAGACACCCCAAGGGTGAACTCTGTATCACTATCATCAGCCTTGAATCAACCTACACCAATGAACACAAATGATAATGATGATGATGATTTTAAAAGACTCGTGATATAATACACATATTTTTGAAAAGACCTTTATTTTTAGTCTGAATAATTAGACAGTAATATCGATAAAAAAGTTTTTATAAAAATTATTAAATTTATTTTTTCCCTATCCTGATTAAAGTATGATTTTGTATCTATCTAGAATGGGTAGTCCAATGGTCCATTTTAAGTTGTACCTTCATACTCCTTTCGTTTCATGAATTATTCATGTCACTTGAATACGGTTTGAATTCTTGACTCTTCAATATGTTGTAAATAGTTTTTTTCTACAACTGTCAGAAAAAGTCCACTTTTTTGTGTGGTTTGTGTGCGTAAAGTAATACAATATTTCACTATCAACATATACTATTTCATTATTAAACGAAAAAGCGTAAAAAAAGTGCACTTTTTTTAACGGCTGTTGCTAGGCGACCGACAGTTATCATTTTCTTTGGCAACTAATTACCTATAAAATATCTGATATACAAATGTTTCACGAATAATATTCTTAGCATTCTTACTATTAAATAAGTATTATCAAAATTCCAAACAATCACGGCGAATATATTGACAATAATAGCGAACTATTGGACCTAATCCACAATAGGTAATCCAAGGTAGCTGTGGCTGTTTGGCCGTCAGAAACTAGTTGACAACAATAATTAATGAAATTTTTGAAATTAGGCTTCTATCCAGATAACGAATTCTTGATAACTATGAATTTAATTTAAGTTGAAATGAAAAGTGATGAAGATTGAATGGTGAAAATCGTGGATAGTGCAAATATGAGATTTCCTTGACATGGTGCATAGAAAAGAAAAAGGTATTCGTAGCTTCACGAGTATTGTTCATTTATTTTGAATACAAATCTAAGAAAATGAAAAGTTACTTCGATGGACTAGTTATTCGAAAGTCAAGTCAACATTAATAATAATAATATTGACCTCGATAAATATATTATTTTAATATTCGCTTAATATTTTCCATTTTGCGGGATAGTGTGAAGAGAAAGGTATTTCGACTCTGTCGAAATTATTCGTTTCATTTGTTTGAAACTCAACTCTCTGGCATACTCTTCGAACTTTGTTGGAACTATGAATCAATAATTTGCCAAATTCATTTAATATTTGCAAAAAATCTGAATTGGTTGTGTTTTTTGACAGTTGTAGAAAAAATACTGTATGAAACTCGTGATCGAAGTGTTTTTTTACTTGTAGGAATTTCCTACTCGTAAAAAAAGTATCACTCTACTTACTTGATACATAAATTACTATTATTTTCGTTCAGCAAACAGAATAAACTGTGTATTTGGGTTCATGCACAATGAACAAAGGAAAAAATGAGATTTAATTTGATACAGTGTGTTGCACAGATTTCATGTCTGAAACACACATCAAAATAACTTTTGAAGATATTTAATTCAAGTGTAGCATCACTGGTATTGCTTGACAATGATCTCTGAGAAACGAATAAGCTTTGGTGGCCATGATTAATATCGGGCATTTGCGAAATAGATACAGATTGAGAAACTTCGAAAAATAGATACATAAAATATCTCATATAGTTCAAGTAAACGATATAGTGCCAAATTGAAGTCGGCGGCACTCTCAATGACCAAAAAATAATCTCTCGAAATGAACCAACTATAAAATAATCGACGTGGACTGTCCAGTAGGACTGTCTAGGTCCTTAATAATAATTACTTAGCTATCGTACTGATTTCAAAGGGAAAGTGGTCGAACATGTATTGCACTATATCGTTTACTTCAACATTACAAAGTTTATCATGCTGTATCACTTTACCTACAGTTTGTGATACTGATCTTGAAAACTGATTTTTTTCGTCTTCAATGTCGTCTTCGCTTTCAGGTTCTTCAGTCAGAAGTTTTGCATATAGATTGTCGCATCTGGCGAGTTCGTTGAATGTACCCTCTTGTTCTATGCGCCCCTGAAAATAAATTGTTTATTAGGAAATTAACCAATTTTTGAATAGTGGAAATTAAAATGAGAAAGAGAAGAAAGAAGTTTGGAGGTTCGGTATGAAATGTCGTTTCTTTTATTACATTGTAACGGTTCTGTTATCCGAAACAGTCATCACTGCATTCTGATGAAGCGAGAGTTCTTAATGGTTCGATATTGCTCCATCTCGACTCGAGTGGAGCAATGAACTTTGAGGCGTTCTAAAGAGTTTGGTATTTGTTGAAAAAACTTTGCCAGGCTGTAAAACCTTTAGCACATCAAGAAAGGACAATTCACCGTTGCTAGCTTGATAAATGTGTGTTAGAAGTGCGATTTTTAAAATGAATAAGTGTTCGCGTAGTGGACAGTCTCTGTGTTGCAGGAAAAAACTAATAGACCATTTTAGTGAAAACTGGACTGGCAACCAGTTAAATAAACAAATGTTCGCGAGGAGACTACCACAAAACAAATACTTGAGCAACAAACTTTTTGTATAAAGTATATTGGTATCTAGTGAAGAAAGTAACTATGTTTTGTCAAAAGAAGCTGAAAGACAAAATAGTTCGAGCAAAGTACGTCTTGTGGAATTGAATGTCGCCGATTTGTAGACAATAACTCACGTACAATTGAAAAAGTTGGTTGCTATCTGAACCAAGTACATGCAGATTTGGTCATTCAGTACCAAGACGTATTCGATGCTGAACAAGGAAGAGGGGTTGAAAGAGGGTGATTGAGGAACACATTGACAATGAGAATGCTTGACCAATCTGGCAATCAGCTAGAAGACTTTTTCTTCCAAAGAAGAAGGACACTGTCAAAATAGTCAGCGATATGGAGAATGAATGGGTTATCAAACCATTCGATAGTACTTGGTCTTCTCCAGCCGTACTGGTGAAGAAGGAATACAGACGATTTTTCGTAGATTATATCCAAACGAAAAGTTTGACAAAGAAGGAAAACGATCCTGTACCTACACGACACTCTTGATACATCTGTACTCAGGAACAGAAGACAGGAATAGTATGGGAGCGATGAAAACTCCTCAGAAATGGAGCCAATGGTTTTACTCGGCTGATCGTCAAGCAGAAAGTGTGTTGCATGCCTTATCAGTATTGGATTCCTAACACGGCCTAAGGCATCGATAAGTCAATACAACGTAGGCGCCCATTTGAGAGAATCTTCATTGATACGCCTAGCCCGTTTCAAGGATCTGACCATGGCAATAGATTCCTTCAATAAAAGGACATGAGTCTTAGCCCTGCCAACCGGGAAGCCTTCACTGTCACCAATGTATTGGCAAAGGAGTTGATATGTCAATCCGGTGTTCCATTGGAGCTGCATTCAGACCAAGATAGAAACTTCGAATCAAACCTCTGCCAGAAATGGTGTATGCCAAAAATCAGAAAGATGAGATCTATAGCTCTACATCGACAGTCCGATGGAATGAATAGGACTTCAAACCGTCACTTATCCAGGTAGTCTCTCATCAGCAAAAAGACTGGGACAAGTACTTCCATTTATCACTGATCACCTATCGTTCAGCAGTACATGAGCCAGACGGCCAAATTCTCGCTTGTAATATAATAGGTCGAGAGCTGCAACTTCTTTGAAACCTGAATTTGAGACGCCACCAAGACAAGAAACTGGGGAAAAGTAATCCGTCAGCAAACATCCAAAGGGCCAGCGATGGAATGAAGGAGAACTATTACATCAAGGCTGATGCTGGAGGAAACTGGTGGGCTAATTTGGCTGTACAACCCTAAGAGTTGCCGTGATCTATCACAGAAACTGCAAAATTCGTGGAACAAGTTCGAAAAAGTGATAAATGACCTTGTCTATCAAATCCAGAAGCCGCCCAAAGGTAAACCTATGATTGTTCATTTCATTGGCTTTTTATGCTGGAAACCACGATCAGTGTGCAACAGCAGACCACCGGATAACCAGATGCCGTTACAGAAGTTCATGTTCTTGTACTCAAACGAAAGGAAAGTTTTCCATGGATTAGGCCGAGAGAAGCCACTCAAAATGACTGCTGATTATGCGCTAGCTCACTGTGTGCCAGAGGATCTTCAAATGTACATGAGCATCGCTGTGTTATCGTCAAAGAAATCCGCTCGACTCCAAGAACTACAGGAACAGCACCCAGAACTTTGAAGATTGATATAGTTGAAGGAGTCCTGGAGGAACATCTATTAACTGGTAACCAAGAAGCATTCTTGAGATTAACCTTCAAATGAAGATGTCTGGAAAAGCCTCATTGAACTAAGAGATGCGATGGTATATCAGAATCTTGTCGATCTGGTAAACCAAAGATTTTCTGAGGGATTCATATTGAAGAGTTACAAGGAGTATGTAGGATACGAAATTTAAATCCAGCAGCGTCAAGATTTTGGCGTTGTAACCATCTTTCACGACCGAATATGAGGACTTTTGAAGATGTAATTTTAGAGTGAAATGTCTTCAAGATGGAGGTAATGTATCTAGCCTGGAGCCGGAGCTGTCATACGGTGTTCTCCGAAACAGGCACCGTTGCATGCTAATAAAGAGAGAGTTCTAAATGGAGAGCAGTTACTAGACAATCCAGCATTGACTTCAATGAAAAGAAAATGCATACCCCATACTGTTAGAAGTCAGTGTGTAAATATTCATTTACAATAATTTAAAAGTACAAATAAATCAGTGAAACAAAGTTTGGTGTATTTTAATCATAGTTGGTACTGATTCATATATAGAATCACAAAGCGCGTAATATCCCAAACAAAAGCTGCGTATGGAAACTCAATAAAAAATTCATTTCAACCAAGAAATTTTCTTTTTAATTCCTGTTCATATATTCTTATTTTCAATAAATGCTTATCTCTTGATGAGACGAAAATATGTTGTGAAAAGGTGTATAAAAACGTTAGGAATTGAAGGGGTACTCACATCATTCAAAATAACGATTTGTTCAACATTCTTCAAGCAGTGAACTTGATGCGTCACTAATATCCTAGTTTTTTGAGCCAGAAATCCATTTATACATTGTTCATACAGTACTTTGGCCACATGAATGTCGACTGCTGATAGTGGATCATCTAATAAATAGATATCCCTGTCTCTATATATCGCTCTTGCTAAGTTGACTCTAGCTTTCTGCCCTCCGCTCAACGAAGCACCCTTATCTCCGATGATGGTGTCATCTCTTTTGGGAAATTGGTCAAGGTCTGTTTCTAAGGCGCAAACGCGTACTACCTCGTTGTAGCGTTTCCGATTGAAATCGGCTCCGAATAAAATATTTTGGCGAATGGTACCAGAAAATACCCAAGGTTCCTGGGAGGAGTAGGACATTGACCCAAATATTTTCATGTCTCCGGTGGTAATGGTTAGCTCACCTGAAAAATAAGAAAAAATGTTACTCACTGCACGGCTTTATACTTTTCAGAATGTTCTGCTTACCTACTAAGATAACTAATGAAGATTTCAAGAAAAATTGATGATGTACTTAGGTACCTATGTGGCGTCAAACTAGTTCGTGCTGTTTGGCAATGGATTACATTATAGTGGACTAAAAAAATGGAATATATTGATATCATATTTTGAATCTCTTTTGAACGATAGAGCAAAGGCGATACTGTCATCTTCAACGTAGTAGCAGAAACTTATTTCCTTTCTTGAGGTTACTATTTTGTTGTTACATCAACGCTATTAGATCTTACATTACTTCAATAAAAGTGGGTCTGTGCTTAAATTGTTTTCAAAATTTCCAATCATACTTGGAGTAAGTAAAAAGGATGATGTACCTATCAAAATATCACATGAAATACTGGATTAATTTGTGGAATAGCCTATAGGATGGATACAAACGAATTTATTCACTACCTGGTTCAATCATTCGATATGGAATAGACTCCTCCAACCAGAGACAATCTTGCTTTACTGATTTTTGATGGGCATTATAGACTTGCACTGCACTGTTTGGAACCATTGGTGTGATAATGAATATACTGGAGTTTTATTATGGAGTTGGGATAAAACTCCAGATTATTCATTATAGACTTGCCAAAAATGTTTATATTGCTAAAAAAATTAGAAAATGTTTTGTCACCATAACTATCATCCTTCCAAATACAAACATTCGATAAGACTGTAATGGATACTCTGAAAATTTATTACAACGAAGAAATCCGAAGATTTTTAAAAACTAACCAATAACACTTTCTAATCTCGTAGAAATATATGGGAGAGCATACTTTAAAACGCAATTGATCGAAAGAAATGTGAATGTTTTCCAAACTACCAATTTACTTCACAAGCGAAGATTTTGGGGCAACTGAACAAACTGAAGAACAAACCAATGATAAAAACCGTAATGATCAACAAGAACAAGTTGATCAAGATCTTGAACAACAACAACGAGGCTACGTTCGCCCACAATATATCGTTCCAATGCCAGCTGTAAAAAAGAGAAGAACTCGTGGAAGAACTTCAGGAGAAGCGAGAGTCATCACATCCACGCCCAATAAAAAAAGAGTTGGAATAAAAAATGGTTCATATGGGACTGTTTTCTCTCGATGCATGAAGCTTAAGATTATCCATGCTTCCGGTTGCTGGGGATGTCGCAGTTTTATCTGGGTGTCTTCCTAAGCGCATCGGACGATGCTTTTAGGGAGATGTGGAAATGGAGAGGACTGTAGGAGTCTCCCGATCAACTGCGGAGGATATTCCCATGAACAAGATGCGAGTGAACATCTGATAACATATATTCAAGCATGCGTTATTGTTCTGTGTGGAATCTCCGTTACTGAGGTTGAGCACGGTTCGCCCCTCGACAATCCAATTTAAAATCTAGGAATGTGAGCTTTCACGGCTGGCGTCAATGTTTTGGTTGGTTTCCTCGAGTTTTACCGTGGTCTTCTGTGGTTAAAATCTCCAAACTGACATTGAAGTTTCAGTTGATACGTCAAGAAGAGTACTTCCATCTTGGCACCGAAGATGAATGACCGCTGCAGCTGCAGTTGAAACGTTTGGAGATTTTATCCAGAGAAGACCACGCCAAAACCTGGAAACCAACCAAAACAATTCAAAATCTGTAACTCTCCAATTAGCCATCAGTTGAAAACTCTTACCAGATGATGCTGGGTACTGAGTATTCTTTTTCTCCAAGAATTATTCAACCTATCAAAATCAAATGAAGAAATCTGCATTGTTCACAATGAGCTTGTCAAGAGAGAAAACAAGAGGTCCTGCCCTACCAGGACGACGCTCATTGCCATAATCCTATACAATAGGAATAATTGGGTCGAAAATCCATCAGAAAACAACTTCTTTCCTGGCTGATACCACGACGAACGTTGAATTACATCTAATGAATTGCTAGTTGCATGAAAATGTTCATTGAAACATTTGGACCACCTATAGATCGATTTCTGGGTTCTTGCACTCGTCAGTATAGGGTAGGTTTCTGCAGACAATAACTAATGTCTGCAACGAATGGTTCAACAAACTCTCCATGTCAAGGCAGAAGCTGGGAACCCAGAAATCGATCTATAAGTGGTCCAAATGTTTCAACGAACATTTCCCTGCAACTAGCAATTGCAGAGACCTCCTTGTAGGAACTCTGCACGGAAATTCATTAGATGTAATGCATCGTTAGTCGTGGTATTAGCCAGGAAAGTAGTTGTTTTTTAATGGATTTTCGACCCAATTATTCCTATTGTATACGATTATGGCAATAAGCGTCGTTCTGGTAGGACAGGACATCTTGTTTTCTCTCTTGACAAGCTTATTGTGAACAATGCAAATTTCTTCATTTGTATTTGTGGTTAAACTAATCACGCAATTTTTGGGTATTGCTTTGGTTGAGGGGCTGGAGTTCAGATGGCGCCCGTGGTTTAGTGAACACTAGGCTGCGGGCGGTGTCTCAGCTTCTGCCTTGACACGGAGAGTTTGTTGAACCATTTGTTGCAGATATTAGTTATTTTCTGCAGAGACCTACCCTATACTGATGAGAGCATGAACCCAGAAATCAATCTTCAGGTGGTCCAAATGTTTCAATGGACATTTCCATGCAACTAGCAACTAGAGACCTCCTTGTAGGAACCCTGCAAGGAAATTCATTAGATGTTATTCAACGTTCGTCGTGGTATTAGCCAGTAAAGTAGTTGTTTTTTGGTGGATTTTTGACCCAATTATTCCTATTGCATAGGATTATGGCAATAAGCGTCGTGTTGGTAGGGCAGGGCATCTTGTTTTCTCTCTATCAAAGTTTTTTGAGACCTGATGTATCTGAATTGAGTGTTTGCGGATACTCGCTCATAGAAAATCTTCCAGGTGATGTCCATCCGATTAGCGGCCGGCGGGTTATCCACAACACATCGAGGCTCTCAGAAAAAGCAAGAATGTACTACATTCGCTTGAAAAAGATACTGTGTATCGAAACATGTCGCAAAGACAATAAATTTTGTGGAATTTTTAATCGTTTTTTACCTTAGTGGCAAGAATGTTTATCGCGTAATATGTTTCTGCAATACTTCTCGTCCTATAAACTAGTGACTTCTTTACATTCATACATTCATATTATATCAAGGCTGCAATCTGGTGGATCGGCGGAATAATGACAGCCTCCTCAAGAACCTGAATATTAGGTCGTAAAGCTACTACTTCTGGCATTTGGTCCCGGCTGAGAAAGAGTCAATTGCTCCTTTTCACTCTCATCGAAGTGACCTAAAGTTTGCCGAGGAAAATTGGTGTGGAGAAGCACTTCGGGTTTATCAATCTCACTTCGCTTTGCCTCGGTCGACTTCCATTATATGTCGGTTTTGCGCCCGAAACGAAGGGCCCGTATTCCCAGTACTGTTTTCTCTCTCTCTGTTGTCGTGGACGAGTTGGACGAGTGTGTACTTAGACTCGGTTGACTCTACTACTGAGTGCTTCGATGGAAAACTTCGACAAAAGTGTAGAGGAGCCTTGAATAAACAGGACTTCGAAAATGCGATACATAATCCCTAAGGTCTTGGGTGGAAATGGCGGCATGATCTGTTTGTCTATGACTCCGTTCATTGTCATTGTATCACTTCCAGTGAGATCACTGCTCTCGTAGCAATGCACTAGGTCGTTCTTTGGAAAATTATGTTTTTATGTACTAGCGGGCGGTAAAGTACACTAAAGCATTATGGCCCGCCGGTCGTAAAGTAGACAAAATTCTCAAATTGTCTACATTTACATTTCATGCAACACCCAACACGAATCAGAATTATTTCAGTTCAATAGAGAAAGACTTATCGGGCCATCATCCACGCCGCAGGCCATAAACGCCTACTTTACGCCTTTGATACATAAATAACTATTGAAACGCGTTCGTCAAAGGTATGTAAGTCCTTGTTATTAGCGCGAGTACTTCGACTTCGAAAGTTGTCATTTTCTTTTCTTTCTTTCTTTCAATTTTGTATCCGTTGCTTGTGTACGTGATGTCGCACCTCTCCAGGCCTTCAGATGTAGCTTGGCCCCCCAGCTAAGTAATTATTATTTTCTTCAATATAACGAAATTAAGGACTGTACCTACTTGCGAACTTGTTTTTACATCAGGCAGACTATATTAGTTACATAAAGTATAGCATCGTAACGTTAAACCTGGAAAATCATTCATTCTAGGTATGAGGTTTTCAGGGGCGCACCCAGAATTTTTTTTAAGGGGAGTGGGTTACTTTTCATAATTTGAATTTCCAAAACCTAAAATACACCTCAACAAGATATTTTCAGTGATTTTTCAAGTGGTTCCCTTCTATTATTGGATATCCCTAAATTCCCATCATGTGTGTGTAGTATGTACATGTCAGTTGGCATTGAACGAAAATTCTCATCAGATAATTAATCATCCACAATGGAATATGCGAGCAGGAACAACACATTTCTGCTATTCCCTCATGAGTGATCATGAAGAATAAAAACTTACCTAGAAGAGTCTGCAATAATGAGCTCTTGCCACTTCCAACCGGTCCAATGATACCAATTAGTTTTCCTCTAGGCACCCTTATGTCGATGTTATGTAAAACGGTGGGAGTTGATGAATCATCCCAACTTGCAGTTACTTTATTCAATCTGATGATTTCGTCAGTTTTTTCTATGAAAGGACCGTTGATGCTTCGCGATTGTTGTTCGAAGTCATATTCTTTGTTGTTGAGAAAGTCTTGTATTCTACGTATGGAGACGAGTAGTTCTGCCACGGCAGATAGACCTCTTGCGAATACACCAGCTAGTGTTTGTGCTAGGATTTGAAAGTAGGACATGAATACGTACACCTGCAATACAATAAATGTTTGTTTGTTATTTATTTATTTGACCAAGCAACAGCAGATATGAATTTTGATATGTATTAATATATTGATTTCTAGCGAGTCTTAGTTTATTTGTTACGACCAGTTTCGGTTTCCACATGATTATCAAGTAAAAAATTAGAAATTAGAAATTAGAAACTAAAAATTAAAAATTAGAAATTATAAATTAAAAATTAGAAACTAAAAAATTTGAAATTACGAAAACGTTTTATCGTACGACGTCCTCAAAATATCTGAGAAAAGCAGGTAACTCGGGTCCATGTTATATACTCTCAGTGAATTTGCATTCAGACAATGTGCTCGTCTCACGGAGATATTTGGACATGAGGAAATTCATTATATAAATTCTGTGATAAGTTATTTTTTTGTCTGTTCTGACCAGAACGAACTTCACGTGGACACGAGAGCGAGTAAATTAAAAAACTAAGTTTTGTGAGAATTAACTCTTTAGTCTGTTTTTACCAGAACAAACTCAACTTATACAAATTCTGCTGGGGTGGTGAATAACATAATTTTTAATTCAAGGCAACTGTCCAAATGATTCAGTCGTCCTCTCTTCTGAGTGCAAATAACTGGCGATATTGGAAGGCCAGAATTTTATCGAGGAGATATTGTGCAAAAGTGAATGACCTGCTTTCGATAACTCTAGTATATAACAGACATATTTAGGATATCTTTGAATCTATACCAATGCATTCTTTACTTTCTCAACATCGAAAACAAATATATTCATAAATTACTTACTTTAGCAGCTGTTATTGCTTGATCCGACAAAGCCATGGAGATAAGTGTGGCAAATAAAGCAAATCTGTTGCTAAACAAGCTGAACGCCATAAAAACTGCCCTCACATACATACCCCTTCGTATGATTTGTATTTCGGCTTTTCTTGCGAATGTTATTAATTTTTCGAATGGCTTTTCCCACGCATACATTTTGATGACTTGTATCCCACCAATTATTTCGTCCATAAGTCTAATCCTTTCGTCTGATTTTACTGCTGTTCGTTTTCTGAAGCTGGCTGATAGTCCTCCTACATAGACTGCAACATAATTCAAACGATGATCAGTAAAATTAACTTACTCAATCGTAGATTTTGTTCTAATATAGTTTTATATTATGAACTCGTGCTGAGTTGGGTA
Organism: Chrysolina haemoptera; assembly: GCA_958298965.1. NCBI lineage: Eukaryota > Metazoa > Arthropoda > Insecta > Coleoptera > Chrysomelidae > Chrysolina > Chrysolina haemoptera. The sequence continues at coordinate 16,160,062 of OY282602.1, read as the reverse complement.
GACGGCCAATTCACAGGTACCAGGCGAGAAAGGTCAGTGAAAATTCACTCAAATTGTAATAGCTTATTTTCATTTAGGAGGAATCAGGAGTTTATAAATTGAATTGTGGATCTTGCTCCAAAGTATATATCGGCCAGACAGGTAAACCATTTAAAAGCCGCATACGTGAACATCGTATGAATTATAAAAACAATAAAACACACTCATCATATGCCAATCATATTTTGGAGGAAGGCCATAACTTCGATGGCTTAATTATTTAGAATTGTTGGAAATTAATGAATCGAAAAATTCATCTTGTTTATTGAATGATCAATTGGACCTGAACAGTTTCTTAAATTTATCTAATTAAGTAGCAGCTATGTTTTGAGATTTCCAGGTAAGTACATTGTTACTGTCAAGTTTAAAAGTTGTATGAGTCTAGGTATTAGCGATAATTATAGGTAGTCGCTAATTATGTTGATGGATAAGAAAGGTATTTGAGTATTTTTCGATGAAGAATATTTTAATGTACTACATTCACTTGAAAAAGATACTGTTGATCGAAAAATGTCGCAAAGACCACAAAATTTGTGAGGTTAGGATTCCACTCGAGAGCAAGACCACTATAAATCAATAAGGTCACGAGTTTGAATACATTAAAGCATATTGGTTTTAAAAGGAAACGTAAACAAAGAGAAAAATACATTAGGTAAATTAGTGGCGCTCAAGTTATGTTCAAGTATTTTATTACATTTATCAGAAAAGTGCCATTCGTTGATGAATTTTTCAGAATAGTTTGCTTCTGAATATTATTTTATGATATGCTTAGTATACCTCTGCGGTTTAAAATATTACCCCTCTGCCGGCCATTATACAGACTTAAAAGTTGTCGAGTTCAATTTTCAAATTGGATTGGATTGGACCAGCTGCGCATCTGCTGGAAGTATTTTCTCATACCTCTAGTAAGCCTTAACACAGCCCAGAATATTTTGGGCATTTTCCAGACCTGTCACTTTACTCATGTGACAGTCGTGATGGGGAAAAGGTTTTTTGGGCATAACTTTGGTCTCGACTTCGTTCGCGGGTCAAACTTGGCAGAAGATATGCCCAGGACCATATCTACTGAAATATAAAACCAGCAGGCGGTTTCCAAATCAGTCACAAACTGAACAGTTTCAAACAATAATAATAATAATAAGATTAATAATAAATTTTATTTGTACGAATTAGTACGAATTAGCACAATCTCCCCGTAGAGTGACATTGTAGGAAATATGACAATATACCAAAGAATAATTAATACATATCAATCAGAATTTTCCTATCCAAAGTTTTCTTCAGTTATGAGATTGCAAAAAATGCAGAATTGGGTTCTTTTAAAGTGTAATGTAGATGATTTTCCCACGTCATACTTTAATCTAGATAGAGCCCTAAGAATTTAGTTGCCTCTGAATTTTGATGTTCTGTTGAAATCATACATGGACTATAATTAGTCTTACATTTAAATTGGAGATACACTGTTTTCTCGGTATTCAATATCAAATTGTTATTATTACACCAGTTTTCAAAAGACTCAATAACGCTACTTATTGTATTCTGCAATTCCTCGACAGTCTGTGCTGATACCACTATTGAAGTGTCATCTGCAAACATTGTTATCAATCCACTCGTCACATAGTCTGGCATGTCATTTACAAAAAGTATGAAAAGCAGTGGTCCCAGTACCGACCCTTGGGGTACACGCAAAAATCTGCAATTCTATCGTAATAAAAACGTTCGAAAATTTTGGAAATGTTATTCAGAATTGTCACCTGTCTATAATTATCCATAGAGGTTCGATTTTTTTTTTATATATGGGTATAACTTTGCCCAGTTTCAAGTAGGATGGAAATTCACCTGTATCAAATGACAAGTTAATTAAATATATAGGCTAGCGGTTCAGCAATAATTTCCTTAAAAACTTTTATTACTTTAATACTTATTTTATCATCTCTTGTACTTTTTTGGTTTTTTAGATTGGAAATAATAGAAATTATTTCTTGACTACTAACATTTCGAAAATAAATGCTTTGTCCGATATTTCTCATTGGTAAAGTACATTCTGTAGATTTATTTTTGCCAAATTTTTCGTCTAATTTATTTTGGGTGTTTTAAGAAAAATGAGTAGCAAAGCATACTGCTACTTCTTTCGATTCTGTTACTTTGACATCGTTCGTATTTAGAATAATGTTTTTTTGTTAGTACTTTTGTTTATTTCCTTATTTACAATATTCCACACCGTTTTCTGTTTGTTTTCACTTTTTCTTATGATATCCGAATTGAAAGATTTCCTCCCCCCCCCATTAACCCCTCTCACTAACCTTGACCTGGAGAAATTCGAAAACTACATCCAGGCGACTTGGGGCAACACCAAGAATGATATTTCATACCCAGCAGACGGTTTCTTTACCTGTCAGTATACCGTATCGTATAGGCAGCTCTCCAATTATAAAGTTCTCTTAAACAGTTATTTGATAGTGAGTTGATTTACCTTGAATAGGCATAATGATGATGATAATGAGTACTCCAGGTGTTCCCGCATAGCCTACTTCTTTGAATATAAAATAGAGTATAGCCACAGCTGTAATGGGACCAACCCACATTTGGTGTACCAGAGTCGCTGCAACATCGATCCTGGCAACATCGTTGGATAAGAGATTCACAATTTTTCCGGTAGGACTATTACCCAGAGCGTTCTGGTTCAGCTTAGCAGCCTGTGGACAGAATGGTACAATTCTTAGGAACATCAAGGTATGTTGTACTCATTGCAAACATTCATTGGTACAAAGTGAAAATGAAATAACAACTATCAACCACATAAAAATTCCGCCTATTTGCGTTGCTAATAAAACAGTTCAATTGGCGATCTGATTTGTGAGACTTGGGTCCAGTTCATTTCTCCCTACATATAAAATGTCTCTTACGATCTTGCATTGTCATAAGGGTTAGTAGAAGCGAATTGCCCCTCGTCAGTTCATTTAGTACAGGTATTCCTGCGGAGGAGAATTCCCAGTGGAAAGGATCCCCTGATTTTCTTCAAGAACTAGAAATAACCAAAGCACTAAAACTACGTCAATTCTCGCTCGACGTTGATATTTCTTTTTGTTGAGTTGAATTCGCAACAAAGGTGGTGGTGTGTGAACTAACACTCAACGTGCCCTGAGAATGGTGCGGCGTGTCAAGTTTCGCGCGGAGTGCCAGGACCCGTCGATTTTCACTTAAAATATCACAAGAGCTTAAATTATTTCCAGAAAGTTTCTTGAGGGCACGAATATTTTGATAATTTTCTTAAAATATTCGTGCCCTTTCATAATTTTAGGTCACTAAAAGTGGTAGAAACGTATTTTTTGTTAAAGTAATCCATAACACTTCTAATGTAAAAAATATAATATTAACATGGTTTGTTGCAGTAGGTGGCCGTGATATAGGCGGCCATACTTTTGACAGATGAGGTTTATATTGGTAAATTACATTGAATAAACCAGCAAACGAAGATATTATTATGTAAAACATTTCTTGTAAGCATTTGCGTTAAACAATTTGAGAAAAATGAAATGCTTTGAAAAGTACAATTTATGTAAATACTGCAAAGAGTTGAGTCAAGTGGAAATATGTCATCCAAAATTAATGTATTTAACGAATTTGATGGAAGATTGCGACCAGGAAGCGTTAGAGTCTAATGGTTTGTTTACGAAAATCCAAGGAAGTCTGCTGCAGATGTCAAGTAAATATGGCCTTTTGCGTAAAAGAGATTTGAACAAAATTGTTTCAAAATATTACATATTTACATAAACACAGACATCTAATTAATTCGTCACCTTCCTATTCACCATTAAGAAGAGAGGATGGATTAGAATACAAGCAACATTTAAATCTTAGTATGTTTGTAGATGCTACGTTTTTTGAAATATAAATTTTTAATGCATAGCAATTAAACAAATTTGGTTGTCTGTTTAATGAAACTTTATAGCGAATAATAAATAATAATATTAATTCTTATAGAAATTTTGCATTATTCACAGGTATATCTACAATGTTTAATGGTTGTAGATCATATGTTTACCTTTTCAACTGTCAAAAAATTTCCACTTAAATATCGTGGCGGCACGAAAAAAATTTCCGGAATTTTTTTTAGTTGCCTTGGTAATTAGTCAAAATTAAGGCATATTATTGGTTAAAAAGTAGAGGTGTGAAATTTTTGGTAAAATGTACACAGTTCAAAGACTTTCAGGCTTTCTGACACTTCACTTTTAGTCATTTTAGTGCAGCCCGACTATCGAGAAAAATTTGGATAAGCTTATTTAATCAATGTCTTGTCATATTTTCATCCTTGGGAGTAGTTTCCCAGCAGGGCCGATCCTAGCAGGTGTACAGCGCGTGCAACACACGCGGGCGGCAAAAACAAGGAGCGCCGCAGCACTTCTATAGTTAAGGATCGGCACGCGGCTCACAGATTAATGGTCAAAACAAACTTTATTTTAGTGGTCTTCTTTGTTGAAGGGATGCGGCATCGGCATTTTTTCTTCTTCTTTCTTCTTTGTATATATAAGGGAAAAACTTTCCATTTCCATATGTTCATTCAGTATTGATTCAACATACAAAAATACTGGTAATAAAGATAAGTAACTATTGAAAATTAGTGAAAGAGTGTTGGCGATGATTTTTGTTTGAATCAGAACTGTATAAAACATTATCTGTGCTAAGTATTGTACTTTTGTTTTATTCATTTAACCTTTTGATGTACTGTTCACTAACTCCTGTAAATAAATAAAAGCTCTTGATTAGATTTATGAATGAATGACATGCTGTACGGGGTGTTACCGAACGTTCTTTGAAGAGCGCTACGAATCATTATTTATTTTATATAATTTGCCACAACTTTTTCAATAGAAATGGGGATAAATAACACTTAATCCCACACTTTTTCTAGGCAAAAAATAAACAATGCTATACTTCTCTAACAACGCTTTTTCGTAAATTTCCAAATTTTTTAAATATTCCTTATAATTTTATTTGCATTTTTATCAGTGTTTTACTTCTTACTGTTATACAGGTGGGTGAGTTTATAACTCTACATTGACCTCATTGTTATGACTTTGGTGTGCTGCAACCATGTTCGACGACCGAACAGGAAGGACTGTGGAACTGTAGACGGTGGAATGTAACTTCCATCGGACTTCATGGTGCAGATATGTGGAGACGTGCAGGTACCGATACAATCCAATGATGATATTTAGGAAGGGGGCAATGTGGCGACTCTGAGCCGTCCCTGGAATTTGTAGCCGACGGACAATGTAAAGCAAACGGAATGCAGCCAACTCGTAAACAAGAGCTTTCTATAGCGGTGAAATTCGTAATCAGCCCAATAAATTTTGACGGATGTTGTCACTGGTTCGATATTCGAGGCTTTTCCAGGCAAAGACTGGGTTATTCGAAAATCATACGATGTGCGTATAAAATGGCACGCGCCGGATCGGAGTTTAGATCAGTGATCAGATATTTGTAAAATATGAATTTGCATTAAAAGTTCGACATAAATTGTAGAAATAGTATCGAAATAGATTTGTTAGATAGTGTTAAAGTGTATATTCATTACAGTATCAGTGAAAATACGAAAAAAAATTAAGAGGGGCGGCACATTAAGTAAGTATTTGCACCGACACCCTAGGATCGGCCCTGTATCGCAGATTATTCAAAGATTTCAGCATATCATTTAATTTCCAGCCAGGCGAAGTATTTTTGGAGAATTGAGAGTATCTATATAATCCGGTACGATTGGGTTTTGAGACAAGAATCGATTGTAGCACCACCAAACTTGGTATGCTATTAGTTGGAACCATGATGAACACGAAAAAAAAAATGTTTACCAAAATTCCAGGGGTGGAACATATATTTTTTTTTAATTAGTGCTATGGCTTCGGCAGGAACCAATGTCAACTTTTTTTCAGTATAAGGTTATAATACAAAATATTAAAAATTCACATTTCAAGCAGAGAGAGTCTTCAAGGAACGAAACATCTTTTTACCGCCTAGAATAGACTGAAATTATGATATTCTACCAAAATAACGTTTTAACGTTATAATTGGACATGTTAACGAGTTTCTATAGATACATTTTCATCCTGAATTTGTCTTATTTCGACTAACAAAACCGTTTTATCCTTTTTCGACCCTATCCTACTCCGACATTTTTTAGAACTTTGGCTACTTATATCTCAGAAACGACACAAATCATTTAAACTCGCACATTTTCCCAATTACCCCTCCCATTTCAGCCAATTTGACCGAGAGTTAATTTCACATGTGTTTTCGTGCGGGGTCCTTTATCGCTCTACAAAAGAGTATAATGAAAGGGAAAAAGTAATACAGAAAAAACTAGAAAAAGTGCAAAAAATCGCGATTTCTTGCCCCCCCCCCCAAAAATCCTTAAACAACTTCTGATGAAGTAATTACCTTTCTGTAGATCAGCGAGCAAACTCCTGTCCTTATTTTTATTCCAACATGCCTGGCAATGATGTTGTATTGCGATCTGAGAAACGAGATTCCCAGGTTGACCAGAACAATACCTCCTGCGTACCACAAAGCTTCTTCTTTGGTAGTTGTCGTTACTGGATTGTAATACTCCAACAGTAATCCAAGCACATAAGGTTGGCTAATACGTATGACTATGTCTCCAACACCAATCAATATGCCTAAATTGAGGATTTCCAGCCAAAATGTTCGAAAAATAACAAGTAAAAGGCTGGGCGATCCTTTTCCTTTCCTTTTTGTTTTTTCCAATTGTTTATTCCACTGTCTGTAATGAAGAGAAAAGGAAAGTATGAAAATGTGATAACTGTATACTTTTCAAAACTCAAAATTATGATAATAATGATACTCCCTCATAAACACTCCTGTGCAGGCAGAGGATATCTTTTATTTTTATTTGCCGTGGCTCTTCAATTTGGTGAATTTGCAAAAGAAATGTTTCTTTTTTTTCGGATCCTGATATTGCAAAGTGATACTCAATTATCTTGAAAACAAAATTCGTGAACCCCAAAGGAGAGAGAGAATTAGAGAACGTGTGAACATTTGAACAAAAATTGGACTGTTTCAGAGATTGAATATTACGTCAAAAAAGTAACTCTCCTCATTCTCGAAAAAGATTGTGAAAACTCGCAAAAACAAAATAGTAAAAATCTGTTTGAATGGCGAAAAACATGGGACCATACAAAAAATCAAAATCTGTGAAAATCCATAAAATCATCGAAAAATTTTATTGAAAAAAATACTTCGCTGTCCGATTGGAAGGCATTTAGAGAATTCGTAGGAAATCGAAAAAGATTTTAATGGTTTCAGATGTGGAAAATCACGAAAAACTATCGGTTGGAGAAAAAGGGTGTGAAACACAGAGTAAAAATAATGTTGGCCGGGGGCTTTGACCAATGTTTAAAAAAAAAAGTGAAAACTTGGGAAAATTAAATCGAAAAAAAAAAAACAGTAAAAATAGTGAATAACATGCGGCCGTCGAAGAGTGTAATTAGAAAAAAAAATCACTCACCTGTCCCCCTGAAACCAGATAAGAAAAGTGCAGAAATTTGAAAAATAAATTCCGACATAAAAAATTATGTTAAAAATACACTGTCGATCTGGGAGCTCCGCCACGGAAAAAAATTGCAAAAACTCGTGAAAACAAAATCGGAATATAGTGAAAACATATTAACATCGAGACATTTTTATACGGTTTCAGACATCAAAAATAACGGAAGAAATTCGTATAAATGTTCAAGAAAGACGTGGAATATTTCGGAAAAAAAGTCGGTTGAAAAAAAAAGGTACGGAATCTCGCAAAAATAAAATTGTAGAAATTCGTAAAATATGTTATTTAAATTGAAACGCCTGACTTCCTGAAGTGTAAATAGGGATCGCGTGGAAATTCGGAATTATTTCAATTGGAAAAATCCGTTAAAATTGTGAAAAATATTAGACAGTCAAATAATTTCCTTAGCTTGGCCTGTATCTGTCCACTAAGAAAGTGTTTTTGCCAAGAAAGTTGATGGAAAAGAATAACAAACACATGCATGTCACTATCGTACCAACCTGTGGGTACCTGGCTCACCAATTTAGACAGATAATAATTAAGCTTATCACCCACTTGTCCGGCATAGTACAGCACGGCCCGTACCGTCAAAAGACGGATAGGGTTGAAACAATGCCAATAAGTGGACAACCGCCCACTAGCCCGGCACGGCACAGCCAAGAGCATCCGCCGCCGGAAAGGATTGCACCTCTCCGATCTTTTCCAGCAAAAAACGGTACGTACTGTGCTGGACTGTCCAAGTCAGCTCGTCGCCGGCCAGCGCTAGCCAGCATCAACTTGTTCAAATACTACTTGGGGAGTCTTTGTCTCTATGTTTTGCAATATTTCAGCAGACACCCCATTATCAGAGGGTCCGTATCAAAATATATTGCTTTTCTGAATGAAGTGTTTTCCTATGTTAATGCTGGCTCTAGAATATCTAGAAGTAATGAAAATTTGTTTGGAGTCATTCTAATATATTGGAAAATTTTCTGCTACTCTTCTTTCAGGTCTTTGAAAAGATGTTGAAGCTCTCCCAGATTTGCTCTCTTTTGATTGATGGGATGAACCCACTATAATGAGGTATCCGTCGTCAGAACTGTTAGTGACAGACATGGTACTGCCACTGGTAGATGTCAAAAAATGTTCTTAAATCGTTGTTAAACAAACAGCACCTTCAATATGCCGGAATGTAGCTGGAAAAGTGGGCGATGCTACTAACCGTCGACATCAGGCGACGGACAGCACCGTGCCGTGCTGTGCCAGACAAGTGGGCGGCAAGCTTTAAGCTTATCGCCCACTTGACCGGTACAGCACGGAACGGCCCATTCCGTCAAAATACGGATAGGATTGGAACACTGCAAATAAGTGGACAACCGCCCACTAGCCCGGCACGGCACAGCCAAGAGCGTCCGTCGCCGGAAAAGTACAGCTCTCCGATCCTTTCCAGCAAAAAACGGTACGTACTGTGCTGGACTGTCCAAGTGAGCTCGTCGCCGGCCAGCGCTAGCCAGCATCAACTTGTCGAAATACTACTTGAGGAGTCTTTGTCTCTCTGTTTTGCAATATTTCAGCAGATAGTCCATTATCAGAGGGTCCGTATCAAAATATATTGCTTTTATGAATGAAGTGTTTTCCTATGTTAATGCTGGCTCTAGAATATCTAGAAGTAATGAAAATTTGTTTGGAGTCATTCTAATATATTGGAAAATTTTCTGCTACTCTTCTTTCAGGTCTTTGAAAATATGTTGAAACTCTCCCAGATTTGCTCTCTTTTGATTGATGGGATGAACCCACTATAATGAGGTATCCGTCGTCAGAACTGTTAGTGACAGACATGGTACTGCCACTGGTAGATGTCAAAAAATGTTCTTAAATCGTTGTTAAACAAACAGCACCTTCAGTATGCCGGATTGTAGCTGGAAAAGTGGGCGATGCTACTAACCGTCGACATCAGGCGACGGACGGCGCCGTGTCGTGCTGGGCCGGACAAGTGGGCGGCAAGCTTTAAGCTTATCGCCCACTTGTCCGGCACGGCACGGCCCATTCCGTCAAAATACGGATAGAATTGGAACAATGCAAATAAGTGGACAACCGCCCACTAGCTCGGCACGGCACAACCAAAAGCATTCGCCGACGGAAAGGTTCAGCTCTATAATCCTTTCCAGCAAACAACGGTACGTGCTGTGCTGGACTGTCTACCGTCGACATCAGGCGACGGAGAGCGCCGTGCCGTGCTGTGCCAGACAAGTGGGCGGCAAGCTTTAAGCTTATCGCCCACTTGTCCGGCTCAGCACGGAACGGCCCATTCCGTCAAAATACGGATAGGATTGGAACACTGCAAATAAGTGGACAACCGCCCACTAGCCCGGCACAGCACTGCCAAGAGCGTCCGTCGCCGGAAAAGTACAGCTCTCCGATCCTTTCCAGCAAAAAACGGTACGTACTGTGCTGGACTGTCCAAGTGAGCTCGTCGCCGGCCAGCGCTAGCCAGCATCAACTTGTCCAAATACTACTTGGGGAGTCTTTGTCTCTGTTTTGCAATATTTCAGCAGACAGCCCATTATCAGAGGGTCCGTATCAAAATATATTGCTTTTCTGAATGAAGTGTTTTCCTATGTTAATGCTGGCTCTAGAATATCTAGAAGTAATGAAAATTTGTTTGGAGTCATTCTAATATATTGGAAAATTTTCTGCTACTCTTCTTTCAGGTCTTTGAAAAGATGTTGAAACTCTCCCAGATTTGCTCTCTTTTGATTGATGGGATGAACCCACTATAATGAGGTATCGGTCGTCAGAACTGTTAGTGACAGACCTGGTACTGCCACTGGTAGATGTCAAAAAATGTTCTTAAATCGTTGTTAAACAAACAGCACCTTCAGTATGCCGGATTGTAGCTGGAGAAGTGGGCGATGCTACTAAACGTCGACATCAGGCGACGGACAGGCCGTGTCGTGCTGGGCCGGACAAGTGGGCGACAAGTTTTAAACAGCGGTACGTGCTGTGCTGCACTGTCTACCGTCGACATCAGGCAACGGACAGCGCCCTGCCGTGCTGTGCCAGACAAGTGGGCGGCAAGCTTCAAGCTTATCGCCCACTTGTCCGTCTCAGCACAGCACGGCCCATTCCGTCAAAATACGGATAGGATTGGAACACTGCAAATAAGTGGACAACCGTCCACTAGCCCGGCACGGCACAGCCAAGAGCGTTCGCCACCGGAAAGGTACAACTCCTCAATGCTTGCCACCAAACAATGGTACGTACTGTGCTGGCTACTGTCGACATCAGGCGACGGAGAGCGCCGTGCCTTGCTGTGCCGTGTTGTGCCGGACAGGTGGGTGGCAAGCTTTGAAGGAAAAATCAACCATTCAGACTGGCATGGAATTCATAGAGCATAAAGCTTGACGCCAACTTGTCCGGCATAGCACGACACGTATGACAAACACTACCTTTGCGATAGCACCATAATCTGCTGTTATAAGTGGACTAAACGCCTACAACTAAGATGGTATTACCACTAAAAATGTATAAATTCTTTTCTGCTTAATTGTTCTACTTACTTTTCTAGTTTGTTGCCCAACAAAGTACTTCGATCCTCTCTGAGGGGATTGTATATATCGTCTACATCTAAAGTTTTTTTCATGCCTTTTCTAAATATAGGAATTGTGTACCTGTAAATGAAAATTGTTTATTCTCAGAATGTGTAAATGCAAAAGATGTGGAGACTCCAATATAAATGTTCCCCTGATGAGAAATCGCAGTAGGTACTGCCAGTAGTAAACTAATAACGATTGAAACTGAAAGACGTTCTTGTGAGTTTTGAAATGCTCACGTTCACAGAGGACTAAAAGAAACAAATTGTAAAGTAGTATTTTGGGGGTTCATTCGATTAAAATGCAATAAATATTCGTACTGAGACTATTTGAAAATAGCCCAAGAATTTGAGAAATGTGGATTTGTTCTAATCAGAACTGCTAGAAGTGCCAATTAATGAACAGCGTCAAAATAGAGAAATAAATGTTTGTTAATAAATACTCCTGTAGAAATAATCCCATTTAAATATGACGTCTGAGTCAGTTTGACAGCGATAAACTGCTTATGTTAAATGATAATAGTATAGTTAGAGAATTTTTGTCGGAGAGTATCAAATAAATGAAATGGTAAAATCGATAATGTCGAAGTACCCATCCCTCCAAATATTTCCACTATGTGGAAAATAGGAGGCAAAAATCTGACAGAAAAAAAAGACTTCCCTGGCTAATACCACGACGGATATTAAATTACATCTCGACCTCTGGAATTCTCGAACTCTGTTCACTTCCTGGTCTTTGCTAAAGTCGCTGCTTCATTTGTGAGGAAATATTTGTTATACAGTGGATTATAATTGATTGGGCTGGGGCAGGACGATTTTAATGTTGTCCGACCTATCCTGTCACTGACGAGCGGCAAGAACCGCGAAACGTGTCTGCAGATGGTCTCCCCAGCAAAATGAAGGATAATTTGCTGGATAATTATAATAAGCAATTGCAACTGAGTCTTCTTGGAAGAAAGTTGCACAAATATCTGTCAGATGTAATTCAATATCCGTCGTGGTATTAGCCAGGGAAGTAGTTGGTTTTTTGTCAGATGTTTGCCACATATTTTCCACATGGTGGAAATATTTGGAAAGAAGAGTACTTCGACATTGTCGATTTTACTATTTCATTTGATAACAGTATAATTTTCTACGATTATTTAACCATCCTAGGTTTCTCCGCTCTTTTGCTTATTCTTTTCTCAATATCAAAGCAGTTTGTAAGGTTCGGTCAAACATTGTACTTACAATATGATTTCGTGATATTGATAACTCGCTGTTAATTAAATACCAACTATCTTAAGATTGTGAAAGATTAATGTCACTTTAACTGTAACATTTTCAATCATAAATAAAATAAGAGTATCTTCCATGTATATAGAGCCATACATGTATGAACATTATCCATCTACCATCCTGTAAAATTACATACCACTGATTTGATTCTGTTCATGACACCAGTCATATATTAATAATAATAATAATAAAATATTTATTTTGACAAGATTCACAAGGATACAGCACATAAAATATAATAACAAATAAATATAGAATTCTCACAGAAGGATAAACCTGTGCGTGGGATATTTCATTTACAACATATTATAAATTATTAAAACAAAAAACAATAAAACAAGATAATTTTAAACAATAAATCGTAATTTCTCTATGATCATTAGGTGAAATCCATTTAAAATCAGTGTTTTTTACATCGACAAATTGGTGCACCTGCATTCGTAGCAAACTCGATATTCAGGAACACGTTGTTTCTTACAATATTTTTTATTTCTGGAATAAGATTATACAGCCGAGGAGCTAAATAGGTATAACATTTTTGTAAAATATTCTTTTGTGATTTCAATACATAAGTAGAAATAATTTGAGTTCATGTTGATTCATGTGTTGTCTTATCACAGTTTTGTAAAAGTATAGTTCCCTTATATGTCTAGAATCGATATTTCCTGGTATAGTGCGTTTGTAGGGTAAGTTCGTTTTTTATATGTGATTATTTTCAAAGTTAATTTTTGTATTTATTCTAGGTTCTTGATATAACAAGAGTTTGCTGCTCACCAGGAAACTATTCCATATGAGAGGTGTTTCGAATAAAGCATACTAAAGCATGTGCATCGGAGCTTTGCAACTCCACGTTATTTTTTTACCAAATAGTTGATATGTGCATCCCATTTTAAGTGAGCGTCTATATACAGTGACCGCCAAAAAGTATGTACCATATGGGAAAAAGCTTTATTATTGGAGTATTGGAAAAAATATTCTTGGGAAAAGTTTGTGCATGTCCGGTAACCTAAAAATCGATTTTGACACATGTCACGTGATCGCTGGTATGGCGGCAAATTGAAAAAAATTACTATGAAAAGGTAAAAAGTGGAGTAAAATGGCAAGATATTAAAAAAAGTTATTTCAAAAAGTTGCTTAGAATTGAATTTTATACGCATATACAAAGTTTGAAAATATAATGGGAGAAAATTGAAAATAGCTATTTTTTTAAATATTTTCCCAACTGTATGAAAATATCAAACTATTATCTTATGAATAGCTTGACCATACTGAAACATTTGTGTTTCAATGGGAATGACAAAATTTTCTTATTTTCTCCACATCAGTAAGCACTAAATTAAAAAAATTGGATTTTGTCAAAACCTTGACTGTTACATTGGTTCGTATCTAACAGTTATATCAGAATTCCACGACCATTGTGATGACATGACACTCCAGAAACATGATGTTTTGCAGATATTTATCAAGTTTCGATGATAATCGTGCCGGAGCATTTCACTTCGCTTGCAATGTTGAAAGCTCTAGCCTCTTTAATTTGACGCACTATTTTTAAGATTATGTGCGAAGTGAAACGTTCGTGTACGATAATCATCAAAAATTTATTATAATCAGAAAAACACGATATTTTTGGATTTCTGCAACATCGCAATAATCGTGGAATTAGGCCCGTGGTTTAGTGAACTCTAGGCTGCGGGCGGTGTCTCACCTTCTGCCTTTACATGGAGATTTTGTTGAATCGTTTGTTGCAGACATTAGTTATTGTCTGCAGAGACCTACCCTATACTGATGAGGGCAAGAACCCAGAAATCGATCTATAGGTGGTCTAAATGTTTCAATAAACATTTCCATGCAACTAGCAATTGCGGAGACATACTTGTAGGACTCTGCACGGAAATTCATTAGATATAATTCAACGATCGTCGTGGTATTAGCCAGGAAAGTAGTCGTTTTCTGATGGATTTTCGACCCAATTATTCCTATTGTATAGGATTATGGCAATAAGCATGGTCCTGGTATTGCAGGACATCTTGTTTCTTTCTTGACAAGCTTATTGTGAACAATGCAATGCAGATTTCTTTAATTTATTTGTTCAGTGATTTGTTTTTTTTTCTGGAGACAGAGTTAATTCATCTCCTCAGTAACTTTGAGAACAACCATATTAGATCAATAATCTCCTTGCTTCAAACTGATCAATTTACCAAAATAATTGTTATAAATTTCAAGTTTCCTTCCAACTCACCAGTAGGATAATACGGAAAAAAAGTTTGCTCCATCTCTAGGATTCGGGTTGAACTTTTCTGTGGCTGGATCCATTTCTTCTGCAGCCCGGTATACACTCTTCTTTCAGTAATGGACACTCCACCGTTCTGATGTCATTGGTATCACTGGAACGTACCGAAATATTATCAAATTCGCTTAAATAAATATTAAGATTGATATAATTGATAATGAATAAACAATGTAAATTGTGATTGTTTCTTGAGATTAAAAAGGCGGCCACTCAAGGTCTTATCTAATTCAGTTATTTTCCAACAGTGGTACCACTTTTCATTTGGAGAGTACTTCCATCTAGAAACGAAGTTCGATTAAACAAGTTCATTCTACAAGCGAAAGTACATAAACTGAAATAAATCAACCTAGACAATAGATATATTCGTCGGCAAGTCTCCAACAGAAACCCACTACTACCCTCAACGAACTTTAAATTATATCTGCTGTATTCATGTCAAAGTTTTCTACATGAACTACTTTGCAATGCTCCCTTGATTTTAAAACCGAAATGTTGTATCTATTCAAATGGGGAATTGCTCGTACCTTTCATGGTTATTTCAATCATCAGCATAGACCGGCAAATTGTGAAAATGCATATACCGGGTAAAACTGACAACTGAGATTGTAAATGTATGGGGTCCTATACACTTCAATCAAAGCCATTGACTGCTGGTCGGCTAGGTTCGAATCCTTCGAAATACCTAATAACTCTTTAATCCAGTACGATTGGGTTTTGAGACAAGAATCGATTGTAGCACCACCAAACTAGGTATGCTAGTTGTTGGAACCATGATAAACATGCTTTCATATGGGCTGCTCAGTATATTATAGATGTGGAAAAAGTATAGTGTACAATAAGCAGGAAATGCTTAATTTCCAATCGTATGTGTCTTAATCGTGGGAAATGGCATTTCGTGCCCGTACAATATATTTCATCATGAGTTTTACCTATAGCCTTCTGGCAGCCTTGTGATACAGGAAAAAAAATAATAGTTTAAAAAACTAAAGATCACGCTTCACTTCCCATGAACTGAAAAGTAAAAAATAATTAACAATTTAATTTCTCAAATGTAAAAAAAAGCGTGGGTGCTTTCGAACTATATTCTGTTTAGTCCAAGGGAAGTAAAGCATGTTCTATAGTTTTTTTAAACTATTATTTTTTTACTAAAAAATCGAAATCTCCGACCACGTAAAACCATACCACTTTTCTCGTCCATCATTTTGGGCTGCCATCTTGAATTCATACATTTTGAACCGAATCTGAACATAATCACAAATCTCGTCCACCATCATGGAGCCGCCATATTGAATTCATGAATTTTTTTTATTAAAAAAAATCGTCCGACTCCGAAAACCCTTATACACCAATTTTGAATGGAATCGGACCTTTATCACAAATCTCGTCCGCCACCTTGGAGCCGCCATTTTGTTTTTTTATAACAAAAAATGTCATATTGCATTGTCACCGGAACTATGAACACCTGCTAAATTTCAAATCATTCGGACGTCTGGAAATGGGTGAAAATCACGCCCTAAAGAGTCAGTTATAAACATACAAACAAACAAACAAACCATACAAGTGAGGCTAATATAAAGCGTGTACAAATAATAATAATTTCTCTTTCATTCGTTAGACAGGCAGATTTCCATGTTGCCAGGTACACAGTGAAAAAAATGTGTTGTTATTAAAACTGGTTTCTTTATTGAAACCGATTTTTTATATTTTCCAATGCCTACAACCAATTCATTCGGGCATCACCGAGTTTATTGACCTGACCACTACAAGAGTACCTATCAACTGAAATAATCAATAACTGATTTTATTGTTAAAGATTACAGTTTTATTCAAAACATGTACTTCCCAGATTTCAACATTCAAACTACGAATATAGATACGAACATGAAACTTGCGAGTTTGAATACTCACTTCTATGAGATGCTTCGAAATATTGAAACGAACGAACACAACATTGCAATATTTACTGACGAGAATTCACTAATTTGTAGGTACAGTTAGCAGTGATTCATTACTACTCCCGGAGTCAAGAGACCCATGTTGATTATGTTAATTAAAAACAAAAAATAATACAATTCTCAATAACCTTGATTGACGACTACACAGTACGCGAATCATTCACTGATTATTAAAAATATTTTCGATGCGAGTGGTCGTCTGGTGTTTCAGATGGCAGTAGCCCTGTTGTGTTTTGCAAATAAAATTTCATAGCCCACTTGCGATCCAGGGATAGCCCAGTTGCGTCCCGCTGTATACCGGGTGACCACGAGGTGAGGTACGCCCCCCATTTTTTTATACTTTTGAAGATACAGATTTCAAATTTGGTATGTCGCTTAAGTATTCGAATACGCATATTTTGACCCATCTACTGAAAATTTACCACTTCCGGTTTAACCTAACCTAACCTAACCAAACTTTTTTTTCAAATGACACCCTGTACATATTTTTTCATTATCCGAAAGAGCACGCCATTTGTGATAACACTGTTCTTCAAAATCGAAAATCTGTTGAAAAATTGCGAAGATACTGTTGAAAAATAGCGGAGATACTATTGATTGTTCCGTAAAACAAAGTTGGCCATGAAATTCAAACTTAAATCCTCACAACTGACAAACGACATCAGCAGTTATCAAAGGAAGCAAAATTCAATAAAACAAGTGAGTAGGAAAACGCAATTTTCGAAAACTAAAAAATTGAGCTGAAGAATAAGAGAAGAAAAAATTAATTGGTGACCAACATATGTACTTGCAGGAAACAGAACTAGCTGAAAGAATTATGAATCATGACTTTAAAACAGCAGAAGAAGACGAAAATAACGTGACCATAACTTTAGATAGGCACAAAACTTGTTCATTGCCCAGGAATGATCACTACAAGGCAGTTTGCTCAAACTATTCAACAGTGAGCAACGGGTTTAACCGAATTGAAAGAGAAGCTGGCAGTGGTGCCAAGGAAGTAGTTTTGTGATTGATGAAGTACATTGAAAGCGATACTTCTGAGTCTGAGGAAAATTTTATTGCGGCGCGCGGCGTCCAGGTTCCTAATTTTTGTTAATAGCACCTATAAAAATACTGAAGAATACAAAAAAAAATAAACATGAAAGTAGGAAAAAAAAACATCCTACGGTTACAAATAACATTTTTAACTTTTAAAATCATTGTGCCTGATGGAAAGCAGAGAAGAGTACGGCTGGAATGTATCATTATACCGGGTGTCAACGATATCACTAGCACCCCTAAAAGACGAACATCTACGTGAAAGTTTTTCATACTCCTGGTGTTTTAGTCATGTAAAAGGTGAAATTATTAGTATGCATCCAGAAAAGACAATTTGTTGCGTTTAGGCACCTCACATTCAGTAGATTACTTTCAACATAAAGCTTCATACAGTTAAAATTTTTTGCAAAAAATTTTTATGATTGTGTTCTGTATCACTTGAACGATGTTCCGTTGCCTCTGACGAGACAATCATGATTTATTTGAACAAATTCACAACAATTCACCGACTCAAATAACAGTTATCAAGGGTCTGAAATAAGGCAGAAAAACTGCTAAGCCAGCCTAGTTACTTTGGCAATAAAGTTCAGCAATATTTTTTTTTTCAAGACCCTAGTAGATCACATTATTGGGCAAAATAAGTATTTTTTTGGGATTCTAGCCCTGGTAATAATTTTTCACGTTTCCAGGGCCGGTTTCACTTCTGCAATAAATCTTAACTTCCTTATTAGGAACTCTGCCAGTTTCATATTTCAGGATAAGAATCAGGATCAGTTGAGAAAAGAATCCGCATGTTCAGAATGATTTTTCCGGGCGTCCAGGGCCGGCTTCACTCCAGCAATAAATCTTAACTTCCTTATAAGGAACTCTGCCAGTTTCATATTTCAGGGTAGGTATCAGGATCGGTTGAGAAAAGAATCCACGTGTTCAGAATAATTTTTCCGGGCGTCCAGGGCCGGCTTCACTCCTGCAATAAATCTTAACTTCCTTATTAGGAACTCTGCCAGTTCCATATTTCAGGATAACAATCAGGATCAGTTGAGAAAAGAATTCGCATGTCCAGAATAATTTTTCCGGGCGTCCAGGGCCGGCTTCACTCCAGCAATAAATCTTAACTTCCTTATAAGGAACTCTGCCAGTTTCATATTTCAGGGTAGGTATCAGGATCGGTTGAGAAAAGAATCCACGTGTTCAGAATAATTTTTCCGGGCGTCCAGGGCCGGCTTCACTCCTGCAATAAATCTTAACTTCCTTATTAGGAACTCTGCCAGTTTCATATTTCAGGATAACAATCAGGATCAGTTGAGAAAAGAATCCATATGTTCAGAATAATTTTTCCGGGCGTCCAGGGCCGGCTTCACTCCAGCAATAGATCTTAACTTCCTTATTAGGAACTCTGCCAGTTTTATATTTCAGGGTAGGAATCAAGATCGGTTGAGAAAAGAATCCATGTGTTCAGAATGTGTCCAGGGCCGGCACTCCAGTAATAAATCTAAACTTCCTTATTAGGATTTCTGCCAGTTTCATATTACAGGGTAGGAATCAGGATCGGTTGAGAAAACAATCCACATGTTCAGAATAATTTTTCCGTGCGTCCAGGGCCGGCTTCACTCCAGTAATAAATCTTAATTCAAAGAAAAATGCTTTCATAGTTTAAATGAAAACCTCTAGTCTTTCTATGATTTGTAAGATTCAATTGCAAGGAATTCGTATTAGTACCTATTTAAAATATCGATTTGTCATTAAATCGTTGTGGTACGTTGAATTTTCTGTAAGTCCGAATTTGTGCATGTTCTTTACGTTTTATGTTACTATGTACCTACTGGATTGTAAAATTTATCAACTTTGTCGACAAAATATTTTTACTTCAAACAATGAAGCTTATCTATCTTATCTATCAGTACATTTTCAAATATGCCACCCGATATTGGATTGCAGTATCTAAGAACCGATCCAGCTATAACGATTTTTCAGTTAGGACGTCTTTTAGGAGGTAAAAATATACTAAGTGCAAAGCTAGCAACAATGTATGAATCATGAACATACCATCTCACATGCTGTTCTAGCATGTATAAATTTTTACTATGATTAATATCATCAATGATATACCTAGATATGGACACTTGCGAGTTACAACACTTTCAAAGATTTATCTCCACTCACTTTGTTATATATCCTCACCAATTTCAATTATTCGTTTAAAAAATTCTTTATACTTTTGTACCAAAACTATGAAATATTTAATAATTATTTTGCCACCCATTTCTACACGACTATATTATGATTACATGTGTTTGTAAACTTCACTAATAGTCATGAAGGCAGGCAAACGCATTGATTAGATAACAAACATATTGTTCTAAAAATAATTTATTCAAGAGATTCAAATTATGCTACGTATTTCGTTTGTCATCATTGTAACTATAGAAATAACTTTCACTTCTCAGTTAGTTTCCTTTTGATTAATTTCTGTGAGAATAGCTTTCCTTTAATTCATAATGAACGTTTTTTTGGAATGGTATCCTAAATTTGTTGATATTCATTTTAATATTCAGACGGATAATGACGTGATATCACACTCACAGAATAATTATTATTGTTTGACCTAGAATTAGGAGACTCATACCTATGACGTCTTGTCTCAATAAACGGTTGATGACTGGTAATATGACGGTACACGCCGCTGGTAAACAAGCAATTATTCCTATTAACTATGAAAATTTTGACAACTGATTCGTCATTATAAAAAAAAATGAGACAATATAACTACCAACAAACAATGAACAAAAGTTCAAATGTTATAAAAACCGTCTTCTATGGTTTGCAATAAATATTTGTGCTACTTTAAAAAGCAAGTTTTTACGCAAAGAGGTGGTTTCCCAATGAAATCTTGACATTGCCAAGTGGTTTCTATTGTTCAGGGGGTAGAATTGGTCGATGGTAAAATTTTCCTTTCATTTTAAATATTTCCATTTTACCTTTTCTAGACGAACTTGCCTTGGTTATCATCAGATTGGATTTTTATGCGGTAGACATCTCCTATAGAGATAATAACAATATTCTGTACGGTCATATCTACAAGACGAATTATTACCTCTTACTTAATGTCTTACTGTCTTACTATGGCATGAGTTACAGCGGATCATCTTGCTCTGCTAATCCCTGATATATAGGTAGTTATTATAACCGAGAAGTTCTATGAGTTTAATTTTTTCACATTGTGTACAATTGTGGTTTCATTTGTTATATACGGAATCATCTGTACTTGATTTTTCAGAAAAGTAGCCATTCTACCTGTTTTTCATAATTGGAACAATTATTTTTTTTTGTTTTTCGTGCTCCCCTTTGTTGAAGTCCTCTTTCGAGCCTCCCTTTTATCAAATAAAATATGATATATCTGAGCTGATGAACTGGCCTGTCTATCGATATCAATTGTTTGACAGATAAGGGTTTCAGGCAACTGCTGAATGCAATTGAAAGAAAGGTAACGTTTTTTAATGTTTTATTTCCACGTTAACTTCAATTGCTATGCAGCTCTGTTATCAAGGGTCAGTACTTCCGTTAACCATATAATTCATCAATATTTGTCCTAAATAAACTGATTTGAAAAATCTATTTTCTTCAGTAGGGTTATTTTAACACAATTTTTTTCATTCGGAGAACATTGATCTTCGATAAAAATTAATATAAATGAATCGAGGGCGTTCAGATAAATTA
This sequence comes from Chrysolina haemoptera, assembly GCA_958298965.1. Taxonomy (NCBI): domain Eukaryota; kingdom Metazoa; phylum Arthropoda; class Insecta; order Coleoptera; family Chrysomelidae; genus Chrysolina; species Chrysolina haemoptera. The sequence continues at coordinate 16,138,613 of OY282602.1, read as the reverse complement.
AATTCCAGAAAAAACTATCCTCGAGCAGGAATCGAACCTGCGCCGTGCTCTAATCAACTGAGCTATCGAGGACACACTTTCGCATCTGCATATCGAGATACCGCTTTTCCATGGAATTTGATGTTAGTATTAACACTTGCAAAGTGGTGTTGGTGAGGTAGGATGTTAGGAGGTACTCATTCATTATCAATAATCATCGATCCAATTTTCCTCTCATCTAGCGTCATCAAAATATGCGTGATTCCAGCAGGATTCAGGTGTGTGGATTTCTGATCTTTGAACATTGTTAATTGAGCCAAATTTGAAAATTAAAGGAAAGTTAATAGCGTCTGGATATGAATATAAATGAATCGCGGCGTTCAGAAAAATTTAATTCCAGAAAAAAAAATCCCCGAGCAGGGATCGAACCTTCGACCTCTAGATTGCTAGTCCGTGCTTTAACCAACTGAGCTATCGAGGACACATGTTCACATCTGCATATCGTGATACCGATTTTTCCTGGAGTTTGATGTTAGTATCAACACTTGCAAACTTCACACTGGTCTTTGAGTGGCCACTATTCCTTCTGAATTGTTGCGAACATATGTATACCTCTATACTGATTCACTGTCACAAAAAGAAAAAAACAAAACCCCTTCACTTCGAGTTCTTCATTTTCTACCAGCAGTCGGTGGAAACTGCCTATTTCCCACCGTCTAATCAATACTAACCTTAAAATTTCAGTACAGACAGAAAATAGAATCCGCTTTCACAATATCACCATAAAATATCCAAGTAAAATAAAATGCACACTCACCCCTAAACAAGTTTATTGAAACGTATACGATACTTGAGAAATAATTTCCATGATAATCAGAAGAAATTGTTTTATGTGTATCAGTAACGAGGACAGACCGTACAAACAGGCGGCTTCCTTTTCCACCATTCTTTGTGGAAATGTTATGGTGAGAGAGCACCTGACAATAATATTATTTAATGTGTCGAGGTAAAAAATATTTCAGCCGACACTCATTGATAATTATAGCAAAAACGTATTATGTAATCTTGAATTTGTAGATAATTAAAAAACTATTTGAACTTCCAGTCCGTGTAGCAGTAATAGACCATGAGTGGTCGGTCATCGAAGCATATTGAAGTTTAATTCTGACGTACTTACGTGGTCATTTTTACCATGAATAAACAAGGTGTACGAACCGAATTTGCCTACTCAGTGGAGGCATTTGTTTTTTCCGAGCCAAGCAGGTGTGGGATTCCAAGTACTCCCACTTCTTATTGGGGGTAATACTAGTCCGGTGGCAGGGAGGGTTTTCGTAGCCCATGAGCGCGACGGGATCGCCCAAGTTATTCTTATGTATTTTGACTCGCTTATTCCGAATTTCGAGAGTGATAAGCCGTGAAAGCATCCGGAAAATTTTTATGGACTATTTTCCGAGGGAAATCGGAAAATTCATTTTTTCCAAAAACAAATGATGTCATAATATTTTGTATAAAATTCTCTATAAAAAAGGTATCCACAAGTTTTTCTTGAAAATGGACCGTTTTTCAGTAAAACGTGCTCGAAATGCGAAAAAATGCGATTTTCTCAATTTTCAGTGCTCTCACATTCAGTCACATAGGTAATGATATTTTCAGGATCGCCTTTTCCCAAATTATTCATATATGTCTCGACTATGAATAACAGAAGAGACATTTTTGAAAAAGTCATTCATGTGGATTTTCCGGCACTGAATTTCCCGATACTTTTACCTTGCATGGAACCTGCATTTTTTTATTCGCGAAGCTCACGCAGTGCACGAATTCCTCATAATGTCGATCAAAACAGGTTCAGCACATATTTTTTCATGATAACAAAGCATTTCAGTAGCGGAAAAACTGAAAATTTTACCTAAAAGTAAAAGAATTTTCCGAGGAAAATCGAAAAATCCATTTTTTCCAAAAACAAATAACTTTTCAATATACTTCATAAAATTCTCTACAAAAAAGGTCTCTACAAATTTTTCTTTAAAATGTACTGTTTTCGAGTAAAATTTGCCCAAAATTCGAAAAAATGCGATTTTCTCAATTTTCAGTGCTCTCTCATTCAGTCACATAATGATATTTTCAAGATCGCCTCTTCCCAAATTATTCATATATGTCTCGACTTGAATAACAAAAGAGACATTCTTGAAAAAGTCATTCGTGTGGATTCGTGTGAAAATATCATTATAAATGAGAGAGTACAGAAAATTGAGAATATCGCATTTTTTCGAATTTCGAGCACGTTTTACTGGAAAACGGTACATTTTCAAGAAAAACTTGTAGATACCTTTTTGTAGAGAATTTTATTCAAAATATTATAACATCATTTGTTTTTGACAAAAATGGATTTTTCGATTTCCCTCGGAAAATCGTCCATAAAAATTTTCCGGATGCTTTTACGGCTTATCACTTTCAAAATTCAGATTCAGCGGGTCAAAATACATAATAATAACTTGGGCGATCCCGTCGCGCTTCATTGGCTACGAAAACCCTGTCACCGGACTATACTACCAAATGACTGGATATTCTATGAAATGAAATGGTGTTTAAATAAGCTACATAATATGTAGCGAAAATATAATTTTTTCTCTGAACTGAATCCACTTAATTTTTTTTCAGCTGTTACAGTGGTATTCTTACTGAATCTATGATTGTACGTAACTTCTCTCGGCAACTTCGAAAAACTTCTCCGTAACTATCGTACCAGCATTGGAGACCATTTTACGGAATATTCCATTTTTGTTTCCCAACAAAACATGTGGATGATCGAACTCTGCTATCTGGCCAGCATCCATCACCAAAATTCGGTTGGAATCCATTATTGTATCCAAACGATGAGCAATTGTCAGGACGGTACAATTGGCAAATTTTCTACGAATCGTTCCTTGGATGAGAGTGTTGGTCCTAAAATAAAATTCATTCAAATAATTAAAACTCGAAAAAATACACAATCATTTGTAAGGAGCCGTTGTGGTCGTGATGGTGGAGCTTGGTACTCAACCGAACTAATCATATGGGCGTGGGTTAACATTCCAGCGAGGTCACCGGACCCTGCTTGCATTGTATTACAGGTCAGAAGGTAAGGGTTACGTCTGCCCTAGCTCACACAAGTCAGAAATTACAAAAAAATATGTGGCAAATGTTTAGCCGATAATTGAGCGAAGTATTAGTTTTTTTTAAGTTGTAGACGATGTAGTATCTTAATTACTTGAACTTGCATCGTCTTAATGGTTGAAAGATTTCTACTTCCTTCAATTTTTCACTACGTTTCAATTGATTGAATCTGCAATCATCTTTAGTTGAATACTGACAAATTTAGAATCTACATGATGCTTTATAGGTTTGCCGGTAATTACGGTAATTATGTTGTATTACGCGCGGTCTTATGACACTAATTCTCCCTCCAAAAGGGTCTATTCAATACGTTTTTAATTTCCACGCTCGGTTGACTGAAAGCACCTTTGACTTCGATATAGGCGATTTCAATAAATTTGCGCTTGAACCAGTGTTTTTCTCTATGAAGAACATTAGCTCCGTCCCAAAGAATTCGAAGGTGCTCTGTCCATGCGTGGTCGGCAATTCCCGATTTAGATGTTTCCCCCCGTTAAGCCTACTTTTTGTGTTCAGCTATTCTTACAGATAATGGCCGCTTGGTCTCTCCGATATAGGAATCTCCACATTCACATATGGGATCTCGTAAATACAGTTTTTGCTGGACTCTGTTTTGTTCTCTGGTTTCGTCTTGGTGAAGAAGCTTCCTAAAGTACTGCCGGATTGAAAGCAACTCTTGATGTTGTATTTGTTTCCGATTATTTAGATCTTCTCGGAGATACTCCTGATGTAGGGAAGAACAAGAACGGGATTTTGTGGTCGTTTTTTGACCGTCTTGGTTCTTTTGAGTTGAGTTTCTGAACTTCCTCTATGAGTTTCTCGGAGTATACGTTTTGGCGTAGGTCTATTTTGATGTGGTTTATTTCCGCATCCAGAGACTCCTGGTTGTTGCAAATACACATTGCTCTCTTCATCAACGTTCTTACAATGCTCCTCTTCTTGGAATTCGGGTGATTGGAGCCGTAGTTGAGGTACTGTTCAGTGTGTGTCTTCTTCCTGTAAACAGAGGTGAACAGACATGTGAATGTGGAGATTCCTATATCAAAGAGAGCAAGCGGTCATTATCTATAAGAATAGCTGAACACAAAAAGTGGGCTCAACGGGAAGAAACATCTAAATCGGTAATTGCCGACCACGCATGGACAGAGCACCATCGAATTCTTTGGGACCAGGCTAATGTTCTTCATAGAGAAGAACACTAGTTCAATGGTGCCTTCAGTCAACCGAGCGTGGAAATTAAAAACGTATGGAGACCGCCAATGGACCGTTTTGGAGGGAGAATTAGCGCGAAAACACGCGTGCCACAAAACCGCGCGTAATTACAACGTAATTACCGGCAGACCTATAAAACATCGTGTAGATTCTAAATTTGTCAGTATTCACCTGAAGATGATTGCAGATTCAAGCAATTGAAACGTTGTGAAAAATTGAAAGAAGTAGAAATCTTTCAATCATTGAGACGATGGAAGTCCGAAGTACAAGTAATCAAGCAAAGTACTATTCACATCCACATTCTCCTTTGTCTCGAATAAGTGAATTATTTTTGCGAAGGATATATCTCCTCAAATAGAGGTTTCACAAAAAAATAGAACTTATTATTGATTAAATAGGATAAACAAAAAATCGCGTTTACATACGAAATTTTCACAAGATTGCTTTTGATAAGCAATAACTGAAATTTCAGTAAAATCCATGACACTGCAGAGAAAGTCTCACCCTGGATCGACATTAGCGGTAGCTTCATCCATTATCAGTATTTTGTTATTTCTGACGATGGCTCTCGCCAAACAAATCAATTGCCTCTGCCCAACACTGAAATTTGATCCTCTGTCCATGACCCTACTTGATAAAAGGTTGCTAATATTGGATGAATCATTCATTTGAACTTCATCTAATGCTCTTTTCAATACCAGATCGCTATATTGTCCGAAAGGGTCAATATTGTATCTGAGAGTTCCGGAGAAGAGAACAGGATCCTGTGGGATAATTGAAATTTTTGATCGAAGTTTTTCTAAACTGATGTCTTCCGTATTGATGTCATCTATTTCAATTTTTCCTGTAAACGTTGCCAATCTGAAAATAGCTGCGATCAAGGACGATTTCCCAGCTCCAGTTCGACCAATAACACCAACCTGAAAAAATACAATAGGTAATTGTCTAATTCAGGAAGCATAATGAAAGCCAACAGGTTTGGGCATTATTATCTTTGCCAAGGCTTCAGAGTGTAAGATCCATTGGACCACTAGATGGCGCTCACCTGTTATTCTGCCCCAAGTAACACACCATATTGACAGAATCTTGATATTATAAAATGATATTTTTGTACAATTGTCATTAAAAATTACGTTTTTAATTTATTGACATATGAACTAAAAACTGACATTTTCACAAAATCACTTTTAACACTAGTGTTAAAAGTAAAATGACAGATGATATGATCTAGATAGATCTCTCTGATAGAAACACTTCAATCAGATTTTATAATCAGAACACCTATTCAAGAGTAATCATTTATAAAAGTTCAAACATGTATTTGGCCATTTGTGCATTTGGTAATACTAATTCCTTTTGAAGTTACAAACGAAGTAGTATTCAGCCCAACTGTAGAAGTCCCTTCATCACTGACAAATAATGACATTCATAAATGAATCATAAATGAAGTGCGTTGGGGTATATTCTAGTTGGAGCATCTGCCTGTCGGCCTTGTAATCCAAAGATCGTGTGTTCGCATTCTTATGGATCTTATAATTTTTGTTTCTTTTTTTCTTACTAACAGTAACTGTTGTACAAAAAAATTGTCTGTAACCTACACGTACGTAACCCTGGCGTATACACTTTTTGGAAAGTTGTATGATGATTCATAAGTAGATGTTCAAAGAGACTATAAGATTCGATGAGGTATTCCACTTTCATTCGATATTATATACTCATTCACAAGTTCGTCAACGTATGAGAAATGTGAGGAAATTCACAATTTTTAATTTTATTGGGTGCCGTACCGTATGATAGTCTGTATCAGGAATTCTGTATCCAATTATATGGTTATCATGTGGAAACAGTGGGATCAGGATGTGATGTATCTAAATTTATGCGATTACTATAAGTTTTCGTACAACTCAAAATCAGTGAGAATTCTCAAGTGTCGATGAGGAAAGAAGGATACAAAGTATATGAGTTTGTTTTAGGCAGTGGTGCTGCTAAGAAAATATTTACGATTCGATGAAGTATTCCAATTTCAATCACAATAATGTTTTGAATGAGGATAAAACAAACAACTTATAATCTTATTCGGTATCATATAAAAAAGTGGGTTCAGGATTTGATGATCCAATCTGTATTTGGAGTTCCGTATCCAATTTTATGCGGATCCTATGAGATTCCATGAGATCCAACAGTAGGAACATTACGAAACCAAAAGGAATATTCTAAACAAAATATTCCTAAGAAAATTACCAACATATTCGAATAGATTATTATCATCATATGAAGCCAAACTATTTCGAAAATATTTCAAAAGATCACTAACACACAAGATCAACGTAATGCAATTCGAATAGGTTATTATTTTCATATTACTCGATTTTGGAAACGGTTGAGTTCAGAACCGATGTGTAACATTCTGTTCTTTTCAGTTCAGAGCTATTATCGATCTGTTGAGATTTTCAAAGGCTCAACCAACTGAGTTTGACAGCATAAAGTGTGTTGCTTTATATTTTTTCTACGGATATTATACAATATGCCTTCTCTCATTGCTTTCATAGACATAATCATAACTATAATACAAGACACGGCAATATTCTACAGATACCATGCCATAAAACAAGATTTTTCGAAAATGCTCCTTCCTATGGAGGAATACAACTATACAACAAATTACCAGAAGAAATTTTAAGTGAAAAGAATTACAACATTTTCAAAAATAAATTGAGAAAACTCTTAGTAAGTAAATGTTATTATAAAGTACATGAATTCCTAGATGAATGACAATGGTGCCAAAATAGATTTTGTCGATAAATTTCTTTCTTATTATTCTGTATTTCTCACTACTTCAATATTTCTTGTGTAAATTCTTTCTACCTGTGATATTTGTGAACCATTTTATATATTTTATGTACATGCGTATTTATACAATACCTGCTCTTTTATGATGACTTCTCCAATATCGTGTAACAACGATCAAAGGAAAAAAATATTTGTTATTATTATCATTATGGATATCAACTATACATTTTAATTATATGTTCTGTGATGTAATTCTTAATATTGTTTTATATGTGTAATGTCGACTCTTCCAACATCATGTAAAAATGATCTTACTGGAATTAAAGAAAATACAAAAAAACGAAAGATTCCTCACGGAGTGAGAAATATCCGCCAATACAGTGAGAAATAATTTCTCACTGTTATCACGATAACCCAAGTCAGTCATGAATTGTTTGTTACATGTCAGATTGATATGACACGTTCTCCACGTTGACAACGCTACGCCGACGATTCGCGTGCAATATCCAAGTAACCCATTGTTAGCGTTTCTATAACAACAAAACCGAAGCACTGCATGATTCAAGATGGATAGAAACCCCGGTGGATTGACTGATTCGCTTTTGTTTCACCCAAAGTTGTTAATGCTGTTATAAGATGGGATTAGCTTTTCCGTTGTCAGTAGATGGCGCATTATCAAAAAATAGCCGAGTTTACATTCCGAAGTACTGAGTCATATTTTTTTGGAATATTTGAAATTTGACTGTTTATGACTATGTTTATAATTTTTGATTAACTGTGATTTACATTTCATCGGGATATTTATCGTTTTTTTCTGTTCTTTTACTACTTTTCGTTCAGTTCGCAATGATTAGTTATTTGTTTATTGTTGAGTTTTTTGTAATTCTTGTATTTGTAGTGCATATAATGTTTTTTCAAGTTTGTACTTGGATATGGCTGCGTTTGTATGAAAGATCTAAGGTTAGTATCATTGTTTAAATATCCCGTACATATCACATATCCAACTAGTTAATTTAAAATTACTGTTCTGATTTTTGATGAAATAAGCACGTTAAACATGTTATGTCGTATTTTTTAACAAAATTGAATAAACACGAAATGTAAACATCTCATGACAATAACAATTGTCCAACGTCATCATGACAAGTATTCATTTATCAATCTGTAGCTAATCCGAAGCTAATCCGAAGCTAATCCGATCTAATAAAATATGAAGAATCACGTAGGCCGTACCTTAACAGTTTTGGTAGGCCGATTTCACAGGTATAAATGAACGCACCAGGGTTTCTATCCATCTTGGCATGATTATTGCTGTCAACTTACCCAACGAAAATAGTTTTATTGTTATTTGTTATAATATAAACAGTTCAGATTCATTAAATATTGAATATAATGGAATACGAAGATTTAGAGTCGGAAAATACACCTCCAGAAATTATTCAGAAAGCAATAGATGTTTGCAAAAATTTGCTACCAAGCACATCAAGAGAAAAATATGAAATCGCTTACAGAAACTTTATGGACTGGAAAATGAAAGCCAAGGTAAATTCTTGTTCCGAAAATACCTTGTTAGTTTATTTTGAAGAGTTGTCAAGAAGATTGAAATCATCAACATTATGGTCTCAGTGCTCGATGCTGAGGAGTACCTTAATGATTAAAAACTGTGTTGATATATCAAAATATGTAAAACTAAGTGCATTTTTAAAACGCAAATCTGAAAAATATGTTCCAAAACAGTCAAAAACATTAACTTCTGAAGAAATTCAACAATTTTTAAAAGATGCACCTGATGAAAAGTATTTGCTGATAAAGGTATGAATTGAAAATTTTTAAATTGTTATCGGAAAATGAATGTTTGGTTTTGATTTCAGGCTGCTTTAGCTATTAGCCTTACAGGGGCATGCCGTTGTGATGAACTTCGAAAATTAAAAATTGATGACATGGAAGATCTTAATTCGGCCGTTTTAATAAAATTACCCGATACTAAAACCAAGGTTCCTAGAAATTTCACAGCCACAGGAGAATTCTACCAAATTTACAAAAAATATGTGAAGCTTCGACCATGCACAAATGAAACGCGTTTTTTTTAAATTACAAAAATAGCAAATGTACGAAACAGCCCGTGGGTATAAATGAATTTGGCACTATGGTGAAAGAAATTGCGAAATTTTTGCAATTACCGAACCCTGAATTATATACTGGCCACTGTTTCCGAAGGTCATCTGCGACTATTTTAGTTAATGCAGGGGCAGATCTTTCAACTTTAAAACGCCATGGGGGTTGGAAATCCAGCAATGTTGCTGAATCTTATATCGACAACTCCATAGCTAACAAAATGAAAATTTCAAAAAGTATAGTAGAATCCATTCAGCCTCCAGTGCCACTAGAACCTGAACACAACAATGCTGTGGAAGCTCAGTACGTTTCCTCATCAACTTCAACTTCGACCGCAGCTAATATTTCAATTACCGAAAACATGTTGAAACAAAACAACCTACCAGGAATTACTTTACAAAACAGTTCAAATATAACTGTTAATTACTATTTTAAATGAAATATAAAATTGAGTTAATGACATACAAGTATTATTATATATGTATTTAAATTTTCAATACTTGCAAACAACGCATCCGTAGAAAAAGTACAATGTTCAATTCGTGAGAAAACGCTGCGCTCGTGAGAAATATGTCGTTTTTCTCACTTATTGTACAATTTACTATTACATCGATGTTCACATTGTAATAATATTGAAATCAGAGGTGCAGGTATTTAAGAAATTATTCAATACCAAAATTGAGAATAACTTAGAAATATACAACTTACTTTTTCATTTGGTTTGATACTGATGTTTATATTATTGAGTACTAGAGGTCCATTTTCTGCATAACTCAAACTCATATTGGTGATGTTTATGCTGCCTGCATGCGGCCATTCTTTTGGCGGAATTATGGGATTTTCAGATTGAGGTTCAGGTGGTAAAAGTTGATAATCCGACACTCTCTCCACTGACATAAGTTGATTCGAAATATCCGCCGAAAATCTAACTAAGAACTGTAGGTTACCAATCAGTGCGTTGGCTTGGGATATTGCTAGGCCTACTTGTGGCCCCGTCAATTCAAAATCTGAAAATATAAAACAGTGACATAGAAAAAATGATCGTCTTCTTTATGAAAAATTGATAGCTGTTTTACATGGAGATTTTACTGTATCTTTTGACTGCGAGAGACATTCTACGACTGCTATGGAAACTATAAAAATCAAAAATATTAATGGCAGCTGTAAATCAGTTGTTCCATTAAATCCCACCGGTATATTGTGGCCATATGGCAACGATCAATAGGTAACTACTTTTGAAATTTGCCTTGTATGAATTATAATATTCCAACATAGATGGTGCCAGTTGAGACTTCCAAAGGAAGTTAACAAACATGTTAGCTGTTCAGCCAAAGTTAGAATTTGTTTATCTGTGATTAAAATGTTAGATTAGGTTTCAACATTTTCTGTGTTGAAAGTGATTGAGTAAAACTATACACAGTGATATTTCCTGATATATTTGTACTGGTATTCACCATTCAGCTGAACACTTTTACTTATTGAAATTTTTTTAAATGTTAGGGTTCCTTAAATTTATTGTTTTAATCTAAGTAAAAGTAATTAGTACCTAATTCCTTTTTTAAGTCATGTACTTTGTAACTGTAAATAATTCCTTTTTTGAAAAAGTATTGTTGCGTCTTCGGGTTCAAAAATAAGTGTACACTGGTATAAACTCGCCTTTATTAATCAAACTTCACTTGACAACACTGTAATTCAAGTCACTGTCAAATACTGATATCAAAATACTTGTATCCAAGGTAACTCAGAGTAACTTCCCAACTAACTTCCCTCATCTAACAAATGCATTGCTTTTATATACAAATAAAGTTCTAGAAAACTTAAGAAATCAATAGAACACAAATAGAATGTTCGACGATTGATCCAGAACAAAAGTTAGTGCTTCTAGATTTTTCCATCTAATTCATCGAACGATCTCGAACAATTCGAGAAGTCTTTATCAAATTTCAGGTCTGTAACACTGCCTCCTCCTTTAGGTTATTCCGTCCCGGATAACACCATCACCATTTTGGCTGTCCCTCTGGAACCAATTTGGGGAATCGTGGCCTCGGTATTCTGCTAACCTCTCGATGTGAACAACTTTGGGTTTACTCCTTGGGTTGAGCTGGATGCGGTATACCAAGTCGTTGATCTTCTTTATGATGACATAGGGTCCTGTCCAATTTCTCTGTAGCTTGGGGCATTTTCCTTTCTTTCTCTGAGGTTGGTATAGCCAAACGGCATCACCTGGCTCGAACATAGTCCCTGGACTCTTCCTGTCGAACCTCTTTTTCATTTTATCACTGGAGATTTGAAGACGACGTCTGCAGAATTCATGAACTTGGTCCAGTCTTTCTCGCAACTCTTGGACATATTCTGGTAGGACTTTGTCCTCTGTACTTCTGGGTGGCATTCCAAACAACAGATCGCATGGTAGTTTCATTTCTCGCCCAGTGATCAACATTGAAGGAGTATATCCGGTGGACTCATGCTGGGAACTTCGATAGGATAGGAGAAATAGTGGTACCAACTCATCCCAATCCTTTTGATTTTTGGAGATGAACATCGACAGGTACTGACTGATGGTTTTATTATGTCGTTCAACCATACCATCTGATTGTGGATGTAGGGCTGTGGTACGAGTCTTCTTCACACCTAGAATGTTCATCATTTCCTGCCATAATTCAGATTCGAAGTTTCGTCCTTGATCAGAATGTAGTTCTAGTGGGACTCCATGTCTGGCTATTACATTTTCTATGAAGGCCTTTGCAACGGTCTTTGCCTCCTGGTTTGGAATGGGCACAACTTCAGGCCACTTGGAGAAATAGTCCATGGCTACCATCAAGTATTTATTTCCTTGCTCGGTAACAGGAAACGGCCCAAGAATGTCAACTGCTACTCTTTCGAATGGTTCACCAGAAAGATACTGAGCCATTTTCCCTCGACTTCTAGTTTTGGGTCCCTTCTTTGAAGAGCATAGGTCACATCTTCTGCACCATTCTTCTACATCACGACGACAATTCACCCAATAGAATCGTTCTCGAATTCTAGCAAGGGTCCTCTTGATTCCGAAGTGTCCACCTGCACGACTACTATGAAGTTGCTCGAGCACATCTTTAGTAAGTGTTTTCGGCAGGACCAGTTGGTACACCACAGTTGCTCCATCTGGGCTCTCCCATTTGCGATGCAATAGGCCATCACGAAGACATAGGGAATCCCATTGAGCCCAGTATCCCTTGGCAACTGCACCAAACTTGGATACTTCCTGCCACTCAGGTCTAACTCCATTTTTTAGCCAGCTTAGAACTAACTTTAAATTGTTGTCTTTCTTCTGATTCTTCCTCATATCTTCTGTGGTCCATAAATCAGATTCTTCAGATTCGACTCTTACGGTGGTAACTTGCAGCATTTCCTTGCAATGTTCATCATTGTAAAAATTGACTTCTTTGTTTTCGAGTTTCTGGCAATATCGGCATTGCTGTTCCAAGCATGGACGTCTTGATAATGTGTCTGCATTTCTGTGTTTCCTGCCACTGCGATGAATAACTTTGAAGTCGTATTGTTGGAGTCTCTCTAGCCATCTCGCAATCTGACCCTCAGGTTTCTTGAAGTTCATTATCCACTGCAAAGCGCTGTGATCAGTTCTTACGAGAAAACGTCTGCCATAGAGGAAGGTATGGAAATGTTCAATGGCTTTGATTATCGATAGAAGCTCCTTTCTTGTAACGCAGTAATTCTTTTCGGCTTTGCCTAGAGTTTTACTAAAGTAGGCTATTACTTTCTCTTCGCCATCCTGTTCTTGGGATAAAACTGATCCAATGCCTTGCTGAGACGCATCACAGTCCAAAATGAAAGTGCCTTGTTCTCGTGGGTAAGCCAAAATAGGCGCAGTTGTCAATTTCTTCTTCAGTTCAGTGAACGACTGTTGGCAATCAGGGCTCCAATCAAACTGAACGTTGTTCTCAGTTAAGCGGTGGAGTGGCTTGGCAATTTTACCAAAGTCTTGAACAAACTTCCTGTAGTAGGTACATAGCCCCAGAAAACTTCTTACTTCATGTTTATCCCTAGGACGTGGCCAACTCCTAACAGCCTCGATTTTAGCAGGATCGGTCTTAATTCCTTCGGCCGAGATGACATGGCCTAAAAAATTAACTTCTTTTTGAAATAAATAACACTTCTTTGGGTTCAGTTGCAGGTTAGCATTTTCTAACCTCAAAAATACTTCTTCCAAATTATCCAGGTGTTCGTCAAATGTCCTTCCCATTACTATGACGTCATCCAAGTAGACTAGACAAATTTTCCATGTCAAACCTCTCAATACTAGTTCCATAAGTCTCTCAAAGGTGGCGGGAGCATTACATAATCCGAACGGAAGAACTTTGAATTGGTACAGCCCTTGTCCGGTAGAGAACGCTGTTTTTCCTCTATCATCAGGATGAACTTCCACTTGCCAATACCCGCTTTTCAGGTCCAACGTTGAAAACCATTTGGAACCGGATAATGTGTTTAGTGTATCATCAATTCTTGGTAATGGGTAGCTATCCTTCATCGTTACGTCATTCAATCGACGATAGTCCACGCAGAATCGGGTTGATCCATCCTTTTTAGTTACCAATACTACCGGTGAGGACCATGGGCTTGTGGTTTCTTCAATTATGTCATCCTCCATCATGTTGTTTATCATGTCTGCTACCTCTCTCTGTTTGGCAAACGGTAATCTCCTCGGAGCCTGTCGGATTGGTCGGGCATCGCCGGTGTTGATGCGATGTTGAACTAGACTGGTACGTCCCGTCGAAGTCTCTGTCGAGAAAATGTTACGATGGCTATCAAGAAACTCTTTGGCCTTCTGCTTTTCTTCCATAGTTAAATGTTCCGTGGATTCCATCATTTTGTCTATTGTTCTCTGATCGGTGTTAGTGGTATTTCTTCGCAGTACCTGAGTGTGGTTTTCACAATTGATAACTCGAGTGACAGGTTTGCAGAATCCCAATTGGTCGTTTTTCTTCAGAAGGACTTTATTTTCCGAAGTATTGGCAACCCTGACAGGAATTAGTTGTTCTGTGTTCACAAGACATCGGGCAATTAAAATTCCATCTTGGCGGTATTCATCGTTTTCAATTATTCCAGTGCTCAAATCTCCAGGTTCTTTATCCATTCTGGCCATGATGATGGTTTCGGAGTTTTTCGGAATGTGGATGTCTTCGTCAACATAAATCTTAATTGGTTGGATTTTCTCATTGTATCTGCTCAGGAAGATTTCTTCATTGCCAATCCGCAAAATTTTCTGTCTGATGTTAAGGATGAAGTCGTTTTTCTCCGTGATGTCCAGACCCAAAACACATTCATCCCTTATTTCCGCAACCAACATAGAATGTTCCATGGTAATAGGTCCTATCTGGATGTGTACAAGTGTTTCCCCAATGACTGGTACGGTTTGTCCCGTTGCCGTTTCCAAAACCATATTCCTTTTCATCGGCTTCACAGATTCTTGTATGAGGTCTGGGCGAACGACTGATCTCGAAGCTCCTGTATCAATAGTGAAGGTGCATTTCCGATCTTCTAAGTAGCCTTGTATTAGTAGACTTTGGCCATTTTTCTTCAATGACGATATATGGATCTTGGGGCTTTGAACACTGAAAGTCGCCACGCGCCCCCTAGTGCCGACTAATTCTGGTTTTCCTGGTTGGGAGCAAGTCCTCTTTCGGACGTTTGAGGTCTCCTTTCTGGCGTGGTCGATCTCCTTTCTGGCGTGGTCGATCTCCTGAAGGCTCCTCTGGTATAACGCCCACGTTGCTCTGTTCCTGAGCTCGGAGATCTCGATCTATCTTCGTTGCTCTCTGATGACGACCTCTTTCTTCTTGGACTTCTGGATTTCGATCTCTCCCAGCAACTCCTCTGTAGATGGCCGCTTTTCCCACAGTTATAGCAGCGCCTCTTCCTGTCTTCTGGGGAAGGCACTCGGTTGCTTAATGCTGTTATGGAGTCCAATATTTTCTTCAATAGCGCCTCGCTTGTAGGAGAATCATCGTTGAATTTAACTTCACGTAACTTGGGCCTCGTATTTCTTGATGCGTTTTTCGCGGCCTCGAACTCCAAAGATGCTATTAGTGCTGCGCTTATGGTTTGAAGTCGTCCTAGTCGAAGGGCTTGCTGCATGTCAGTATCTCTCAAACCATCGATGAAAGTCTGCACCCCAATTTGTTCTATGAACTCCTTCGGTGCTTGTGGGTATGCCAAATTAATGAGTCGCTCTACGTCGGCTCCATACTCCTGTAGAGTTTCGTTGGATTTTTGGTATCGACTCTTTATTTGGCTCTGAAATACTTGTTTGAGATATTGCTGCCCATATCTGATTTCCAAAGCTTCAACGATTCTAGAATATTCCTTCTGATTACTCTCGGGGATGTTCTGAAGGATGTCCAATGCTTGTCCTCGTAGACACAGTACTAGAGAGGTGGCCATTTCTTCCTCGGACCAGCCATTTGCGTTTGCTGCCGTTTCAAACAGACGTCTATACATGGACCACGAGGATTGTCCATCAAATGTTGGAGGCTTCAAAATTTTCACTTGTGTAGGCCTTATCGGAGTTGTCAGTGAGGATGGCCTTTCGCTGGTGGGGGAGATTTCCTCAGATGGTGCACGCTTGTGTGGAAGGTGTAACGTTTCCAGCCTCTCCTTGATCCTATCCACTTCTTCGTTGAATTTCTTGTTCACCTCTCGTGCCACCCGTTCATCTATTTTGGACAGTTCATTTTCGACGTCTTGTACCCTTCTGTTGACTCCCTGGACTCCGCCTCTGACTTCTTGAACTTCACCTTTGACCTCTTGAACTTCACCTTTGACCTCCTGGACTTCACCTTTGACCTCCTGGACTTTTCCTCTGACCTCTTGTACTTCTTCAGTGATTTCATTCTGGAAGCACTGTTGACTGTGACTAATACGTTGCAGAAGATCAACATGTTGTTGTAACTGCTGGACTAACCGCGCTTCCTGTTCCTCTTGTTCTTGTTTCCTTTTCAGTTCGAATTGTTGTAGAAGCTCTTCTTGTTCTTGTTTTCGTTTGGCTTCTTGTTCCTTTAACAACTCAAGGATATCTGCTGATGTCGCCATCTCGTCGTAATTAATTGCTCGAGTATTCACCATCAAATACTGGAAAACTGCCTTACTTGTCTTTCCTCAGTAACACTTATTCCGCCGCTGTCACCAATTGTTGCGTCTTCGGGTTCAAAAATAAGTGTACACTGGTATAAACTCGCCTTTATTAATCAAACTTCACTTGACAACACTGTAATTCAAGTCACTGTCAAATACTGATATCAAAATACTTGTATCCAAGGTAACTCAGAGTAACTTCCCAACTAACTTCCCTCATCTAACAAATGCATTGCTTTTATATACAAATAAAGTTCTAGAAAACTTAAGAAATCAATAGAACACAAATAGAATGTTCGACGATTGATCCAGAACAAAAGTTAGTGCTTCTAGATTTTTCCATCTAATTCATCGAACGATCTCGAACAATTCGAGAAGTCTTTATCAAATTTCAGGTCTGTAACAGTATGTTGTAATAGTAATTAGTTCCTTTTTCAAAAAGTACTTTGTAATTGTAATTACTTTCAAAGTACATGTAATCACCCAGCTCTGTTGTGTGACTGTAGTCACAAACTCCATATACTAATATCAAAGATATATCAAGTTACTCACAATCACTCGAAGTTAGCAGACCAAAAATCAGTGAACCAATGAATGAAAGGCATATCAAATCTAGAGCGAATCCAAATGCCGAGTTCGTGGAAATCAACATGAACCAGGCACTGGTATGATTGTCTTGGTGTGCGTCGAATTCCTCTTCCAGTATATCTTGAGCTTTGAAGGCTCTGATAGTTGTCAAACCTTGTAACGTTGAAGTGAGGTGCGTGAAAACAGGACTTTTATCTGAAAATAAGTTGACGTTGGAAAAATTTGAGATATTATGATCTCAACTTACTCTTTGCTTCAAGTTTCTTCAGGTTCCTGGAAGATTTCAGATATAAATTCCTGATATGGCTAAAAATAAATCCCAGAGCAACAATCAATATCAATATGTATGGACTAACATACATCACTACTATGATATGACCCACCATTTTTAGGAAAATCTGAAATAAATTGCCAATAAAAAATAAGTTTTATTTCAGTTCTAGAAGTAAAACAGTGCATGAATGCTATTCAATAATATTTTCGATAACTCAGAGTTCATATAATAATAGCTTGTTTCGGATGAAAGAGTGCAATAAATGATGCACCTATACAATTTTCAAGAATGTAGCACCCAAGGGTGCATCATATTTTTTTTCGGCAACCGTCCGGGAAAGTATCAGTTCCCGAACTAGTCCGGGAAGTACGTACTTTCCGGACTAGTCCGGGAAATGCTCGAATTTCAACAAAAATATTTATATAAATAAAAATTAGAATGTTTCTGTTAGTACCTATCTTCTGTTCACATTTCGATATTTAATACAAACAAGAATTAAAATGTTCGAAATTTTCTTCTACAAAGAAATATAAAAAATAAATGTGTCTCAATTTGTCCAAAAAAACAGTGTTTTCCGGACTTGTTACGTAAATTACTATTTTCTACGACCACATGGAAGTAGCCCGATTGTAAACACTTTTTCATTTCTACATCGCGAGCTGTACTGTAATGATCATTTCAGTACAGGATATTTCATTTCCCACGACTTTCATGAACTACTAGACTGTCATTTTCATGATCATAAATAATATAAGATCGAATCAAGTTTGTTAACGTTCTGATAATTTGACATTTCATATCAATATTTACAAAATTCATTTAAAAAAATAAGTAATCGAAAAAGAGTAGTAATAGCGAGGATGATTGGACATTGGCACTGCTATTTCAATATGAACATTAATGACATCAATTGTTAAAAAAAAATTGTTTAAAATTGTTTTTCCCGTTAATGGAATTCCATATTTTCGAATAGTTGGCAAGAAGTTTCTATAGCAGGTAATTGTATCATATTATTATGTGTGCTCGTAGCAGCGGGTGATAAGTGAGGGAACCGCAAACACGGCGGGCTCATCTATCAATCTCTTGATATCTTTAAAGAAAGAAGGGAAGAACCGGTTCCGTAGGGAACTAAGTCGAAAGTCAGACTGAAACGCAGAGTACTTTGACCCGGTTTTTTGCATCAGCCTTTTCCGGGGTTTAGCATCGAACTAACTATCCTCGCAAACTGCAACAAAGGCGTATCTACAAGGAATAGAAATTCGAACAACACGCATAAGCTTTGCAGGAGGCGTGTTTTACCGACCATAACCACTATATAATGAAAAGTCCGGCCCAGCGTTAACACCAGCGCGGGCGGACTACCGCGCCCTTTCGCGGGGGCGCTATGTTCGCCTCGGCAAGGCACCCCTCATGCACCCCTGAAAAGGTGCATGGGGGTTGCTACTATTGCGCCCATATGCCCTTCCCCCTTCCCCCTGGATTGCGGGAATGAGATATATGTATGTGGCTTGTCATTGTATGTGAAATGTTAACTTGATGGAAATTGTAAATAAAAAACCTATTTATTTATTTATTTATTTAAGTGAGGGAACAGTCCGGATTTGGAAAGTGGGGGTTGAGGGTTCAAATCCCAAATAAACCACATTTTTTCTTTTTATGAAATCGATTAGGGTTCGATTTTCATTATAATTTTCAATATTTGTATCTTCAATTCCTTTTTTAGGTTGTATGTATTATGGGATTCATTTCGGCAGGAAAGTTTATAATAAAAAGTGTTATTGAAAATATTGCAGATTTGTTTATGATTCAGATGGTCGTAGAAAAAGTGTAGTGTACAATTTTCATGAAATGACCCATCATCGTATCATTGAATATTAAGCTTCCTTTAAGTTAAATCATCTTTACAAATTATTAACATCATTACATCATAACAACATATAATACATTAGTTAAAAAAAAAATTGTTAAAAGTTATAACGAATCTTCCAGGTTTTCGTAGAAAACCCCTCAAAAGCAGAGCTTGTTCTAGTAAGGTAGACCCGGGACCTACAGCTTAAAAAGTGGATTCCGAACCACTTTAGCTCCGTGATGGCGGGGGCGATCGAACCCGGGTCGCCTGGGTGGGAGCAAACGCTCTAACACCTCGACCACTTCGCTGTGTTACAATATACAATACAATACAATATAATACGTTACAATATACAATATAATTACAATATAATACGTTAGTTACTTTATAATACCCTACATACCAAATGGCATGATAAAATGACAATAACGTGACATAACCAAAGTTGTTGATTTTATTTTCACATCGTCCATATCAATAATGTTCATAAAATCAGTTCTGGAATCATCTGCGGCTGAAAGACAAACTTTAGTCGCTATTTTCCATCGTTCAAGATAACCTCTTGGGGGGTATTCATTTTGAGAAGGGTAATATTCTCCATTAAAATTGAAAAATGTGATTTCAATGGAGAATATTACCCTTTTCAATAATTGTGGGAATTCCGACTATTTATTCGAAATATTCCATTAATGTCTCCAAGTCAAAAATATTCACTTTGAATATTTTGCCAATATATCCAAATGATTTTAGTTGGAAAATATGAATAGGACATAAAATCTGTTGTGGAATCATCTGCGACTGAAAGACAAACTTTAGTCGCCATTTTCCATCGTTCAAGATAACCTCTTGGGAGGTATTCATGTTGAAAAGGGAACATTCTCCATGAAAATTGAAAAATGTGATTTATTTGTAATATCTAACAGAAAATGTATTGGGGATTAAATGAGAGAGAAGCGAACCTTGCTTCAATGAAATGAACGATTTCTGTGAGTGATATTTTTTAATAACATTCTCCTTATCTAATTTATTTAATGATTTTATCAATGAAAACTAGAGAGAATGAAAAAAAAATTGTTATCTGAATGAAAATGCGAATTTTCACTTTCAGATTTTTTCTTTCCTTTTCAGTTAGAGTCTTTTCACAATATCTATCAGATGTAGTTCAATGTCCAGCGTGGCTTGTGCCGGGGAAGTAGTTGTTAGATATTACAAATAAATCACATTTTTCAATTTTCATGGGGAATGTTCCCCCTATCCAAATGATATTGTACCAATGAAACTAAATATTTTGAGGCCAATGTTGGACCAATATTGCGAAATATCTATTATTTTATTTCGCCAGAATTACCTTTGGTTTTGATTTTAGTTCGAAAATATGAATAGGACATTCATAAAATCTGTTATTTTGCCAATATTTTCATAATACTGTACTTATATTATTCCAAGGTATGTGTGCTACAGCTATACTATATCAATGTAGCTAAATGTTTTGAGACTAATATTGCTTCGAAAATATTTGACCATTTTTTTGAAATATTGGAGAGTTATCGCGAAATGTTGGCCTTTTTTTTTCTCGTCAACAATACATTTGAATATTCTGCCAATATTTTTACAATATTGTACAAATATTAATTGTCCCAATATAAGTGAGCTAATTGAGTAAATATCAAAGTTCATATAATTCCTACAAAATCAGTGTTCTAGTTCTTCTTAGGCAACTAGTATTCCTGCTTGCTTTTCTTTGCCGCCTCTTCAATTTTATCGCTGGGGGCTGATAGTCTTATAGCCTTTTCTAAATCCGGCTCTGTTTTTTGTTTTTTCACTTATAATTACACGTCGAAGTGAACTTGACATGTAGTAATGACTATTCCACTCATGCTAAAATACGCGTTTTTGATTGGTGGAAATTTTCATATTGATAATTGAAAACAGCATGTTTTCGAATTTGTAGTTCGGCATTTGATTGGCTATTAGATACCTTTGTAGTTCGCTTCGTTATTGGTTGTTTTATAAAACAAACTTACCCCACCAGCAAGTTGGTATAATGACACAACACCGAACTTTGACCCAAACCATGATGAGCACTAACTATTAATTCATATCAACTTCACAATTTTCGACAAATTTTTGACACAACACCGAACTTTGACCAAAACCACGATACGCTTCACTTTCCATTCATATCAACTTTTCGACAAATTTTGAATACACGTAAACCAAAACTCCACCCTTTCAATTCCCGTGAAAGCATGAAAATGAACGATGAGTCACTATCTACCTAACTAAACAATTTAATAGGCTTGTTCGCGTTCGACGCGTTCACAAAATAAACTGTCCGAAACCCAAAACCGTCACAAGCATGCGTAGTCCCACAGAACTCAAAGAATGCGTACAGTTCTGTGAAACTGCGCATGCATCCGATGGTTTCAGACTGTTTGTTTTATGAATGCGAACAAACCTAAAGACAACCAACGAAAGACGCGCACTGTGAATGGTCACTGAAATACCAAGACAGGTGCTCTGCGTAGTTTACTCCAAATAGTACTTTTGCAGACGGCTTTCTTCATTATGACGGCAGTCCTCAATTTGATATTTATGTTTTGTTAGTTGTATAGTTTTAGAATTTGAATGTGGGATTAGTGTTCTAGGTTGAATTCAGTAGTAGGCTGTCACATACGCAATCTACTAGTACAAAGGGCGAACTCGATATGAATTGCGTCAAAACATTCAACAGCACTAACTGTACTTTCAATATTAACATTAATAATAAATAAAAATGGTTTTGATTTCATTCATGGAATAGTCTTAACAAATACAACTCGTGTACTGATGATTATCATGAATTCCATCTTTTTTTCGAAACAAACTATGTTGCTTTAGGAAACCAAGCAACATAATTTGTTTCTCAAAGTCGAAGGAATTCTTATTTCGATAATCACCAATACACTTGTTGTATTACCTACGACAATTTTGTTGCCTGACAATTCAACGAAAAAAGCTGGCCATTTTTTCTGACAGTTTTTTTGGGTTGAATTGTCAACAAAATTCGAATTATAAATGTCAAGTTTACTTTGACAAGAAAAAGCTAGAGTGTAAATCGGTAAGACAATTTAATGAATATGTGACATAACGTCATCAAAAATTTGTTTACAATTTGTCATGCTTTCAAAAGTTAGGTTCCGTTTTGTTGCTGGAAAAGTTAGGGCAAACTTTTTTCACTTCTAATTACACGAGAGCTTTTTTTTGTCGAAGTAAACTTGACATGTAGTAATGAGAATTTTGTTGCCTGACAATTTAACGAAAAAAACTGCCACTGAAAAAATTACGAGTCCGCAGGACGAGTAATTTTTTCTGACAGTTTTTTGGACAAGAAAAAGCTACAGTGTAATTCGGTAAGACAATTTAATGAATATGTGACATAACGTCAGCAAAAATATGTTTACAATGCTGGTTGTCATGCTTTCAAAAGTTAGCTTCCGTTTTGTCGCTGGAAAAGATAGGGCAAACTTTTTTCGCTGTGATAATGACAAAACACCGCGACATATGGCATTTTTAGTGCATGAATTAAATTGTCAGATGAATTTTAAATACATCATGTTTTCTTTCAACAGTTGTGATTTTTTCTTCCCACTTTTCCATTACAGCAAGCAGGTAAGTATCCTATACTGGACTTGAACAAGATTATGCATGACGAGATTTCGATACTTTTGCAAGAATCCTGTACGATAAGCGAGACAAGACTCAATACCAGACTTCTTATATCATCGGCGAAATGAGACAAAACTTTATGAAAGTAAAAATATTTGAAAATTAATTTACTCACCCTAGAAGCATCGAACAGAAGCCTTGGTAGGGTTTCATCAATTACAGTAATATCCCTGGTAAAACGGTTCAAAATTCTCCCAGAAGGGTTCACATCAAAGAACCTCAAACTTGTATTAATAACTCCATCGAGAAGCGATCTATGTGAATTGGTGGAACATCTCAGGAGAAATTTATGGAATAAACTAGACCTAGATAACGTTGTGATCAGGCAAAATGCCACTATTCCCCCATATATATAAATATATATTTCAGTTGTCCAATATTTGTAAGATTCTGTTATATTTTCTCGTGGCAAGATTCTATTTTCTTCTATATTGGTCCAGAAACTGACGAACCAGTCTATCAGATTGTTGGAACCCTGAGCGATGCTCATTAGAAAAAAGAGGAAGACCATATCGTAATATTTCATGCCAGAAGAGAGGTAATGATAAAGGAGCAATCCGACATTTTTTCCTTCGGAGGACTGGTTTTGAATAGTTTTCTCTGCAATGATTTTTCCTGATATTCCAAGGTTATTCTTCTTTCTTCCAATTGCATTGTTCATCATATTGTTGTCTTCCAGCTCCTGATAACAAATGAAGTCAGATAAAAAATATCAATCAGGCAAGCAACTCTCGAACAATAAACATTTTATTGAATCACTAACACTATATACAAATTGTATTTATTTCAGGATATCATATTATTTTATGGAACTCATAACTTGAACATTAGTGAAAAATAGTTATTGGGGATTTCTTTTAGTATGAAAATGTGTTATGCATTTTGTTTTCCTCCTGGAGCTACGACTGCTCTAGTAGTTATTTTTCAGTCTTAGTATATGACATTTCAAAAGGCCTATTTGCAGCTTTGCACTGGAACAAAATAATTATCACCAATAAAATCGGAAATATGTAAGAGACAATCATAAAACTATTCTGTATTATCGATTGAAGTTGTTCAATTCAAGTTGAAGACGACTTGAATCACTTTGTATTAACATATTTTTCGATAAGTTTAAAATAAGTAAAAGATATTTTTATTGGTATAGTAAAATATTTTAAGTACCTATAGCTAATATTGTCACTAAAATTATTCCAAAAACAAAATTTAATGTTGCTCAGAGTTGTAGGTGATCATTTAGAGAAGTTGAACTAATTGTCGAAATTGGAAAGGGTAAAAGGTGAAAACAAAACGATTTCCAGTGAAAAGTCTACACACTTAAATATAATGATTTGGGCAATGGGAGACCATTGCGTGGTTTCGAAAGTATTGGTTTTCTCACACATGTGTACCATTTCAGAAGTACTGTTTCATTTTAATACAGAGTGGGTCATTCGTATGGTCAATGGTTTGGAGCAATTTAACTTTGATAAATGTAATGTTATCACCTTTTCCAAAACTTCTAAGCCAATCCATTTCATCTACAGAATGAATGACTCCCATATTGCTAGGTGTACTAGTATAATAGATTTGGGTGAACGTTTCCAGTACAACTTATCTTTTCAGGAGCACATAAACAATATTTACAGCAAGGGGATGCAATTATTGGGATTCATCAAAAGAGTAATAAGGGATTTCAGTAATATTGACACTATCATTTATTTATACAGCGACCGCCAAAAAGTATGTACCATATGGGAAAAAAGTTTATTATTAGAGTATTAGAAAAAAGATTCTTTGGAAAAGTTTGTGCATGTCCGATAACCTAAAAATCGATTTTGACACATGTCACGTGATCGCTGGTATGGCGGCAAATTGAAAAAAATTACTATGAGAACGCAAAAAGTGGGATAAAATGGCAAGATATCAAAAAAAGTGATTTGAAAAAGTTCCTTAGAATAGAATTTTATACACATATACGAAGTTTGAAAATAAAATGAGAGAAAATTGAAAATAGAAATTTTTTTAAATATTTTCCTAGCTGTATAAAAATATCAAATTATTATCATATGAATAGCTTGACCATACTGAAACATTTGTATTTCAATGATAATGATAAAACTTTCTCATTTTCTCTACACCAGCACTAAATTAAAAAAATTGGATTTTGTTAAAACCCTGGCTGTTACATTGGTTCGTATCTAACAGTTATATCAGAAGTCCACGACCATTGTGATGACATGACACTCCAGAGACATGATGTTTTCCAGATTATAATCAAGTTTCGATGATAATCGTGCCAGAGCGTTTCACTTCGCATGCAATGTTGAAAACTCAAGCCTCTTTAATTGACGCACTATTTTTAAGATTATGTGCGAAGTGAAACGTTCGTGCACGATTATCATCAAAAATTGATTATAATCTGAAAAACACGATATTTTTGGATTTCCCTATCATCGCAATAATAGTGGAATTGTGATATATCTATTAGATACGAACCAATGTAACAGCAACGGTTCTGACAAAATTAATTTTTTTCAATTTAGTGCTCTCTGGTGTGGAGAAAATGAGAAAGTTTTGTTATTATCATCGGAATACAAATATTTCAGTAAGGTCAAGCAATTCATAAGAAAATAATTTGATATTTTTCTACAGCTAGAAAAATATAAAAAAAAAATTGCTGTTTTCAATATTCCCACATAATTTTCTCAAACTTTGTATATGTATATAAAATTGAATTCTAAGCAACTTTTTGAAATAACTTTTTTCGATATCTTGTCATTTTATCCGACTTTTTGATTATTTATGGTAATTTTTTTCAATTTGCCGCCATACCAGCGAGTACGTGACATGTGTCAAAATCGATTTTTAGGTTATCAGACATGCACAAACTTTTCCCAAGAATCTTTTTTTCAATACTCTAATAATAAACTTTTTTCCCATATGGTACATACTTTTTGGCGGTCACTGTATAATACACTGGTGAGATCTCGCCTTGAATATGCATCCTGTGTTTGGGACCCAACAAAGCTTTCATTAAGGAAAAATATAGACAGTTCAAAATAAATTCATAATATATATATATATATATATATATATATTATAAGAAACATAAATTGAACCCTTCATTTGAGTTCTCTCAGCCTATTCGCGAAGAATTCAAAATTGATAAATTAGAACGAAGGAGACATAAATTTAAAATTATGTTCATATTTAAAATTCTCAACAATCACATTGAATCTGAATATTTGTTATCACAAATCAAAATAAGTATCCCAACACAAGGTCTTCGTTCTCTTAATTACATTTTTAACATTACTAAGAGTGTAAACTTTATAGAAGCAGTGCTAGGAGTATGTAATAGATTAGTACCAAACCTGGAAAGTGGATTTTTTGACGTCAGTCTATCTATTTTCAAACATGAAATAACTCAGGCTTTAAACTGATTCTACATTCTGGTATATGACTATTCTGCAGTCTGGTATATGAGCCGTATCCTTGTAATTGATGAATATTTAGTTAGTTAAGTAAGTGGTGTATTTTGTATTTATGCTAAAATGTTGTAAACTCTAGTTCTATTTCTTGCAATATTTAAAGTTGGAATTTCAGTTCTAAATGAAAAACATGTAACTGGGTTCATCCCGTATGTTTTTTCTCAAATAAATAAATAAATAAATAAAGTATCACAAAGAGTATTTTCGATAGCTTCAGACAACGAATATTTGTCACTTGAACACAGCAGGAACTTTCATGGAATCCTTTAACGGAATTCACTGCAATATCTAAATGAAAAATACTCACCTTTTCATTGTTCTTCAAGTTTTTGTCATCAGATGTATACGTACTAGTAGATAACAGTTTTGCATATGACTGATCGGTATTGGCTAATTCTTCAAACGAGCCCCGACTCTCAACACGCCCCTAAAAAAATTGAGCAGTGAGAGAAAAAATCAATATGTGTGTCCAACCAAACTTACTCTATTCAAAATTATTATTTCATCAGCATTCTTCAAGTAGTGAACTTGGTGAGTAACCAAAATTCGTGTTTTGTTTTCCAAAAATCCATTGATGCAGAGCTCATACAACTTTTTCGATACATGGACATCTACAGCGGATAGCGGATCATCGAACAAATATATATCTGCCTCTTTATACACAGCTCTTGCTAAATTAACTCTAGCTTTCTGGCCACCGCTCATAGATGCTCCAGAATCTCCCAAAAGAGTGCGATCTCCGTCAGAAAACTGGTCGAAGTCTTGTTTCAAATCACATACGCGTATAATTTCGTTGTACCTCTCTTTATCGTATTCGGATCCAAACAATATATTTTGCCGAATCGTACCTGGAAAGATCCAGGGATCTTGTGATGCATACGAAAAGGTTCCGTAGTGATTTGTCTCTCCACTGACGATATGCAGTTCCCCTGAAAAATAATACCATTGTTTAAATATAAGGAGGATAGTTGATCAACCTTATGGGATTAATATTGGATTCAAACGGAGGCGACATGTAGATGGCGTCAGTGGTGAGTCCGCATGTCTGAGGTCATATCCAAGTATTTTTCAATCAAAGAGGCTACGCATATATTTGGTCTTTCACCCTAGTAGAAAAGGATGAGGCACATGACTGGTTTCTATTCGATACCGATGTCTTGGTTTATATCGGGAATGAAGATTTTCATTCCGTTGTCACCTATACTGATGTTCGTGCATTTGGTGGAAGCTAGAGACAGTTTCCAGCTGGGCTGGGTTATTGCAAAAAATGGTCCCATACGTTTTCCTCACCTACTGCAACGTTAGCAGTTTTAGTAAACAAAATATGTTAATAGTACAGTAACCACAGACAAATGTAAGCCACAAGTGAAGAATGAATCGTAGCACTTTGAAACTCAGCACATGACTTGTTGACATAATGTATTGTTAAAAAAAAAAGTTTATCAAAATATCATGAGTGGAACCGAAAAAAATTACAAATTTTTTGCTGTTGTTTAAGAAAGTATAAGATTTATTGAGAAACAATTTGAACAAGGCGAAAGATAATTCAATTTTCCACAAGAAATATTCTTAGTGTTTATGATACTTTTCATCACAAGTGCGTAAAAATGTCAACTGTCTGTGACATTATCGCATTCTTTTTGCGTAACGGCAGCCCTCAAAAGTCGAAACTTGTGCGAGCCAAGGATTAACGAGGTCTTACCTTTTAACGTGCGATCCCTAGCACTTTCTCGGGCCATCAGATAAAAATCTGAAGTCGCTAAGGATTCGAACCTAGCCGACCAGCAGTCACTGGTTTCGAACGAGAAAGTAAATAAATAAATAAATAAATAAATAAATAGGGTTTTTATTTCTTCTTCCATCTTTTACATTTCACTGGTAATGACAAGCCACTAACATATATATTATTCCACATTCCAGGGGGAAGGGGAAGGTATATACGGGTGCAATAGTAGCAACTCCCTTACACCTTTTCACGGGTGCAAGGGAGTGCCTTGTCGAGGCGAACATAGCGCACCCGCGAAAGGGCGCGGTAGTCCGCCCGCGCTGGTGTTAACGCTGGGCTAACCTAACCTAACCTTTCATTACGTAGTGGCTATGGCCAATAAAACACGCCTCCTGCAAAGCTTATGCGTGTTGTTCGAATTTTTATTCCTTGTAGATACGCCTTTGTTGCAGTTTGCGAGGATGGTTATTTCGATGCTAAATCCCGGAAAAGGCTGATGCAAAAAACCGGGAACGAGAAAGTCTCAACCACTGAGCTACATAAGCTAATGAAGTCTCACTTCAGGAACTTCTATCATAAATAATGATTATTCCTCCCACCCCTAAAGAAAGTACACACTTTCCTCACTCAAACCTGGGAGAAAATTCATACTTTTTCTCCCTAGGGAGGAAAGTACTTTTCCTCCCGCTCATTTCAAGTGAGTTGTAAACAATGAAACTTGTGAATCTATTATAATCAAGTTGAAAAGGGGGAACATTCTCCATTAAAATTGAAAAATGAAAAATGTGACTTATTTGTAATATCTAACAGAAAACAACTACTTCCCCGGCACAAGCCACGCTGGACATTGAACTACATCTGATAGATATTGTGAAAAGACTCTAACTGAAAAGGAAAGAAAAAATCTGAAAGTGAATTTGCATTTTCATTCAGATAGCTGACTTTTTTAATTCTTTCTAGTTTTCCTTGAACAAATCATTAAATAAATTAGAAAAGGAGAATGTTATTAAAAAAAAAAAAAAAAAAAAAAAAAAATAATCACTCACAGAAATCGTTCATTTCATTGAAGCAAGGTTCGCTTCTCTCGCATTTAATCCCCAATACATTTTGGTCGACAAAAATCTATTTCGCTTTGCCAAGCTCTTCAGGAGGATTGATATAGGATTGAAATAAAACAGGCTCTTCAGAAGCATACACATCAGGGATGGATATGAGAGAAACATTTCTTCTGCGGTGACACTTTAAAAATTATTTTTTGACATAGACCTGTCATGAGCATTTTGATTTTAGTTCGAAAATATGAATAGGAAATTCATAAAATCTTTTGTGGAATCATCTGCGACTGAAAGACAAACTTTAGTCGCTATTTTCCATCGTTCAAGATAACCTCTTGGGAGGTATTAATGTTGAAACGGGGGAACATTCTCCATGAAAATTGAAAAATGAAAAATGTGACTTATTTGTAATATCTAACAGAAAACAACTACTTCCCCGGCACAAGCCACGCTGGACATTGAACTACATCTGATAGATATTGTGAAAAGACTCTAACTGAAGTAGTTGTTTTCTGTTAGATATTACAAATAAGTCACATTTTTCATTTTTCAATTTTCATGGAGAATGTTCCCCCTTTTCAACATGAATACCTCCCAAGAGATTATCTTGAACGATGGAAAATAGCGACTAAAGTTTGTCTTTCAGTCGCAGATGATTCCACAAAAGATTTTATGAATTTCCTATTCATATTTTCGAACTAAAATCAAAATGCTCATGACAGGTCTATGTCAAAAAATAATTTTCAAAGTGTCACCGCAGAAGAAATGTTTCTCTCATATCCATCCCTGATGTGTATGCTTCTGAAGAGCCTGTTTTATTTCAATCCTATATCAATCCTCCTGAAGAGCTTGGCAAAGCGAAATAGATTTTTGTCGACCAAAATGTATTGGGGATTAAATGCGAGAGAAGCGAACCTTGCTTCAATGAAATGAACGATTTCTGTGAGTGATTATTTTTTTTAATAACATTCTCCTTTTCTAATTTATTTAATGATTTGTTCAAGGAAAACTAGAAAGAATTAAAAAAGTCAGCTATCTGAATGAAAATGCAAATTTTCACTTTCAGATTTTTTCTTTCCTTTTCAGTTAGAGTCTTTTCACAATATCTATCAGATGTAGTTCAATGTCCAGCGTGGCTTGTGCCGGGGAAGTAGTTGTTTTCTGTTAGATATTACAAATAAGTCACATTTTTCATTTTTCAATTTTCATGGAGAATGTTCCCCCTTTTCAACATGAATACCTCCCAAGAGGTTATCTTGAACGATGGAAAATAGCGACTAAAGTTTGTCTTTCAGTCGCAGATGATTCCACAAAAGATTTTATGAATTTCCTATTCATATTTTCGAACTAAAATATTATAATCAAATTGTTTCCGTAATTTCTAGAACACCTTATATATCCTGTATTCTGGTAAAAATCAAACATGAATGTTACTTCTCAATCAATCAATCAATCAATTTATTCAATTCAGATACGTATTGTTACAAATAATGTATATCGCTTATCTTTATGGTAATAGCAGTAAAAATTCAAATAAATAAGTGGTGGTGTTCAGTTCTTGGGAAACGCCTAAGCAAAGCTTGTGTTGCGCATTTTCCCAGACCTGGACACAACCATGAATGTAAATAAGAAGAAAAAAAAAAACTATTCATTCCTTTCAGTAAGAAATAAAAAATTAAAATAAAATAAAAATCGACGATCAACCCGCAAAAGAACTGGATTAGAGAGTCACGAAAAAAGGGAGACAGGTTTGAGTTGAATTATAAGTCACACCAGGCACGATTCAGTTGATTGATTCAAATGTTTTTTTTAAGCAATCAAAGTTGTGATCAACGAAGGATCTAATTGTTTTTTTGCGTTTTTTAATATTTTTTATATTTCTAAGTTCAATGGGAACTTGATTGAGAAGTTTTGGTCCAAAGTAAGTAACAAACCTTTGGGTATATACATTTTTACAAAAAGGAACACTAATTGTTCTCTCGGATCTGGCTCGGGTGTCATGTGTGCGTGTCAGATATGTAAGGGGCGAGTTCATCGTCCATAGTATACAGTGATAGGCGTACAATTTTCTAACGTTGAATAAACTAGCCTCCTTATATAAGCTCTCAGTTGAATATCTTCTATCTTTTTTCAGTGCTATTTTAAGCAAAGTGTTTTGTATTACTTGCAGATTATGTAAGTGTGTTTTATTCAGCCCACCCCAAACAATAAGACAGTACCTTAAAACTGATTCAGCTAATGCATCGTATGCCATTAATAGTAAATGTTTATTAAGTTTGTTTCTGAGTTGATAGAATTTGAAAATGAGTTTCCTGAGTCTTTTCACGACAAAATCTACATGTTTGTCCCAGCGTACATGCTGGTCAAGCATCACACCCAGATATTTTATTGAATCAGTTTTTTTTATACACGGACAAGAACAAATTATAGGATTTAGGCAACTGGAGGTATGTATGAAAATGTTTTCCTCTAGTGGTTGGTCTCTTGTTGTTGATGAGAAGGTCAAAAATTTTGTTTTGTCGACGTTTAGGCTCAGTTTAGTTCTTTAAAAGCTATTTGTGCAAAAGACTGCAAAGTGATTGATTGTCACACGACAAAAAGATTAATCTTTGGAGAACGATAATAACACTTTGTTCTCGAAATACACACATTATTTTTTCTACAAGCGCAGCTCTCAGAAAAAAAATGATTGACACTTCATTCAAATAAGCACATAACATTACTTGAGAAAATGACTATTGAGCAATCCAAAATGTATAAACTATTTAAATGTTCAATAATTCAAATCACTAACAATAAAAAAGAAAAATAACGTTCTTTAAAAAAAACTTGCAATTGCCAGGAGCTGAACCCGGAACCTTCGGATTACAAGCCCAAGACTAACTAACTAACTAACTAACTAACCAAAAAGAGAGCGCTGTAGTCCGCCAGCGCTATTATTATTAATGCTCTTTGCAGATTATGAGGCTGGTTGTTTCAAAGTTGAATCCCGGAAAAGGCTGCAGCAAAAAACCGGGTCGAGGTACTCTACGTTTCAGTTATACTTTCGATTTGGTTCCCTATGGAACCGGTTCCTCCCTTCGTTCTTTAAAGATATCGAGCGCTTGATAAATGAGCCCGCCGTATTTGCAGGGCTCGTTATCATACACTCTGAGCTTAGTGATGTCCCTGGTGAGGGGACTTTTATCGAGCATATACTTATAGAACTTGTGGGACAAGTTGTTCATAACTGTCGGAATCGAGTCGACGTCTGCAAGTTTCTTAAGAGCTTCCAATCGAAGGTATCGTCTGCTACCGGTGATAATACGGAGTACTTTGTTCTGCATCCTATCCAATCTCGCCAGTGGAGTTGGCTTCAGGCTGCAGAACACCGGACAAGCGTACGTCATTATGGGTGTAACTAGTTGCTTATAAATAAGCAATTTATTCTCTAATTAGAGTTTCGAGCCCCTTGCTATCAGAGGATAGGTGCGTTTTAACGCAGCTCCCGCCCTCTGGATAGCAAGTGTGATATGACGTCCGAAATTGAGTCGCTTGTCCAGGTGTACCCCCAGGTATCTCGCATGATTCACATTATCAACGGCCTCGTCATTGATTTTCAACTTCCGATAAAGTTTAGAGTGAGTGTACTTTTTCGTGGAGTTTATCGTCTCCGACTTAGCCGGATTGACCTCAATCTTGTTCTCCGCATAATACGGTATGATCTTCCTATCCAAGTAAACTTGGATCCTACATTGGGCAGCGACGCTTGAGAAGGAATGGGCGCTAGCCATTGCACCACCGCAGATTCTCAGATGGACATGACTGTATTGTCTATACTTTCCATCATGCAAGTATAGGTCCGTTTTAGACAAAAGCAGTTGATAAGCATTTTAAATTTACAAGAAAAGGTTCATTAAGAGGGTAGGAGAAAAAATCATATGCATTACATGGGAGTAAAGTGCCTTCCTCTCCCTTGGATGTTTATTGGCCTCCGCTTCGCGTCGGGCAGTAAACTACATCCTGCGACAGGAAAAGTGGCACTTTTCTCCCTAGTAATACAAATAGCTATTGTTTTTTATGCGGTATAATAATGTGGAACAGTTACCTAACAGAGTTTGAAGGAGTGAACTCTTGCCACAGCCAACTGGACCAATTATACCGACCAAGTTGCCCCTGTTTACTCTCAAGTTTATGTTTTGTAGTGCGAAATCATCACTGGATTCATCCCAAGTAGAATTCACATTTTTCCAAATTAATATTTCTTTTTCGTTGTCAACATGCGGATGGTCTTCTTTAGAGTCTACGTATCGGTACTCATCACTGTTTAGAAAACTTTGTATTCTCTTGATGGATACGTAAACTTCAGATAACTCTGTTATGCCTGTCACAAATACACTGGATAAGTTCTTTCCCAACATTTGGTAGTAGGATAGGAATACAAAAACCTGAAAATTTCGAATGTACAAATGTATTAGCCACGAACAAAATAATATGAAATCGGTTAAAGTAGACAATGCAAGATAGTCCAGGATCCCCTATTTACAGAAAAATAATACTTTAAAAAAACTAAATAACACGCTCTACTTCCCATGGACTGAAAAGTAAAAAAGAATTGACAATTTAACTTCTCAAATGTGAAAAAAGCGCGGGTGCTTTAATAATAATAATAATAATAATAATACTCCCTCATACACTCGTAGAGTATACCCTAAGGCATGGCCTGTGCGGGTAGAGGACTGCTATTATTATTATTTGCCGTGGCGCTCCGGGGCGACTTACTGATTTTTGGTGGCGTATTCACTTTTCAGCTGCAGGAAAACCCGGAAAACCTACAGCACCACCACGGGTGGCCAGCGTGCACTCCAAGCTAGCACTAGCCGAGATTGGCATCTAGACAACACACAATACACTTGCTTTCAATAAGGACTGTGGTCGTCTATCGATTCCGATATTGGGTACTTGAGAAAAAAATTCCTCGTACCTACATCGGGCTCGAACCGACTACCGCTATACTCAAGTTCTGAACGGCCTGCGCCTTAGACCGCCAGAACACCGACCACCACTTTCGATCTATATTCTCACATTTTTCAGTTTAATTTAAGAATACAGAGCGTTCAAGACCTGAAGAGAACTTTATCAAGCTTTTTTTACATTTGAGAAATTAAATTTTCGGCTTGCTATATAATTCGTCGAGCGAGGTGACAGGAGAGGCGCGCAGTAGTGCGTATCTCTCATGTATGTGGTATTATCATATCATTGCGTTCCTTGTTGCTCGCGTAGATTTCTGTCTATACCCCAGATGAAAAGTTTCTGATACTGTATACCATACACATGGTATCTTCATTGGCTGGCACAGCCAATGGTTTCATCATTGTTTGGCACAAACAACGGAATGTTCGTTATAAAACAAAACTTGCCCCAGGTGCACCGCCACCTATTAGGATTATTTTGTCTCTCTTGTATCGGCTACTTCATTGAAGCTGAAGACTAGATGAAGACGAATAAGATCTCTTGCGATATTTTTATTTCCCATTGTTCTGATGCCTTTGGTTTTCTTATACAACAATAATGAATTTTGCGAGCAAACGCTAGACGCGATCTGTACACTTCACACAAAAATGTAAGAATGACACGTAAATATGGCCAGACGCATAGAAACATGGCGGGTTTGGGGGAGAGCGGGGTACATGCGAGCTTTAAATATTGTGGTACATTTGGCAAGAAACGGGGAAACTACACAGTTAAATCATTGAGGACAAGGCATGAATATAACCTAGTGAGATGAAATATAAAATGAAAAAATAATACTCACTCGTGCCGCTGTTATTGCTTGGTTTGTGAGCGCCATAGTTGCTAAAGTAACAAATAAGGCAAATGTGTTATTGAACAAGTTGAATGCCATAAAAACAGCCTTCGTATACGCTCCTTTGCGTAACATTGCGATTTCAGCATTTCTGGCTATCTCAACTAATTTTTCAAAAGATTTTTCCCATGCAAACATTTTTATCAATTGAATTCCGTGAATCATTTCGTTTAATATTCTGATTCTCTCGTCTGTTCTCGAAGCAATCTTCCCTCTGTAGCTTAAAGATAAACGTCCAAGGTATGCTGGAAAGAAAAAAGGAAAATCACTGAATGTTCAATAAACGGAGGTAGAAGCAGTATTTATAGTTCAATTAATATACAGGGTGGGCCACCTAAAACGAAACAGATCGAATATCTTCAAAACGCATGTGTTCTGAAAATAATGCAAAAACACGTCGATTTTTAATCCAAGGGGCATCTTCCTATCATAACCGCAACTGTCATACCTCTCCCCCCTCCCCTTGGTCACTATCACCCAAACAATTTGAATAGGGAAAGTAGTGAGTGTGACACATCATTGAAAAGGTAATTTCATAAGGAATTCAGCCATGTCAATTTTCGCTACCTAACTTCCTATTTTGGCGCCCTCTTATACTGTTCCGTATTCCAAATTATGATACTTCATTTCCAAGCTAATTTAACATAAATTCGGTGACAATGAATTATGGAATTTTTCTGAGGTAAAAAACAAAATGGCGGCTTCAGAATGGCAGGCAAGATTTAAAATTATGGTCCGATTCTGAAGCCGCCATTTTATTTTGTTCCTTAGAAAAATTCCATAATTCATTGTCACCGAATTTATGTTAAATTAGCTTGCAAATGAAGTATCATAATTTGGAATACGGAACAGTTGTTTTTCCCGCAAGAGGGCGCTAAAATAGGAAGTTTAGTAGCGAAAATTGACATGGCTGAATTCCTTATGAAATTACCTTTTCAATGATGTGTCACACTCACTACTTTCCCTATTCAACTTGTTTGGGTGATAGTGACCAAGGAGAGGTATGACAGTTGAAGTTTTGATAGGAAGATGTCCCCCTTGGATTAAAAATCGACGTGTTTTTGCATTTTTTTCAGAACACATGCGTTTTGAAGATACTCGATTGTTTCGTTTTCGGTGCCCCACCCTGTATATAGGCCAGTAAAAAGACAATCAATTCCAAAAGTTTTCGAACTTTGGTCACGTGATCAATCGAGAAAGCAATAAATCTTAGTTTGCAATATCTTCCGAAGTACGCAAAATTGTCAAAATGGCAATTAACTTGAATTTTGCTGTATACTCGTTGAGAAAATTCCAAAAGTTCTGCAAACTTGGAGTAGTTATTGTGCATATTATTTTATCTAATTCAGTTTCGAAAAGTCAGGTTTTACATGACGTTTGTGAATTATGAAACGTCAGATTTTTCAAAACTGTCACTTGTAACAAGTGAAAATGAGTTGTGTAATATTCATTACCGTCGACCGTTTATTTATGATGTTTTTTAACGCACTCAAAATCGTTGATTAATGACCCCTGTTAATGAATGATTTTCTATTAATCAACGATTTGCTTATATGCAACCCAATATACATTGTTCTAATACATTTTAGATTGGTTAGTACTATCTGTCATTATTTATTTGTCAATTCCCAAATAAAATTTCAGAGAATTTTCAATACACCAGTAGTTGTCACGTAAAATTACATGAGTCTCGTGGCGTAATGGTAAAGTTGGGCAGAAAGCTGAGACGTTTATCTCCAAAATGCTGTTGGCAGGCATGCCTTCATATATAGTAAGATTAGTTAACTCCTACCTTGTTGGGAGGACTTTTATGGTAAGAGTAAACAACACTCGCTCCGCAGAGTTTCCAATTGAAGCAGGTGTTCAAGTTTGTCGCCACACTTGTACTCGCTAAATACGTATGACTTTCCTCAGTGCGAGAGACCGGATATGGGCACGGCGGTATATGCAGATGATACCGCCATTTTCGCCCATTCCTTCTCGAGCGTCGCTGCCCAGTATAGGATCCAAGTTCACTTGGATAGGAAGGTCATACCCTATTTGGCCGAGAACAAGATCGTGGTGAACCCGGCGAAGTCAGAGACCATCAACTTCACCAAGAAGTATACTTACTCGAAATTATACAGGAAGTTGGTGATCAATGGCCAAGCTGTGGAGAACGTGAACACTGCGAGATACCTGGGAGTACAGCTGGACAAGCGTGTGAATTTCGGTAGACATATAACACTGGCTATACAGAGGGCAGGTGGTGCACTTAAGCGCACCTACCCTCTGATAGCCAGAAGCTCTAAATTGAGTCTCGATAATAAATTATTGTTATATAAACAAATTATCAGACCATCAATGACGTACGCTTGTCCGGTATTTTGCAGCCTAAAAATGACCCCTTTGATGAGGTTAGATAGGATGCAAAATAAAGTACTCCGTATTATAACCAACAGCCGAAGATACGTTCGATTGGAAACTCTTAGGGAGCTTGCTGGCGTCGACTCGGTTCCGACATATATTAGAAACTTGTCATACAAGTTTTATAAATACTACATCGATAAAAGTCCCCTCACCAAGGACATTACAAAGCTCAGAGTGTTCGATAATGAGCCCCGCAAACACGGCGGGCTCATCTATCAAGCGTTGGATATCTTCCAAGAACGAAGGGAAGAACCGGTTCCTTGGGGAACCAAGACGAAAGGAATACCTAAAACGCAAAGTACCTTGACCCGGTTTTTTGCCTCAGCCTTTTCCGGGATAGACATCGAAATAACCAGCCTCAAAAACATCTGCTAGCATTTTCTACAATGAATAAAATCTAACCACACGCATTAGCTATGCAGGAGGCGTGTATCTTACAGAATATCACCGCAGGTAATGAAATGTCTGGCCCCACGTTACCACCAGCGTGGCCGGGCAACGGCACCCTCTCTTTGGGGGTTCGGTTTGGCAGGGCGCTCTCCTGTTCTCCTGATCGAGGGCAGGAGAGTTGCTACTTTTGCGCCCTTGGGTTGGAGAATGTAAGTAGATGAAATGGCATGTTATTATTTGTGTTATGTAATGAGTCACTATGGAAAATAAACCTCTATTTATTTATTTATTTTAGACAGCTGAGACGTGACACAGAGGTCGATAGTTCAAACCCACATCAGGCAGTTTTTTTTGTTTTTTTTTCAATTTCAATTTGAAAAAATAAAATAAAACTACCACGAAGGAAAATTAAACTGTCTTTGAGTTAATATAAATAGGAAATAGGGATTGTTTTTTATCGTATCGTTAAATAAGTAAACATTGAAAGTAAGATATATCTATTTTGAAAACTACGGTCGACGGAAAAGTTTTGTAACAAACTCGTGAATTAAAATGGCGATTAACAATCTTAAACATTAACGCGCTCGCTCCGCTAACGCGTTAAATTATCTCGATTGTTAATCGCCCTTATTAATGCACTTGTTCGTTAAATAACCATTAACCAACTAGTTGTGTACTGAAATAGAATAAGAAACTGATAATTTTATCCTTGAAAATATTCAAAACAGGATTTGCTGCGTCATATCTAACTCTAGATTTTTGTGGTATTAATAATTCATTTTATGCTTTATTTTCCGATTCTTCTGTATCAGACGCTATTTCGTCGGAACAACTACTCATTTTTGACATAAGTCTGACACGTATGATATTGCTTATTGAATATTCATATGCCACTGTCTCATATCAGGAGAAAACCATTGTATTATATTCATGAAATGATATCATTAGATGAAATTTTGTACGAAATACGTTATGAAAAGATTTATTTGTTCGACTCGCGTAATTTGCAAAACTCACTCACTCCGTTCGCTCGTTTTGGCAAATATTACACTCGTCGAACAATATCGGTCTTTTCATAACTGATTACGTAAATAACTATTATATCACGAATCAAGTTTGCAACCAATTCAAGTGAACGGTACATTTTTTTCAATCGAAAACTATTGTTTTTCTTTGATATACCATAAGAAAAAATTCCAAAAGTTCTGCAAACTTGGCAGACACATCGGAAAAATAATCCAAACAGTTGTGTAGATTCACAACCTTTTACCTTGATCGGAATATATATTTTTTGATTCGTGGTAATTTTGATGATCACAATGATCACAAAAGTTTTGAAACTTCGTTACAAATTTTGAAAACATCTATTCTGATGCAGTCACAAACTTGTAACCTTCTACACGATCCGGAATTCATGATACTAAGGGTAGGATGTCTTTCAAATGAGGTCTGCTTTGACCTATTACGTCTTATACAAATTCAAGGGTTGTGACAACCATGCGAAGGGCTATATCGATTTGCAAATGTCTATAAAAGTATATTACCACCCTAAAAACTGGAGATGACGTGTTTCTGCGAAAAAATAAATCACCAGAAGAAAATTTTTGCTTTGTTTCGTTGGGTTATAGCCTGTAAAAGATGTACGTGACAATAAAACCGTAATGGGACTTAACATGCTCATTTAGAGTTTATCGCTGTTCCATGTAATATAATCCTATTAAAAAAAAATTATAAACCTTGAATTGGTACTATAGCAATAATTGCTATTACTCCCGCTGCACCAGCGTATCCAACATCCTTGAATATGAGGCTCATTATAATAATTGCTGATATCGGACAAATCCACATATTATGAAGAATGAGAGAAGCTGAGTCAAATCTGGAGACGTCGCTGGACAAAAGGTTCACTATTTTCCCAACTGGGTTGTCGCCATTAGAAGCTTTACTCAATTTCAATGCCTGAAAAAAACAGTTCGTTAACGAAATATAATATTCCATATCTGGGAGTACCATTTCACCAATACGGGCTATTATCTTAATGAAAATATTGGTGATATACAGTGCCCGCCTAAAGTCCGTTCCCTCTACTAATTTTTGAACCACCTGTTATATCGCAACAAAATTTGAAAGACATCATTAGGAGATAAAAACCTACTTTTTCATGAAAAAATTCCATCTAAAAGTTTCAAAATGGCAGCTGAGCGCCATCTTCAATAATTTTATTAAACAGAACACCCGGTATATCATTGTATGGTCGGTTAGGAACGATCATAAGCCTACCGGCCGTGGGATGAATTCATACCGAACGAAATGTATTTACCGTGGCGATTGTGAGCGGTGACGTCAGCTTGTTTATGTTTTCTGGTTGATTCAACTGTTTGTTCGGATACTCCATAATATGTGTGTGAATTACTAGTATTGATTCACCACTTCATTTCTGCCAACCCAATAGTTACGCCACGCAAAAATAGACAAGACAGTCTTGAGAGAAGGAGATTTCGACTTCGTAGAAATTTTTAGTTTCATTAACGCAACGTTCGTATATTTTTATAGGATTCAAATTTATTCGTTAAACTAATAATCCAGTACGATTGGGTTTTGAGACAAGAATCGATTGTATCACCACCAAACTTGGTATGCTAGTAGTTGGAACCATAATGAACACGAAAAAAAAAATTTACAGAATTCCAGGGGTGGAACATATTTTTTTTTTCGTCTAAAAATATGTAAATAGACCCTTGTTTTAATTTCGGAAAGTATCGGAAAAACAACTCAACAGGATGAAAAACAATTCAATTTCTCACAAAAATTATTCCCAGTAATTTCTTATGAAATGCGCTCGTTTTCTCAGAGAACGCGATTGAAAGCCAACATCAAATTTCAGGTTCACCCTTACCCGCCGCTGAAAGTTCTAGCGGAGCCGAATATTTGATTGGTCCTAACTCTACTAAAAATGATCGGAGAAGGAAAAGAAAAAGTTCATATCGTTTCTGAAGAGTCCTACCTTCTCATGCAAATATAATATGCGAGTATTTGAGTACCTTAAATGTGTTTTGTCGCATTTCACGGAGATGTTTGTGGATGATCCGAAAATCATGATTAATATAGTAAATATGGAATTATTATACTGAAGCAGCAACCCGCATACCCTCTTTGGAGTATATGCAACAATTTCAAAGTAGTGTGACAGGTCCCACTTATACGTGCCAAAAAAACAAAATTGTTTCAATCCTGCCTCATTTTCAATTTACCCATAAAATCGGCATTCTCTTCACTACATGTTGAAAATAATCACTTATTCATATCCTGCATATATGTTTAATATTACTGTTGTGTATGAACGATTATTTTCAACATTTACTGAAGAAATTGCCGGGGTTATGGGTGAGTTGGAAACTGAGGCAGGAGTAAAACCCAGTTTTTTCCTGCTTCAGTATAATTATTTCATATCAACTGAAATATCCATGTCTTTCAGATCCCTATAAATATCGTAGAAGGGTTATGTGAAGTGGGACAAAACACATTTTAGGTACTCAGATATTCACATGTTATATTTGCATCAGGAAGTAGAAGTCTTCAGAAACGATTTGCACTTTGTCTTTTCCTGCTATTATAATTTTTAGCAAAGTTATGACTAATCTATTTTTCGGCCCTGCCTGAACTCGCAGTGGCGGTTATCGCGAGCATGAAATGTGACGTCGGCGTTAAACCATGTGTTTTGAACAAACGAGCGTATTTCATAAAGTATTACTAAAAATCATTATTGCGGTGAATTGAATTATCTCTCAGCCTATCGAAATCTTTTTTTGATAAATCTCATATTTTCTGAAATAACAACAAAAAAAATTATATTTTTTTTACATGAAAAATGAAAAATTTTCAGGTTTCACCCCTGATTTTTTGGCAAACAATTTTTTTTCTAATAATACATGTTTCTGAGGGCTACAATTCATTCTCCACTTTTTGCTCGAGTTCGTCTGTCGCTACTGGATTATGAGTCCAATATTAAAAAAAAATGTCAGTTTTGAATTATCAATCAATAATAGCGTGGTCCGGAATTTTTTACCCACCCAGTCGCGATACATTTTTCAACATACTAAATTTGATATAAAATACTTTCCCATCTTGAAAAGAGAAACTGTGATTACAAACATCTTGAGAAAATACGTACAGGTTGCTTGAAAAGTATTTAAAAATAATATGACATCTCTAATTAACACAAAGTATATAATTTTTATCAAACGGTTTTTGAGATATTTCTGTTGATGAAAAACATTGAGAACCGTATAATTTTATCTTGTCTATGATTCAATAAACAATACTTCACTCACCTTTCTGTAAATGAGAGAACAGACAGCCACTCT
This sequence comes from Chrysolina haemoptera, assembly GCA_958298965.1. Lineage (NCBI taxonomy): Eukaryota > Metazoa > Arthropoda > Insecta > Coleoptera > Chrysomelidae > Chrysolina > Chrysolina haemoptera. Next base: position 16,096,558 of record OY282602.1, on the reverse strand, counting down.
TACTTTCATCCCAAGATGTGATCCGTACATTCTGTATTGTCCCCCAAGGAATGAAGAACAAAGGCTCAACAGTACTATTCCTGTAGCATAAAGTAGTGCTTGTTGCTTAGTAGTGGAACTATCAGGATTATAGTATCCCAGCATCATACCCAAAACATAAGGTTGACTTATACGAATGAGAACATCACATATACCAGCAAGAATACCAAGCTTTGCATACTCCAACCAAAATGTTTGGTAGAGGGCAACAAGAAGGCTATATTTTGCTGGTGTTTTTCTTGGGTACTTTTCGTTTTGTCTCGTCCAGTTCCTGAAATAATAAATCGGGTACAGTGTGAACATATACTTGTGAACTGAACTTTGAAAATTATCTCACCGTTGGAGCCTGTGTGCCAAAACGGTACTCCTGTCACATTTGAGCGGACTGTACAAGTCATCTCTATCTAAAGTCTTCTTTGTCCCCTTTTCGAATATGGGAAAGGTGTACCTGGAAACGATGTTACCAAGTGAGCAATTTTTATCGAAGTCTTTCGATAGAGTGAATCAAAAAGTACCTATCGTCTCTCGAAAAAGAAAAACATATCTCGATTAGATATAATTTTACGAGTTTGATGAATGGTTCTGAATGTTATATATGACAGCTAGTTACCGTTTACACCTGTTGATTTTCGAAGAAAAACCATTCATCAACAGCAGGAACAAACTCTTCTGATGATGTTTTATTGTCGTTGTATCAAGATCATGAAAACTTTAGCTGAGGCGATACTACGATAGAAACGAAGTTTACGTCGAAAGCTCGAAGTATAAGGGCCAACTGAACAAGGATCCACCTGATAAGGGCCAACTGAAAAAGGATTGGAATCGCCTCCCCCTCCTTCCACCTCTCCTGATCTGGTGAGATTTTTCAAAATGCGTATTTGTAATTTGAATGAGTTAATCTGTGCTCGATTGCATTAGATTTATTTAAAAAACAATGTTCTTATAATTTGTTTTATTTACAACCAGATTATTTTTTACTCAATTAGTTTTCTCGCAAAATTTACACTGTTTCTTGCGAAAAAAAATTACGTAATATTTGCAGAGACCACCCTCTCCCCCTCGTGGGATTGAGTGAGGTTTCGCTCGACCCACTTGCCCCCCTAACGCCCTACGTAATTAAGATGCCCCCTTTTGGTTACTATTACTGAGTTGTTTTGCAGAAAACTGAATTCTATAAAAAATTAGAATGATACGATATCAAAATTAGACTCCCATTTGCATAGTTATCTTCTTAATTGTCTTATCGAGGTACTCGTAATATATTCACTCATTATATAAATATTCACTAATTTCTTTCTGAAGAGATAACCGTGGTTATCTACTTCGGGTGATAAATATGAATCAATTGCTGTTCATCAATATTTCCTCCGAAATAGTAATTTACGTAACAAGTCCAAAAACACTGTTTTTTTGGACGAGTGGACAAAAAAACTGTTTTCGGACGTGTTGCGTACACAATTTTTTCGGTAAACGTGTAGAATAAGAAATCAAGACACATTTATTTTTTATATTTCTTTGTAGAAGAAAACATTTTAATTCTTATTTGTATTGAATATCGAAATGCGAACAGAAGATAGGTACTAACAGAAACATTCTAATTCTTATTTATATAAATATTTATATTGAAATTCGGGCATTTCCCGGACTAGTCCGGAAAAAACGTACTTCCCGGACTAGTCCGGGAAGTGATACTTTCTCAAAGAAAAATCGTCCGGGAAGTAGGTACTTCCCGGACGGTTGCCGAAAAAACAATGTTTGCACTCAATCATTATCATTCAATCATTAATTTTAACTTCAATACTCATGCTTCTACCAGGCTAGTCAAGAATTTCATATCGTTTCTCAATGACCATCACATAATTTGCCAATACTGATATCAAATATGATAAAAAAATACTAACATTCCTTCTCTTGAGATTGAATTGATAATATACAACAGTTCTGTTCTTATGCACTATAAATGATTTCCATTCTATCTGTAGAGAAAAATATTGGCACTCAATAATTACTTTAGCCATGATTGCCATCGTTGTGAAAAAATTTGAATCAGAGTATCAAAAGTATTGTTTTTATTAGTAATCCAGTACGATTGGGTTTTGAGACAAGAATCGATAGTAGCACCACCAAACTTGGTATGCTAGTAGTTGGAACCATGATAAACACGAAAAAAAATTACCAAAATTCCAAGGGTGGAACATATTTTTATATTCGTTTAAAAATAAATGAATAAATTTTTGCGGTAATCTTGGAAAGTATATGATTCATCGAAATAACTACTCAACAAGGTGAAAGACAATACAACTCTCCACGAAAATGATTCCTAGTAATGTTTAATGAAATGCGCTCGTTTTCTCAGAAAGCGTGATTGAACGCCGACATCAAATTTCAGTTAATCCTTACCCGCCGCTGAAAGTTCTGGCGGAGCCGAATATTTGATTGGTCATAACTCTGCTAAAAATGATCGGAGAAGAAAAAGGAAAAGTTCATATGGTTTCTAAAGACCTTCTCTTTCAAATATAATATGCGAGTATTTGAGTACCTAAAATGTGTTTTGTCGCACTTCACGGAGATGTTTGCTGGTGATCCAAAATACATGAATAATTTAGTAAATATGGAATTATTATACTAAAGCAGAAATTCATACCCTTTTTGGACTATATGCAACAATTTTAAAGTAGTGTGACAGGTCCCACTTATACATGCCAAAAAAAGAACTAGGCCTAGTAACTAAGAAAAACAGAGCAACTCTTTTCTTAATTTAAAGGATCAGTATAGCTATCCAGCGTAATAATGCTTCTCAATTTTGGAAAGGGGAACATTCTCCGTGAAAATGGGATTTATTTGTAATATCTAATAACAGAAAACAACTACTTCCCCGGCACAAGCCACGCTGGACATTGAACTGATAGATATTGTGAAAAGACTCTAACTGAAAAGAAAAGAAAAAATCTGAAAGTGAAAATTTGCATTTTCATTCCGAAAGTTGATTTTTTTAATTTTCTCTAGTTTTCATTGAAAAAATCATTAACGGCCATTTGCACGAATTGTAGTTAAAATGTAGGTAAAACTTCTACAATTAAATCAGAATACCGCCTCATGGTTTAATCTGAAATTGAGGACGTAACTACATCTCACTCCAATTATTAGTTAATATTAATCCTTAATTAATTAGGCCAAATTTTAAGTAAAGTTGGTGCAAACGACTGTGAATTAATTAGATAGGGAGAATGTTATCGAAAAATATCACTCACAGAAATCGTTCATTTCATTGAAGCAAGGTTCGCATTTTAATTCAGTAAATTTGTATTCGACAGGGCCCCTGGCTGGAAAGTTTTGGGGTAGTTCTGATTTCTTCCACTGTACACGTTTTTTGGAGTGCTGAATCCGAATCTGAACTTTATTAACAAAATTTCTTGACGGAACATTAAAATAAATGGAAAAAACTTGTAAAAAATCTATTTTTTTTTTGTAGTTTTTCGCTTATAACTCGAAAATTATTAGTTTTTCGCGAAAAACTTTCCCATTCAGAATGGAAGTATATAAAATTTCCTATAAATTCCACTATTTAGGTTTTTTTTCGATAAACAGTTCAGGCTCAAATGCCAAATAAAAATTGGCGTATTTCTGCTGAGTCAGTAAACACCCACTTTTTCACTCCAAAACTCTTATTGACTAAATAACATTTTTAGTGCATTTCTCAGGGAATTATATTGTAATAACACTAAAAGTACTCTTGTTCGTCATTGGGACAGTTTCAATCAAAGGACTCATCTGAGGTTATGTCGATGACTGCTAGTGACAGTGCGACAAGAAAGGAATGTTTGAGAGTCTCAAACAACGCAAAACGGTTCTGGGCCATTCAGGGCATTACTTGCTCCTTCTTGGGCTAGTGTATCGGCCTCTTCATTGCTGGTAACCAGGCTAGGGTCAGTCTGTTCTGACTGCCGAGCTCTATCACATTTTTTTCATCTTTCAATTTTCCAAATGCCAAATAAAAATTGGCGTATTTCTGCTGAGTCAGTAAACACCCACTTTTTCACTCCAAAACTCTTATTGACTAAATGACATTTTTAGTGCATTTCTCAGGGAATTATATTGTAATAACACTAAAAGTACTCTTGTTCGTCATTGGGACAGTTTCAATCAAAGGACTCATCTGAGGTTATGTCGATGACTGCTAGTGACAGTGCGACAAGAAAGGAATGTTTGAGAGTCTCAAACAACGCAAAACGGTTCTGGGCCATTCAGGGCATTACTTGCTCCTTCTTGGGCTAGTGTATCGGCCTCTTCATTGCTGGTAACCAGGCTAGGGTCAGTCTGTTCTGACTGCCGAGCTCTATCACATTTTTTTCATCTTTCAATTTTCCAAATGCCAAATAAAAATTGGCGTATTTCTGCTGAGTCAGTAAACACCCACTTTTTCACTCCAAAACTCTTATTGACTAAATGACATTTTTAGTGCATTTCTCAGGGAATTATATTGTAATAACACTAAAAGTACTCTTGTTCGTCATTGGGACAGTTTCAATCAAAGGACTCATCTGAGGTTATGTCGATGACTGCTAGTGACAGTGCGACAAGAAAGGAATGTTTGAGAGTCTCAAACAACGCAAAACGGTTCTGGGCCATTCAGGGCATTACTTGCTCCTTCTTGGGCTAGTGTATCGGCCTCTTCATTGCTGGTAACCAGGCTAGGGTCAGTCTGTTCTGACTGCCGAGCTCTATCACATTTTTTTCATCTTTCAATTTTCATAGAGAATATTCCTCAAATATCCAATAATTTATATCTCTAACAAACGCTTCGCTTCGGTCAGTAAACTATATCCTGCGGGAGGAAAAGTGGTAGTTTCCTCCCTAGTAATACAAATAGCTATTGCTTTCCCAAGGGCCGAATGACAGTCTATCGAACTCAGATAACATAATGTTCTACCACAAACGGGCATTTTAAGAATGAGTAGACTAAAGATGACAATCAAAACATCATTTTCAAAAAACGTCACTACAAAATACGGAAAATCACAAACCAACGTCCACCAGTTTTCCCCCCCTGCGAAATCAAACATTTTCGAATGTCGAATTATTGGATAAGAGTCTTGATGAAAATCATATATTTCATCAGGTTTCACGAATGTTGTTTTACAACAACTGCTTTGGTTTCAAAAAATGTATGATTTTAAAGTTAGAAGAAATCGACCGACCAGTACCTATGAACAATATAATTGGAGTACCCCAGGACACAGTATTGGGGCCAATTTTGTTTGTATTCTATACTGAAGAGTACTTGTTACGATTTTTATTTTAATTTTAAATTTTTAGTTTTATTATGGTCAAATTCAGGCCACCATGACATACGATACACAGATATGAATATTTGACGGGTCATATTGACGGAGAACTAATTTGTCAATAGAAGTTAACACTCTCAAAAGATATCACTCTTTCAGATATCCATTCAGACCATTCAGAGCTATAATACAAACCTGAAAGTTATGATAGACCATAAACTAGCCGTTTCTCTGGGATTGACATTATAGGGCTCCTTAACAGACTTCATACTCAGTATGGATGGATGCTTTTATAACATTCCCTGCAAAAGTAATTGGATATTGGTACACGAATGAAAACAATCGAATAAATATACTCAGGTTTTATTCAGCAGCTGTGTCTTCATTTCAGTATTAACAGATTGACCGAAAAAGTTTCATATAAATCTAGAAACTCCTTATTGTAATCCACCTAAAAATTCCAAATTAGCCATGGAATAATTATATGAAAATTATGCTGTTTCTCTCTCTCTCCCTCTTTCTTAACCCTCCGTTACTCGCGCGGAATTTATGAGACGCCGCTGACACTTCCGGTTAGAATAACTTTTTTCTACAATTGCCAAAAAAAGTCCACTTTTTTGTGTGGTTTGTGTGCGTAAAGTATTACAATATTTCACTATCAACATACGATTTCATTATTAAACGGAAAAGCGTAAAAAAAGTGCACTTTTTTTAACGGCTGTTAATGCTAGGCAACCGACAGTTTCATGCAACAACAGTGACAGATCCGAATAATTACGAAATCCTGTCATAAAGCCAGTTCTCATTTTCTTTGGCAACTAATAACCTATAAATATCTGATATCCAAATGTTTCACCAATAATATTATTAGCATTCTTACTATTAAATAAGTATTATCAAAATTCCAAACTATCGCGGCGAATATATATTCAAAATAATAGCATATACCTCTAAGGAACTATTGGACCTAATCTACACTAGGTAATCTAAGGTAGCTATGGCTGTTTGGCCGTCAGTAACTAGTTGACAACAAGTAATAATTAATGAAATTTTTGAAATTGGGCATCTATCCAGATAACGGAATTTTGATAACTATAAAAAAATTAATTTAAGTAGAAATGAAAAGTGATGCAGATCGAACGGAGAATATCGTGGATAGTGCAAATATGAGATTTCCTTTACATAGTTCAAAGAAAGAAAAAGGTATTCGTTGCTTCACGAGGATTGTTTATTTATTTTGAATACAAATCTAAGAAAATGAAAAGTTACTTCGATGGACTAGTTATTCGAAAGTCAAATCAACATTAATAATAATAATATTGACCTCGATGAATATGTTATTTTAATATTAGCTTCAAATTTTCCATTTTGCGGGATAGTGTGAAGAGAAAGGGATTTCGACTCTGTCGAAATTGTTCGTTTCATTTGTTTGAAACTCAACTCTCCGGCATACTGTTCGAACTTTGTTCGAATAATGAATCAATAAAAATATGCCAAATTCATTTCATATTTGCAAAAAAATATGGATTGGTTATTTTTTTGACAGTTGTAGAAAAAATACTGTATGAAACTCGTGAGTAAAGTGTTTTTTTTACTTGTAGGAATTGTCAACATTTCCTACTCGTAAAAAAAAGTATCACTTTACTCACTTGATACATAAATTACTATTTTTCAATTGGTGCCCTTTTCAACCTATTTAAAGCACGCCTCAGAGTGTGCAAATCGCACTTTCAAACTGATGTACTATTTTACATTAATACATCATGTACTCTTATTGCCTAATATTTTGTATTTTATACTATTTTTCTCTTCACACATTCTTCTCTCTATTATGAATATTGTACCAAACTGATGATGAACATATATATGTTTGAAACATGTCTTTAAGATAGGATTTATATCCTGTTCTTATTAAAATCTTTGTGGAGACGACTTTGTGTTCTTTTTCCAAAAAACTTGGTCTTCCACTTCGAGTATGGACTATTACCTTTTCATATATATTTATATTTAAGATACTGTGAGATTTACATATATATATATATATATATATATATATATATATATATATATATAATATACTTGAATAGTAACACAAATTATATCACAGTCAAAGTGATATTATTTTATTGTTAATAAATTAATTTCTATAGTGAACTTCAAACAAGTAAATAAAAACAAATATTAGTTAATATTGAAGTAATATGTTTCTTTGAGTTAATAAATATTAAGTTTGTATCAAACAACTGATTTATTTGAAATTTTCAAACAAATTATTTATTAGTAGTAAAACTACATTAGTTTGGCCATATTCAAAACATTTCAGAAAATTTCTTTATTGCTAACAAACTGTTCTCTCAGTGTAACGTAATTATTCATTGTTATACAAGTGAATGATGAATGAAATACACGCAAAATGCATGAGACAACAAGTGTTTTAGAATATTCATTCAATATCAAGAGTGTGAATGTTACCATTCTATTATCAAATATGATTTCAGAATTAGCAAATTCTGTGAAGGTTATGGAGAAATTGTATTTTCCATTGATATGTCAGTGTCTTGATATTATGGCTTCATATGACGCTTGGCAGATATACAGGTAAGGAGGCAAAAAAGATCATTCATCAATCAGATATGCTAGACTGGATCACTTAATAATTTATCAAGATAAACAAACTAGATATTGTTTATGCTATAAAATATGTTATTTTTTAATGTAAAACATCATCCAAAATTTTGATTTGCTAATTATTATACGATAATGTATGAGGCTACTGAAAGGACACCAGTAGGTACTTGAGAAAAATAAATGAAAGAAATTAATAAAAAGTACTTTGAAAATGAAGAAAAAATTATTTGGGCCTTATCTTGGAGTTATACCAGGCTTTTGAATCCATTTCAAACGGGGCAACACTTCCCATTTGGAGTTATTGGTCACCATAGCACTGTGACGTCATCTAGGATAATTACGTCATCAGGAAATGAATGATAGTGTAACCGTGTAACCGATCAAAATATAAATGGGAGAGAGACGACTCTGTGACTTCGTGTAAAGGCTATAGATTCGAAACGCTTTACATAATATTATAAATGTTATAAGTTCTAGAACTATCGAACTGAATTCATTTAATCAGATATAAACAAACCAATATCAATTACCTCAGAGTATTCCGTTTCGACACTTATCTTTACACTACACTGGTAGAATTCCGTTGAGTTCCAGTTCGCGTTTTATCGTGCTTTTCAGTAAATACTAGTGTCGGTGTCGGTCGATACTCGATAACTTCATTTTAGTTTTGGATTTAGATGTGAATTATTGATGAAGTGTGTGTTGCGCTGAACTGTTTATCTTTGGGCCTAATTATTATTATGGCGGATAATGAAAACACTTACTGATTTATCGCGACTTATTGTCGCTGCCGTACAAACGATTGCATTTTTTGTTCGATCAAGAACAAAGCAGATACACCTTTTGATTTTTGCATCACAGAACCGGATCGCCTCATTCGGTGTGCACGGAGAAAAATGGATACTTAGTGAATATAACCAGAAAAATGGTAACTTTTACAAACAATTCTTGTACTACTTGTGACAGCAATACGGTATAATAATGACAAGAATTTAATTATTATGATTGATTTTTGGTGATTAATACACTAATTTTGTAGAATCACCAAAAATTGCAATGAACATAGTTTGTTACGGACAGGTGCTTCGTCATCTCCACTATCGCTCTTGAAAAATACAGGGTGTTTCCTAACTGCGGTTCCTAACTGCAGAGAGTGATTTGTTAGGCCATTTTAAGAAGAAAAGTTTCTATGAACATATGTTCGGAGTTGCTTCGTTTCTGAGATACAGGGCGTTGAAATTAAAGAAAAAAAAACGGTAATTATAAAATATAATAAATATCCTAGAACCGATTTGGTTGAAATTTGGTACATTCATTTGAACTAATAAGGCCCTAACTATATTGAAATTATTATGGCCAGTGTCGTCTCAGTGGGCACCACAGCCAAGAATATTGTAAAAAAAGTACGCCACTGACTTTTTTTCGTAGATTTTCATATTGTTAGATTGAACAACTCAAAATACAACTTTTTGGTCTCTTGTATTTTCATCATATCTAGCTTCGTTTTCGAGAGAACACAAAAACATAAAATAAAGACCAAAAATAAAAATAATAACAATTGCGATATTACAGTAAATGAGCAAAATGTCCACCTTCTGATGAAATACACGACCGCATTCGATATGCCATTGATTGTCTGACACGTTCAAAAGTTCCTGGAGTAGTCCTTATTATATTGTAATTGTCAATTATTCGGTTCCTCAAGTCATTCACATCTAGTATGAAACTCCTTATAAACAAGAGCTTTCAGATGACCCCATAAATAGAAATCTAGAGGATTCATATCAGGACTGCGAGCTGGCCAATCTTGAGGTCCTGCACGTCCAATCCAGCGATTAGGGTAGGTGATGTCGAGATGCTGACGAGCAAGAACACTAAAATGAGCTGGAGCCCCGTCGTGCATAAACCACATGTTGCTTCTTACAAGTATGGATACTTCTTCTAACAAAATGAGTAAAAAGTCCGTGTAGGATTCACCTGTTAATCTTTCTGTTAAAAAAACTGGGCCAATTAGGTAGTCACCAATAATTCCTACCCAAACGTTCAGCGAAAATCGATGCTGAAAATGATTTTCTCTAATAGCGTGGGGACTTTCGTCGGCCCAAAAATGGTTATTGTGAAAGTTCATAATAGCATTTCGTGAAAAATTTGCCTCGTCCGTAAGTAAAATATTTGGTAAAAAATTATTATTGTGTTCCATCATATGCATTAACCACCTGTAAAACATTAATCTTGGATGAAAATACCGGGGCAGTAGAGCTTGGACCCGCTGTATGTGGTATGGGTATAGGAGGTTTCTTTTTAGAACTTTCCAAACGGTTTTTGGGCTGACTTCAAGCTGCAGTGCAATCTTCCTGGTACTATTTGAAGGATCTTCTTCTATCGCATCAAGTATAGCTTCTTCTAGTTCAGGCGTTGTTACCGTTTCTGGTCTTCCACCACCTGCATTTTTATTGAAACTCCCAGTTTTACATAATCTTGCATGTAGCGTTCCAAATGTTTTATCAAGGAATTACTCTGTTAGGATATCTGTCCTGGTAAATTCTTCGTGCTTCTCCCGAATTTCCATTCGCTAATCCATAAATAATAAGGTGCCATTTCAGTGTTAGTATAATTATTCATGATGGAATCGCTGCTGATTGACAACTCTGAATTTTACTGCTATGACAATAATGTTGTCAAAGCGACCTTACCTGCATTTAAGGGCCATTATTCATTATCGTTATGCAGGTACGCCTATCGCTATTAAATTATTACGGATGGTGAACAAATAACAACCAATAATTCAAAACAAAAATTACCTTTTTCAATTTAAAATGAAATATGTGTAGGAAAAACCCTACTATCAATGTCTCCAATGCAGGTGTTCATGATATGCAATAGAGTGATTTTATTTTTTTTTCTCGAAAACGAAGGTGGATATGAAGAAAATACAAGAGACCAAAAAGTTGTATTTTCAGTTGCTTAATCTAAAAAAAATAAAAATTCACCAAAAAGTCAGTGGCGTACTTTTTTTACAATATTGATGGCTGTGGTGCCCACTGAGACGCCAGTGGCCCCAATAATTTCAATCTAAATAGGGATAAATAAGCGCCTTATCAGTTTAAATAAAAGTACCAAATTTCAACCAAATCGGTTCCAGAATGTTCATGATATTTTATAATTACCGTTTTTTTTTCTTTAATTTCAACGCCCTGTATCTCAGAAACGAAGCAACTCCGGACATATGTTAATGGGAACTTTTCTTTCTGAAATGACCTAACGAATCACCACCTGCAGTTAGGAACCGTAGTTAGGAAACACCCTGTATATCCCCACACACCCAAGATGTGCGGCGCAATGATAAAATTTGACTTTCGTGATGACGCGCTGATGTTGCCTCTTAACTTATTTCTATTATTCTTTTATTCAAAATGATGACGGCTATGACGGCAATCTTGAAAGACGCGTCAAATCTAAATTGTTAACCAATGAAAAACAAGTAATTGAAACAATTCTCGCGGCAATATGAACCTAAAAAATTTCCACTATGATAATGTTTTAATTGGCTAAAACTTTCATATATAGACGATCTGGAATTGCTGATTGGTTTTTAGAAATGTCCAAAAATAATTATAGAAGGACTATAGTATATATTCTAGCAAAATGTGATTTTTTTCATTAGTTTTCGAAATGAGATAAAAGTTGCTTATTGTAAAAGATTGAGTATAGAAATAAAACAAAATTTGATATTGATTATTTTTTTTCAAACAGATTGCCCAGGCAGATACACTTTCACTTTCTCTTCGTATGACCTTCTTACCTTTTTATTTCTTTTACAGTACCTCAGCTCAATCGGTGCCCAAGAACATGCAGATCTCTCTTGCTCAGGTAGAGTTCTTGGAAAGGGTTTTTGAATAGGTATTTTTGTATAATTTTGCAATATATATTGTACCAAGAGAAATAAATAAAGATGATTCAAACTCATATTGTTGTTTCAGATTGTTGGGGTTACTGATCAACATAATAATGATAAGTCACCTATGTTCAACTAATAGGTGAACAGTTCACTTAGGGTTACTGATCCATATAATAATGATAACTCTCTTATGTTCTTCTCGTAGGTGGCTAGTTCACTTGGGGCTACTGATCAACATAATAATGATTATTTTTTTCGTATGATTTTCAACCAATCAGAATGTCCAATTTAGTTAAGTTACCTCGTATAATTTCGATAATACCTGATTATACATAGAGTAGCTTCACCAATCGAAAATTTTAAAATAATTTCATTTTCATAGTAACCGCATCGACATCAATATACAACAAACAGAACTGTCAAATTGTGACGTTTATCAAAAATGAGTCGATTCGGAGATTTATCATCAAATGCAATAGACGAAAGTATACAAAATACTGACCTTAATACAGTGAAAACAAAAAAGTACGAATGGAAACAATTTCTTACAGTGAAAGAAACTATGTGCTAAATGAATCAATTTCCACTGAAATGATAGCGTCCATTTTGAAAGATTGGGCTTTCAATATGCGAAATTGTAATGGAGAAAATTATAAAGAAAATGTGGTTAAAACGATGTGGAACATTACGGCAAAACAAGTACAAGGAAAATATATGAAGGAGTTTAATAGAGTAATTGATCCATTCTCTAGTCCCATTCTTTTAGCCGCACGAAACGCAAGAAATTCAAAAAGAAGGGAACTTCAAATGTTACCGGACAAGACAAAGGTTAGTGCATCAGCATTTAAAGATAACGAGTACATAGCAATGATAGAAGCGTGGGATGAAAATACACCGGAAGGATTACAAATAAAATTTTTCTTAATTGCTTCTGTAGAACTTGCGTGGAGAGGAAATGAAGGAGCGTCATGCTTGACTCAATATTTTCAAAAAGAAACTGGAAATGATGATACTCTAACTGGTAGAATACAATATAATCCTATTTTTACCAAAACCACACAGGGAGGAGCAAAACCATGTGCTTATAATAAATGGCTTGTACCTAACCATAATGAAGGAAGACGTTGTCCAGTGAGACTTCTAGATAAGCTAATGATGAAAAGAAGCGAAAACATCAATATTAAAACAGATAGGTTATTTCTGACAGTAAATCCCAACTGGAGAAAAGAAAAAACCCTTGGCTGGTATAAAAATATGCCAATTGGAGTGCATGAAATTAGTAAATGGACCAAAAAGTCTGCAGAATTGGCAAATTTGAATAACAAAAACAAAATATTTTCAAATCATTCTCACCGAGCCACTGATGTTTCACAATTGGCAAAAGCAGGTGTATCGGAACAAGAACTTATTAAAATAACAGGACCTGGTAATAGCAATTCTATTAAAACCCTACCTACAGATAGATGAACAACATCACCAAAACATAATAAATAAGATGAGATCCAATTTTAAAAACGCTGCAGGTTCAAGTAATAACACCTCCAGTATTTCCAGCACTTCAATGAGCAGTGGCCACGTTTCCTGCGCCGAAAATAACTCAGTTAAAAAAAACGTAGTATATAATAATTGTAACTTTCGTTGCACCAATTTGTATTTAAATTAATAAATTGTTTATATATTTACTTAATTTACTCAAAAAATAATCGTATCAAATACAATACGTACTTCAAAATAAATACGGTTATACATCTCAAACTTTTGACAGAATAATCCTCCCGCTTCGTGGTCGGATTATTTAAACTGTCAAACTGACACTTTTTATAATTATGCAACAAGTTATCGATGTATAACCTGATTATTTTGAAGTACTTATAGTATTACTACTGATAAATCACCTATGTTCTAGTCATAGATAAACAGTTTATTTGGCATTAGTGATAATTAATTTCCAAGAAAACTATTTTTTCAGTGGTTATTAACTTGTTTACTTGTCCCATATATTATTCAAGTTTTTACTTGTGGGTATTGAAGTTTCGCTAACGGCTAGTGATCTTTTTTCTCTGTGTAGGTATATAGACACTTTATTCATGAAGCATCTTATTCTAACTAAAGGAGTACCACCATCTAAACAGAGGGAAAGGAAGTATTAAACAAATAGGTGAAGTATATACAGGCTGTCAGAATAAGACCGACAAACTCCGAATAAAGATTCTTTACCATTTCGAGGTGAAAAGACAATTGCTTGTCGAGTATCTAGGTTGGTAATTAATTCTATGGCACTTGACATCGACCCCAGTGGTACATCATCTTTGTGCATTTTTGGTAATCCATAGAGCCTCGCTGGTAATGCCTCTGATCTGCGAGTTTTTCTAGATCCAATCTGACAGTTACTCAATGAGAGATAGAAGAGAAAATTCAACAAGATTCAGAGATAACATCCGAAAAATCCAAAACTAAAAATTAGGCTGGTTGTTATCCATAAATCCAATCGACCACTCACCAGTGACGAAACAAGTTTGCTAGCTAAAGGGAAAAATTTCAGCGTAACACCATCGACACCACCCACAGAAGAAATCATCGCGAACATAGGCAGAGCTGGGAAGTACTCAGTACAAATACCCGAATATTGTACTCTTGAGTACATTTCTGGTACTCTGTACCCGTTACCCAGTACATTTTATATAAAGTACTCGGTACTCGTACCCGTACATATCGGGTAAAAGTAGCCGATACCCGCGCTTCTGATGAGATTACATTTTTACGAGTACTTAATATTCAACGCGTCTGCGCCTGGTCTGTCTGTCCAGTTCAGCATTCCTCACCCAGCAACCTAAAAACTCAAAAGGCTTTATAAATTATCAAAATTAGTTATTATGAACTCAAACCTGGCAAACATAATTAACCAGTTATGCCATTACTGAATAATTATTATGTTTTTATATTTATTGATAAATACATTTCTAATGTCTAACTGTTTCGATAATTTTATCCTTTATGGACTGAAAACTACAAAATAGTTAAGTCATTAGGGATTTGATAGTTCATGATTAGTTATAGGGTGCAAAATGTGGTGAAGGTATATAATGCAAGATTCAGAGAAAACCCAATGGGTAAATATATTCTTCAATTATTTTTGGACTTGCAACATACAACTTAATGAGAAAGTACTTGTAAAAAGTACTCTTAGAATTCGAGTACTTTTACTCGGAGTACTGTACTCGAGAGCATGTGTAAAGAGTAAAGTACTTGGTACTCTGTACTCGTTCTTCAATTATTGAAAGTACCTGGTACCCAGTACTCGAGTACACTTGATCAGTACCCGGCCTAGCTCTGAACATAGGCCGGAATTGAAAAACTACCTGCTCATGTTGAAGAAGAATTACAAAGTGGATCTGTAAACATTCTGAGAAAAGTCAAACCTCCGAAATGCAACATGAGCTAGTAAAATAGTATTCAGAACCACCAGAGACAAAGAAGAAACTTTGCAGATCAGAAGCATTACCACCAAGGCTCTATGGATTACCGAAAAGGATGTACCACTGAGACAGATATCAAGTGCCATATGATTACCACCCTACAACCTCGACAAGCATTTTTTGGTAAACCTGTGGTAGAAGTCCATTATATCTCAAAGTGGAGTGGTATGGATATACAAATCAGTAAAACGCAAAGTCGTCTCCACAATTTAATTTCCCATCTAGTTCAAAAGGATGGTGAAACGGTGAATGACCGCTATCAATCAGATAGCCGTCAAAAAGTAGAAGTAGTACATGTTTCGGTCCTATATAGAACCATCATCAGCTACTCAAGAAAATTCTACAATAAAAGAAAGACTATGTACTAAAGACAAAAGGCTAATAATGAGGCTATACTTACATGGAGAAGAAAATAATGTAGTGTGATATATATAAAATGTTAAAATATTATGTTATTAAATAATGTTAAATAACCACATTGTTAATTATTGTGGTGTTCTTGAAACAACCAAAAATTGGTAAGTAACCAAAAAATTTAGGTAGGGGAGGCTGTAAAGCCTTGGGCCCCTT
This sequence comes from Chrysolina haemoptera, assembly GCA_958298965.1. NCBI lineage: Eukaryota > Metazoa > Arthropoda > Insecta > Coleoptera > Chrysomelidae > Chrysolina > Chrysolina haemoptera. The sequence goes on along the minus strand of OY282602.1, from coordinate 16,080,662 downwards.
AATCCTATAACAAAAGAAGAAATCACTTCCTTCTTTTGTTCTGTGAGCGGGAGTCTCGCGTCACTGTTCTGTGTCAATTTTGATATAAGAGTAATCATGACAGTGGTTCCGGCTGTGCTGTCAGTTGTCACCCTGTCAGTTCATCTCATAATTCATATCCGTCTGTTCAGTCAACAATCACGTGCATTGATTCAATTTTGACTTATTTTCTGCTCGATGTCCGAACTATTTAATTCCCCTATAGGATTAAGGGGCCCAAGGCTTTACAGCGTCCCCTACCTAAATTTTTTGGTTACTTACCAATTTTTGGTTACTTACCAATTTTTGGTTGTTTCAAGAACACCACAATAATTAACAATGTGGTTATTTAACATTATTTAATAACATAATATTTTAACATTTTATATATATCACACTACATTATTTTCTTCTCCATGTAAGTATAGCCTTATATTAGCCTTTTGTCTTTAGTACATAGTCTTTCTTTTATTGTAGAATTTTCTTGAATAGCTGGTGATGGTTCTATATAGGACCGAAACATGTACTACTTCTACTTTTTGACGGCTATCTGATTGATAGCGGTTATTCACCGTTTCACCATCCTTTTGAACTAGATGGGAAATTAAATTGTGGAGACGACTTTGCGTTTTACTGATTTGTATATTTTTTGGTAAGCTGCAGAAACATGTTGGGAAGTCTAAAGCGGGCGCTACCTAATACTAAGAACACCCTCCAATGTTGGACGCTTGATAGTTTGTCGAATCGTGTGTTAGTCACGTTTGGCTTGTTGTCGGTATTTTACCCGAGTCAAAGGATTTTTTTTGTTAAAATATTTCTGTTAAAATTTGTTATTACGAATCTCCCAGGTTTTCGTAGATAACCCCTCAATAGCAGAGCTTGTCCGAGGGAGACCCGGGACCTACAGCTCAAAAAGTGGATTCCGAACCACTTTAGCTCCGTGATGGCGGTGGGGATCGAACCCGGGCCGCCTGGATGGGAGCAAAAGCTCCTAACACCTCGACCACTTCGCTACCAACGTCAAGCGTCCATTATTCGCGGTAAGACAGGTTTGGGCTGTTGTCGGTATTTTACCATAGTCAAAGGAATTCCTCCATTGTTCGAAGGAAAACATTTGTTGATTTTATGCATGGCTACACGACTTGTTGAAATTAATTAGTTTTATTTATAAAGTAGTGGTAGTGTTCAAAATTGAATTATTGCTTTTTATTTTATCATGTAAGGTAATTGAATATTTCACTGGTGGAATTGAAAATAAAGGACAAAAGGCTATAATTTCATAAAATAAAAATATATTACAATAATCTTCTTTTCGCAAATTTACTATAGGAGTTTGTCAGCAAACATCGAAACGAAAATAATCCAATAGCCACTTACGTCCGCCGAATCACCTCTGCCAACACTTGACGAAGTTTTTCTACAAGAACAGACTTCGCAATGTTTTCCCTAACAATTAGCAAATGTTAATCAGTACATGTTCTGCCGGTCTCCAGTGCAGATCCGGTCAGGACGGAGAGCTGATACTCATATCCGTCATCTAGCAATTGATATCAATTCGCTTTTGTCTGATGGTCCCACGACAACTTGCTAAGAAAGTAGTAGAGCCATCTAGAGTATCGGAAAGTTTTCATCTGGGGTATGGTGGTTTTATGAGAGCGTGAAGAATAGCTTGCTATAATGTTGAGAGAGCATTACAATTTCTCCTCTACTCAATCAACTGAGCTGTTAATTCGTTGGGCGAGGCAACAGGAGAAGCGCACAGTAGTGCGTCTCTCTTATTTCTGTGATATTATCATATCATTGCGTTCCTTGTTGCTCGCGTAGATTACCCCAGATGAAAAGTTTCCGATACTGTATATGAACCTGTTTAGGTTCTCTCTGCCTGTGGCTCTACTTCTTTATTTTATCAGTATGCGCTGGAGTTATCGTAAGACTATTTGACAAAAGCTAATGGAAAATCAAATGCAGGACGAATAATATGTCAGCTATGTGTCCAACAGAGAACATCTACTGCCCCTTACAACCATTGATTTATATATGTTTGACAAAGATATTCTACAAGAACTAATTCACAATGCTCTTTGAATACATAGCTGAAATTATATGAGAATGTTCCCCTTTTGAACATAAATACCTCCCAAGAGATTTTTTTTGAACGATGGAAAATAGCGACTAAAGTTTGTCAGCCGCAGATCATTCCACAACAGATTTTATGAATATCCTATTCATATTTTCGAACTAAAATCAAAATGGAATGCCCATGACAGGTCTATGTCAAAAAATAATTTTCAAAGTATTACCGCAGAAGAAATATTTCTCTTATATCCATCCCTGATGTTTATGATTCTGAAGAGCCTGTTTTTTCCAATCTTATCAATCCCCCTGAAGAGCTTGGCAAAGCGAAATAGATTTTGGTCGACCAAGAAGTATTGAGGATTAAATGCGAGAGAAGCGAACCTTGCTCCAATGAAATGAACGATTTTTGTGAGTGATATTTTTTAATAACATTCTCCCTATCTAATTTATTTAATGATTTTTTCAATGAAAACTAGAGAAAATCAAAAAAATCAACTAACTGAATGAAAATGTGAATTTTCCCTTTCAGATTTTTTCGTTTCATTTCACAATATCTAGTCTTTTCACAATATCTATCAGATGTAGTTCAATGTCCAGCGTGGCTTGTGCCGGGAAAGTAGTTGTTTTCTGTTAGATGTTACAAATAAATCACATTTTTCATTTTTCAGTTTTCATGGAGAATGTTCCCCTTTTCAACATGAATACCTCCCAAGAGGAGATCTTGAACGATGGAAAATAGCGACAAAAGTTTGTCTTTCAGCCGCAGATGATTCCACAACAGATTTTATGAACATCCTATTCATATTTTCGAACTAAAATTGAAATTTTGTATTCTTTTTTCAAATTACTCTCCTGAAAACTTACGTGAAATGAGTTATTTTTTTTCATATCACGTGGCGACATTTCTTGTCGCGCAGAATACAACATGTCTTGCATTGCAATAAAACACATTTCTACCAATTTTCAAAAAAACAGTCCCAGTATATCCCATATACTCAGCTCGCCGTGAATGACCCTGAATAATTTTCAGTTCAATTTGTTGTGAGTCTTGATGACAATCGCATTTTCGAAATCACTTATTTACGTCATTGATTGAAATCTCTAGAATATGAGACTATTGTAAGTGTAAGTTATCAAATTTCAACGTACATATTTGAGATTACAGAGCCGTATGAAGAAACATACATAACCTTGTTCACAGTTTACTTCCCAATATTCCCATTATAAATTTTATTGATCACACGAATCTGCAGTCGCGGATGGTATTTACTGCTATTCGAAATCGTTGGATTATGTGTACCTATATTTATGTTACTATGTTAATATGTTAAAAACAAAGAGTACTCAAGCTAACAAGAGGCGAAAGCTTTGTCGGAACCTTTGATGTTGGATATAACCGATATTGAGGAAAATACGTCACAGCATTGAAACACAAACTATTTGATACACTGAGAAAAGTTGCACACGTAGTGATTTCATCGGGGGATAGACAAATCTATGCGAGCAACAAGGAACGCAATGATATGATAATACCACATAAATAAGAGAGACGCACTACTGTACGCCTCCCCTACTACCTCGTCCGACAAATTAACAGCCACGTCGATATCCCTTCCTCGAGTCGAGTCGAGGAGAAATTGTAATGCTCTCTCAACATAATAGCAAGCTATTCTTTACGCTCGTATGAAACCAGCATACCCCGAAAAAAACTTTCCGATACTGTATCATGAATTCTATTTTTCAAGTATTTTAATGCTTTATCTAACAAATTAACCAGTCGTAATCTGCTCTGATAGAAATCACCTGTGATAAAAATGACTTCTGTTTATACCTACAAACGTCCGCAGTGATGTTTTTGTGTGTTTTATTCTTGTCATTGATTAAAGATTTACAGATTTCAGCTAATATCCTGCTTTTATCTATGGATTTTCTACTGTGATTTACCATATTTTATTGATTTCCATAGAATGATAATCATGTCTACACAAGTTTTTTTTTTGTATGTCGCCGAGGAGATTTTCTAACTGAAGATCTAGACAATAAATATTTTTCGTGCAACCGGACGCAAAACAAGCATTTTGCAGCCGCAACAGAGGCCGCAAAATGATATTTTGCGGCCGTTACCCAGAGTGACGGCCGACAAAAATTTTTATGGCCGTTCCCATAGTGACTGCCGGCAAACTGAACGCCACTACAGCATTTGACATTTCTGAAATATGACAATAACAATGTATTTCGAACCAAAAACTATTTCCAAATTCACAACAGAAACATACTTTATTTTTGATATATATTAACATTGATTGTACTGTGTATATTATTACTGATATTCATCCCTGAAGATGAAGCAACTAAATCTATTGTTTCTGAACAATCATTATTTACATTAGACAAAAACGTATCATTTTCTTTGGACATTAACATTTGGCGATTGACTACATTTGAACAAGATGCTACAGTGCCAGAAATTGCATCGGAAATTTTGTTCTTATTATGGATGGAATCCTCGACATATCCTTCCCCTACAGTAGTGGACTTCCATCCACCGTGGCGTTTAAGAACTGATATATCAGCACCTGTATTGGCAAGCAGCGTGGCGAAACTTCTTCTAAAACTGTGGCCTGTGTATGCCTCACTATTTGGTAAGCCGAGATATTTTGCAATCATACTAGGTATTTTTCCAATCGTATGCACTCCAACAACCTGTGCCGAGCACTTTCCATTTTCATATCTCAGAAATAGACGACGAATAGCAGTATGTTTTGGTCGAAGAGTTACATATTTATAGTAAATTCTTATATAATCTTGATTAGTAATGGTAAAAACACGCTTTTGATCAGTTTTAGTATCAGGAACAGTTACTATCAATACAGTTTTGTCTTCCTGAATATCTTCGAGGGTCATTCTCACTAATTCATCTCGTCGTAATGCTCCTGATATTCCCATTATCAAAACTACCTATAATAATAATTATTATGAATAAAACATCATACTTCACTTTTTTCCATATTTATATACCTTCCACAGTAGATGATTTGCATCACTAGCTTGTTTGAGGAATGAATCAATTTGCTCGTGCGTAAAAACTTTTGATTTCTTTGCTCGATAACCAACTGACTTTTTCTTGAGGAATGGTACCAATTTTAAAAACTTCTCTACGTCAATTCCATCTCGTACGTTAAGCATAGTCTTTAACATAGAATAAATGCTCCATAAAGTTGAACTCTTCACAAATTTTGATCGCTGCATCAAATATCCTAATAATATGTTTTCTGACACCGTCTTGACATTTTGGTTGACACACCAATCTTTGAAGTTGCTGTAACGTTTTTCATATTTCCGTTTAGATTTTTCGGGTATCAAATCAGAAAGTGCTGAGTCTATGAGATCTCTCAGCTCAGGAGGAGTGCAAGTAACTGAAATATCACTATCGCTATCGGACATCTTCACGACTTCACGAGAAATGTCAAATTGATTTGTATTGCTAAATATTTCATCTCCATAGAAACATTGTGATATTGAGGTGTAATTTTCTCTATGCGCGTTGAAACGCTGTCTTTTCTAAAGAGACATAATGTTTATTGAAATTATGTAATTTTCACGGTTGCACGAAAAATATTGTGTATACTATGGCCGCGAAATGTTTTCGCGACCTCGAGATTATCTTGCCTCGGCCGGAGCGGCCTCGGCGATAATCTCTCTCTCGGAACGCGAAAAAGCATTTTGCGGCCTTAGTATACAAATAACTATTTCGGCGAATAGAGAGAAATAAGGAAAATAAGTGATTTTCAAGTTCATTATTTCCACATTTAAGGAAAAAATCAGTATGAATCAAAATAGCTGTGTTGCATTGATTTTGTGGAGATTCGAATTTTAACCTTCCACACTAGGAATAAGATGATAAAAATATAAGTAAATAACAGATCTCGATGGAAATTTGTAAAGCAATGATGGTACTCTATTTTTTCATTTTGTGGTAGAGCAATCAACATGATTTTCGGCTGTTTGTGCATTATCATTCGAGAAGAAGGTCAAGTGAAATTAGCCATCAATCAGACAGATATATCATGTTTTCAATTTTTCAAGTATTTTAATGCTTTATCTAATAAATTAACCAGTCGTAATCTGCTCTGATAGAAATCACCTGTGATAAAAATCACTTCTGTTTATACCTACAAACGTCCGCAGTGATGTTTTTGTATGTTTTATTCTCGTCATTGATTAAAGATTTACAGATTTCAGATAATATCTTGCTTTTATCTATGACTTTTCTACTGTTATTTACCATATTTTATTGATTTCTATAGAATGGTAATCATATCTACACAAGGTTTTTTTTATGTCGCCGAGGAGATTTTCTAACTGTAGATCTGGACAACAAATATTTTTCGGCGAATAGAGAAAAATAATGAAAATAAGTGATTTTCAAGTTCATCATTTCCACATTTAAGGAAAAAATCAGTATAAACAAAATAGCTGTGTTGCGTTGATTTTGTGGAGATTCAAATTTTAACCTATCACACTAGGAATAAGATAATAAAAATATAAATAACAGATTTCGATGAAAAGAGAAATATGGAAATTTGTGAAGCAATGATGGTACTCTATTTTTTCATTTTGTGGTAGAGCAATCAATGTGATTTTCGACTGTTTGTGCATTATCATTCGACAAGAAGGTCAAGTGAAATCAGCCATCAATCAGACAGATATATCATGTGTTCAATTTTTCAAGTATTTTAATGCTTTATCTAACAAATTAACCAGTCGTAATCTGCTCTGATAGAAATCACCTGTGATAAAAATCACTCCTGTTTATACCTACAAACGCAGTGATGTTTTTGTGTGTTTTTCTCGTCATTGATTAAAGATTTACAGATTTCAGATAATATCTTGCTATGACTTTTCTACTGTGATTTACCATATTTTATTGATTTCTATACAATGATAATCTCAAAATGATAGAAGCGTTTCTATTACTTTCTTATTACAGTTCATAATATGCACGCCTCAAGCAAATGTGATCATATTCTGTATTTTCAAGTCAGTACACAATTCAAAAGTCCGTCTGAATAATATCGTTTATAGTTTCACCTTCAACAGTTTCACTGAGTCGAGTAGCTACTAAAAGAAGCGCCTTGACAACTTATGCGTGGACTGTGAGTGGTTCTTGAAAATATCCGGATAGCTCAGATTTTTCCTCCCAAACAACAACAGCATAGCAGCAAAATATATTTCTTCAGGACTTTTTTGGAAGATTTCGGTACATAATCGACTGGAACTATATTCAGCTCTATCGAGTTGTGAAAACAACTCAAAGCCATCGTAGTGTGTGGTTAGGTTAGGTTAAATAAAACACCGAAATACTACTAGGAAAATCTCCGAGTCTAAAAGGCTGGCGGATAATTCAACGGAAGACGAAAAACACAGGGAAAACACTAATATTAAAATTGTTTGTTTCGTTTTGTAAATATACCCGTTGAAAATATTATTTGGAAAAATAATATTATTTCTGGTACTTAAGAGAGTATATCCAGCCCGCGAAGTCCAATCGGCCCCACCCACCAGTGGCGCGGCTCCCCATTGGCCAGCCATAATGTGCCGATTCCCTATAAATGAAATCATGTTTGATTCATTATCATCAGTCATTCACAGCTTGGTACTGGTAGCGAACGGTTGTGTTTTGGCTGATTTCTCAGACAGTCATACTTCGACTACTTCGTGTGTTTATTCGCTGTAAGTGCTTCCAGTGCAGTGTAGTGAGCTTGATAAGGAATAAAGAGTGAGTTTTGGCAGCTCTTATTTGAATATTTTTTCGAAAATGTTGTTTACGGGTTGATCATGATGCTCGACGAAAGTGTAGGAACATTTCTGGAGACAAAAAAGACTCAGTGCTCTTGTTAAAGCACCCAGTTCCCTGCGCTCCAAACAATGTTTGAGCCCAGTTCCGCCGTGATTCCGACCACCAATTAAAGGCTGACGCCCGAACAAGGCCCAGTTCCTTGAAGAGTGTCTTTTGGAACTGCGAAGAAAAGAAATTGGACTTGGAGGAGTTCATTGTTCGTCAAAACGTTGACCTGATGCTCCTTCAGGAAACCCATCTTGACAATGATGCCATCGTGGTTCCAAACTAAAGAGTTTTCAGAAAGGACCGTATTGGGAGGCGTGGAGGAAGAGTTGGATTCTGTGCTGATGGAAGACAATGTGCCGATAATAGTCTCTGGGGATTTGAACGCCAAGCACGTTACATGAAGCCGAGTGGTAAACCGCAATGGTAGGGCGCTCTGGGCACATATGGACCGACATGACTATCATGTGGTTGCCTCCACTGAACCCACGCACTACGGTCGTTTTAGCCTGATGTGCTCGACATTGCGATTTTCAGGAACGTCCCCTGGGACTGAGAGATCTATCCGGTGTCCGAGTTAGATTCTGATCATAACCCAGTCATCTTATGGCTGTGTGATGATTCAATTACCCAGGGAAGTTGTCTGCGTAAGTCGACAAACTCGGAGAGCTTCGCGGAGATTCTTGATGGAGCATATGTTGTACCTGAGATACTCCAGACCTCTGCTGAGTTGGACGAAGCAGCAGTGACTTTCGAACGGACCGTGAAGGACGCTATTGAGGTCGCTACGACCAGTGGCCTCTCTGAGATCCTATAATGAATTTCCCTCGAGGATTAAACACCTCATTAGGAAGCGCAACCGACTCCGGCGGGTTTATCAGAGGACCTTGTTCCCTGGAGACAAGATACGAGCCAGCCAAAAGGCTACAGAAGTCAACTAAGCGATACTGGACTTCCGGGACGAAAGGTGGAGTGAGACTCTCTCCGCTCTGGAGTCTGGAGACAAGGAACTATGGCGAGTTGTCAAAAGGCAAAGGGGTGGGGAAAGACACTGCCACCCCTCCACGGTCCGAACGGAATGTACTATGGGACACAATGGAACGCCAGTTTGTCTTCAACACCAGTGAGGAGGATGATCTTGACAGGGATATAGTCGTTAAATACAATTTTTTACATAAATTGATTACAATCAGTATTTATTGATTTTCTAAGATCTTGTCAAGCCCTGAACTTGATTTGACAACATTTATTTAATTAAATAGTATTTCTTTTTCAGCAATTGTTTTATTTGTATGTCTGGAGTATTTTCTCTTTCAGTGTAATAAAGACTTTCTACAGAGACTGGCTGTGAGAATGAGATACTTTATCAGAATTTCTGTAGATGGCGTCCAACTATCATTTAGCTATTTCATTCTCTCTGCCATACATTGAATTTCTAGGAATATGTTTGGGTTCATTCACCAACAATCGTACCACGACCATTGCCTCTGCAATAAGAGTTAGCCCTCCGCATTGTTTATATAAGGTTCAGGTGGAAAACCCATTAAAAGGGGAATATAACCTTATAGCACAATTCTTACAATCATTGCACCTATCAGTGGCACTAATAACTTTTGTTGTGTTATCGATCTATTACAAAACGGAACTAGCAAATTCCTGGAGCCCGACCTGCAAATGATAAGGAATTCTGAAAAGAATTACCTACTGATTAAATAATGAAATATTATATAGTACTTGTGACATTTAGAAACAGCAATTGTTCTGATGCTTTCACTGGGTTGAAAATACGTAAGTTAATATTGAGTTAATTGAGTGACGAAAATTTAATCATTAGTGTTTGAAAATAGTGAATTCGGTACACCTATATACTTCATTCATGAATCATTCGAAAAATAATTGCAGAATTGTGATACTTGTGTAATTTAATAATGAAATAGATATTTTTAAAATAGTGAGTGAACATTGGAGAAATTAGGAACGTTTTTGGAAACGGATATCGGTTTTTATCATTTTGAATTTATGGGGCATTTTACGGTGAAACGGGCGTAAAGGAACGTTAAATGGCGCCGAAGTTCGGATAAACCTTTCAGAGTGGAGTATTTTAAAATTAGTAATTTAAAAAATGGACTTTACCTGTTTTGACTGGATTAATAAAATCGCGTATACTTACTCATTTTTCAGAGAGCGTTAATAACCAGGTCAGTATTTATTTCATGTGGCGATGGACAATTCCAGTTTTGTTATGCATTAAACGGTCAAACTGAGGTTGCTGGATTATGAATACTTTCACGTTTTTCAGCATTACTAAAATCAAAGAATGGTATTTTCAAAATTATGAGTGTATGGGAGGAGCATTAGCCAAAATAAGTGCGGGAAACGGTTTATGGGTCAAAAAATTATGCTCTTTTGTTTTTATTACATTTGTCAAAATTTTGAAAATTTGTTGGGGTATTTTATAAAAAATCTCTTATGATTATATGCATTGAGGAAAAAGAAAACTTCAACCCATTAGATTTTTTGTTTAAAAATTGATTTGCAAATATTGTCTCGAACAAGAGACATGGAGTTGATATAATAGACAAAATTTCACAGACGAATTTTATTATAGACACAAGACGCAATATCAAGGAAATTCAACTATTAATATTGATACCATAAAGAAAGGCTGTTTTTAAAATGATCAAATAAAACTGGTAACGGAAAAATTAGTTCGGAATACGACTTATTAGGTAGAAGAAGCTCTATCCAAACGCTCGATATTTCCTCTGCATATCAGGGATTGTTGGATTGCAAGGTGTAAACTATGACTTCTTTGTTAGTATGTTCAACGAGGGTGGTTGGTTTGATTGTATTGATTTTACACTCATATTTCGCTCGTGTTCGCATAACTTTTTTTTTTATTGACCCCAACCCACATAACATTTAAGAAAGGAGTTAATTTTATAATTACCATTTGATTGCATTTTGCATGGAATTAATTTTTTTGTTGTCGACAACCGTTACCCATTTGCATTTTCACAAGCAAAGGACCCCGCACCGTTCTTATGGAAAATGGGTCCCAGTCGAATTGGCTGAAAATTTATTAAAATGTAGTTTATGGTGTCCAGATCGAATGTCTTGACGGGCACAACGAGATCTATTGGACAGTTTTTGACATACAGGGTGTCAAACATGCAGAGAAAGGGTTGTTATACTTACGTTTAGAAAATCAATAATGTGACGATTATTTTGTAACAAAAAGTTACGGAGAATAATTGCAATCTCATCATTGTCGATCTGAATTGTAATGAAACGTTCTAAGACTCTGTATACAGGGTTATTAATAATTACATAATTTTTATGGAATTCTCTGAACAAAATCAGTCGAACGCGAAAGCTCGTAGATCTGCAAAATAAGTAAATATCATTGTTTAATTTTGTTATTAGGTGATCTTAGGTTACTATTATACAGGATCACTCAAAATTTTCTTTTTCAGTTGTATTTATTTTAATTTATTTCTTATACTACAAACCCTGTATACTTGCTGATTTGGAATTTTGGCAATTATCAAAAACAAAGATTGGAGTTAAAATTAGAATAATAATAGATGCCAGGTTCAAAATGCTGAAAAGATGGCGCATATGCCCAATAAATGCTTATAATAAGAAAATGCCCTAGATCGTTATTACTCTACTTTTTAATCTGGTGCTTGGAAATATCGGTATGTACTTTCCACATAACGCTAATATATGCCTTTTTTAGTATACAAGCCATCAACAAATAGAATCCCTGCACACTGGTAATTATAATGTCTTAACAGACATTGTATATGAACTGGTAAAAATTGCTATTTGTGTATTTAGAGCACAATGTGATCGATTGCCGCTCGAACAAAAAGAGTTATGCTTTGAAGAGCGGCAACTAAACTTTGTGCTCGAAATACACACAATAATTTTTCGACAAACGGAGATTTCAGATAAAGAAAAAACACTCGATACTTTAATGATCATACATTATTACCTAATGCTACTTTGTTATGCGGTTGTCGAAAAAGATTTTTATTGCAGTAGTGTCCCGTTTGATGTTTAATTTGTATAGATGTTCCTTAAAAAAATTAAAATAAATACACCAAAAAAATAAAATTTTGATTGACCCTGTATGATATGATGGTAACATCAGATCACCCAATATCAAAATCAAATGATATTCACCCATTTTGCAACTTTGCTTTTTCGTTTGACTCATTTTACATTTTACATTTTACAACTTTTCATTACAAATCGAGTCGACAATATTAAGATTGCAATTATTCTCCCTAACTTTTTGTAACGAAATAATCTCCACATTAGTGATTTTGAAAAGGTAAGTGACAACCCTCTCTCTGCATGTTTGACACCCTGTATCTCAAAAACTGCCCATTATATCTCGTTGTGCCCGTAGAGACATTTGATTATGACACCATAAACTGCATTATACTGAATTTTCAGCCAATTCGACTGGGACCCATTTTCCATAAGAACCGTGCGGGGTCCTTTTTTATTTTTCATCACTCGACACACGTAGAATAGCATTATATTATGTGGAAAGTATCTCTGAAAAGATTGAACTTGTGTTGAATGGTTCAAGACCAGAACGAACTGATGTTACTTTGACATTTGAGTGCGTGGAAATTGAAAACCTACATTCTGTGAAAAGAAAAGAAATTATTCAGTATGATTGAACCAGAACGAACTAACCTTACGTACTTGAACACATATATTTTATTTGGGGGTACGAAACAAGATGGCAAATCATGAATTATTGTCGTAAGAATTTCAATAACTATTGGAAAATTCTCAAACTTTCGAACAAGTGCTGTTCCAACAAGTGCTGGTCGAACAAATTTTCGTTCGGACAAATTTCCGTTCGAACAAATGCTGTCGAACAAAGAACATGGCACTGGTTGCATGTATTCCTGGGGCTCGACAGATTTTTTTATTTTTGGATATATCATTGTAGAGTTCAAAGGTAACAACTTTCTTCATTACACTTTTTTTCTGGCCCTACAGGGTGAGCCAGAAATATGGCTTGAATGTCTTATGCCAATTATGGAAAAATCCTGTCTATTAGTGGATTTTTCTTGTTTTTTGGGCATAAGATCCTGTGGAAAATATCGATTGACTCTGAATATATCAATTATGATGTACATACTTACAGGATGAGACAGAAAACGCGTTTTACCTGAAACCAGTTTATTGACTTCTTGCTCAAGTGTAGACTTTTCGTTGAAATGTTCTGAATCCATTTAAGTGTGTCTACAGAGTGAACAAAAAATTGTGTTTAGTCATGTGAGATGATATTGTGAATAGTTGTTTTCAGAATTCACTTGCCAGCACTGTAATATAATCAAATATGAAATGAAAATTGAGATTTGCTGCCTGTCATTCGCGAGTTTTTTTTTTTGTTTCGACAATTTTATTCCTACTAACTTGGCTATGCTATACTGATTATATGCATAAACGCATAACATTGCAGCTGCTTTGAGGTTTGATTGAAAAACTACTCGTTTTGAATATTTTATAGAAATTCATTTCAAAATCGGATATCTTCAGAAGGTTTCAATTAATACGAGTTTTCGGAATCACCTATACGGTTACACAAACATTCATTTTCATCCTCTATACTATGTCAAAATCTAGTAGTAAAGAGTATTTTCCATAAATCAATGTTTTGTGTCTAATCATGTAGGTGAATTGGAAAGTTCAATGTACTCATATAGCTTTCATATCAACAGAAATAAAATAAATATTCGCCTACAATTTCGTTTCGAGAATTCGTCTGTTTGGGCTCACCATGTATCGTCACAAAAAAGAGTAGACAAAACTTTTCATCTTCATTCTTTGTGAAATATCAATAATGAATCTACTTGTATTTTCTCCTATAATTCAACACTATTTTTCGCCCACTGTGTAGACACATTGTAAAATGTATTCAAAAAAGTTAATTGGCTTAATTCAAAGAATATGCTTCAAGAAAGTTAACGGAAAGCCCACACTTGGACGAGAAGTCAATGAAAGAGTTTCAGAAAAACCGCATTTTCTGCCTCATCCTGTAAGTACCTATATGTACACCATGATTGATATATTCAAAGTCGATCAATATTTCTCACAGCATAATATCCCCAAAAATTGAGAAAAATCCACTCGCAGTCAATATTTTCCATAATTGGCGTTAGACATTCAACCCATTTTTGTAGCTCACCCTGTAGGGCCAGAAAAAAGTGTAATGAAGAAAGTTGCTTCTTTTGACCCCTACAATGATATATCAAAAAATCAAAAAAATCTGTCGTGCCCCAGGGATACATGTATCCAGTGCCGTGTCCTTTCCGCATACCGTAAACGGCAAAACAAATTCAACTTTTGTTGCCCAAATTCTCGTAGATTTTGGGAGCTGACTCATGCCCAGTGTCCAGCTTTGGATGTTGGTACCCTTCATACCACTTTTTCTTCCAAAGCTCCGATATCAGCCCATGAAACCAGAAAAAATGGAATGGTACGTGAATGATTTAAATATGGACCCATGATATCCTTCAGAAAATATATCAAACAACTTGGTATAATTTATTGCGAACAAAACTGAAGCTTAACTTTTCTCTAAAAAAGTCTATTTCACAGCGGCAAGTGTACTATTAAGGTATCACTTTCAATGCTTGGTAATATGAACCGATGTGAGGTCCACAGCCAAAATGGCATTTCTAAAATTTGATTTCGGTTTTTTTTCTTTCAATGTGAATTTAAGATGAGCTGAGGAAGGATATCTACCACCTTTCAGATTTTGTACCCCAATTTTGTACCGCTACCGGACGGAACAGTCGATACATGTGTTTTGGGTGATTGCAAGCACGCGGAACGCTGCAAATAGCCTAAACACGTCAAACATGATTTTTGGTCATTCGTGCTGCTCGCTCCGTTCGTTGCGATTGCTGTGTTTGTTCGTGCTGCTCGCGAGCAATGTGGACCCACCATTAAGCTTGTTTGTCAATTGCGAGCATTTCTGGCAATTGGAATTTGGTATTTTGAGGAACAAATAATATGAGAGACTAGTATGATGTAAATATTTGTTTTTCTTAATTTTAGTGAACGTTTAGTATTTTTGGGAAGCGAAAGTATTTTTTTTTTACAAAAAAATTGGGTAAATTTGGTAGACAGTTGAATAACAACCAAATATTATTACTACTGTAACATATACTCACTAGTATTTGTTGAATCACCGATCCAGACAATTCTCATAATCATGCAAATAATCATCAACTTGAGTTAAAGTTGTTTACTATTACCGAATCTCAAAAAGTGTTATCAGTCTAGGTGTGTGTAGAAGGATCGCAATTACAATACCCGCATTGAAAAGCCAAATACACTAACAATGTGTTTTAAATCCGGATCATATATTATTAGTGAATGAGGCAAGAAGTCCTGAGTCAATGTTGATTCTGAAAATATATTTCAACTGATAAATTTACCAAACTTGTTATGAATGAAGACGGCTACAGGTATATATCATATAATTTTTCCATTTGATAGAAATCATAACTTGTTCTTGATAATATACTACATTGTATAAGATTTGCTATAGAATGTAATCGTTTTCAAGTTAAAATATACGAAAACTTGCAACTGCATTCACATACAATGATACAATACATACATCATGTCAGTTTAACAGTTAAATAAACCGACCGTGAAGTAAAGCCACCGGTGTCGTCGATAAAAATATAATTTTCAAGGGTTCGGATAAAAATTGGATTAATGTGGAGATATTCATTCAGACTCAGTAATTTTCACAGAATGCACGTCCCGCATCAATTTCATCCATTTGCAAGGGGTATGAAGGGTTGAAATCAACCCCCGAAAGAATTAAAATGGATAAATGCCTCCAGAACAAACCAGCCAAACTCAAATTTCAGAAAATACGTGTTTATTCACGAAATTAACGTGTCGTATCAATTTCATTAATTTGCAAAGGAGATTAAGGGGCTAATCAACCTCCGAAAGACAAATCAGACAGAAGCCTTCAGAAGAACCTGCCAAAATAAAATTCACGAAAAAAAACAATTGCTTTTACGAAATAATCATCATGTATCAATTTAATACACTTGCAAGGGAGGTGGAGGGTTAAAATTAACCCCCGAATGAATTGAAATGGACGAATGCATTCAGAAAAAATCTGCCAACATGAAATTCACAGAACACGTTTTTGTTCACGAGATGAAAGTGTCGTATCAGTTTCATTTATTTAAGGGGATTAAGGGGTAAAAGCAACCGCCAAAGACTTAAAAGAAACAGAAGCCTTCAGAAAAAACCAGCTAACATGAAATTCACATAACGCATTTGTTTCCACGAAATGATCATCATGTATCAATTTCATCCATTTGCAAGGGGGGTGAAGGGTTGAAATCAACCCCCGGAATTATTGAAATGGACAAATGAGTTCAGAAAAAATCTGCCAACATGAAATTCACAGCACACGTTTTTGTTTACGAGATGAAAGTGCCGTATCAGTTTCATTCATTTGCAAAGGGGATTAAGCGGATTGAGGGGTAAAAGCAACCGTTAAAGACATAAAAGAAACAGATGCCTTCAGAAAAAACCTGCTAACATGAAATTCACATAACGCATTTGTTTCCACGAAATGATGATCATATATCAGTTTCATCTATTTGCAAGGGAGGTGAAGGGTTGAAATCAACCCCCGGAATTATTAAAATGGACAAATGAGTTCAGAAAAAATCTGCCAACATGAAATTCACAGAACACGTTTTTGTTTACGAGATGAAAGTGCCCTATCAGTTTCATCATTTGCAAAGGGGATTAAGCGGATTGAGGGGTAAAAGCAACCGTCAAAGACATAAAAGAAACATGCCTTCAGAAAAAACCTGCTAACATGAAATTCACATAACGCATTTGTTTCCACGAAATGATCATCATGTATCAATTTCATCCATTTGCAAGGGGGGTGAAGGGTTGAAATCAACCCCCGGAATTATTGAAATGGACAAATGAGTTCAGAAAAAATCTGCCAACATGAAATTCACAGCACACGTTTTTGTTTACGAGATGAAAGTGCTGTATCAGTTTCATTCATTTGCAAAGGGGATTAAGGGGATTAAGGGGTAAAAGCAACCGTCAAAGACATAAAAGAAACAGATGCCTTCAGAAAAAACCTGCTAACATGAAATTCACATAACGCATTTGTTTCCACGAAATGATCATCATGTATCAATTTCATCCATTTGCAAGGGGGGTGAAGGGTTGAAATCAACCCCCGGAATTATTGAAATGGACAAATGAGTTCAGAAAAAATCTGCCAACATGAAATTCACAGCACACGTTTTTGTTTACGAGATGAAAGTGCCGTATCAGTTTCATTCATTTGCAAAGGGGATTAAGGGGATTAAGGGGTAAAAGCAACCGTCAAAGACATAAAAGAAACAGATGCCTTCAGAAAAAACCTGCTAACATGAAATTCACATAACGCATTTGTTTCCACGAAATGATGATCATATATCAGTTTCATCCATTTGCAAGGGAGGTGAAGGGTTGAAATCAACCCCCGGAATTATTAAAATGGACAAATGAGTTCAGAAAAAATCTGCCAGCATGAAATTCACAGAACACGTTTTTGTTTACGAGATGAAAGTGCCCTATCAGTTTCATCATTTGCAAAGGGGATTAATGGGATTAAGGGGTAAAAGTAACCGCCAAAGATATAAAAGAAATAGAAGCCTTCAGAAAAAACTTGCTAACATGAAATTCACATAACGCATTGAAATGATCATCAGGTATCAATTTCATCCATTTGCAAGGGGGGTGAAGGATTGAAATCAACCCCAGGAATTATTGAAATGGACAAATGAGCTCAGAAAAATTCTGCCGACTTGAAATTCATAAAACACGTTTTCATTCAAGCAATGAACGTATCGTATCATCTTCATTTGTTTGAAAACATGAACTTAACGTAACATATATGTTTTCATGAAATGATCATCATGCGTCAATTTCATCCATTTGCAAAGGGGGCGAAGGGCTAAAATGAACTCTCCGAAAGAAATAAAATGGACGAACGCCTTCCGAAGGAACGTGCCAATGTAAAATTCACAGAACCCGTTTTTATTCACAAAATAAACTTGCCTCATAAATTTCGTCCAATTGTAAAAAGGATGGACTTGATTTTCACCATTTCAAAATCTAATTGCATCACGTGGTATACATAAAATTGAATGAAGAAATAAAAATAAAAAAAAAATTCCTGATTTTACCAGTGGCGTAAAAAATAGGAGAAGAAAGGGACCAATATACCCTTTTTGTACGCCACTGGTGGCAACTAAAAATGTAATTTTTATTTTAAAATAAAGCTCTTATTGACCAAAAATATTTTTTCGAATTAAACTGTAAAATTTTCCAAAACTGTGGAAGTTATGAATAAAAAAAGATTTAATTTTTCCTATTCAACACCCTGTATCTGTGCAACCCACCGCTACTCAAGGGTCTGACGATTGATTTCGTGATGAGTATCACATGATCTATCAATGATGAAAAATTCAGCGTGCATACTATGACGTATTCCAAGGAAAAGTTTACTAGATATTTACGATATGTGTCGTAAAGATTCATATTACGATATGAGATAGAACATTTGTCAAACGAGGCCTTTAGGCCGGGTTTGATAACCCATCGATTATCCTGATATGAATTTACGACACAAATATTGTACAATATTTTACCTACTTTCAATAATGTTAATTATTTACTCAAAATTAGTTAATATTCCTTAAATTATTGATATTAGAATCATGCAACAAGCGAGCGTTGCGCCCATTGTTGATTTATTTTGCGAACTGTCAACTTTGACACGTTCATTTCAATTTAGCAAAATTTCATCGACATTAGTTCAGGCCATTAGAGAATAGATTCAGATATAGAATCCGCTACAAATTAAAAAATTCAAGCCTTATTACCTGATAAATCCCGGAATAGATACTCAAGTTTATAATAATTTAGTTCTTGTTATCCTTTTCCATTGAATAGACTGACATTTAAAGAGAAAAACACTACCGCTTACCGCACTAGTGCGGTAAAGTAAACTCATATCAGTATCGTAATGACTGACATTACATATTGATAGTAGGTAAAAATGATTAATACTCGTTCTGGACAGATGCCTAAAAACTATTTCATTCCCAGTGGAGGACTGAATCTGATTGTGCTTGGGTAGAAATAAGATTACCAAATATTGAAAAACCTTGAAACCTTCAGTGAACTGAATATGCCGAAATTATTGTATTTGGAAATGAAGATATGACAAATGTTGTTCCCAATTCACGAGTGTGTTCAATATTTTGAAATTCCTCAATAATGTTACATAATCTAATCAGATATGATATAGAAGATAAAATTGATGAATATAAATAAGCAGTGATAATAACTGATTACTTCAAACAATAGTTGTTATTATCTGATATTACCACTTCGTTGAACAAAAAAAATCACATTTTGATGTGAAAATTGTAATATCAGTCAATGAGAATGAGTGATATGTTATCCCTTCACCAAAGTTATTTTTTGTACACATTCCTGAATGCACATTTCGATAAACGAGTAATCTTTATGAGTGAAATTTCTATACGTACTTCTATTTTTGGTAGATAAATTTCACTGAGGAATATAACTGAGTTAAGGAACTGAGGCGAATCTATAATTAGAAAAAGTGTGTGGTGAAGGAGTAGCAATAATACCATCTACCCACCAATCCTGCCATCAACCGCTTTTGATGCTTGAATAACTATTTTAAACTGTCTATTCTGATGAACCCCTCACCTTCCCAAACTGGTGTTCTTCATTGTGTATAATAAACTTTGGTTAGCATTATTTCTTGTTGAACCTAAAATTGAGTTGAGATCATCTTCTGGGTCCATACATTCCCAGCACCAATCCTGATCCATATAGTACTTATAGAGCTTTGTGCTCCACTTGGGAACTCTGACCATAACCTCATCTCCACTCTCTGCTCCTTTTCTACACCATCGAACAGATCAAGGCTGTCTCGTCTCATATGACACTACATTCAGCAGACTGGGATGGTCTTCGCATGTTTTTCTCAGCATTTCCATGGGAAAGAGTGTGTTTCTCTCTTAGAGATCCAACATGATGTGACGAGGCAATTTCTGAGATCATAATGCTGGGGATGCAAACATATATACCTAACACGTCAAGAGGAACATTATCTGTTAAACCTTGGTTTAGCAGATACTGCTCTAGAGCTGTCACCCCCAAGAGGCCGTAATGGTTGAAAAATCAGGTCACTGAGACTAGATCGGAATATGTTGAAGCAAGAAACATCTGCAAGGAGGCGATCAAATCTTCGAAAGAGGCTTACAACGCCAAGATACGATCAAAGCTCTTTGAGTGTCCTAACGGGTCCCGCTCTTTTTGGTCATTTGCCAAAGCTGTTGGAAGAAATTTCACTTCCAGCTCATTTCCTCCCATAGCAAAGGAAGATGGAACACTAGCAACGAACGCTCAGGAGAAAGCCAATATCTTTACAAACATGTTTGCTGCGAATTCATCAGGAAAATAACCCCAGAACATCATTCCCATTGGCGGTCATATGCCTAACCATTTTGCTGGGTTTCGACACCAACGAAGCTAGTGGATCTGACGGAATTCTTCCGATCATCCTCAAGAAATATCCTCCCGAACCAACACCAGTTTTTCGCAAGTTTTCCAACCTCTCTTATATGTGGGGGTAAATAAGGAATAGAGAACCTACCCAGCAACTACAGACCTATCGCACTACTACCTGTTATTTTGAAGGTCATGGAGAGAGCTATCAACATCAAGCTCATGAAATATCGAGAACGTTCAGGAATTATCAATGATCGACAATATGGTTTTCGGTACCAGAGATCAACCGGTGACCTATTTGGTTATATCTCACATATTTGGCAGCAACCTATCGAAAAATATGGTGAAACCCCGTTTCATTAGATATCTCTAAGGCATTTGATCGCGTTTGGCACCAAGGACTCATAGCCAAACTTCCATTTTATGGCTTGCCTTTCCAGTTGTGTTTATTGCTATCTATCTTTCTCTCAGACCGATCTCTCCGCGTGACGGTCGATGGAGTATTCTCTGATACTAACAATAAATGTTGGTGTTCCGCAGGGATCCATTCTAGCACCAAAACTGTTTCTTCTTCACATCAATGATTTGTTGGGAGCTACCTCATGTCCAGTGAACAGGTTTGCAGATGATAGTACCCTCCATTCCGCTTTCTCTTCCTAATCTCCGATAAGAGCCAGTTAATGCAAAAATTAACGGGGAAGAATCGTTAATGAAATAAATACGGACTTAGCCAAAAATTCTAGAATGGAGATCCTAAAATTTGGTGGAATTCAATGAGAGTAAAACCCAAGCTTGTCTTTTCTCTAGAAAGGCCTATCTCACAGTAGCCAGCGTAACTATGTAAAGAGTATCTGTACCAATGAAATCTTTTATTTCAATGCTGGGTATTACCATCAGCAGTACCCTCTCATGGGAGAACCATGTGAGCTCCATTGCCAAGAGTGCCTCGCAAAAACTCAGATTTCTGTTTCGTGCCAAGGAGTATTTTACTTCTCGTCAACTGATTATGATTTAAAAGGCACAGATTCGACCTGTTTTGGAATACTGTTCCCATATATGGAGTGCAGCACCCAAGCACATATTGAAACTTTTAGATTCGGTCCAACAGATAGCCATTCGTCTCGTCGGTGATACTTCGCTCATAAGCTCGCTTACTTCTCTGGAACATCGCAGAAAGGTTGGCGATCTGTCTCTGTTTTACAGATATTTTCATAGACGATGCTCTTTTGAAATATCTTCAATCATTCCACCATTAGCGGTATCATCGGGATTGACCCGTCGAGCTCAGTCCTCACATCCATATGCCGTCACTTTGGAGACATGTCGCACATCTGCTTCCCAGGGCTTGTTTTTTCATAGAACGGCAAAGCTTTGAAACCCGCTGCCTCGGCAGGTGTTCCCTGAGGCATACAGCCTTCAGAAATTCAAGAAGAACACCAATTCCTACCTACTTTCCCTCGGCTCTCACGATGTTCTTTGAACAATACAGGATTTTCCTTTTCGTAGGAACAGAACTTGCTCAGATCTCAGCAACACATATTACCTGGTGTTTTTGAAAGATGAATTATACCACATAACCAAACATTTCATCCGTATTATACACATAGGTTCCCTTCATATAACCCATTTTTCATATTATCTGCTCATTTTATATGTACGTTTTGTCTGAAACAATACTTGAATACTTTTATGCAATCTATTTCGAAAATATTTGTTCTAGCACGACACTGCCAATCAGACAACGAATGCATCCAGTGAGAGTTATTTATTTGGTTTGAAGTCGTATACCTAATATTACAGCAGCATGGACGTGACCAAAGAAAAAAGCAACCCCAACCCAAGGGATAAAGCAAATTTTTTTTCCATTTTATTTTTTGGGTAAGTAGATTGTGGTATTCTTGATCAAAAATGTCTTTTTCATTTCCTGAAATTTGTGGTCTTTACTTCATAATGCTACTTCATAACTAGGTTCGAATCCTCAGCAACTTCAGATTTTTATCTGATGGCCCGAGAAAGTGCTAGGAATCGCACGTTAAAAGGTAAGACCTCGTTAATCCTTGGCTCGTACAAGTTTCGACTTTTGAGGGCTGCCGTTCGTAAGGGGACGACAGCTGGTTAACGGAAAAAACAATTTTAACAAAACAAACAATAACTTCTTATATAGAGTTGTAGAGGATGAGTGATAAAAAATTTGAGTTAGATGCTACATCGTCTAAGTGCTCTCTGGAAACTAGAGATGGCGCTGGATACGTACTTCAATACTTATTTTGGGAATTTCTGAAAACACTGAAATCGATTTGACTAGGTGAGCAAGTCTTGGTGATTGACAAGAATCATGAAACCAGTATGTAGTATTTGAATGGAAACATAATCATAGCTACGATATTTGAGAGCATTGCAAAGTAGTTCTTGTAGAAAAATCTGCAAAGAATCCAAACGATATAATTCAGTGGTCCTAGGGAGCAGTAGTTGTTTTCTGCCTGAGACTGACCTACGAAAATAGCTATTGTATAGGTGAAAGCGAAAGACTGGATTATGTAATCCATGTTTCCATAATTAGTAAAATGGTTTTCCGCAAAGGTACTACAATTTTACTCATCGATAGTATGACCTGGAGCCTGGAGTCGTTATTGAAAATAATTGCTTTCTGTAGAATTCTAGAATAGTATATTCTCGTGAAGAATGGTTTCCGGGCTTTGAGGCCGTGGTCGGTTCACCTCCCTGGAGGCGGTTTCTTTGGACGTTTCGCTCACAACTGCGGTGAGCATCTTCAGCATAGGTTTAGTCTTCTCGAAGAACGACGTAAAACTGATACAACGGTTGGAAATTGTTCGTAATTTATAGTTGCAGCCTGGTTAATTAGTTTTGCTTGGGGTGACTGGGGTACCTGACCGGGTGGAATGCCCGCCTTAATAGAGAAGCCATAGAAATATACAAGCATAAAAACAATTTCAACAGAAAGGAAGAATCCCTAAAGCTCAACAAAGCCTGGTACCCAGCCTTGAAAAACACAAAAACAAAACAATTAAACAACACAAACAAGCAGGTACGAAGGGACAATCACGACTCACTAATTAGGCAGGTAGACAATGGCTACATTCCACCCGGTCAGGTACCCCAGTCACCCCAAGCAAAACTAATTAACCAGGCTGCAACTATAAATTACGAACAATTTCCAACCGTTGTATCAGTTTTACGTCGTTCGTCGAGAAGACTAAACCTCCGCTGAAGATGCTCACCGGAGCATAGCCGCAATAATATTGGATCTGCCTGATAGAAGAAACTGTGTAATATTTTCAGAATTAAAAAAAAATAATAAAAATTTCCTTTCCTTTTTTTTTTGGATTTTTCACACCTGCCATTCGTTATAAAATGGCATTATACACCCGTCCTTCACGGGAGTGCAAAAGGTTGGATCACACCCCCTGTATTTTCGAATACCGAGCACCACATGTTCAATAATGCTTTTTACTTTGAGATCTACTTTCATAGTTCGCCAATGGTGGGTCAGGTATACTGTGTGTCCATAAAGTAACCCCCCTGTTAACTTTAGAACTTAGTAGAATTTCCTTTTGACATTTTTCTGGTTTTCTGGTTTTTCTGGTTTATAAGCTACTTTTTGACAATAATAAAAAATATCTACCCTTCAAAATGGCGACCAGGCGCCCTTTCGAAAGATTTTTTTTGATGGCAAGGGTGGTCACGTTTCAAATTTCAGACAAAAATATTCATTCGAAACAAAATGGCGGCATATTATGTTACAACTTTAATACTCGATTTCTTTGAATAAATGGCTTTGAACGATCTCAATTGAAATGAAAAAATATTTTTTGATATCTACAAATGTTCTCTGTCCCTCAGAATTGCATATGGGACACGGTTTCTGAGATTTGCTGATACTCAATAGATCAAGGTATTACACTACTTAAGTATCTACTTATTTGAATTTTTTTCTAATATGGCACCCATCTGCCATTTTGAGTGACAAGAAGCTCTTGCAGAAACGAAAATATATTTTATCATTGCACTAAAGCTCTTCAATGGTCATTTATCCGAAAGGATCCTCTTGCGAGAGTTCTGAAATAATGTACCGCCATATTGTTTTGGATCAATATTTTCATTTGAAATTTCGCTGTTGTAGAGAAAATTGAAAGATGATTCGAATGAGTTATCACTCGAATCCTCATGCCATTTAAAAGAATCTTTCAAAATGGCGGCCAGGCCAGAACTTTCTCATCATTATCAAAAAGTAGCTCATGAACTACCATTCACCAAAAAAAATTCAAAGAAATATTCCACTCCGTTCAAAAGTTAACAGGGGGGGGGGATTACTAGGTGACAATAAAGCTTGATATATCTTTGATATTATTTCAGATACACCATTCCTATATTCAAAAAGGGTACCAAGAAAACATTGGATGTAGATGATCTATATAATCCTCTTGAAAGTGATAGAAGCACTATATTAGGAAACAGACTAGAGTAGTAAGTATTCACCAAAAATTATTCTATTTAGATCATTGAAGGTAACGATGCAAAATACGATTTTTTCTAATAGCCTGCGGAAAAATCCACTATTCCGCACTCATTTAAATTTTTAAAGAGTCAATTTTCCGCACTAGTGCGGAAAAGTACATTTGTTTAGTTTTTGCGGATTATACTGACATTTAAATATTGCGTCGCAGAAGGTTAAAATAGAAAGCTTACCAAGTATGGTTGTATAGTTTTATATATATTTAATAATAAATGTTCTTTATGTTAACTTTTGGGTGTTTTATCCGCCAATAGAAAAAATAGTGTACCTAACACGAGGGTAAAGTGTCTTTTCCGCACGCGATTTCTGGCCAAACTCCGCATCTGCAATCGCGTGCGGAAATGTATCACTTTCCGCACTTGTTAGGTAAACTACTATTTTAAAATGGTTTTGAAAGGAGCTTATATTGAAAATGCTGACATTCTAGTGGACTCGAGAACAAATATGGAGTAGTTTCAAAGTTTAAAACTAAAATCTTTTTTATATATATATCTGTATGACCAATTATTTATCGAATAAATTGAGAGAGAAACATTATTCAGTGTAAATATTAATTTACGAATATTTAATTCCGGCATTTTACGTTTCAATGTAACACCTTGTCAGATACTCATAATTTTCCCCTTCAAAGTATTGGAGCAATTTTCACATTTTTTCATTATTCAAACTGAATCACGAATGTTAGTGAAACTATTTGAATTTGGTACATGATATGAAACATATGCATTTGTTCTTGTATGATTTGTATTCACAATAAGGAATCTGCCCCGAACAGGGAAGAGTTATTTACAATTTATTTGACTTGTTTAAAACCTCAGTGATATCCTCATCTATCCATTACCTACTCCTCTACTTCAACACAATGATGTATTTTAAAAGGACAAGATCTGGCATTGTATCTAGCATCATAGTTTTATAATTATTCATCTACACCACCCAATTATTTACATAATACATTATTTTTTCTACATTCATGTAAAAAGCAAAACTTTATTGAATTATATTTAGTGGAAAAAGAAGTTCTTTGTTGCACTAGTGCAATGAAGTTTTTTATCCAACAGCAACAGCAAATAACACACTAGTGAGTTATAATCCATAAGTCACTAGTGAGTTATGGATTATAACTCACTAGTGTGTTATTTGATAGTTTACTTGTCTAAAATGACATTAATAATGGGTCATAACTGTCATGTGTTGGATAAAACATTGTATGCCACTCATGTGCTATGTTTCCTAAGTTACTTTACAATTTAGAAATCTTTCTCGCGTGACTTATTTTCAACATAACACACTAGTACCATAAATAACTATATTGCACCCATATTTTATTCTACTTCAACGTGCTGCCATCATGACAAACATAAACATTCAAACCCACTACATATTTAGCAGATATTCTGAGATTGGCAATACGTTTTAAACAGTTACATATTTTATATAAATGTTTGCAGCCCGAGTCAAACAAACAATAGCTTCCCAAGAATGACTCCATAATCAAAACTGATGCGTTTTGTTCTAAACCGTCTACCTGCATAGACCAGACTGTACTATGACCACACCTCGTGATAACATACGCGCTCACGGTTACTATGATTTTTATTTTGATAATGTAATTGTGGTTATATAGAAACGTCAGTCAAAAATTAATTCTGACAGTTACAGAATTGAAAGTTTTGAAATGAGTTGTATTGATGGAAAAATAGATGATAGTGATCTGTTTCAATGCAAATCGATAGTAATAATTGATTAATTAAGTTGCGCTTTTCATTTTCCGACACCTAGTGCACCTTAATAAATAATTTTTTGCTTTTTGCATGAACGTAGAAAAGATGTTGTATGCAACTCGTGCAAAAATTGTTTATTGCACTTGTTGCATAAGTAACTATGAATCAATTTCAATTTCAACTTTCACAAATTTTTGTTTGAAAGACCGTGACATTTTTTTTGTCAAATAACGCAAAGTAAACATTAAGTACTCTTAATGTACAGTTTCAATTTAATTTTATGATTAAGACAGTGACTGTGATTGGGACTATGATTATGACAGTGGCGCATAAATTGAGCCTAAAGGCTGCCGTGCATTATGCTATTTCCTGGCAAGTTCAATGCAACGCAATTTCGAATCGATCAAAGCGTATGCGCCTATCATATTTTTCAGCAAGTTTCATGTTTGTAAACAGTCCTATTACTTTGGGAAAATCATCTACTAGCATGAAACTTGCTCTAAAATATGATAGACGCATGCGATTTGAGTGAATCGACATTGCGTTGCATTGAACTGGCCAGGAAATAGCATAATGTACGGCGGCCCTTAGATTTGTATTCAAATTGAATAAACCATTCTCGTGAAGCAACGAATACCTTTTTCTTTCTTTGAACTATGTCAAGGAAATCTCATATTTGCACAATCCACGATTTTCTCCGTTCAATCTTCATCACTATTCATTTCTATTTAAAATAAATTTATAGTTATCAAGAATTCGTTATCTGGATAGATGCCCAATTTCACAAATTTCATTAATTATTGTTGTCAACTAGTTTCTGACGGCCAAACAGCCATAGCTACCTTGGATTACCTAGTGTAGATTAGGTCCAATAGTTCCTTAGAGGTATATGCTATTATTCTGAATATATTCGCCGCGATAGTTTGGAATTTTGATAATACTCATTTAATAGTAAGAATGCTAAGAATATTATTGGTGAAACATTTGTATATCAGATATTTATAGGTTATTAGTTGTCAAAGAAAATGAGAACTGGCTTTATGACAGGATTTCGTTATTATTCGGATCTGTCACTGTTGTTGCATGAAACTGTTGGTTGCCTAGTAACAGCCGTTAAAAAAAGTGCACTTTTTTTACTCTTTTCCGTTTAATAATGAAATCGTATGTTGATAGTGAAATATTGCAATACTTTACGCACACAAACCAAACAAAAAAGTGGACTTTTTTTGACAGTTGTAGAAATTTTTTTTCCGAATATGTATATTTCTCTAAATCATCAAAAAAGTCAGAATACTTCAGAAGTAAAGTAGTGAAAGTATTATTTGTTATGAAATAGATTATGAGTAAACAAAAAATTCATAAGAGGCAAAACAACACCAAACGGACAATCACAATACGATTGGAAATGAAAATTACAAATCGATAGCATTCATATCTTCACTTTATTCTATGATGGAACCAGAATTTGAAATTATTTCTATTTCCTGAAGCACTGAGTCTGGAGATGTTTTTTACAGATAATTGAAGAAAATATCATGAATGAGAGTGATCTGTGAGAGAGAGATACATTACAGGGTGTCATTTATAACATGAAGTTTATACAAATTTCTTTTGGGAAAATAGTCCAAAATTAATTCCAGCTCAAATACCTCTGAAATATTTATATCCCATGAAACATCTTTCGTGGTCAACCAGTACACTACATAATTGGATACGTAGGTACGACTATATCCCTAGTCGAATTTTTATCGTAATGAATATCCCATTTTTATTATAATTCAATTCCTTTTTCAGTTATTGGAAAAAGCAAGTAGAAAATGCTGAGAAAAATCCGAAGAAAAAGCCGAGCCTCTTCAGAGCTGTGCTGCGAACGTTTTGGTTCGAATATACAATGTTGGGTATTCTTATAGCTGCAGGAGAACTACTCCTAAGAACAAGTAGTCCATATTTGCTAGGAGGCATGTTGGACTTTTACAGTCCAAATTCGAAAACAACGAGAGATGAAGCCTTGGTATTTGCTGCTGGTATTGTAGCACTGAATGTTTCTTCAACAGTGGTCATGACTCAGTATATGATGAATTGCATTCACACTGGAATGAGAGTGAGAGCTGCTGTAATTGTATTGATATATCGAAAAGTAAGTGAGTCGTCGTTAATCAAACTATACAGGGTGATTCATTGGGAAATGCGCATACAGTTAGGGTAGATGGAAGACACCGAGGTCCTTCTAAATAACCTATATTTTATGGGTCTATCGTTCTTTATAACAAAGATACAGGGTGATTTATTGATTTTCCCCATTTTTTCAATTAATCATAACTTATGAACCCCCCTATACATTTTTGTGATATTTGGTTTGTATGTTCTTTGTCCACAGTAGTGTCGATTAACACAATAAGAAAAAGTCTTATTCCAGGTACGGCCTTAAAAAAATTAATAAGTAGGTTTCGAGTCGAAACAACATTCTGTATATCAATATTTTAAAATTTTATTTACAAATTTGGAAAGAGCAGGAAAAAATAAGTAAGGCTAAAAGTATTTGGTGTTTCCGCATATAACTTTTTACTTATTAACTTGGGTCGAATCTTGATGTTTCGATAATGAGGTGCCACAAAATTAAAAAAAATAAAATTTCTTCCCCAAATGGTACTTTTCCAGCTTCAATACATGAAATCATCATCTATTTCTTATTTTCCTGATTCCTGGATCCCCAACCTAATTGAAAAACGAGGGGACAAATTATTATTATCAATGAAGAATTTTCAATTACCATGTATGGTTAAAAAAATTATCATAACATTTGTTCATTGCGATACATTTAGAAAAAAATTATAAAAATGAGAAAAAATGCGCATTCCAAAAAAAGCATAACTTTATTTTAAACAAAAATAACGTTGCAACAAATCTACATTTCAAAGGTTAAACATAACAGAAAATCAAAAAACTAGAATTTTCTGACATCAGCCAACTTGGCAATTAAAACAATTTGGGATATCAAACCTAAAGTGTATTATTTACTGAATCAAACAATACGTACAGACTGCTTGATTTTATTATTATTATCAAGAATACATCAAAAAGGTAATTAGAGCGGATAAAGAAAATTCTAGTTTTTTGATTTTCTGTTATGTTTAACCTTTGAAATGTAGATTTGTTGCAACGTTATTTTTTGTTTAAAATAATGTTATGCTTTTTTCGGATTAGGCATTTTTCCTCATTTTTATAATTTTTTTTCTAAATGTAGCGCAATGAACAAATGTTATGATAATTTTTTTAACCATACAGGGTGTTTGAAAGTTCTTCATTGATAATAATAATTTGTCCCAAATACGGACATGTCCTCTCGTTTTTCAATTAACTAGGTTGGGGATCCAGGAATCAGGAGAATAAGAAATAGATGATGATTTCATGTATTGAAGCTGGAAAAGTACCATTTGGGGAAGAAATTTTATTTTTTTAAATTTTGTGGCACCTCATTATCGAAACATCTAGATTCGACCCAAGTTAATAAGTAAAAAGTTGTATGCGGAAACACCAAATACTTATTTTTTCCTGCTCTTTCCAAATTTGTAAATAAAATTTTAAAATATTGATATACAGAATGTTGTTTCGACTCGAAACCTACTTATTAATTTTTTTAAGGCCGTACCTCGAATAAGACTTTTTCTTATTATGTTAATCGGCATTACTGTGGACAAAGAACATACAAACCAAATATCATAAAAATGTATAGGGGGGTTCATAAGTTATGATTAATTGAAAAAATGGGGAAAATCAATAAATCACCCTGTATCTTTGTTATAAAGAACGATAGACCCATAAAATATAGGTTATTTAGAAGGACCTCGGTGTCTTCCATCTACCCTAACTGTATGCGCATTTCCCAATGAATGAGTATCAAATAAATGAAATAGTAAAATCGACAAGGTCGAAGTACCCTTCTCTCCAAATATTTCTACCATGCCAGAAAACAACTACTTCCCCACTGAACAACAACAACTACCACGACGTATATTGAAGTACATCTGCCAGATATTTGTGCAAAGTTCTTCTAAGAAGACCCAGTAGATTATCTTTATTTTGCTGGGAAAGACCGCCTGCAGACACGTTTCAAGGTTCTCGACTCTCGTCAGTGACAGCGTAGGTCGGACAACATCAAAGTCGTCCTGTCTCAGCCCAATGAATTATAATCCACTGTATCACAATAATATTTTCCCACAAATGAAGCAGAGACTTACAAAAAGCATTCCTCGGAAGCAAAAACTCCAGAAAGTGAACAGAGTTCAAGAAGTTTTGCCGGAGAGTATCAAACAGTAAAATTGACATTGTCGAAGAGACTTTCTCTCCAAATATTTCCACAATGTGGAAAATATGAGACACCTGCCAGAAAACAACTACTTGGCTAATACAGTTAAAACAGTTATAGTGACAGTAATAGTTGAATGAAGTAAGCCTACTTCATGGCAAAAGGTTCAGAATTAATTGTTTTTCACATTTTTGTCGAACACATGGGCCCTGACAAAGATTGAATATTGAGAAGGATCCACTGAAGAACATTTTCTGAATGATCTGAGGAAAAATAGCATGTATGCACGTAGAAAAAAGCACATTCTTGGACTTCGTGTTGCTTGTGTCAGCTTGCAACTCCAAGAATGTCAGCTTTTCTATTAGTTATCATACAATATAATATTACTCATACTACTTTCAGTGATGTTGTCCCAATACGTTTCACTTAACATTTTTTCGTGCGCGTTTTGATAAGTGAACTATCTCCAGAGTACCAAAAGAAGTGGAAGCATGTGTTTTTGAACCCTATAATTCAGTTGTGTTTCTGTAGAGGTTGTCGAACAAAAAAATGATTGAATCGTCACAGATAGCTCTCAAATTTTACATGTGCTCTCGCACATGATAGTATCATAGCACCATGTATATGGAATTTTACAGTCATGATAGGTTCAATGAATGCTTTCTATTGAACATTTTGATCTTATAATCCTCTATTTTCAGGCTGTGAGACTCAGTAGAACAGCGCTTGGAGATACACCTGCTGGCAAAGTTGTGAATCTATTATCTAATGACGTTGCCAGATTCGATTTCGCTTCGATGGTTATCCACCAACTTTGGGTTGGTCCCATTTCAGCCATAATTGTTATGACATACCTGTATAATGAAGCTGGCTTGCCCGGAATAGCTGGAATAATAACCATTATTGTCATGAGCCCATTACAAGGTGAGTTCTATCGTCAGTGGATGAATAAAAGTCAGTTTTACGGCATTTTGAACAAATTTCGACGATCCTGGCGGCGCATTATGTTAGAACTAGAATAAATGGCTTTAAACGAGCTCAATTGAAATGAAAAAAATATTTTTTGATATCTACAAATGTTATCTGTCCCGCATAATTGCATATGGGACAAAACGAGCTATTAAGTACACTACTTATTTGAATTTTTTTCTAATATGGCACCAAGCTCTCGCAGAAACAAAAACATATTTTATCATTGCAGTAAAGCACTTTAATAGTCATTTATTCGAGAGGATCCTCTTGTGAGAGTTCTAAAATAATGTACCGCCATTTTGTTTTGGACCAATATTTTTGTTTGAAATTTTGCTGTCGTATAGAGAATCGAAAGACAATTCGAATGAGGCATCACCCGACCCCCATGCTATTGAAAGATAGAATTTTTTTATCATTGGCTAAAAGTAGCTTATGAACTATCATTTAACCAAAAAAAATTTAAAGAAAAATTCCTCTCCGTTGAAAAGTTACAGGAGGGGGGGGTGTTACTTTATGGACAGACTGTATAGCAGAACAACGTCAATCTTACCCAACGCGTGTTTTGCTCAAAAAGTACTCACCATCAGGAACTGTACCTTTCTAATTGAGATTACCCTGACTAACTGAATAACTTACTCTATCTACACATATCTAAACTATTTATGATAATTGAATTTTAATCAACCCATTTAACGTACCTGTAATTTGAATTACAGTACGAGTAATTTGAACTTCCCCATTTATTGTTGATAGCACAACACAACAACGTACTATGAATTGAATTGACTGACTGATCACCTGTGTTACAAAGCCATACTCACAAAAGTTACTTATGTGAGGATCCCAATATAAGGCCTCATTATTCGAAAATGGGATATTAGACCCATGTGGTATCACCCAAAATGAAAACAAGAAGTATTTTCCCGTTTACAACACAAGTGATTTAATTACTAGATACGCACCAAGTTTTGAAGAATAGATTTTCGTCCTTAGACTGGGAAACAATTTTCATAGAAAATTCGATATTGGACGCCTGTGGTGTCACTCAATAAGAACAAAAACTATTTTCCCCTACACCACACAAGTTAATAACATGACGTCAAAAAACAATTACTATTCCCGTTGGACTCGTCCAATACAGAGACTAGATTTACTGAAATTGAAATCTCAACTGATATAATCTGACCGGAGTTTATTTGGAAACGATTGGAACTGATGTTAAAATGCTATAATTTCAAGATCTACTCAATGATCTAGTAGTTAGTACATTTCCTTCAAGGAAAAACGATGAACTGAGAAAAATCCCTAATACACAAAATGCTATAAAAATTGTACATGATATCGATAAAGATGTTTATTTCTTGAATGCTTATAGGAGACTAAGTAGTGGTCATAAAATTTAAATTATAATTTGTATGACGGAAGCTTAAAGCAACTATCTGTTTCTGAAAACATTATGAGGGACATGGATTCACGTGTTTTCCGGCTTTTCTGCCGGATGACCTGCCCACCATTAGGTATGAGGCCATATATCCATCTCTCTAGCGAAAATACTGCAAAGGACACCTCACAAATGATGAAGGAAATAGATATCAGAGAGAGTCAGTCAGTAGAAACAAATATGTCGGTGGAGCAAGGCAATGACTATTTCGCTACAATTGCGGAGAAGATCATCATCTCACGGTGTTCCTCATGGCTCGGTCCTGGGTCCCCTTCTCTTCTTGGTCTAAATAAATGATTTTTATTTTTACATAATACCGATAAAATGTGTCTTTTTTGCAGTTGATACAACATTTACCTATCGGAGTATAATGAAATTGGTAATCTGTCCATTTTATCGAGTAATATGATGGATTTCACCAAAACTTGGTTTACTTGTGACAAGCCCAAACCTAATTTGAAAAAGAATCAGTCTATTTTCCAATTCAACTCTCACTAGAGGCAGAACTGTTGGCAAGCAACTATAGATGATTTCAACTGGGTTCACATAGCAATGGCTGAGTCTAGTATTACCTTTTTGAATCGATATTTAAAAAATATTATGAGGTCTCACGTTCTCATATATTGATATTTTCGTTTATTCCATAATCACTTGAATTACGGAGTTCTTCTTTGGGGTGATTCGTGACACTTTCATAAAGCATTTATTCTTCAAAAAGAGAGTAATGGCGGCAGTTCATTATCGGGAACATTATGTCCCTGATGTCTTCATCAGTTTTCAAATAATGCCATTTCCTACCTCATTCATTTAATCTTGAAAGTCAAAATACATGAAACTAAGAATAAATACTCAATTAAATTACAACTCCAGATAACGCAAAAGAATTCTTTGACCATATATTCATATAACAGAATACCTTGAATGATGGAGAGTCTTAAGTTTCTTTCAATTAAAGGCGAGAATTAAAATATTTTCATTGAAACAATTAATGATTCTATGATCTGAATGTATGTGATGGACATTCCATACCTGAGCTACAAACAATTCAAATCATATTTATATTTTTATATACACTATGTTTTTTCATATCTTTGTAATGGGTATTTTTTCATGTTAAGTTTTTTGTTTGGAGTTCTTGTATATTGTAGCGAAATGAATACTTCTGCTCTTACTTCTTGATAGCATGTGTTCAAAAGCCACTATCACTTGCAAGTTGTTTCAATTACTATTTAAATGATTAAACTAATTACTGAAGGCTATTATTACATGGTAATATTCGAGTTACTTTTGGAAAAAGATGTATTTTTATTTCACTATTAATATTCCCAATACCTCGTAGATAGTCTATGATATTGATAACCCTACACTTATGAATGTTGAATCGGGTTAGGTTTGTCTACAGGGTGCATGGTCCGCGAAAACGAAACAAGGCCGATAATTCATATTTCTCGTACGCAGAAAAACAAACGCTCGGACCCGCCGATTTTTATTGCGAGGGGGGCATCTTTTGCGCATATTCTCAACTTTGTCACTCGGAGGGGGTAGCTCCAACCCTTAATTCTTCAATGGGAGTAAGGTTCATGTGATGAAAGTATTTTAGTATCTTTTTTACAAATTTATTAGTGTAACCTCGTGGTCTAAAAGAGCCCGCTGCAAAGGAGCTGGACTCTCGAATGATCATTTTTGTCAATGTAATTACTTACTAGGATCATTATAAAAGTCATATCCTGTCAGATCAGAAATGCTGCACAAAACATGACATGTGGTGTGGCCAGGATTTTTAAACTAAGAATAAGAATGCCAAGCAAAACATGTGAAAACAAATTAGGTTTTCTCTGGAAATAAAAAATTTGGTACCGACTTTTGTTATACCTTTACAGCTGTGGGTCTGACAAGATATGATTATTTCATTACATTTAAAAAATTTCTCATCTGGTAACTCGATAGGCCAGCTTTTTGCAGCGTGCTCCTGGACTATTAGTATAGTTATTGCTGCGCTATGGAATTCGGTGCTTCTGTAAGAAATACGAAAAACACAATTTTAACAATTCAAGTTAAAAATTGATACGAATTCATGGCAATGTTTACTTGTTAGCATATTACTTAACAATGATTTCTCGAGAACTACTGCATCAAATTCCAAAAACTTGAAAGCATTGGAAAGAGAATTCAATTACCTTCAAAATGCGTTATCAAATGAACCCTACCCCCATTAAAGATTTAAGGGTTAGAGCTAACCCCTTCGAGGGGTGACAAAGTTGAGAATATGCGCGAAAGATGTCCAAGCGTTTTTTCCTGCGAACGATAAATATAAAATATCGGCCTTGTTTCGTTTTCGCTGGGCCACCCTGTATAACAGACTTAGCCCACTTAAAAATAAATTAAACTTTCAGCATACGCTGGAAATATGTCGGCAAAATTCAGGAAGCAAACAGCTGCGAAAACAGACGAAAGACTAAGATTGATGGATGAGATAATATGTGGAATCCAAATTATCAAGATGTATGCCTGGGAGACTCCATTCAAAAAACTGATTGCACTTGTAAGGAAAGCAGAAACAACTATTATCAAAAAGGGATCTTATACCCGTGCATTTTTCATGGCACTTGGAATGTTCACCACTAGATTGGCTCTCTTCGCTACCTTGTTAACGATAACTTTATCTGGTCAACCATTGACAGCATCAAAGGTATTTGAAATAATTATAAATGGCCTGTATTTTTCTTGAATTTATTGGAATTTTATCCCAACAACAAACAGCTATTTTTAATATCTCGGTACGTGTTTCAATCACCAAGTGATCATCTTCAAGAGAAATATTAAACTGTTAAATCTCTTTTTTGGTGTTGGTATAAAACTTCAGTATATTCATTATTACACCAAAGGTTCCAAACTGTGCATTACATGAATTTATCTTGCTGAGCTATATAACTGAGTCATTTATTTTGTCCGAAAACTTTAAAATTTCCACGCGTTTTCTTTCAAATCTTCGAAGGGGACAAAGTGGTGACATTTTTTGAAACTTGATAACTCGACAGTCAACTATTTTCGAGAAGTGGACGTCTGACCACCCAGACCGACATACCCAGCTTTTCGGCACATACAACTTACTGGATATGTACATATACAGTGTGACCCACTTAAGCCCGGAGGAATATAAGCAAAACGTACCACGTTTCAGTCAATGGGAGATATTCTAGCTCTCTGATTGGTTGTGACCAAACACAGGTGCACTTTGCCATCCAGACTAAAACGTGATGCACTTTGTCGCCCGGAAATTTATTCGAAAAAATTCCCTGTGGTGAACAGGCAAGCTAGGTTA
Source organism: Chrysolina haemoptera (assembly GCA_958298965.1). Classification (NCBI taxonomy): domain Eukaryota; kingdom Metazoa; phylum Arthropoda; class Insecta; order Coleoptera; family Chrysomelidae; genus Chrysolina; species Chrysolina haemoptera. The sequence continues at coordinate 16,043,785 of OY282602.1, read as the reverse complement.
GCTTAGGTTAGGTTTGTGTGTCAACTGTGAGCAAAAAAACTAATTCGCCCTAGTGCAAAATGCACCACGTTTCAGTCTGGATGTGTAAAATGCACCTGTGTTTGGTCACAACCAATCAGAGAGCCAGAATATCTGCCGCTGACTGAAACGTGGTAAGTTCTGCTTATATGCAGCTGGGAGCACCCTTATAAAATCTACATTTTTCAACCGATTGGAATGATTTTTTTTTTCATTAGGTAAACATTCAAATAGTCTACAAGGACACCAAATTTCTTGAGTAAATCTGATTTTTCAAGGTCAAAAATATAGAAAAATTACTAGCGATTTTTTCAGAAAAATTCTAATTACATCAATGGATTCGCGACATTTTCAAATGGTTCACATGTGAATTGCATTGAAATATGCCATTCAATAAAAAAGTTATAAGGGAATGAAATTTGAAAAATATGCCGTTTTATCAACCCACCAACTCAATTTCAAAACTTTTTATCAGAACTTTGACTACACCAATGGATTCAGGGAGTCACGAAATATCACTGACTGTAATATCATAGAAATCTGTTGATAAATAAAAAAAATTCAAAATTATGATATAAAATGACAATTTCCCTGAAATGTCATTAGCATATTATTAAAATTTTATTATCTTATTATTTTCTTATTTATGAATAGATTTTGATGAAGCTTTGACCAATGATATATCAAGACCTTTTGAATACAGTGGTGTATTCCGAATTTTGATAAATTTTCTGAAATTGAATTGGCGTGTTGATTAAACGGCATATTTTTCAAATATCATTGTCTTAAAACTTTTCAATCGATTTACATTTGAAAATGTCGCGAATCCCAGTGGTGAACTCAGATTTTTTCTAAAAAAAATGCTAGTAATTGTTTTAGATTTTTTAACTTGAAAAATCGAATTAGTTGGCCCTGGAAATGGAGAATTTGGTGTCCTAGTAGACTTTTTTAATGTCTACCTCATGAGAAAAAAATCATTCCAATCGGTTGGAAAATGTTGATTTTATAAGGGTGCTCCGCTCTTAAGTGGGTCACACTGTAGGTGAAGCTACGAAAATCATTTGACCATTCTATTTTTTTCACAATTTTAACAGCTTTTTACGATTTTATTTTCGTGAGTTTTCACAACATTTCTTCTAAAATTAAGGGAGTCCAAGCCTCCCGACCGATACTTTTTGTCGTAATTTTCTTTGTCCGAAAGAGTCGAAATATTTTCCAAGTTTCTACGTGTTCCCCATCTAGCCGTCAGAAGGACAAGTTGGTAACATTTTTTCGGGAGGGAAGGGGAAGAGGGACAAAGACCTTCTACCAAAATTTTTTTCGTCGTCATTTTTTATGTCCAAAATCATTGAATTTTTTTTTGAGTTATAATGTGTTCTCTATCTGGCTTAGAGCAGGGAGTAATTTTTTTTGAAACTATATTTGACGGTCAGATATGTCTCACTATTTTTACGGATTTTTCCAGTTTCAATTCCACAAGTTTTCGCAGCATTTTTCAAGAAGGTGATCCTCTCAAACGCGATTTTTTTTTTAATTTTCCATAACCCCATGCGTTCTCTATTTAGCTTTCACGGGTAGAGGAAGAAATATTTTTCTATTAATGTATCGTCATCGAATCAGGTCTAACTCAGCTCGTAAGATCACGGTAGAAAAGATTTTTCTCAGCCTCGCAATTTACTAAAATACTGAAGCTTGGATGAGAAAAATCTCTTCTCCACCTTGGTGTATAATATACTATTTATTAATAAAAAATACCAAAACCTAAGTGAACTTGAAACACTCTGAATGTAATGCACTTTCAGGTATTTCAACTAATGGCATATTTCAACCTCCTTGCCCAAACCTTGACGGGAATATTCGTCAGGGGATTAACTGAAATTGCTGAACTTTTCATTTCCATAAATCGTCTGCAAGCTTTTCTATACAATGAAGAATACGATTACGAAAAACTGCAAAATTTTCAAGACTCTTCATTGACTGAAAACAAAGAGGTCGTCCTTTTGAAAAACGTCACCTCCAGATGGAATAAGTCGAAAAGTGATACGGTTCTCAACAATATAAGCCTCAAAGTACAAAAAGGAAAGCTTATTGGTATCGTGGGTCCTGTTGGATGCGGAAAGAGTTCACTTTTGCAAACGATTTTGGGTGAGTTGAATATTTTTCACTTCTATATTATCCAGAATTTTTTATCATAGAGCATAAAAAACAGAGATTATTTTATACTGAATCTGTATTTTTTTCAACCCACAGATTACCCAATTATTATAGACCATATTTCACAAACTCTAATATAAGTAAATATAATATATTAATTTTCTTAATCAAATGCAGTTTAGTATGATATACAATAGTTCATGGCGAGTCTGGCCTATAGAAATGTACCCACCTAGCACCTGGCGAAGGTTGTGCGAGCTAGTAAAGACCCTTACCCTTTAACGTGCGATGTCATGAACGAGGCCAATGAGGGTCGCGGAATTTTTTTCGAAAACAAAATTTCGAATGGAAAATTTTTCGAAAAACAATTTTTCGAAAAAACAAATTTTCGGATATACTTAATTTCGAAAAAAAATTTTTTGAAAAACAAGTTTTCGAAAATAATTTTTTTCGAAAAACAAAGCTTCGATTATACTTCTTTTCGAAAAATTAATTTTTCGAAAAAAAATTCTTCGAAAACCATTTTATTCGAAAATTTCACACCTCACTCTTTCAGCCTATCAAAAAATTGGTTTTTATTTAGTTGCCATGGCAACCCAAAAAATTTCCGGAAATTTTTATCCTCCTGGGTACCCTAGGCGAAATTAATAAGTGGAAATTTTTTTGTCAAATATTTGACATGTGATAGTTAACATTTTGCTTTTATGTACAAATGGAATGTTATTTTTCATATGGAAGGAGATAATATTTCATAATTATATATTCACTAAATATTTCGAATGTGTCTGAAAATATTTTGAGAACTTGCATTTCAACGATGAATAGGTCCATCGGTAAAAAATGTATATCAATCAAATCTATCTATGCTTGACTTGATGAACTTAATATTTGAAACAATTTTATTCAACTTATCTTTTCGCTGAAATTTGCAACAATTCCTTTCCACATCACTTCCCAATAGACAATCCGCATGGACCAGTCAAAACTATTTTAGTTCTGCGTGATGTGCAATGCAATTTTAGGTTGAAAATGTCGCAATAGTTATTTACCTAACAAGTGCGGAAAGTAGTACTTTTCCGCACGCGACGGCAGTTGCACGAACGACGCGGAGCGGAGTTCGGGCAAGCCGTTAAGGGCGGAATAGACATTTTCCGTAAAAGTTAGGTAAAATATTTTTCCTACAAGTGTTTTTGTCCATCTTATTAATGAAAAAACTAGGTTTTTAATAAACAAGTTTTTATAATAATGCAACAAATAGATCATTTAGTTAGTCATAAATATCATCATTTTCAAAAATACAAAAATCGTGCGGAAAAGTAAAAATCGTACGGAAAAGTAAAAATCGTACGGAAAAGTAAAAATCGTACGGAAAAGTAAAAATCGTACGGAAAAGTAACTTTTCCGAACGATTTTAAATGGTACGGAAAAGTACAACTTTCAAAACGAAAAATCGTTCGGAAAAGTAACTTTTCCGCACGCTCGTACGAAAAATGAATTTTCCTTTCTCACATACAAACACCGCCACTAATACCAACGCGTAACTGTCATTATATGAACAAAAACCATTCATGGCCCACTGGTGTTACAACTTGTTTTCTCTCAGAAAAATCTACAAGTCAGTTGAATTAATCATTAATTTAATATATTTTGGTGTGAAATTTTCTTACCGAATCCCCCGCGTGCTTGAGTTAATTGCTGGAAATTTATCTCGTACTTAAATTTTTTAAGAAAATTCATGTACTCGAAAAATTTCCGGCAATAATTCAAGCACTATTTTTTAAAAAAGCAATCAAATCATCATCATTACATGTTTCGTTGAATGATAAACATATATTGCGCACTCTCTGGTCCAATGATTTATACTTTTTTTTGGGGGGCTCCCCTCCGGAAATGGCTTTCGTAATTTTGAGTTCCGTTAAACATTGTTCCTTCTTAATATTTTTCAGGAAAGTCCAAAGGGACGATTTTTGAGCGTCAATAAGAGATAAAAATCCCATATGCCATGATTCAGCGGCGTTGTTGGTCAACTGTGATTGCTGAAGAACACTTTCAAAACAACTCCAAAGAGAACAGGCAAACATGGGCTCAGCTCTACCTCTTCTCTCCATCTTTCCTATCCATGTGTTTTCAAAATAATTAATGAATTCTTCATTTACTTCCGTGAATAGATGTTCTTTCACTACCAAGTCGAAGCCTCTGGATATGAAAGGGACCGGTACGAAAGCTAACGCTTTCAGCATCTTGATTCTCAAATTGAAATTTGCGTCACTGTTCGCTTTGGCTGCCAAACCATATTTTTGCATCTGTCTGTATATACTTTGGCTGAAGTGGTAATAGCATCCGTGACGGGATACATTCGGAAATACTTTTGCGAAGTCAGTGATAATTGTCCTGACAGAAAAAACATTACCAGATACAGTTACACACTGCTTAATCCAGTTAAGTATTCTTATATATGTTTCTTGTCTTTTGTTGGGTAGCAAAGCATATATAACAGGTACTTCACTTCCTTACTTATTTCGCAGTGAACAGTGACCAATTGGTAAAATAAAGTGGGTACTGTTTTAAATGTTCCATCCATCATCCATACTTTTGATTTAAACAACAATGTCATATTTTCATTTGTGTCAAAAATTATGATTCTTTGTGGATCTTCTGATCCTGAATCAAAGAGTAAAAAATTATGACCTTTTTCCGTCGTTTTATATTCATCAGGTAAATTCAGAGACATTGTGTCTGAAGGCTGTGCAAGTGCACTACTTTCTCGAGTTCTTATGTTACGTATAGTCCTCTTCATGGATGGAATTGATGGAAGATTCACCAAAGCTGAAACACTAGCATTTCCGATAGAATCAGCAATTATATTTTGTGGCGTCGCTATTGACTTACGTGATATATTGCGAATATCACTGAGAATTGTTTCTACTTCAAGTTTCTCAGGTTTACCTGGATGGTTGTGATTTCCAGAAACAGTTTCAGCAATATTCTTGTTCTCAATACTTTTCAGTCATCCCTTGCAGCCCTTGTTGAAATCTTCACATTTCCAATATATGCAACCGTTGGCCACTTTGTCTTTGTAATAGAAATAACCATTAAAGTATGCCTTACTTTTTCCGCGAGGTGTTTCGATTAACCTGAGAGCTTTGTTCTTGTTCATCTTTATCGATATCTATTATGATATCTATTATACTTATATACCTACTTATTTGTCAAATACCTGACAGACCGTTCAACTTCACTGACAATTATTTTGTTTGAAATAGCGTCTGATATATGAGCCTTTTTACTGCTACCTATAATCTGTGCCTACAGGTGCAAATATTACTCATATACAGGGTTTCTCGTTCCACATTTTGAGGCGTCGCTATTTATGTACTTACTTGAATAATGTAGGTGGTTTGTTGATCAGATAGAAAGGTAAGTAGGTTGATTATTTTCGAAAAAAAACACCTTCTCGAAATAAATGTTTTCGAGAAAAAAAAACCTTTCGAAAAGTTGTTTTTGGAAAAAAATACCTTTCGAAAGTAATGACTTCCGAAAAATTGTTTTTCGAAAAAAATGGTATTCGTAAAATAAAATTTTGGAAAAATTGTTTTTCGAAAAAATGTTTTCGAAAAAATGATTTTCGAAAATGATGTTTTCGGAAAAAATTCCGCGACCCGGCCAATGAGGGCGTGGCGAATTGAATCCGCGTACCTTGGCTTAGCAAGCGATCACGCTACCTACGCGCCACCAAAACCAAAATATTCCACTCGCATCGTTTCTTAACAAACAATTGCACTAACATCTTATCTTTACGTAAAAGTAGCATTTGATAACCCGTTATATGCGTCTATCACATCAGCTATCAGAGAAAGAAACGTTGCTCTAGCCCTGAACCAGTGTGGATATCGGCCATGCTTAGGTGCAAGGTGATACAAACAGGCCTTGCTATTCGGAGACACACTGGAGGTGGAAGCTATCCTCAAAGAGGAGTACCATCCCCACCATATTGAGGAACCTCGTAGTAGACAGCCTCTTCAGAGTCCTGAACCAAAGAGGGGTGTATAACCAGTGCCTTACTGATGATATCGCCGTAATGGTCGATATATGGGGTATGTATGGATGTGATGCAGCCCTTACGAACATACAGACCTGGTGCATGAGGAAAACCCTCAAGGTCGACCCTCAAAAACCACAACTGTTTCTTTCATCAGAAGAAGAAATCCAGAGACCAGCAAAGCTCTTCGAGTCTTCAGTTAAAGTCTACAGATGTCGGAAGAGTAAGAATACCTGGGGTTGAACCTAGACTCGAAGCTCACTTGAAACAAGCATCAATAAAAAGGGCTGACAAGGGCAAGGATATCATTTATTAGGGCCGTGCGATCCATTCGCAAAACAAGGGAATATGGACCCAAACACAGCGATAGTGAAGGTATGTAGCCCTGCCGTAGTAGTCAAAGTTAGAGAAAGCGACAATCATAGAGGGCAGCTGAATAGTTTAAAAAGACTGGCTATGCTCGGAGTCAATGGTGTTATGTCCAGCACATCGACGATTATTCTAAAGGTGATTCTGAACCTCTTTCCTCTGTATTTGCTTATTGTAGCGGAGGTGAGTATGGAAGCTCTCAGACTAAAGCGCTTAGATCAAAGAAGGGGTAACAACCTAGACCACTGCAACATGGTGGTGATAATAATCAACAAATCTCGGATTCCTTTAGTTGAAATGACTCCAACCTCTTACATACAAGATAAGAAAGTCATATCAAGGGCCCAACCAATCAAAACAGAGTAAAATCCAGAGGAATGCGGGCGCAGATACCCCAGCAAGAGCGGGGGCAGCAACAAGTCTTATCGGACCGGAACTACACGATGAAATGGGTTTAAAACCATCATCAATGATCCTGGGGGAATTCATGAGGCAATACTTAAGGAAAAATAATGATGATGGCACCAACCGGCACTCTATCGAAACAGCTTTTCGGACAGAGCCGGAACTCTCTCAGGACGTTCATAGTACTCCCAACAGGGCACTGCCCCCTGAGAAAACATCTGCTGAGGATACACCGAGATTCCATACTAAACAGTTTCTTTGCATGATACGCTTTTATGAATAATTTTTCTTCTGCCTACAGGTGAACTGGACATAATCGATGGAACGATGAACATAAACGGTAGATGCTCTTATGCATCACAAGAACCCTGGGTGTTTGCTTCAACAATCCGTCAAAACATAGTTTTTGGAGCTGAGTATGACAAGAAGAGGTATAAAGAAGTCATACGCGTCTGCGCTCTGGAAAGTGACTTGAATCAATTCCCAAATAAAGACCTCACCATAGTTGGTGACAAAGGGGCCTCTTTAAGTGGAGGGCAGAAGGCCAGAATTAATCTAGCAAGGGCCATATACCGGGATCTGGATATCTATATGCTCGATGATCCCCTATCAGCTGTAGACATACATGTTTCGAAAACGCTGTACGATGAGTGCATCAATGGTTTTCTTGCTGACAAAACCAGAATTCTGGTTACCCATCAAGTTCATTACTTGAAGAATGCCGATCACATCATTATTATGAATAATGTAGGTATAGATGTGTATTTATAAGAGTTAATAGCATTTTAGTAACTTCTGTGAATAAGTACATAATAATAATTACAAAATTAGCAAAAAAAATTCTTGAAACCACCGCTTTAGAAGCAAGATATCCATTTCTGAAAATGATGGGCCTCGACTTACAAAAGTATGGAAACTTACAGATACAGTGTAATATTCGATTATAGACCGTCAGCTAGTGACATAATTCGGTGCCCATTTTCACATACCATCCTCGAATAGAGTTGAAAAATATATCGATTTGGAGTAAAATGGGGATATTTTTACGAAAATCGATATTTTTTTCGCTTTCCTCGTGGTTCCTAACTACGGTAGGAATCTACAGAGGATGACTCGTTAAAGTCGTTTTTTAAGAAAAAAGTTTCCATGAACATATGTCCGGAGTTGCTTTTTTTCTGATATACAGGGCATTGCATTTTTTTTAAACGTCCTGTATCTCAGAAATGAAGCTACTCCGGACATATGTGCATGGGAACTTTTTTTCTTAAAACGACCTAACGAATCATCCTCTGCAGTGTCGTACCGTAGTTAGGAACACGTGTGACACAAATAAACACCGCTCTGAAAAATCGAATTCTCGGTATGTTATCCCCAGGAGCCACTCGTAGAAATATCTTCATTTTGCTCCAAATCGATATACTTTTCAACCCTATCCAAGGCTTGAACACGAAAATGGGGGACCCAAATCTGTCACTATCTGACGGCCTATTAGTACCAAACTTAGAAAAAGCACGAGAAAAGGGGTGGGTACTTAGTGTACTCAGTCAGTCTATCATATTACGAAGTTCTTTGTATCTTTAATCTAAGTCACATATGGTGCTGAACTCTTTTGAATACTTCCACACTCGTTGATTATACAGTGAGGTCCTAAAGTAACAGATAAATTCATTTTTTACGTTATTAAACATTTTCAATAAAAACCCTCAAACACGGTGGAAAAGGGGCAACTTTTTTATCTCTCAGAGTGTCATTTCGAAAACATAAACCGATATTTTTCAGCGTTTTTCTTGAAAATGACTGATAACGTCGAAATTTATTTTATCCGTTACTGTAGGAACTCACTGTATACAAATTATTTTGATGGAAATAAACCATGAACAATTTCCAAATTCAATTTTGATTCAAATTACCCCGTAACAACAAAATTTTTCATATTACCAAATTATTTTCCTTCTACAATGACGATACAGCTCAAACTGGGTCTTGCCTATCTATTTCTGCTCTTTTCGATACTCGAGCTTTATAAGAAGAATTCCTCTTCCCACCGTTTTTATGATGTAGTCTCTAAAGTAGAATAAGTTCTCTGAAAGGTTATTATTTTTTCAAAACATACAGAGTGACCCATTTGAAAGCGGGCCACCTCTCTAAAATTGTTATTTATTATCCGATTCAGAAGATTTTTCAATAGATAGAGCATCAATAGTTCTAATTGATTTGCCATAAATAACGTGGGAATGCTTCCATCAATAAAAAAGTTATATGGGAATAAAATTTGAAAATTATGTCCATAAATCAACCTACCACTTCAAGTTCAGAACTTTTATCAGAATTATAACTACACCACTGGATTCAGAATATTTCTAAATATGTATGCTCCGAATTTCATCGTAATCTGTTCATAAATAAAAAAATTATAAACTAATAAAATAATTTTTTTCTGAAATTCCACTAAACATTCTTTTCAAATTTTGTTATTTTATAATTTTTTTATTTATGAACAGATTTTGATGAAATTCTTACCAAATCAATTTCGAAATATTCTGAATTCAGTGGTGTAGTCAGAATTTTGAAATGTTCTGAAATTGAAGTGGTGGGTTGATTTATTGACATAATTTTCAAATTTTGTTCCCATATAACTTTTTTATTGATGGAAGCATTCCTACGTTATTTTCAAGTAAAGCATTTGAAAATGTCGTGAATCCAGTGGCGTCGTCAAATTATATTTAAAAATAAATAAATAAATAAATATATAAATGTTTTTTGTATTTTTGACCTTGAAAAAAATTCGAAGTAGGCCTTGAAATTTTAATTTATATTTCGACTTTATGGCAATCAACTAGAACTATTGATCCTCCATCTATTGAAAAAAAAAAATCTTTTTAATCGGATAACAAATAACAATTTTAGAGAGGTGGCCCGCTTTCAAATGGTGTACTAAACTTGGGGGGTACCCCTTTTGTAGGTGTGTAACCTTACCCCAAGGTGACGCATCAACTTGTCGTCACGAAATGTACTGACCTTTAAGAGGGTCGTTAAGTTTAATTATGGAAAACTGTTTTACCTGTACCAGTCTTTATTTTTGCTTTTTCTTCTTTCTCTCGGTGATACACTGACTCTACAGGTATCTGAGGAAAAGTTCCCCAGACCAGATTTCCTTAAAGGTTTTCAAAGAACCTCTGTGACCCAGGACAACCCAGATAAAAATAATTTGGCAGCAATGCTATCACCACTCCGCGGTTTTTAGGATGTTAGAAAAAAAATTATCTGGTGCGGAGACGCCAGATAGGAATAAAAATTAAAGTTCGGTCTATCTGGTTTATCCTGGCCGTAAGGGCTAGAATTCGGCTGCCTGCACGAAGAGGCAGTCTTTTGGTTTTGCAAGTCTTTGCTCAGGTATTTTTTGGGAGTAGTGAAGGAATTTACAAATAATAATCGACCGTCGGAAAAACGATATCTATTAAGAAAAAAAAATAATAAAAATATCTCAAATGTAAATAGAACAAAACCAAATAAATGGCTATATATATAGATAAATAAAAAAACTATTTGATGAGTCCAATTTGCGAGGAAGTCTCTTGGTGATTTTACAAATAATCACGAAGGAAAACGTCGAATTAAACAAAAATTATATAAAATGCTAAAACCGTTTCTACATCAATAACAAAATAAGTTCTCTTAGGGAGTTCTTTCAACGATTTCCAAATCAGAATTATCAACTGTGTCTTCCACTTAGCGACACTCACTATAATTCCTACGTCTAACCGGAGCCAATGTCCCTAACTATTACTTTGAACAAACTATGGGTTGGTGTTCTGAGAAGATCTGGCTAAGTGCAAGAGATAAGCATTCGTAGCAGAGAAATAAACATATATGAGTTAGTTCATGTATACATCAATTGGGTTTCTTACCAAAACAAAAACAGCTAATCCTTTATGTATTTATCGTCTGGGATGAAACACTCTATTTGAAATCCCGGTCATAGACGCGTCTTTTATATATTTAATTTATCACAAGAAATAATTTCAATTTTAGATTCTAGAATTCGGATGTTTCTAAGATAGCAAATTTTCGATATAAAATTACACACAAACCGTTGGAAAAATGTGTAGATATAAACCGACCTCCCGACCACAAACGAAAACTCAGTTTTCTGACTGATTTCTACCGAACCGCGCGCCTGACTGACTTTCCCTCGACATTTCTGATCAGAGGTCCCCTCCCAACATTCGTTGGAGGTACCATTTTTCGAGTCCTCCCTCAGGAACCAAATTATCAGTCATTCGTCCGTTGGGCCATAATTCAGATTTCTTCACTATGAAAAATGAATTAGTCCCGCCCAATTCAAGATGGTCGAATTTTTCTGCTGAATCTGTATTTCCCACGTTCAGTGCCTAAATTAAAAATTAATGCGAGCTGACCCCCGTCAGCAAAATTCGTAAGTGACAGGACGTGTGTATCGCTTTCCAACTAAGCAGTCTCCCGACTCAATGGTTTCATTCATTGATCTGCTTACTATTAATACAAGGCCCTATTCTGAACTCGATATTTTAAATGGCCTTTTTCCGCGGTAGACTAAACAACAGGCCGCAATTTCTATAAGGAGATTACGTGTTTTTTTTCTTGTCGTGAATGAGATATTTCCGATGGGAACGAGTTTTAAGATTTTTGTATTTGTTTCACGAATTAAATGTCTTTCGATATGACTTTATGCATTTGAGAAATAAAATAACCCATATGGCGATTGTTACATTACTCCCTCCTTTCAAAAAGTTTTGGGCATACCCAATGCCACAACTTTTCCAGAACAGCGTTCCCAAAACACCACCAACTTTCATATTATTCAATTCACTTAATTTACTCTTACCTATGTTTATCCCCTTGGAAAAAGTATGGGCACGCCCATGCTTTTTCCTTCTTTTTGTCAGGGTGACAAAACTATTGATTGGGACCGACATTTCTGATCGCTCCTGGTATATAGAAGAAGCACTGAATTCAAATATTTCTTTACCAAAAACAAACGCTAAGCTGTTTTTTCTGAAAGAGCCGGTCCTGTTCAATATTTGGGGAGGTCCAAAAAAAATACAGATAACAAAAAAAATCAATGTCGAATAAAAGTACAATATTTTTTTTTTTCAATGTTTCAATACATAGAATTCAGCATCCTACTAACAAATTTACTCACTTTTCGCGCGCACTTTACAATATTTCTCATATTTCCACGCACTGTGTTCGCTGCCATGTGCTGTAGAATGATCGTTGGGTGGTAGGGAATAGCCTTCACGTGCTGATCTCAGGACTATTGGGGTCTCCTCCTCTCGTTCTGATGGCTATGTACGCGGAATGTCTGTTGTCAAACTTTTGACTACGTTTGACTATACCATTGCCGAACCTTGGTATGGTTGAGGTTTTCACTTGCCCCTGAGTTAATATAACTGCCTTGTTTCGGCGTACCGTTCACTCGCGCGAGAATTTACTATTTGTGAAACTGGATTATCTTGGCTGGTCGGTTGTAACTGGTGGACACTCGGACCAGTGTTGTATTGGTGGGTATATATTTATGGCGGGCGCTTCCTCGATTGGGGTTGGTGATTCTGCAGGGGGAGTTGGCTCGTCTCGCTGGCGGTTCACTTGGTATCGGTGAGTTATCCACATGGTTAGGGTATTCCATAGGCTGGCTAGTATTATGACGCTGCATCCTACTGTTTGGTAAAGGTGTACTCCGTTCAGGACTACTCCAATTCCGTACTTTAGCATTCTGAATATTGCATAAAAACCCATCAGACCACTCATGAAAAGTCCTAGGTCAGTGAACCAGCCCCAAATTTGATGCATGGTATTGTGGGCTAATTCTTTCATCTCTGCGACGTCAAAAATGCTGACTGTGGAGAAACCTTGACTATTGGTTTCAAGGCCAGCTACTCTGCGAGCTAGAATGTTTTCAACAGCCTTTCGCTCGTTCCCAAAAGTGAGTATCCTCTGCGCGGCACTAATTTCTTCCTGCGTGTAAATGCCTAAGGAACCCATGGGTTGAATCGGTTTGAAAGTGAGTCTCTGACTTGTTTCTGGTGCTAGTTCTTCCGGTCTTCTCTTAACGGTTGGATAGGGGCTCAGTCCCATCCATTGGTCGTCTATTAAATAAAGGGGGGGCATCAAGCTATTGCAGTCCACCTCTTCAGCGTGGGCTTGTACTATTCTGGTAACGGGTGCCATGAATTTGGACTCGTTGTTCATCATTATCGGTAATTCATTGTAGCAGTTTTCGGTTCGTCTTATGGTGACTACTCGGGGTACGCATTTCATTATGTATAGGACCTCGCCTAGTACTCTTCCTACGTATCCTCCGCTTTCTTTTACCAACTGACTCAGGGTGCTGGGAACTAGTGGTGCCATTAGTAATCGGTTTTTCAGTATCTCGCGCTGCATGAGACATCTTCGGTGGATTGTGTCTGTATACAGCCGATCCAGCTTCCTGGTGTATGCCTGTTCCACATATAGAAATTTGCTATTTATGTAAGCCATGAGGTCTGCATTGTGCGGCAGAATTGTCACTTTCGGCATCAGAAACTTCTCTTGGTTCCCTTCTACTACCAATATCCTAGGATGTTCGGTCTGCCAGATCTCTAGCTGACAGAGGTTGACCTTCTTCACTAAGGTAACCGCAAAGACCTTCGTATTGTCTTCCACAACTATAATTTGCTCAGTAGTAATTTGGTTTCTTACTTTTTCTGCCTTGCCCTGATAGAGCAAGCTCAGCTGCTCCTCACAGGTCCTCAAGGGTGTGGCATCCCATGTAACTTCCCCTATAGTAGTGTCGAAGCAGTAGCCCTTTAGGTATGGGCAGACGACTCCTCCCAATAGGCTCACTTCATTCTCCTCCGTCTTGATTTTGGCTGTGTAGTCCGTCGTTTGAATTTTGACAGTCGCTATGATAACAACATCTTTCCATACTTGTCCGTTTTCGTGGTAGGTTGTCCCCTGGCAGGTTCCCGCGGCGTCCACCACTCCTTCTAATGTGAGTGAGGCTGTAGTGGTGCCATTCATCGTTATCCCTCCAATCTTCTGACGATACAAATTAATGGTTTGGTATCGATGTATGTTACGGCACTCTTCCGCACCAACCCGGTAGACAAAGTTAGTAATGCCTCCGGCTACTATGGAACTGTGACTGTGCATGCCACAGTGACTTATGATGCGTGTGACTTCGATTAGGCAAGTCCACACGTGTTGAAGAGAGAATTCGTCTCTCTGAATCACTTTCACGTCCACGGCTTCACTTTGGTAGGCAGTTTCTACACCTGGACATCTCGCGACGTCGCGAATCGAAACTGCTGTAATTTCAGCGTCTTTGTCATCACAATCGTAGGCAATGATGGTCTTCACCTGAGTGACGAATCCAGAACACAGGAGGTAGGTTATCCCCACCACCATTAATGCTGGCCTACTAGGCCCCATGTGGCCTTCTTTCTTCTCGAATACACGTGTTTGACGAAAGAATGTTTGGTTAAAAAAAACAGGTTACAAAACAAAAATAAAAAAAAATCTAGACAATAAAATAGTATGGTTAGATTACCCTATGACACACTTAAATATTTACTTATTCTATTTGGCTCCAGTTTATAATTTACTTATATACTAAACCGCCGTTTTGATCTTCCTCAGCATCCGTTACCATTCCTGCAACAACAGAGTAATTAGACATCAAACAAAACACAAGAAAAAAAATTTACATAGTCAATACGAATCCCAATTCCCCAAGCTTCGGTGTACGATACCTCACCTAGCTTTTCATATACCTCTAGTACGTTCACAACATACAATTATTCATGCCTCTTTATATCCGTATCCTACGGATAACAAGCTTAGCTCTCTGCCTTAAACTTATAAGGCCCGATGGCCAACAAAAAAAATGGGGACAGATGTGATCGAGTAGAGTGTGACTCTACTTATGTTTAAAGAAAAAATTGAATTAATATTAGGCTGCTCAGATGAGGGAGCAGTTACCCCGGTCTGTACTACTAGTCAGTCGTGCAGACACATATATGAACAATCGATAAAAAAAATGAAAAATAAATAAATGAAATCAGCCTGCTCAGATGAGGGAGCAGTTACCCCGATGTAGACAGAAATTACTTCAATACAAAACAAAAACACCAATCCCAATCAAAACACCTGAACGGGTATACTGAATTGACTTGTCAGTAGGTGGTAACAAATGTGGAAAAAAACAGAACCGACATGAAAATAAAAGAAAAAAATTAATAAAAGCGTACAAAATAAAAAGAAAAGGGGTGAGGAATTTTTTTTTTTATTTAGCTGTGCGCTAAATTAGGTGATGTTAGGAGTGTCCTCTAAGTCATAAGTAACGGGGCTTCAGGCGCCAGCTCCGGGTCCCAGGCTGCGGTCATGAATAACGGGGCCCCATACCTCAGAGTCACTCCCTTCCTTTTCCCCACGGTTTGTGCCATGCTTTGGGGGACTTTTACCCTCCCGGTGGGCACACTTCCCGGCAGCATGATTCTTAGGCCTCCGCTGCAAGGCCCTAAAAAACTACTTCGGCTTACTTAACACACCATCACATTTGATGGCCTTGCCTCACCTATAACAAAAAAAAATGAAACTCCTTGTCTGGTCAGTTTCCTTTGCTGAAAAAAAATATTATCTGCCCTACCGTCATCTTCATCGGGTGGCCTCGCCTCACCTATAAACTCCTTAAAAATATACTCCATGCTTGGTCTGGTTTACTAAACAAAAGTCTGTGTCACCACCAATTTTACCAGGTGGCCTCGCCTCCTCCTATAAACCAATAAAAATCAAACTCCGTCCCTGGTTTGATTTCTTTTTACTGAAACAGAAGAAAAAAATTATATTATCTCTACAACATATCATACCCATTGTTGTCGGAAAAAAATTAGACGTAAACTAAAACTCCTGGTCGGTCAAGGTTTCCTTGGTCGGGCTTCATGAGATAGGAATTTGGGGTCGGAGTTCAGTTAGATATATAGTGTCACCCATCTCATTTCCTCTTTCTCAACGCTGATTTAGTACATGAAACGATCTGGCGGCCTTCTGACGCGCGTGGATCGCCTTACTGGACCTGCTGGTTCGTCCAGTATCCCATCTTCTTCACTGTCCGACTGGTCCTCGCTTTCCGCTTCCCGACTTTCCTCACTGTCACTTCCCAGTATCGGTATCTCGACGTACGGCGGTATCATCCCTGGGTAGGACTTAGCCCTTTCTTCTATTTCTTCTTCCGGGTCCCTGTCATCTTCCGATTCTTGGTATTTCTCTGCCCTGCTCCTGGTTTCTTCCGCTGGTAGAGGGTCCTCCCTCGCCACGTAGGTTTTCAATCTGTTCACGTGAACCATCTGTTCCTCTCTTCCTCCGCATTTCTTGATTTTATAAGTTACCGGCCCCTTTTTTTCTATGATTCGGTATGGTCCAATCCATTTTGGTACCAATTTTCTTGATAAACCTTTCTTAACAGCCATGTCCTTCATGTACACTTGATCCCCTATGGCAAACTCCTGTTCTCCTGCCTTGCGATTGAACCTCTTGATTCTCTTCGCCTTTTCCCTCTCGGTATTTTGGTATACGTTAGTGTATACCTGCCTCATTCTTTCTAGGAATTCTGCTACGTAATTCTCGTCGTAGTCGTATCGTACTCTGCTTGATTTTATGAATGCATCTACAGGGAGTACTTGATCCCTCCCATGGAGTAGAAAATAGGGACTATATCCCGTGGAATTGTGGGTACTTCCCCTATAGGCCATTAATACGAACGGGATCCAGTTATCCCAGTCTCGTTGGCTCTCACTGATATAATGGGACAGCATGTCTTTGAGCACCCTGTGCATCCTCTCTATTTGCCCATTCGTCGTCGGTGCATAGCTTGCTGTCTGTATTTTCTCGATCTCCAGGGCCTTGCACGTTTCCTTGAAGAGGCTGGAAGTGAAATTTGCCCCTCGGTCGGTCAGCAGCTTCTTTGGTGTTCCATGTCTCACGATAACCTGTTCCACGAAGGCTCGTGCGATGGTATCCGCTTTCTGGTCTGGTAGCGGGATTGCTTCGACGTATTTGGTGAAGTAATCCTGGAATGTCAACAAGTATCTGTTTCCGTTCAGGGAGGTCACCAATGGTCCGACAATGTCCATAGATGTCAGCTCCCAAGGTTCAGTAGTCGGGGTGAACCTTTGGAGTGGCGCTTTCTTCAAATGGGGAGATGTCTTTCTTCTACTGCAGGGTTCACAGCTGGCGCAATAGTGGATTACCTCAGTGCGCATATTTGGCCAAAAGAATCTTCGTTTCAAACTAGATAGGGTTTTCTGTTGCCCTACGTGTCCCGCCATCGGTGAATCGTGGAAATCTTCCAAAACTCTAGCTGTAAATTTCTTTGGAACAATCAATTTATCTCCGTCTTCTTCAGCGCGATATAAAATGCCATCTTTCGTCATATAGTAGTCCTCTTCTGTTTCCCAATCACCGTTCACTTGCTTAATAATCTCTTGACAAAAAATGTCCTTTTCCTGTGCGGCTCGTAATTCTTCGCGATCCCACTCTGGTATCATTCCCGTGTCCGGTTCTTGATTCACCTTAATAACACATACTTTTGAGGTGCCCTCATATATAACAATTTTTATGGTTGAATTATGGAACACGAATTCTAACATTTCCAACACTTGGTCCCAAAAAAGTCCATCCAATCCGCATCCTATCTTAGGGATAGCTAAATAGGCATCCTTGTTTTTCTCACAACAATGTCTGAGATCTTTTAGCACTGTCCACATAGCTCTGTAAGAGGGTTTTTCATAATAGGCGGCTTTTGTTATCAAATAATAGATATTTCGTTCCGGTAAATTCAATTCCGCTGTTTCCCCAAGGTTCTTGTTTTGTTGTTTCAGAATGTCCACGGAACCATATATGCTTTTGAATCGTTGCGCAATTCCTTTTCCCATGGCAAAATCCTGTGAAACACAATGGGCTAGCGCCCAATCTTCCGGAGCGGAGAATAAATCTCCTTGACGAGTAGTGATGTTCTTGGCTCTAGGTACCTGGTGTTGTTTCCGGTATTCCTCGAATTCCTCGTACTCTAGGTCGAGAAAGTGGTCGTCTTTGTTGTACATTCGACTCAGTGCGTCGGCGTTTCCGTGAAGTCTTCCCTTCCTGTGGATTACCGAGAAATCATATTCGGCTAGAGTTAATGCCCATCTCACTAATCTTGAGCCGGGGTCCTTTAGGGTCAAAAGCCACTTCAATGGTCGATGGTCCGATATGACCGTGAACTTTCTTCCATACAGGTAGCATCGAAATGTTTGTATCCCAAATACTACTCCTAATAGTTCTTTCTCTGTTGTGGCATAATTTTGTTCGGCTTTTTTGAAGGTTCGGCTGGCATATGCTATAGGTCTTTCGTAGCCCTCTCGTACTTGGCTAAGAACTGCTCCCACCCCTGATCCAGACGCATCCGCAGCCACTACAAAGGGCTGTGTAAAATCGGGGAAGACCAGTACCATATCTGATGTCAAGGTCTCCTTCAAGGTCTGGATGGCTTCCAGCACCGAAGGTGTCAGTTCGAATTTCACCTCTTTCTTCGTCAGGTTGGTTAGTGGAGCAATTAGCTCGGCAGCATTTGGTATGAACCTTCTATACCAGTTCACTAGTCCTAAAAATGATCTTACTCCTCGTACGTTCTTCGGTAACGGAAACTGATGTATTGCCTCTATCTTTTCGGGGTCCGGAAATACTCCATCTTGAGTAATCATATGACCTAGGTATTTGACCTTTTTTAACAAAAAGTTGCACTTGCTTGGCTTCAATTTGACGTTGACCTCTCTCAACCTCTCAAACACCTTCCTTAACCTTCCAATATGGTCCTCGGCGCCAGTAGAATTGAAAATTATGATGTCATCTAGGTAGACCATGCATATGTCTCCTGTCAAGCCTGACAAGGTTATGTTCATAAATCTCTGGAATGTTGACGGCGCATTGACTAATCCAAAAGGCATTTTTAAATATTCGTAGTGCCCTTGAAACGTACTAAAACCTGTGAGGGGTATATCTTTTTCTTCCATGTCTATCTGATGATAAGCTTCTGCGACATCCATCACGGAAAATAGGGCTTCGTCCCCTGAACTATATCCCTGGATCAGATCCGAAATATTTGGTAAAGGATAATATTCCTTTTTCGTCACGCTGTTGAGCCCTCTGTAATCGATACACATCCTCACTTTCTCGTCCCCATTAGGTAGTTTCTTCGTGACCAACACCACCGGTGCTGACCAAGGGCTATATGATGGTCGAATAACTTCCGCTTCCAGTAGTCTGTCAATCTCTTTTTTCAAAACTTCTCGTTGATGGTAAGGTATTCTATATGGTGCCTTGCATATAGGTTGTGCTCCTGGCTCCAAGGTTATGCTATGCTTGACTTTCGTGGTGCTGGTTCTCACCACGTCTTCATCTATAAATAGATCCTGATATTCTTGAATCAAAGTCTTCAACTTATTCTTCGTACCTTCCTCCAAATGATCCAAGACAAACCCGCTATTTCTTCGTTCTTCATTTCCTAGTTTAACTACGCCAATCGTCCTATCCGTCTTGATCACCTCTTTTTCTATTTTCTCGCACGACACCGCTGTAGCTACTTTTTTCTTTCTGCTTAATTTTACCTCTTTGCATGAAGTGTTTATGACTCGTACCCAGATTCTTCTAGCGTTCTCCGTCACGATAGTTGCCGTGTGGACCTGACCATCTCCTATGTCCACTGGTTCGCATACTAATAGTCCTCCTTCTATTTCTTTCTTCAGTTTTGCCGCCACGAGTGCTTCTGTTCTTGCAGGTATAATAACGTCTTCTTCTAGCAAGATATCTGTCTCCCAAAGTCGCTGTGAGCCTCCTTGGCTCATGGAATCCTCTCCTGTTTCTTTTACCTCATCTTTTTCTGTCTCCATCCATCTCTCTTCTAGCTCTTTGGCCTCCTCTTCGACAGGTACTTTCGCCTCCTCCGAAGGTGGTTCAGTTTGGACTTCAATGTGACATACTTCTATTATATTTTTCTCTTCTTCCTTGTCTTCTCTCAGCGGCGTTTCTTCCCCTATCTTCCGTTCTTCCTCTGCTTTTCCGTCTTCCTCATTCGCATAGAATTTTCCTACTCGTTGGCACCATTCTTCCTTCTCTTGGTGACTCGTCCTCGGCGTCGCTTGGCTTACTTCTTCATCTTCTTCTCTTCTTCTCACGTTTGTCCAAAATCTTTTTCTCCCTCTTCTGTTATTTTTCAACCTTCTTTTTTCATTAATCCTCTTCCCTTGGCCACCTTCATAAGGCCTAGATCTATAGTAATTATTTCCTCTGGTATATCTGTCTCTCCTCCAAATCTTCCCAATATTCCTAGGGGTACTGCTTCTAGTGTCCTCGATTTCTTCTGGGTATAAAAGCTGGAAAATCTTTCTTTCAATTTTCACTGTTGGGTAAGTTCCATATCTGATGTGGGCCCAAGTGGCCTGCAGGAAATCTCTTCCTAGGATTGCTTGAACGTTTCCTAACGTGCGGTTTCCGCAAACTATGGCATTCCAATTTTTCCGCCATTTTCCATCTCCACTTTCTATTATGACCCTCGAAGTTCCTCTTGTTCTCAAAGGATGGCCTGTCACGCTTGACAACTGGAATCTATTTGCTTCACTATGGTCTATATTTCTTCTATCTATCATCTCTTCCTGAACTATCGTAACTGCTGCGCCCGTGTCTATCAACGCATAGCAAGATATTCCATTCAAATATATTTTAATAACATGCGGCACGTCTCTCATTGTAAAAGCTGATACTTCCGGAATAACCATTTTCACCTTTTCTCTCCGGTGGTACCTGGGTGGTCGTCTATGAAAATTTTGATACCTTTTTGCATAAAAAGTTTTCTGCCAGTATTCTCTGTGACCTCCATCTTGGCAGTATGATTTCGGTCTTATTCGTTTAAATTTTCTTGATTTTTTGTCATTGGTTGGTGGTCCCTGCGGCCCTGACCTACCTTCGGGTTTTCGCTTTGGGATAGCCCCAGTAGATGGTCTCCAATCTCGTCTCTCACCCTCTCTTCTACCTCCGTCTCTTCTTCCTGCATACTGTTGAAATCCCCCTCTGCCTGAACTCTGTCCTCTCGTCGGGTATCCTCCGTTTCCTCGATTCCGGTTCCTTGGGCAATCTTGCGCCCAATGTCCTTTCTCTTGGCACACAAAACAACTATTTGGGCTTCTGTCCTGGTACTTCATGCCGTAACATTCCCTAGCGAAGTGGCCATACCTTCCACAGTTGTAACATCTTTGGTCTTCCTCTGAACTGAAATTTCCCCTATGTGGTTTAGAACTCCGACAATCTTCCTTGACGTGTCCCTTTTTGCCGCATGCATAGCAAGTCCTTTCTGTCTCCACTGTCGATACCCTTGAGTTTCCTGCTCTTCCCTGCAACATCATCGCGGTCATTTCTTGTAATTTCACCAATTCCTCGGCTTTTTCTAGGTCCAGCTTATCTTCCCTCAATAAGAGGATGCCCACCTCTCTCATCAAATCCTTCCTCAGTCCCACTTTGAATTGATTCAACAATAGTTCCCGGTTTTTCTTCTTGACTCCCGCTTCTTCTTCCGTTGTGGCTCCCAGCAAATCTTCCTTCAGTAACTTCGCTCCTAGTGTCCTCAACCTCGTGCAAAAGGACGACACATCCTCATCCGACCTTTGGAAACACTTACTAAGATTCCACTGACTTTCCCCTGGTAATTTTATGGGGGTAAACTTTTCTAAAAATTTTGCTTTGATTTCAGGATAAGTCAAAGCGTCCAACCCTGTATCCGACTTAAAAAAATTATAGGCTTCTCCGGTGAGTTTGAATTTAAAGAGTTTCCCCGTATCCTCTTGAGTCCATCCGTCCAATTTCGATCGCGATTCCAATTTTTCAAAGTATCTAACCACCTCTTTACCCGAAAAACTATCCAATGTGGTTGCCACCATTCCCAACGAATAGACAGTGGGCAACCGGAGAACTGGGGCAGGGGCGGGTCCTCCTGCCTGGGGGTTATTTCCCGAACCGGTTTGCATGGTGACTTAGGGTTTACCACCAAATATACGCAATATAAACAAAAATTATTCAATGGAGTCCTCAGACTTAAGCTACCTTCCGAATCACCTTGTATACAATACCAAAAGTTAAAAAAAAAATTAATATTCTCTACGGGTTTCGAATTGAATTTCTGTATCACCCTGTAGTATATGACAATCAAAATCAGAAAAATAAATAATTATTTGATTTTATTAATTTCCGATTACGTTTCAGTTTCAGCACGATTTAAAACAAAAAAATCAAAAATAAAAAAAAATGACAGTATTATTTGACTACCATTCAGTTTCACCCTGTATAGCAAAATTCAAAACAAAAATGAAAACTCAAAAAAACAAATTAACAATATTATTGGACCTTACGTGTTTCGGACTACCCTTCAATTTCACCCTGTATATCAAGATTCAAAGCAAAAAAAAATAAAATAAAAAAAATTAATTGTCTTTACGGGTTCCAGACTACCCTTCAGTATCGCCCTGTATAGCAAGATTCGGAACAAAATGAAAAAATCTAAAAAAAAAATTAAAATGTTAATTGACTTCCCGGGTTTCAGACTACCCTTCCGTTTCACACTGTATATCAAGATTCAACGCAAAAATAAAAAAAAATTGAAAATCTAAAAAAAATTTAATTGACCTTACGGGTTTTAGACTACCCTTCCGTTTCACCCTGTATAGAAAAATAAAAAACAAATGTCAAAATGTCACCGAATAAAACTCCAAACAAAAATTGGAAAAATCAATCGTCAAAGAGCGCAACCAAAATTATTTTGCCTTTTATTTAAGACCAAAGACTTCTAATCGATTATAGTTCTCTTTTCCGTATAATTCAACGAAACTCCGCTAGTTGTCTTTTCCGTATAATGACAAATAACGTCAATGCCAAAATATAAAATGTCCGCTACCTTAAAAAAAAACCGCCAAAAACAAACCCGAGAGAAAAATTCAACTGAATTATTTCCCCAAAAACACTCAATCCGCTACAAAAATAATATTGACAAATTGTCGATTACCGTTTCGTTCCGCCCGGCAGAAAAATTCAATTGAATTATTCTGAGTACATTAAAAATTGTTTTCCCGACGCCTACAATAATTTGAAATGGAAAACTTCAACCAAGTTTTCCTTAAGCTGCGAGTCAGCCCAAGCCCACGACTATCCTTCGTGTATAGCTAGCCGGAATAGCTAGCTATCTGCAGTGTCCTCTTCTCTTGCCGGTGAATATTATAGTCACTAAGGGTTATTAGACTTTGGAGTGCTGTTATCAAGACAGTTTCAAACCTTTGTTTTTATGGCCTCTTCTACGACGTCCTACCCTGTAATTCCCTAACTGATAAAAAAAAATCAAACCGTATTTTCCCTAACTCAAAATTAATCTATCTCTGAAAATGAGAAGGAATATGTTTTCTAATGACTTGTTCTTTACTTTACATAAAATTATGTATTTACTCAGCAAAAGGCAGGTAAAAAGACAAAACAACAAAAAAAATATAGAAATGTATATGAAAAATTGAAGATATTTATTTTATTAAAGTTACTGACTCTTCCGTTGAGTATAATCTCAAGGAACGCGGCTAAAAAATGCCCAATGTGACCAAAATATTGAAATTAATGATTTTTCTACTAATTAAAACGACAAAATTCGACCCTACACTCAAAGCTAAATATATCTGACCGGATTTGCCCGAAAATGTATTTTTCAGACCTTTCGCTTTCGATGAGAAATAAATAGATAAACAACACACTCACAAAGTCAAACAAAAATTTTCTGCTTCGAATTGGCTTTCTTTCTGAACTTGAACTTAACCTTTTAAATTAACTCGCTGTATCTCGAGACAGAAAAATATGCAATTAGTCTTTTCTTAAGGAATGATTCAAAAGAATTTATAGAATATTCGTTTTTCCAACACTATAGCTTTAAAAATAAAAGTCCCGTTTGCCACCGAAATTACTCTCTTACTCCTTAGTTTTGTATTTTTTTTCCTATAATCTCTGAGCAATATTTAGTTAGTTGAACATACTGGGTTTATTTTCCTAATAAATCCCACAACCCTTGTTAGTGAAATTGTGACTAGGTTTTCCAAGTAAATTTCACAGCTGTTTTCACCAAATTTCACTCGGTTTATCCAAATAAATGTCGATATATCCCACCGCTCTGTCACCAAATTGTACTAAACTTGGGGGGTACCCCTTTTGTAGGTGTGTAACCTTACCCCAAGGTGACGCATCAACTTGTCGTCACGAAATGTACTGACCTTTAAGAGGGTCGTTAAGTTTAATTATGGAAAACTGTTTTACCTGTACCAGTCTTTATTTTTGCTTTTTCTTCTTTCTCTCGGTGATACACTGACTCTACAGGTATCTGAGGAAAAGTTCCCCAGACCAGATTTCCTTAAAGGTTTTCAAAGAACCTCTGTGACCCAGGACAACCCAGATAAAAATAATTTGGCAGCAATGCTATCACCACTCCGCGGTTTTTAGGATGTTAGAAAAAAAATTATCTGGTGCGGAGACGCCAGATAGGAATAAAAATTAAAGTTCGGTCTATCTGGTTTATCCTGGCCGTAAGGGCTAGAATTCGGCTGCCTGCACGAAGAGGCAGTCTTTTGGTTTTGCAAGTCTTTGCTCAGGTATTTTTTGGGAGTAGTGAAGGAATTTACAAATAATAATCGACCGTCGGAAAAACGATATCTATTAAGAAAAAAAAATAATAAAAATATCTCAAATGTAAATAGAACAAAACCAAATAAATGGCTATATATATAGATAAATAAAAAAACTATTTGATGAGTCCAATTTGCGAGGAAGTCTCTTGGTGATTTTACAAATAATCACGAAGGAAAACGTCGAATTAAACAAAAATTATATAAAATGCTAAAACCGTTTCTACATCAATAACAAAATAAGTTCTCTTAGGGAGTTCTTTCAACGATTTCCAAATCAGAATTATCAACTGTGTCTTCCACTTAGCGACACTCACTATAATTCCTACGTCTAACCGGAGCCAATGTCCCTAACTATTACTTTGAACAAACTATGGGTTGGTGTTCTGAGAAGATCTGGCTAAGTGCAAGAGATAAGCATTCGTAGCAGAGAAATAAACATATATGAGTTAGTTCATGTATACATCAATTGGGTTTCTTACCAAAACAAAAACAGCTAATCCTTTATGTATTTATCGTCTGGGATGAAACACTCTATTTGAAATCCCGGTCATAGACGCGTCTTTTATATATTTAATTTATCACAAGAAATAATTTCAATTTTAGATTCTAGAATTCGGATGTTTCTAAGATAGCAAATTTTCGATATAAAATTACACACAAACCGTTGGAAAAATGTGTAGATATAAACCGACCTCCCGACCACAAACGAAAACTCAGTTTTCTGACTGATTTCTACCGAACCGCGCGCCTGACTGACTTTCCCTCGACATTTCTGATCAGAGGTCCCCTCCCAACATTCGTTGGAGGTACCATTTTTCGAGTCCTCCCTCAGGAACCAAATTATCAGTCATTCGTCCGTTGGGCCATAATTCAGATTTCTTCACTATGAAAAATGAACTAGTCCCGCCCAATTCAAGATGGTCGAATTTTTCTGCTGAATCTGTATTTCCCACGTTCAGTGCCTAAATTAAAAATTAATGCGAGCTGACCCCCGTCAGCAAAATTCGTAAGTGACAGGACGTGTGTATCGCTTTCCAACTAAGCAGTCTCCCGACTCAATGGTTTCATTCATTGATCTGCTTACTATTAATACAAGGCCCTATTCTGAACTCGATATTTTAAATGGCCTTTTTCCGCGGTAGACTAAACAACAGGCCGCAATTTCTATAAGGAGATTACGTGTTTTTTTTCTTGTCGTGAATGAGATATTTCCGATGGGAACGAGTTTTAAGATTTTTGTATTTGTTTCACGAATTAAATGTCTTTCGATATGACTTTATGCATTTGAGAAATAAAATAACCCATATGGCGATTGTTACAATGGGTCACTCTGTAAATAAGTAAAGACTCTTTGAAAATAACATTCAGGATTTTTTTTTAATAATGAATGATATAAAATTTTCAAATAATCTTTCATACAGAGATGATCATAATGTTTGCAACATATAGAAAACATTTTTATTATCAGAATTCCAAAAATCGCTTTACACCAATATAGTGGCAATTTTGAAAAATTACTACGTATTGGCGAAAAGAAGAGTTATTTTGAAAGAAAGCAAAAAAAGTTATTTGAAAAAGTCGTTCCCAATACAAGTTTAGGCCAATCTACAAATTTTAAATTATATTTAAAAAAATTGAAAATTGTCATCTTTGTAATACTCTGTTTTTTGGTCTAAAATAACTTTTAAGAATCGTTTTTGTAACTCTCATAACGTTTTTCATCACTGGATCGTATGACGAATGCGCATCATGGGCGTGCATATATTCACACTTCTAGCTATGTTTGCTGAACATGTAGCTTCCTATACGAGGTCATTCTATCATATGCCATAATTACCTGTGAATTGTAGACGACAATAAAACTATAACAATAACCTTTTTTTGCCATCAGGGTCTCATAGAGAACGAAGGATCTTTCAACGATTTAATCAAGACGGATAATAGTTACGCCAAACTGTTCACCGCTGATCCTGCAAACAAACCTGAAGAGGAGGAGAAACAAAATCCTGTAGAAGAAAGAGCCTTACGAAAGTCTTTCCGAGTGAGTATTTTTTTATTCCATAACCAACGTTTGGCAAGCCAAATCCATAGGTGCCGAAAAAATATTTTGACGTCTTCCACTTGTGAAAAGTAATATTAGTGAAAATTTTGAAGTTCATTCCCATATTTGAAATAAATCTTTGAGAATATGATTCTTCTAGGCTGCCGAATTTGAAGTTCTTTCATTATATGTGTGACATATATAATTCAATATCCGTCGGGGTTCAAGTCGCGGTAGATATTTTCTGTTGTAACATACGTCATGAAATCCATACTGATAAATGATTAAAACTCATAAGGAGTATTGGAGTTCTTTTGATATCCCTATTAGTTTGGATATCATTATGGCACTAGGACTTCTTGGACTTCATTATGGTCATTAGCTGTTAATGAACTTCAGTATGTCACTCAAATACATTGACATAATGATGTCATCATGACCTGCCAGCAGATACAAATATTTACTTGATTTTCGAATTTATTTTATTTCCTTTTAGCATACTATTGACATAACAATATTCTAAGGCAAAATGTTCACCAAAATGTACTCACGGTCATATAACAAAACAATATCAAACGCCAAAAAATACAGTTAAATATTTAAGAAAAAAATTACACTAATTCTTTAGATGGTCATACCCGATATGATATGTCAATGACATAATATTTGATTCATTTTGTGATTTTAGGTGGTTCATATTAAGTATACATTGTATGAAAGTGATATCTCTTACAATCATATTTAAATTTTCATTCTAAATTAATTCGAAAACAATGCTCTTTTTTTTCTTTGGATTGACGTGGCCGTTACTTGATGAAAATTAATAGAAAATATTCTTGCTAAAAAACTACATAAAAAGGCTATCCAGGAAGTGTACCCCACTTTGAGGAACCTTGACAATAATTATAGAACTTTAACTTATTCAGGACCCGTCGCGGAAAAAATAGCTTCATTTTTGCAAAAGCAAAACTTAAGAGTAGCATATAGAACAGATAAAACACTGGGAAGGTTCATCAAGAATAATAAAGATAAAAGGCAGAAATCTGAAAAATCAGGAGTTTATAAATTGAATTGTGGATCTTGCTCCAAAGTATATATCGGCCAGACAGGTAGACCATTTAAAAGCCGCATACGTGAACACCGTATGAATTATATAAACAATAAAACACACTCATCATATGCCAATCATATTTTGGAGGAAGGCCATGACTTCGATGAAAACTTCGAAATTCTTCATGTGGAAAATAAGGGCATTAGGCTTAATTATTTAGAATTCTTGGAAATTAATAAATTGAAAAATTCATCTTGTTTATTAAATGATCAACTGGACCTGAACGGTTCCCCTTTGTTAAATTTGTTCAATTCAGCGGTGGTTGTGTTTTGAGATTTCTAGGTAGGTTCATTGTTATGTCAATTTTATAAGTTGTATGAGTCTAGGTATTAGCGATAATTATAGGTAGCCCCTAATTATGTTAATGGGTAAGAAAGCTATTTAAATAATTTCAATGAAGAATAATTTAATGTACTACATTCGTTTGAAAAAGAGACTGTGTAACATGTCGCAAAGACAATAAATTTTGTGGAAATTTTAATCGTTTTTTACCTTAGTGTCATGGGATAATGCTCTGTTCAAAAAAAAATTAATGAAATAAATGTGTGTATTCGAGCATTTAATGTTTATCGATGAGGATGAAAAAACTCTAACTTCTTTAACATTCAAATTTCAGAAAAGATCAATTTCAGTAATCAGTGCTTTGAGTGCAAAGAGCTTGGTTGAGAGTGTACCTGGAGATATGGAAGAAGTGGATGACGATGAAGATGAAGAAGAGGAAATTCAAGTGAAGGATATGCAAGAAGAATCGTCGAAGGGCAAAGTTGCAGGATCGCTGCTTCTCAAATATCTATCGTCTGGAGCCAACTGCTGTAATGTATCTATAGTTATTTTCCTGTACTTTTTCGCACAAATCTTCTCAAGCGGAACCGATTGGTTTGTTAGTACATGGACAAACATCGAAGAATACAGAACTGCTATAAATTTGAATGGAACATCTGAAAACGGAACATTTATACCCAACAAGCCAATATTATCCCAGCTATCAACCAACACATGCTTGTATATATACGGAGGAGTACTGACACTTCTTCTTTCAGCACAAATGTTCAGATCCTTTTCATTTTACACTTTGGCAATGGTTTGTTCTGTAAGATTGCATAAATTCATATTCGAGGGAGTTGTCAATGCTACCATGAGATTCTTCGACACCAATCCTAGTGGAAGGATTTTGAACAGAATTTCTAAGGATATTGGTTCCATCGATGAAATGCTTCCCAGGACCCTTCTTGATGTTGGTCAGGTATGGTATATATAGGGTCGCGGATATGTATGGAAACGGTCGATTATTTCCTGAACTAAGATAGCTCTCGAAAAATATTAAAATACAAAAGTTTTAGGGTTTTTCTAAATTCATTATATTAACGAAAAATAATTGATGATATAGCACATCGTTTCCTAAATTAAACCGTTTTCGAGATATCGAATTTTGAAAAAAACTTTTTAATGAATTATCCAGAAGTGTTTTAGTCCATTAAGTTCATAGTCCATCAAGTTACCTTTGAAGGTTTTCAGCTCCATAACAACGCCGCGTACTTCTTTTGTCTAACAGTGATGATCTTGACAACACATGTCAAAAATACATTTAGTGTAAATAATTTTTGCGCAAAAATGGCACGTTTATCTGATACTGAGCGTATTGAAATTTTAATGATCATAGGATACGGTGATTGAAGACGAAATTGTGACTAAGTAGTGGATATTTTTAGTGAATTGCATCCCAATCGGGAACCCATTTCTGAATCAACCGGTTCAAAAACATTGCAGCGTTTTCATGAAACTGAAGGTGTCAAAGATCGACCAAAAAGTGGAAGACCAGTAAGCGTTACAATTAAAGAAAATTCTTTGAATGTCATGTTAGATGTGGTGGAAAATCCTATCAATTCGACAATAGAGCGCTTTAAATCATAACATGAGTCGATATTCCATTTAACAAATTTGCAAACTGCAAAAATTCCATCCATATAAAATTCATTTGGTACAGGAATTGAGTGAAGACGATTTTGATCGTAGAATCGAGTTCTGTGAAGTTATTATGGATAAATTATATGAAAATATCAACTTTGTCAACCATATTTTGTTTTCTGACGAATCTACATTTTGTTTAAACGGGCACGTGAATCGTCACAACTGAAGGTATTGGTCAGACCAAAATCCACATTGGATAGAGGAAGTTCACACTCAACGGCCACAAAAAGTAAATGTTTTATGTGGCATTCTTGGTCGACACGTCATAATACCCTATTTTATATTTCACTTTACAACAGCATATTATTCCAGAACTTAGACGATTATTCCCGAATAAGCAGAACAAATATGGTTTCAACAAGATGGAAAAATGGGGCTCCTTCACATTTTGGACGTGTGATACGGGCATATCTGGATGAAACTTTTCCTGATAAATGGATTGGACCCAAGGGAGCAATTGAATGGCCATCTAGGTCTCCCGATATGACCACACTCGACTTTTCTATGGGGTCATAAAAAAAATGTAGTCTACAAAAATAGGCCGCCAAATATCAAAGAGTTGCAAGAAAGAAAAAGGCATGAATTTTCTACCATTCCTCCTCACATGCTTTTGGATTCGCTACAAAATTTTGTTCAGCGAGTTCATTATTGACAGGAGGTAAATGGTAAACACTTTGAGCACCTTATTGAATAGAATTCCAAAGAAAAATTTGTTGTTTATTAAAACTTGTTTTCTCTCTTTTTCTCCTGGCATAACTATTGTTTTCATAAAATTTTAAATATCCTGGACATTCATTAAAAAATACATTTTATCGTATCATGCATTTTTATCAACCCTATTTTCTGTAAAAAAATTATAATTAAATTGTAATCATATGCACATACGCCACCTTTTGTGACTTTCATAATAAATATCCATCATTTCGTGCTTCTTCTTTAACAAACTTGAGAGTAGGAAAAAGTTATTTTCAAAATTCGATATCTCGAAAACAGTTGAATTTAGGAAATGATGTTCAATATCAATTTTGTTCAGAATTTCGAGCAGAATTAAAATATGGAACAACATTCAGGGTGTCCCATTAGAGAAAAAGCAACTTTGTTTCGTCCTGACTTTTTGACTGATTCTGTATACTTAATTTTTCGTCAATATAATGGATTTTGAAAAACTCTAAAACTTTTGTATTTTAATATTTTTCGCTAGCTATCTTTATGAGTTAATCGACCGTTTCCATATATATCAGTGACCCTGTATTATTGTAGTCTTCAGTTTTCGTGTTGAATAATTTTCAGTTCAGTTTCTAAGTAATAATAATTTTCAATTGCAGATGTTCCTCCAGATGGGTGGTTCTTTGGTTTTAGTAGCAGTGGTGAATCCATACTCATTAATATTGGTGTTATTCCTTGGCATTTTGTTCTGGTACTTGAGACATATGTATTTAAAATCATCCAAAAATATCAAACGGCTGGAAGGAATGAGTAAGTTCCAAACAAATATGGTATTTCGTCGGCTTAGTGCAAGAAGTCATTAACTACCAAAAAGTACAAAATGAGTTTCTAACCACTTCTTGCGATACTCTGAACTATATACAGTGTGACCCATTTAAGATGGAAGCACCCTTATAAAACTTACATTTTTCAACCGATTGGAATGATTTTTTTTTCGTTAGGTAGACATTCAAAAAGTCTACTAGGGCACCAAATTTAATGATTAAATCTCCATTTCCAGGGCCAACTAATCTTATTTTTCAAGGTCAAAAATCTAAAAAAATTACTAGCGATTTTTTTATAAAATTTGGGTTAACTCTATGATTTTGAAGCAACCAATCATTTATGATAAACCTCTGTTCTGCCTCTCGATTTCCCTCTTGCCTAAAACGATTCTCAATATACGGAAAATACTGATGGGATGGATGTTGCCGATTGGGATATCTCTGAGCATACAACTCAGCAGCATTCCTTGAATTTCTGTGACATTCTCCAAACAATAACTACATATCCACTTTTTCACTTTGAGTATACATTATTTTGGCGGACAATTGAACAAAAATTTTACGAAAATCAAGAAAATTTTACCTTCTGCTCTTAAAGCTTATGTCACTGTCATAATCTAAGTGAGTGCTTTGTTCTCCAAAGAAGACTTGATCGAAATAACTGCAAAATATTATGCATCATGCCTATCCTCGGCACACTTCACAAAAGTAAATAAATTATTATGAAGTATTTTCCTCAGTAATATTTAATTTATGTTCTTATTTGTAATCCAATCGCAAATAAATTAGTATCGTTAAATTCGTCAAAATATCCTTTTTTCGGAAAGTGCTTGTCAAAAAATGGTCGCCATTTGAAAAATAATAGTTAGACACGAAAATGTAATTTTGCCAACTTTTCTTATTCATATCTATCATACTAGTCACTAAAACTTCGCGACTGTAATATTCTGATATCACCTGAGGTCCTTAGATTAGTTTACTTCCGATCATGGCCACCTAGATGTAATTTCAAAAGTGACTCCAAAAAAATTAAGTAGACATAAAAACTTTCGAAAATGTCACATTCTGATCTAGAATTGTCTCAGAAATCCAAAAATGTTACAATATACAGGGTGTTCCATTTAAAAATTTAGAACCGGAGCCATTTCCGGTGAAATCGAAAGTGACTGGAAAGTGAAAAATATGTGAAAACTCTCCTCTTCACATAGGTACCATTTACCTATAGCAAATCTCATTTTGATACACCTAATGGTCTAGAAGTTATGACTTGTCTAATAGATTAGTTGACACCCGGTATATATACACTTCACCACTAGTCTTAAATCGGTACTGATTCCTCTGCTTCAGTATAATTGCCATCTCATTATGGTAGACAATAAAAATGGCAGTCAATCCAAGATGGCGGGTGTTGACTTTATATTTAAGTCATATCTTATCCGATTTAAACTTTTTCTACTCAAATGAAAGCTTAAAATATTGCTTTAATTGAATTTTTGAAAAAAAAATATTTTCAGGTTTTTAAAAAACTCCGAAAACCGAAGGAGTGGAGATTTTCGACAACACTGTATAACTGCAAATGAAATTGGTATTCTCATTTCGAATCATCATATATATAGTAACTCTGGTTGGGATAATATGGCACTGGACACATGTATTCGTGGAGATCGTCAGCGTTTTTGATTCTTGGATATATCATTCTATAGGTCAAAAGAGGCAACTTTCTTCGTTACTTTTTCTCGCCCAACAGGGTGGGGTAAAACCCAACAATAGAAAATACTGTATTCGAGTAGATTTTCCCCAATTTTTGGGCTGTGAATAATATCGATTTTCTTTGTCAAGTAGCTCAGTATGGTTGAGCGACTACAGATTTTTATCTGATGGCTAGGCTAGAGAAAGTGCTAGGAATCGCACTTTAAAAGGTAAGACCTCGTTAATCCTTGGCTCGCACAAGTTTCGACTTTTGAGGGCTGCCGTTCGTAAGGGGACGACAGCTGGTTAACGGAAAAAACAATTAAAAATAAAAAACAAAAACAAAACCTATATTTACAGGATGAGGCAGAAAACGCGTTTCTTCCGATACCCGTTTATTGTCTTCTCTCACAAGCCTAGATTTTTTGTCGACTTTCTCGAAAGATATTCTGTAGAGAAAGCCAATAAATTGTTCTGAAAACAATTAACATGTCTACACAGTGAGCAATAAATTGTGTTAAATTATTGGAGATGATACGATATTGTTGATATCTGAGTTCAACATTTGACAGAAAAAGAAAATGAAGTAATGCCTTCTATAATTGTGAATATACAGGGTGCGCCCAAAAAGACGAATTCTCGAAAACTCTGAAAAAGGTATTTTTTGAAAACGTTTGAAATAAATACTCTTCAGGTATTTTTTCTCTATGAATGAAATTCTGTGAATAGTCATTTTCAGAATTCATTGCGAAGCATCACGAAAAAATGTTATGATATGATCACCTATGAATATCATGTGCAGTATCTTTATCAAAATTTGTAAAAATTGTAATATATCATGTATCGTTAATAACTTACAAAAATCGTGTATTTCGTGTAACTGTATACCCCTGTCGGAAATAAATTGCTTTTTTTATGATGATTTCCGATTTGTTATTTTCGTTAACTTATACTAATTTAAAGAAGCCATATTGGATTAATACTATATTGAATAAACCTTTTTATTACTTATTCACTGAGATATTACACGTTATCCTACATTCTCAAAAAATCACAAATATAAAGGAAATGCTTGTCGAACTCACAGTAAAAATCATTCATCTTTCAGTGCGAAGTCCAGCATTCACACAACTGAATGCCACCTTGCAAGGATTAACTACCATCAGAGCCCTCAGAGCTGAAGAACTGCTAAAAAAAGATTTTGATCAATGTCAAGATTATCACACTAGTGCTTGGTTTATGAGCATATCGACTAGTAGTGCATTTGGATTCGCTTTGGACATCTGCTGCTCTATTTTCGTTGCTGTGGTCACCTTCAGTTTAGTAGGACTTTCAGACTGTAAGTTCATCTCGTTATGTTAATTAAGACAATGATGGTATGTGAAAGTTAAAAAAAAAGTGATCTAATTTTCGATATTTGATATAATTCTTACTATTCAATATTTTGGAAAGTCATTAAGGATGATAATGATAAATTACTGGTTGAATTTGATATTAACAGATATTATTTTACATTTTTTTTTCAAATGCACTTTTCAAGTTATGATTGAGTATTTTAAGATTTTATATGTCCTAACCAATTGTCTAAGACTGTTTTGATTTCCAATCATATTGACAATGAATTATCGGTACTTTTCAAATATCAAAAGATCATACAGCCCATTATACAGTGACCGCCAAAAAGTATGTACCATATGGGAAAAAAGTTTATTATTAGAGTATTCGAAAAAAGATTTTTGAGAAAAGTTTGTGCATGTCCGATAACCTAAAAATCGATTTTGACACATGTCACGTGATCGCTGGTATGGCGGCAAATTGAAAAAAATTAATGTGAATAGGCAAAAAGTCGAGTAAAATGGCAAGATATCGAAAAAAGTAAATTGAAAAAGTTGCTTGGATTCTATTTTATACACATATACAGAGTTTGAAGAAATGATGTGAGAAAATTGAAAACAACAATTTTTTTTAAATATTTTCCTAGCTTTATAAAAATATCAAATTATTTTCTTATGAATAGTTTAACCATACTGAAATATTTGTATTTCAATGATAATAACAAAACTTGCTCATTTTCTCCACACCAGAGAGCACTAAATAAAAAAAATTGAATTTTGTTGTGTGTATTTAACAGTTATATCAGAATTCCACGATTATTGCGGAGAAATCCAAAAATATCGTGTTTTTCCGATTATATTCAATTTTTGATGATAATCGTGCACGAACGTTTCACTTCGCACATAATCTTAAAAATAGTGCGTCAAATTAAAAAGGCTAGAGTTTTAAACATTGCATGCAAAGTGAAACGCTCTGGCACGATTATCATCGAAACTTGATTATGATCTGGAAAACACCATGTTTCTGGAGTGTCATGTCATCACAATGGTCGTGGAATTATGATAAAACTGTTAGATACGAACCAATTTAACAGCCAGGGTTTTAGATTTTGTAATTCTCATTAAAATACAAATGTTTCAGTATAGTCAAGCTATTCATAAGATAATAATTTGATATTTTCATACAGCTAGGAAAATATTTTAAAAAAATTGCTATTTTAAATTTTCTCTCATTATTTTTTCAAACTTTGTATATGTGAATAAAATTTATTTCTAAGCAACTTTTTCAAATAACTTGTTTTGATATCTTGCCATTTTACCCCACTTTTTGCCTTTTCATAGTAATTTTTTTCAATTTGCCGCCATACCAGCGATCACGTGACATGTGTCAAAATCGATTTTTAGGTTATCAGACATGCACAAACTTTTCCCAAGAATATTTTTTCTAATACTCTAATAATAAACTTTTTTCCCATATGGTACATACTTTTTGGCGGTCACTGTAGAAATATTCTAATTGTATTAATTTCCACAGTTTTCGGACTCTCTGGTGGAAGTGTTGGTCTCGCCATAACCCAATCCACCCAACTCAGTGGAATGGTTCAATTTGCTATGCGCATGTCGGCTAATATTTCCAATCAATTGATGTCCGTTGAGAGGGTGCTGGAATACAAAGCGCTCACCCCAGATTACGAACCCAAGAACCCGAAAACCCCTCCAAAAATTTGGCCGTCCCAAGGAGAAATCGTCTTCGAAAACACGACGATGAGTTATTTCGAAGGAGGTCCCAAGATTCTGAAGGATTTAAATTTCGTAGTAAAAGCAAACGAAAAGGTAAGTTGGGATTTAAAAAATACAGTACCTACCTATCGGAAAGTTTTCATCGGGGTATGCTGGTTTCATACGAGCGTAAAGAATAGCTTGCTATTGGGGATTCAACATTAGATGTCAGCGCCAAAGTGGCAAAAATTGAACTACTCTCGAGTAAATTATGTCAACAGAAGAACAGAATATTCACCATTTATATGTACCAGAAATTCATCGCTCATCAATAATGATTACAGGTTTAACAAAATGCACATAAACAATAGCCAAAATCTTGGAAATTTTGACGAAAACAATAATTTCAATGTACTTATCTATAGTGTCAAAACTTGACACCAGAGGGAGTATCCCTTATGTTGAAATCCCAATTATGTTGAGAGAGCATTACAATTTCTCCTCGACTCGCTCGAGAAAGGGATATCGACGTGGCTGTTAATTCGTCGGACGAGGTAGTAGGGGAGGCGTACAGTAGTGCGTCTCTCTTGTTTATGTGGTATTATCATATCATTGCGTTCCTTGTTGCTCGCATAGATTTGTCTATACCCCGATGAAAACTTTCCGATACTGTATACCCCCGATGAAAACTTTCCGATACTGTATAATTGAATTTGTTAGAGAAGTTCAATTTATTTCGATTTATTGTCAACATTTATTGTCAAAATCATCTGTTACATGACAATGAAGTTATAGCATAGACATTGTTAACTTTTGATACAATAGTTAGACAGTAGACTAAGCTTCAGCAGACATGTGTTACTCTGCCTGTTGAAACTTTCTTAAATCTATTCTGTTTATGGTACCTCTTGGTTTTGGGATACCCTTTTGTCGCTTTGGGGAGTGTGAAGGTTCGCATTAGACCTATCTCATGATCCTGAGCATGGAATTGGTTTCACAAATTACCAAGGGACTGTGTCTTAAGCCTGGCTCTGTGCACTTCGGGTGGAGGTTCTCATTAGACCTTTCTCCCGGTTTGTCATATTTCCTTGGGTTTGAATTAACAGAACTATAAATAGATTTACAGATCAATTTGACTAATTAGTCATTCAACAATTTTCAAAACATAGATCAGTGTTTTTAGAAGTTCATGTTCGAAGCCAAACGTCATTGTCATTGTCAACTTTTGACACAATCTCAATTTCATTCATATTTCATTTAGTTTGACAGTATACTAAGTTCAGCAGACATGTGTTACTCTGTCTGTTGCAACTTTTATCCAACTCAATCCTGGAATAAGGATTTTTTAAAATGATAATCATATGATGTCCCGTTTTAAATTTTTACATGGTCCTATGGACACATGATATTTTTATGGTCTGACTCTTGTACACCTGACGAGTAAGTAATTCTTCAATTTTTCAAAATTCACATTATCAACATTTCTTAAATTCAATTCAATGTCACTTACTTACAGGTACGCACTGATGATGACTTTATAGTCGAAAGCGCTTTGCTATGATTTTATAAATAAATTTCTGCACGAAATACAAACCTTTTCTTCATCCAATTACATTGGAACGTGCACACAGCTTGACAATTTTCATTTAAAAAAAATGCCGAGTAGTTAAGATGAAATTTCTTGAACTGTTTCCAAAGTGTTCTGATTGGTTTCTGGGTTTTGCCGTGGTCGTCTTTGGTTAAAATCTACAAAAGATTCAATTACAACTGAGGTAGTCATAGGTGGCGTGTTATAACTACTCTTTTCAACGTACCAACTGAAACTAAAGCTGACGTTCCTAGCACGTCATTTCTAATGCTGTTTTGGCATGCACTTTCTAGGTTCGCGCGTACTCTTTGCGTCGTGATTTGGGTGACATGGCTTTAATTGATTACTTGTACTTCGGACTTCCATCGTCTGAATGGTTGAAAGATTTCTACTTCTTTCAATTTTTCCACAACGTTTCAATTGCTTGAATCTGCAATCGTCTCCAGATTTAGAATCTACACGATGTTTTATAGGTCTGCCGGTGATTACGTTGTAATTACGCGCGGTCTTGTGGAGCATGCTTTCGCCCTAATTGCGCTCGAACCAGTGTTCTTCTCTCTAAAGAACACTAGCCTCGCCCCATAGAATTTGATGGAGTTCTGTCCATGCGTGGTCGGTAATTCCCGATTTAGGGCGGGTTGTACAAATCAAGTTCACCAACAGTTCAAGTAAACGCGCCTCAGTCGCTAGGGATTAGCCAATAAAATTTGTAGTTCCTTAGCAACTGAGAACTGAGCTCAGTTCAGTTGAACTGTTGGTGAGCTTGATTTGTACAATTCGTTCTTAGATGTTTCCGCCCCTTGGGTACACTTTTTGAGTTCAGCTACTCTCACAGATAATGGCCGCTTGGCTCTACAATTTCTGCTGAATTCTGTTTTGTTCTCTGGTTTTGTCTTGGCGAGGAAACTTCTTAAAGTACTGCCAGATTGGAAGTAACTCTTGGTGTATTTGTTTCCGATCCTTTTGATCTGCTCGGAGATACCCCTGATGTAGGGGAAGGACAAGAAAGGGGTTTTGTGGCCGTTCTTCGACCGTCTTGTCCCTTTTGAGTTGTTTCTGAACTTCCCCTATGAGTTTCTCGGAGTATCCGTTTTGGCGTAGGTCTTTTTTGATGTGGTTTATTTTCGCATCCAGACTCCTGGTTGTTGCAAATACACATTGCTCTCTCCATCAACGTTCTTAGGATGGCCCTCTTCATGGAATTCGGGTAATTGGAGCCATTATTGAGGTACTGTCCAGTATGTGTCGTCTTCCTGTAAACATCCTTTCACATCGAGAAAAGACAATGTACTGTTAGTTTCCTTTTCCATCGTGAACTTGATTGAATTCCTGATGTTATTTGTTCTTGAGAATAAATTCTCACGGTGTTCATCTCCGTGGTTTCATATGATGAATGTGTCGTCCACGTATCTTAGCCGTAGTTTTCGTTCGTATTCTGCCTCTCCGATAGCCAATTCCTCGAACCACTCCATATACAGGGTGTTAATTAAGTACGTTGACAAACTTCGAGAGGTGATTCTTTGAAAGTTTTCAGGAAGATAAGTTCATATAAACATATGTCCCAAACGGCTTGGTTTTCGAGATACAGGGTGATAAAAATATATTTTTTTCAAGATTTTTTGGAGTTAACTTTGACATTTTTGTCAATAATCAGTTCAAATTAGGCAAGTAGAATTCTTCCAATAGTACGCACAAAATAACTCATTTCTCGAATAATTTACAGGGTCCTCTTTTTTTCAAAGTCAAGCCTTGTTCAACCCTTCAGAATTTTTTTTCCTGCCACCACTGACATATTATGAGACAAAAATAATCTTTCTTTGGTTCAGAAGTATTAATTTTATTAATACTGGAGGAATTCATCATGTGGGGTCAAAAATCCTGGGTGGGCACCCATTGTATTTGAATCGAACTTTAAGAAGATGTTTTCTGTAATCGTGGATAATCATGTGCTCTGGTGATTCTAATAGATCATTTCAGTACTTCTAGGGCAATAAATACATCAATTTTCGTTAAAAGATCCTTTGTTTTTAAGGAACCTACTTATAATTAAGGTAGAATATGCAGTATGACTAAATTTTCATTATGTGGCTCATACAACTATAGCTATGAAAAATTCAACTACTCCATTGATAATAATGATGATAAATTCATTTCACTCAGCTGAGTGGTACTGTTGCGGACATTGAGGAATACCACAATTTACAAATTTATTATTTATTCTGATACCTAGGGTTAGGGTAATTGTGAGAATGAAAATTATAATTAATAGGGGAGCGAGGTAACTACTGATGAGTTCAGTACTGATCGTTTGGTCAGTTATTTTCTCTGGGCTGCGAATGCTCATTCAGTTGATGAAAACAATTTTATAATTATTAATATATCGAAATATTCACCGTTTCATTTCGCAAATTGCTTAATTCTTGTTGAAATTTCAGGTGGGAATAGTTGGTAGAACAGGTGCGGGTAAATCTTCCCTGATCTCGGCATTATTTCGACTGGTTAAAATCGAAGGAAAAATTCTCATCGATGGAATCGACACAACTGAACTTTCACTCAAGGATCTTCGGTCAAAAATCACAATCATTCCACAAGATCCAGTTCTTTTCTCTGGAACTCTCCGGTACAATCTGGACCCCTTCGATGAGTTTACCGATGAACAACTATACAAGGCTATAAATGAAGTTGAACTGAAAGACCCTCAAAATATAATCAACAGGCTGGAAAATAGAGTGAGTGATAGAGGTTCCAATTATAGTGTAGGACAAAGACAACTCATTTGTTTGGCAAGAGCAATTATTAGGAATAACAAAATTTTGATGTTGGACGAAGCTACCGCTAATGTTGATCCCCAGTAAGTACAAATTCCAACTCTTTATATTGAGAGAAACAACATTTTTATATTATAGTCATGTTTCTCAATGTAATCATCTAGGTACTTAATCACTTTGAATAATAACGATATGTTTCATCTGAATAGTATATTTTTATATACATATACGATATATTGAATATCGATTAATACACACCTTTAATGACAGCCAACGAAATCATTTCAATTTCTTAGAACCGACCAATCAACATTCAATTGCAGTGATAAAAACCTACCTATAGCTCTCGCAATAACTGATAAATATGCACCTTGACAACGTGATCAATGACGTTGTGAATGGTAGTGTTAACATTTCTATCTGGAAAACTGTAACTGTCAGATTATTTCCGATAATCGTAATAAAGGTGTTACTGGTGTACCCTCATTTTACAAGATTTTATTTAACTTGCAATAGTGGTACTTCTGTAAGCTGTATGTTCATTTTTAACGCATATTAATTTTCACACATAATTAATATCTGGTTATTCTGTGAAAAATTTATAAATGTAGTGGTATCTCTGCAAGCTGTATGGGGTGTATGTTCATGTTCACACATATTAACATATCTATTCATTTTGTAAATATATATAAACGTGTAACAAAATATGTTAAATGGGTAAAAATTAACATAAAGCTTACTTTAGTATGTATATGTATTTCTGAAGTCAATATGGCGACTCCAATATGGCGGACGAATTCCGTGGTTATGGTCCGATTTGATTCTAAATTGGTATGTGGGGGTTTTCGGTTTCGGAGATTCTGATTTTCCTGTCAAAATTCATGAATTCAATATGGTGGCTCCAAGATGGTGGACGAGATTTATGATTTTGTTTGATTCTATTCAAAATTGGTATGTGGGGGTTTTCAGGTCGGATATTAGGAATTTTCAGGTCGGATATTAGATAGCGGACGAGTTTTGCAATTATGATCTGACTCTTCAAAATTGGTATGTGGGAGTATTTGGGATAGAATATCATGGATGTTCTGCCAAAATTCCAAAATTGAAGATGGCTGTTTCAAGATAGCTGACGAACAGAAATTCAGATGGCTTCCTCATTCAAGAGCTAGATAGCTCAAAACTCGCAGGAAACAGGCCTTGTAATAACCATTCCTTCTCAGAAATCTATAGATTAATGCGTACTTACTAAAAAGCATGAAATGAAAAATATTAATAAAAAAAAAATTCAAAGACAAGCTCTTATTCAAATGCGAGGAAAAATAAAAAATAATTTCGTATTTGAACTGAAAACGTTGCACGGCAAGCTTTTGAATCTATATCTCACAGAATAACCTACATTACACATCTGAAGAAATTATTTCTTACTTC
Source organism: Chrysolina haemoptera (assembly GCA_958298965.1). Taxonomy (NCBI): domain Eukaryota; kingdom Metazoa; phylum Arthropoda; class Insecta; order Coleoptera; family Chrysomelidae; genus Chrysolina; species Chrysolina haemoptera. Next base: position 16,001,911 of record OY282602.1, on the reverse strand, counting down.
TTAGTGCACTTGAATAAAAGCGTATCTACGAAAAGTTTTTTTGGTGTTAGGAAAATATATATTTTTTTTTATGAAAAATACCATCAACAAGGAATATAAAAAAAATCAAAAACCTCAATCAGTCAATCACAACCTTGCTATATTAGTATAACGATTATTGACGATCATATTGCGAATACATGATTGTTAACATACCAAACACCTTCCGTTATCAAAAATGTCTCATAGAGACTGATACAAAAATTATATACGAGAAGTTATGAGATCCAAGTTGGATAGTGAAACCGTAAATCCCTATATTCGATATTAATCAGTATTTAGAAGACATTACAGATACATTTTCCTTCAATTTCTAATGGCATTTCGTAACGCGAATCTTTTATATTTAAATGTGTTTTTAGACTTAACTCTTATCTGTTTCTATGAGATCATGCAGGTTGAAAATGGATGAAAACGTATGAGATTTTACATCAGTCATTTGTTTAAAAAAAAATTATTGATATTCTGCGAAATTATTCCTGGCAAGTTCCATCCATATGAAGATTGAATAACTAATCCACTGGATTAATTATATGCACATACAGAAATAATCAACTTCAACTGCTGATAGAAGAATATGTAAAAATTACACATTCATTTATGACAGAATCGAAAAGCGGGTAGATCTGTTTAGACAGATTTGTTACGATCTGTTCCTCGTCCGTATTATCACAACTCTCATCATACCATGGCTGGCTATTCGTGTTCTTTGATCCCGCGCTACAAAACGTAGTCTAGGATGCGCCATCTTCCGAGTGGAGGAATAAGCACTCCGAGTAGGTTTTCCTGGATTGTTTCATTACGATGAACTTGTGATCTTTCTAAAATATTTTTGAAATATTCTGGCGTAATATGATAATAATAATCTATTCGAACATTTTATTTTCTTAGAAAAATTTTGTTCAGAATATTCTATTTGGTTTCATGAAATTTCATAGGATTCGCATAAAATTTGATACGAAATTCCAAATAAATATTGGATCATCGAATCCTGACCCACTTTTATACGATACAGAATAAGTTTATAGATTGTGAATTTCCACACATAGGTTCTCAAGCTTCTGAATGAGGATATAAAACATTATTTTGATTGAAACTGAAATACTTCATCGAATTGTATAATCTCTTTTTTGAACCATCACTGCCTAAAACAAACTCTTATACTCCGTATCCTTGTTTTCTTGTCGGCACTTGTGAATTCTCAGTGATTCTGGGTTGTATGAAAACGTATACGAATCGCATAATTTCTGATAAGTAATTCCTGATCCAAACCATCACATCCTCATCCTACTGTTTCTACAAGATACCCAATACAATTGGATACGGAATTCCTGATACAGACCATCGAATCCTGATTTCACTTTCTTCATACGATACCTAATAAGATTATAAATTGTGAATTTCCACACATTCCTCATACGTTGACATGCTTGTGAATGAGCACATAATATCGTCATGATTGAAAGTGGAATATCTCATCAAATCTTATAGTCTCCTTAAACAACCACCACCTGATACAATTTCGAATACCATGCATCCGGATATGCTTATAGATTGCATATACTCACCAATCCTCCTACAAGCTTCCAAAAAGTGTATGTGCCAGGAATATGTACGTATAGGTTACAAACTTTCCACGAAGATCCTTATAAATTCTCATAATTCGTCTATATTCTTTCATGAGATTTCATGTGGTATTTTTGGCAAGGCGTCAATCCTTCTGAGAGTTGTCCATAAGGACACCGCCGGAGGATGATGTAGAGAAAAAAGCTTATTTTTCATTTATCGAAAATACTTATTTAAATGAGAAAAATCGTTTGCAGGACTGATGCCCTCATTCAGAAAACTATCAGGACAAAGTTTGCCAACTGTACCGTGTTGACTGTAGCTCATCGATTGAACACCATCATGGACTCAGACAAAGTGTTAGTTATGGAAGCTGGAACAGTAGTGGAATTCGATCATCCACATGTACTCTTACAAAATAGAAAAGGAATATTCTACGAAATGGTGGCGAGCACTGGGTCATCAGAATCTGAGCATTTACGGAAAATAGCAAGAGATAGTTACTCGAACACAATCAAACTGACTGAATGATGTCATCCATCGATTCCTTCACAAGTTTTTATAATAAAATCATACTTCCATCAAATCATCTAATTTATGTTCAAATAAATGGTCTTATCTCCTTCAGCCATGTAAAGTCTCGTTTATTTTTTACTACCCCAAGTATAGCAATTCAACGTTGCGGCAATGTGTTCGAAACAGTTGTGCAACCAAACAAAAGTTGGGTTGCCGACGTCAACACAACGTTGTCACAACCCTGTTTTACACCAATTTGGTCAATCATTTTTGGGTTTTTACAACGTTTCTGCTGCAACTGTAGGTAGCAGTTGGTCGTTTCCTAAACGTTGCTGAATTTACTTAAGAACAAACAACTGCACACCAGCGCCCTCTCAAACAGCAATGACAGTTTATTTTCTATGGTGTTCAAGAAATAGTTGATTAATCAACCAAATAATTACTGATGGCCAAAATGGACACCAAGAAAAAACTTTCTGGCAACTACTACCGCAAGTTAATATCGAAATTTTTCATGCTCAATATTACCGAAAAATAATGATTACGAAACAGAATGGCAATTTCTGTTTCATTACATTTTACTGTCAAATTTACCATTGTTTCATGCTAAAAAACACGTAAGCTTTCAATCTGTTGCGAAGTTTTCAAATGTCAAGAATAAGAAATATATATTTTCATAAACAATTTTCAATGTTGATATCGATTCAAGCGTGAACTAAATACGGAATACCTATGAATTATTTCTAGAAAACTAAAATGATGCTTTAAAATCCTTTGTAAATGTTTGTTTTACATCCCAAGTTTTAATGGCCGACCTTGTTTCCAAATAGAATTACACTTCCAATATGGCGTAGGAGTATACAAGTCGTCAACACGACCTTGGTTGTCAGGTAACTAAAAATATACTAATTTTTAATGTTAGTCTGTCATATAACCAACTTTATACCCGAAGCGCGAATGGAGTTGCTTATCGGACCAAAACTGAACCAATTCCAACTAATTACAATACATTCCGCTCCACATTTTGTAACCCGTCTCTTTCGCGTTTTTTCCTCAATTCTTCCAAATTATTAAACTGTTGTACATGGTCATAATCAAGTTGTTTCTCCTGGCTATAATACAGTTGTTCCTCTGAAAAAGTAGTTGCTTTCCTCAATATCTCTATTCAGGTTGGCACTTCCTAAAGAAATTAAACTTGAGATTTCCAAAGTGTCTGTCTTCATGCTAGGTTTTGCCCGTAAAGTTTCTTCACGACTTTTTTTTATCTGTAAGAGAACACAGTGAATTTGTAAGCACTTTTCATTTCCGATTCGAAAGTTAGGTTAGGATCATTCTACCCCTTTTTCCTTCACTATAAATACATTTTCTGTCAAACAATTTAGCAAACAATGGTTCTTGTCACTGAATTAAAAAATATGTAATAAATTGGGTAAATAATTATTATCTAAATTTGGCCTACAAACACGTCCTTTGCAGTAAATATTTGAAGGAAGGTTAGTTGCGAAAACGTTTTCAACTTAACTGAAAAATTACCCACTGCTTAGTTGAATCTCACACGATCGCTTTACTGCAGGGAAAACGTTTAAAATAACTAAAGTTGTCACTTAAACGTTTTTAGAACGTTATTCCCATTCCCAGAATATTTACTACTTGTAGTCGGTTGAGTAAACGTTATGACAACGTCGTAGCTTGACTGATGTCATACTCAACGTTAAAACAACGTTGACCGGCGGTTTGGAGAGCGTCGTTTCATAAATGACTAATTTCTACACCAACTACAAAGTTAATTTTGGTGTATTATGTGGTTGTCGTCGCCAAAATGCTACTTGGGGCGCTCCCCACTATGGCATTTGTTGAGTAAGAAATGTTTTTTCAACTGGTCCCCATGATTCAATAATAATGAGATTGAAGTGATAATTTTGATAAGTGCTTTTCAGTATATGCATCAAATACAAAGTCAAATGACTAATACCTGGACTACTCGTCACCTGGTTCTAGCAATATACACCTTTAACCTGCTGGGTGTGTCAGAATAGGACCAACAAACTCCACATACAGATTCCTTCCTCATTGCAAGGTGGAAAGTGTCTATCAATTTTACACAAAAATGCACCCCCTTTCTTCAATTTTTTTTGTTAAGTTCCTGCAAGGCTTTCTCTGCAACTGCTAGTTGCATGAAAATGTTCATCGAAACATTTGGACCACCTATAGATTGATTTCTGGGCTTCGCCCTGATCAGTATGTAAGTTAATCTAGACAATAATGTCTGCAACTCTGCACGGAAATTCATTATATTTCAACGTTCGTCGTGGTTTTAGCCAGGAAAGTAATTGTTTTTTAATGTATTTTTGACCCAATCGTTCCTATATTGTATAAGATCATGTCATAAGTAGTCCTGGTAAGGTAGGACACTTTGTTTTCTTCATTATAAGCTCACTGTGAATTATTGCAGATTCCTTTAGTGTTATTTTGGAAATCACGCAATTTGGGTATTGCGGTTGGAATGCTGAAATTGAGATGGCGCTCGTAGTTTATTGAACGCTGCACTGCTGACGCGGTTTCAGCTGATGTGTTGAAATGGATAAGTAATTGAACAGTTTGCTGCAAACATTAGTTACTGTCTGCATAGACCTACCCTATACTGATGAGGGCAAAACCCTGAAATCGTTCTCTAGGTGGTCAAAATGTTTTAATGAATATTTCCATGCAACTAGCAATTGCAGTGAATTGTAGGAACTTTGTACGGAAATACATTAGATGTAATTCAACGTTCGTCGTGGTATTAGCCAGGAAAATATTTGTTTTTGTTTTCTGATAAATTTTTTTACCCAATTATTCCTACAGTAAAACCTCTTAATAGCGGACAGTAAATTCAAAAATGTAAAATTAATAAAGGCAATCGGAAGTTTCATTTATCCTTTCTGTACACATTTTTAGCAATAAATAACATTTTCCTCATAGATAAGATTAAAAAACTGCCACTTACTGTAACATTTATTTTATAAAAAAAAATACAATTCGATATGTGATGTGAATAATCTTTTAAAAAAATCTAATATTTTCGTCTGCTTCATATCCAATGGTTCATTCATCAATTTTATAAAATTTATTAAAATCTATATTTTTGTGTAAGCGTTACTAGCGCCATTAACGAAAGACTTCAGTTCATTTTTGTTTTTTGAAATTTCGCTAATCTCTTTTCCTGCCTAACACTTATTTCACTCGTATGGATAATTTGTACCTTGTCCTTTGAAGATAAACGATATCTTTTTTCGTTTGTACTGACAATAACTAAACTTCAACAAATTAGACTGACCAAATTATTTGTCTTCTGCTTTCATATCACAAGATCCTTTAAAAGTAACGGCTATTCTTAGACTGGGCGATAGAGACAGATTTTACGTGACGATTTTCTCGTTTATGCCTTTGAGAGGACTGATAGATATAAAAGTCCTGATGAAAATGATGGAAATTTTGTTTGGTCCCCACGTGGCTTTCATAAGGAAAATTCAATATTTTTTTTAAATCCTAACCTCACTTCGGGATTCACTTACCATATGCCAATTTTGTTATGAACATTTCATGGTGAAAACATTTATATTTTCAATTGGCGGCATCGAGAATATCACCGAAAATTTCTCTTTTTGTCAAAAATTCACCCCATCGTTTCCACCCTTTGCCCACTTGTAGCCCTTATGACAATTGAAAATAAGTTTTCATCATGAAATGTTCATAAAAAAATTGGCAAAAAGCTAAGTGAATTCCGAAGTGAGGTTAGGATTTTTTGAAAAATGAAAATTGAATTTTCCATATGAAAGCCACGCGGGGACCGCTGAAATTTTCCATCATTTCCATTAACACTTTTATATCTGTCAGTCCTCTCAAAGGCATTAACGATCATCATCTACCGGTCTATTCGTCAGATCGTTCAACGCCAAACCTGTCTGGTGACAAAATTCTTATAAAAATGATAAATAAATCAATCGAGTTATTAAAATACTGTATTCTTGGAAGTTTACGTCATATTAATTGGTTGAAGCCGAGACGACCCTAAATTGATAAACCGTTTCTTATCTTCAGTGTGTGCTTTCTTTGAAACAAACAACATTGAATCATCCAACAAAAAGTGACGTTCTCCATTATTTTATGTTCAGGTGTGTACCTATATCGGAATTATATTAATAGAGATGACTGTAATAATTAAATCGCATAGTGATAGATACATAATACCTACATAACATTTATTGTCTGAAATGAAAACATTTCGCCGACAAATTCAATAAAAATACAATAACTTTCAAAATTATAGAAGCATTTTCACTTGAAGAGGTGCTTAACAGTGTTTACCTACATCCACTGCAGAAAATAGGCAAAAACACACGACTCAGAGTCAGTAAATAGCTTCTTACGAACGGTAAACAAATCGCACAGTTTTCGTAAACAAATCGCACAGTTTTCGTAAACAAATCGCACAGTTTTCGTAAACAAAACGCACAGTTTGATACATCTCGGGAACGGCTCGATCGATTTGGGAGAAATTTTGTATGTAGATAAGGTTTTGCTTTTAAAGTTTATCTATATGGGCGTCTTTCTTGGAAAAACACAATATTACTGGTATTAATAATAATATGGTAATATTTGGATCTCGAAAACAGCTTCAACGATTTGGATAAAATTTTGTATTTAGATAACGTATTGCTACTTAAGTTCATCTATAAAGGCGCTTTTTTTTATTGTTTTTTTTTTTCATGAAATAATGTGATTTTACTCATAATTATAATAACAATATGAAACGACTCTAATGATTTTGTTTTTAGATCAAGTTTTGCGTTTTGAGTCCATCTATATAGGCGTCTCTTTCAGACAAAGGTGATTTTACAAATAAAAATAATAATAATGTGAATTTTTGGATCTGGAAAACGGCTTCAACTTTTTGGATCAAATTTATTATTCAGATGAGTTATTGCTACTTTATAACAACTGTCACCCAACGTAGTGACAAAAAAGATTTCACAACTCCTCATCATAAATCACCAACCCACAAAAATATAAAGCTCGGGGCTCTAGGATCTAACCCAACCTCCTACCTTCATCGCTCAACCTGCACACTACTAAACTGACCGGCCTTCATTACTGAGTTCGAAAACAACTGATACAATGCAATGAAAAAAAAAAGATGCCCAACTGTCGCTTCAAACCACGTACCAATGGCGAAGTGAGCCGCAATCCTATCGATGTGGCTATGAACCGTGTTTGTATATGTAGATGAAATGGTTGTACATAAAAGAAAATGTGAAAGATCTCGTGAACCGAAAGGTCTCAAGCCGTAGACATCTGATTCGTTCACTACTAAATAGTCTTTTTTACCGTCACAGAAAAAAATAGTGTATTATAGACAGAAAAATAATAGATTTTAGCTCTCGGTTTTTTGTTTCCATACGCTTCGCGTCGGAAGACAACACAACATTAAGCTAAAATCTCATATTTTTTTCCCATATATAATAAATAACTATTTCCGTCGACCATTCATTTATGCTGTATTTTAACGCCCTCAAAATCGTTCAATAATGACCCCTGTTAATGAATGATTTTCTATTAATCAACGATTTGATTATATGCAACCCAACATACATTGCTCTTATACATTTTACATTGGTTAGTACTATCTGTCATTATTTATTTGTCAATTTTCAAATATAATTTCAGATAATCTTCATGACACCAGCTGTCACTCATTATATATATATATATATATAAATATATATATATATATATATATATATATATATATATATATATATATATATATAATCGGTAAAGTTCGCCTAGCAATCATCACTGAGGTTGCGAGTTCAAAATCCACCGAGAGCAATTTTTTTTTCAATTTGAATTTGAAAATAAATAATAAAAATTAAAATAAAACTACCACTAAGAAAAATTAAACACCTTTGAGTAGAGTTAATATAAATAGAAAATAGTGATTGTTTTTTATCGTATCGTTAAATCAATAAACATTGAAAGTAAGATATCTCTATTTTTGAAAAGTACTGTCGACGGAAAAGTATTGTAACAAACTCGTGAAATAAAATGGCGATTAACAATCTCGAACATTAACGCGCTCGCTCTGCTTACGCGTTAAATTATCTTGATTGTTAATCGCCCTCATTAATACACTTGTTCGTTAAATAACCATTTCCGTCGACCGTTCATTTATGATTTTTTTTAACTCACTCAAAATCGTTGATTAATGACCCCTGTTTATGTTTGATTTTCTATTAATCAACGATTTGCTTATATGCAACCCAATATACATTGTTCTAATACATTTTAGATTAGTTAGTACTATCTGTCATTATTTATTTGTCAATTCCCAAATAAAATTTCAGAGGATCTTCAATACACCAGTAGTTGTCACGTAAAACTACATGAGTCTCGTGGCGTAATGGTAAAGTTGGTCAGACAGCTGAGACATGATACAGAGGTCGATAGTTCAAAAGTTTTTTTTTTCAATTTCAATTTAAAAAAATAAAATAAAAGTACCACGAAGGAAAATTAAACTGTTTTTGAGTCAATATAAATAGGAAATAGGGATTGTTTTTTATCGTATCGTTAAATAAATAAACATTGAAAGTAAGATATATCTATTTTTGAAAACTACGGTCGACGGAAAAGTTTTGTAACAAACTCGTGAATTAAAATGGCGATTAAGAATCTCAAACCTTAACGCGTGAGCTCCGCTCACGCGTTAAAATATCTCGATTGTTAATCGCCTTTATTAATGCACTTGTTCGTTAAATAACCATTATTAATGTGAAACTATGTTAATATATCAAAAAAATAATTGATTTTATTCTACAAGACTTTGTCAATAAGAATAAAACACAGTATACAAGTTGGGGCAATAGTACAATGTATTTTCCTTCGTACTTTTGATCACGTTGGTTTGATTTCAGAAAAACAACCAGGAAATCAAAATGGACCAGAAAGTTAGTGTTATCATTCAAGATCATGGAAATAAGGGCATCATTATTCTTAATAGACCAGAAGTTCACAATGCTCTCAGTTTCTCAATGGCAACCAAATTGTTTCAAACCTTGAAGAAATGGAAAACGACGAAAGCATTCGTCATTATAAAAGGATCAGGAAATAGGGCATTTTGTGCAGGAGGAGACATCAAATCAGTTTATGAAACAAGAAAAATGGGTTTAAAAAAACCCTCATTGGATCTACAAAAATTTCAGGCAGCAATATGTTCTATGATAAAGACATATCCGATTCCTTATATAGCCATTGTTAACGGGATAGTTATGGGAGCAGGGTCAGGAATTTCTTTGCATGGACGCTATCGCATTGCAACGGAAAAAACTGTCTTTGCAATCCCAGAAGGACGAATAGGAAACATTCCTGATGTTGGATCAATATATCTAGCTTCCCGTTTACCTGGAAAACTTGGTTATTATCTCGCATTATCTGGAAATAGATTAGAAGGTCCAGATGTTTTGAAGGCTAACATCGCCACACATTATTGTTTGAGTAAAAACTTGGGAAAGCTGGAAGATCGATTGATGAGTTGTTCAGATGCTACCGAAATAGATGATGTATTAACCGCATTCACAGAAACGAACCTACCGCCATTTTCTCTAGAGCCTTCATTACGACATCTGAATAATTGTTTTTCAGAAAGAACCATAGATGAAATACTGGTCAGACTGAAAAAATTGGATTCGGAATGGGCAAGGAATACCTTGAAGCAATTGCTAAAAATGTCACCTACAAGTTTGAAAGTAACTTTGAAGGCAATAATGATGGCAGAACAGATGAGCTTCTTCGAGTGCCTAATAATGGAATATAGACTGGTTTCGAACTGCTTGGAAAAAGAAGACTTCTATGAGGGTATGTGGTTGTTATTTATTTATCCTAAGCATTTATGTGTTCATGGTGCACGATTTATCCTCTCAAGTTTTTTATATTCACTATTAATATTATCAATATTTGTCGGCTACATTGTATGTACATATGCTCATACTGTAGTGCAATTGTGTGAACGTTGGGCTAAACTTTGGCTATTAGATGTATTCCATCGCCAGAACTTGAAATACTCTCAGATCTTTAGAAATTTTAAGAGGGAAAGCCAATCCTGGAATCCCGAATGATTTGAAAGACGTGAATAGTATCAATTCATACTTTAACACAATTTCGCAGCCTGATAGATCTCTATATCAAACTTCTCTACTTGACCGCTACAAAGTACAACAAGAGTCCGAGAATCAGTTTTTATTTTCCACTGTAACCGCCCACACCGTCAGTAAATACATTAACAAGATTAAGAGTAACGCAATAGGTTCTGATAACATTTCTTTACAGATGATCCATCTTTTTGATAACTACTTACTGAACCACATTACCCACATTATCAATTCCGTAATAACTTCTGGTCAGTTTCCTAACATGTGGAAAAGCGGTCTAGTCATACCTCTGCCAAAGTGTAACACCCTCTGTGTTATCTGACCTCAGACCAATTTCCATTTTACCGTCTCTTTCCAAAGTTATGGAAATGATACTGAAGGATCAAATAAATCTTTTTGTAAACGAACAGAAAATTATTTCTTCAGTTCAGTCGGGATTCAGATCACAACATAGTACTACCACAGCCCTTCTTTCAATTACGGATGATATTTTCAGAGCTGTCGATAAAGGTTGTGTTTCTTGTTTAGTATTACTCGATTATAGCAAAGCGTTCGACACCATCGACCTTGATATACTTTGTGAGAAGCTAGTCGCTTTCGGTTTCTCACAGGATGCAGTACGTTTAATAAAAAATTATTTGTCTAATCGAACTCAAAAGGTAATTCTAGATGGAGTCATTTTGGACGCCTTATCTGTAACCAAAGGTGTACCGCACGGATCCATTCTCGGACCCTTATTGTTCAGTCTATATATGTCAAACTTTCATCATTTTGTTAAAACTTGCACCATACACCACTATGCCGACGACACACAAATCTATTTTTCATTTCCCATTTGCGATCTTGACATGGCACAAACTCAAATAAATACTGATCTCCACACCATCTTCGATATTTCTTCTACACATAAACTCAAACTCAATCCAAATAAGTCTGCAGTAATGCTATTCGGCTCCAAGAAGAACAGAGATCTCTCAAGTAAAACTATACAAATTCGCCTTGATAACGACTTACTTCCAATTGTGAAGGAATTTAAGAATTTAGGCTTGATCCTGAGCTCAGATTCACTAAACACGTCAGCCAAAAATTTGGTGTAATTCAATGCGAATAAAACCCAAGCATGTCTTTTCTCTAGAAAGACACATCTCACAGTAGCCAGCGTAATCTTTCATATCAATGCTTGGTAATAACATCAGCAGTACCCTCTCATGGGAGAACCATGTGAGGTCCATTGCCAAGAGTGCCTCTCAAAAACTCGGTTTTCTGTTTCGCGCCAAGAGGTATTTTACTTCTCGTCAACTGATTGGAATACTGTTCCCATATATGAAGTGCAGCACCCAAACATACATTGAAACTTCTAGATTTGGTCCGAAAGAGAGCCATTCGTGTCGTCGATGATACTTCGCTCACAAGCTCGCTTACTTCTCTGCATGGAACATCGCAGGAAGGTTGGCGATCTGTCTCTGTTCTATAGGTATTTTCATGGACGATGCTCTTCCGAAATATTATCAATCAATTAGCGGTCTCATCGAGATTGACCCACCAATTCCGACCTACTTTCCTTTGGCTCTCACGATGTTCTTTGAACAATACAGGATTTTCCTTTTCGTGATAACCAGAACTTAAAAAAAAGATGCGAATCAAAACACATTTAGTACTTAAATGATTCAAATACTTAGTTATGGAAAAATTATATTCAACTCGAAATATATGTTGAATTACTTCAAAAATATAACAATCAAACATTATTTTAACATCTAAAAGTGTTTGTATTCATTGAATTATAACTACATTTGATTTGAGAAGTCATCAGATATACAAAACTTCATTATAACTGATCTACGCTGAAAGCAACCCCTAACTTCGATTACTCGTTGCTCGAAATTCATTTGATGAACCAAAATGAATATAGGTTACTTTTTTGTGGAAAATTCAGTAACAATTTTGGTACGAATCAAATTTTATGTGCGACCAAGGGTTTCTGAGAAAACCGAGACAAACGAGAAAAACGAGAAAAACCACCGTAATGCTTGTAAGGGTGGCGTTTGGGGGTGAAGCTCACACTTCTTACTTAAGAACTCTTTTGATTTTGAAAAGTCTCCTGATGGTGCGATAATCTCAATATATCAAAACTTTATAAATTTTTCCTAACTACGCTAATATCAATGGATTAATAGTGACTTTTTGCACTCAGTGGACGTTTTTATAGTCTTCGGTATAGGCAACTCTTTCAGGTTTCATTGGATTTCACAAGCTGTGAAATTATAGAAGTCTGCGTTCTCTGAAATACTTTTTCTTGACGATTATCAACAGCATAGACATCCAAACTTTTCGATCTCATAAAACCCAAGGAGGTTTGAAGTTATAACTGTGACTCTTCATATGGATATAAATCTTCAGTACATTTCTTTTATTCCAGGTGTGAGAGCCATTATAATTGAGAGAGACTTCAAACCCAAATGGAATCCATCATCATTATCAGAAGTTAGCGAGGATTATGTTAATACTTTCTTCAATGGAATCCCCGATGAAAATGAATTCAAAAGTAACTTATAGAGGAATGTGAAATACTTTCAAACACCGTATCAAAAACTGTAAATGGATTATGAGTTTTGTTTGCAAACACATAGTCCATTGAATAAAACTCAAAAAATTGCAAAACCTCGCAATTTTTTCGTCCTGCATCAATTTGCATAAAAATTTGGAATTAGGTTCATCTTACACTCTACTTCAAAATCTATATTGTGCCGATGGGCACTTATTAGTTTTTAGGATTGAAGACCACCCCTCATTGTCGAAACTTATAAAACAACACAGAGCTTAAGATGGGTAACATTTTGTTTGGATTGGTTAAATAATGATTGTTTCAAGCCTTGGAACACAATTTAAACCTATTTCAACCCATACAAATCAACCCTTGTTAGAGCTTATTGTAAAAAAAATATTTAATCCCAAAAAATTATTAAGTTTTCACATTGATTGAATTCAAGAATTCTGTTGCTTACAACATGTACTGATTTCATTTTTGCAACTTTTCAACCCTCATGAATCAACCCCTATTGTAGATAAATTAACAAAAAATTAATTTAAGAGAGTTTACCCATCCATATCAGCAAATAAGACTGACATGGCTCCCACATTCAGGAACTAAGTCAGTCAAAAATGCCTGACGTGGCCTTAATAAAAAAGTACATTGAATTAGCTTGGCAGTCAAAGTGTTAAACAGAGCTCCTTCATTTTTAATGAAAGAAATTTCATCCAAAACCGATTTTGAGAGTTCCAAGTGCTACAAGGCTATATGAATTACATTTTTTCATATTCCTCCATCAGTTTCACAACGGCTCAAAGGGATCGAATAGGTTAGGTGGAGCTCGCTAGTAAATAGAAAAAAAATCTACTCAGTTATTATATACAATAACTATATATATATACTATATATATATATATATACAGATATATATATATATATAATAACTGAGTAGATTTTTTTAAAGAGGAATATTTGGCGAGATATGGCCGTTTCAGACCTGTGTTTACGAGCGAGCTCCACCTAACATATACATATATATATATATATATATATAGTTATTTTAAAGAAAAGGGCATTTTCTACAAAATTGTAGAAAATTGTATTTCATTTTAAGTTAATTTATTTTTTAAATTAAGAATTTTGAATTGGTCAAACATCTAGTATCTATTGACAATATATATATGAACAGTTTTATCACTATCTGAATCTCTCCATTAATAAGCCATGGCTCGGTCCCTATTGGTCGTATAGAAATTATTAAAAGAAAATTTTGTTTGCATTTTTATAGGCTACAATTTTGCTCTCAATAGTTTTTCTGATAAATTGCATATTTTTCGAGTTATTCACGAAAAAACGATCAAAAACGTTGAATTTTTCGTTGAAAAACTGTTACTGTCAATCGCGAATAATTCGAAAAATTAGTTTTTCCATCGATTCCTGTGGTAAAAATGTAATAAAAAGTGTTCACCTCCGAGATGGGGGGACAACCCCAGGATAAAAGCTCCCCTCGGCATGATATAGATTTTGATCTTTGGTCTATTCCCTACCTACTGGCAAAATTTAAAGCAAAGTGCTTCATTTTCTGGCGTATAAACAATTAATTTATTTTGAACATTGTTGAAATTCAAATAATGTTGAAAAACGTGCACTGAAACCGAAAGTTTCAAATACCATTTCAGTTTTTCATTTCTCTGATATATCTGAAAATAACGACCCGCTGAGATTAACTGAGAGATATTATAAATCAATTTGGATTTTCGCTTGTATTTTCCGAATGTATCATTTTTATTTTAGCGAATCCCAGTATTTTTTTCGAATTATCGATAATTAACCTCTCAAAAGCACCGATTGAAACTTCCACTACATAGAAATTATTTTTGTGGCTTAAAATATTCGGTGGATCGGTGGGTTTGCCAAATTAACGTATAAGCAAGAGCTCAACCCAAATAAACTACTCAAATTCAGCCTGTTTCACGGTGCCCTCTGGTGAAACACTTCCTCCTCTACTCTTGCGTGTTTTTATCATTTATTTACTACTATTTTATTACCACCTACAGCTCAATTGACAGTTCTGAGCGCATTGTCTACTCTTAATATCATCCAATACTCATGAAGACTTGAGTAAGTTGAGTATAAATAGTAGTAACTTGAATAACAACAATAATTCATATGGTCGTGTATAAACAGCTCCATCTCGTGAACTCTGTTCTCAGTTTGTATAGCGTATGAACAAAGATTTTATGATCGGGTAGCAAGCTATACGTGGCGTATAGGTTTCGATCAAGCTTTGGAGCATTTAAGTCTTTGGCTAATAGATGGAGGTAGTTGTGCCAATCACTCACTCAAAAATCATGAAATTTGAAATCTAGTAGAATATGTTCCAACATTTTTATGGCCTATCTCTCATCAATTGATGAAATGCTCTGCTAACGATGATTTGAAATTCATGCGTACCTACGAATAGCGTTCATGACTTTTTGGAGAACGAGTCCTTCTATCAGAATATTGGGTTGCATTTAAATTGCTTAAGCAAATAAAATGTATCTAAAACACGCATGCAATACAAAGTTTTATTCACAATCACATTCATTTAGAATCAGAATCGCGGAAATTTTTCATCACAAAATGATTTGACGTTTTGCTCTAACAGCGGCTGTCACCTCCTCAAAAATCATTGAAATAACATACAAAAATATCGGGAGGTGTTGAATGGTTGCTATGTATTTTTGATTGTTTATCGACTCCATTTGTAAAAATTTGTGAAGTTGGTGAAAAATGCAAGAAAATAATTCTGCTCCTGATATAATCCTTGAGGAAGCTGAAGAAGCAACACGCCAATTATTGCCTGCCAAGTCCAGGGAACATTATGAAAAAGTATTTTCCGAATTTAATGAATGGAAAGAAAAACGGAGGGTAACGGCAATAAGTGAGGAAGTCATGCTATCGTATTTTTTAAATTTAAAGAAGAAGTATGCAATTTCATCCATGTGGTCGAAGTACTCGATGCTGAAGGCCGCTATAAAGGTCTATAAAAACGTAGACATTGGGAAATATAGTAAACTCACTGCCTATCTGAAGAGTGAGTCGACAGGATACAAGGCGAAGAAAGCTGCAGTATTGGAAAGAGCACACGTGGAAGAATTTTTGACGAGAGCTTGCCATAAAGAATATTGGATGATCAAGGTAATAATATCTCGTAACTTTTTGAACAGTTTAGATAATAATCCTTGAAATATTTAGGTAGCACTAATAATGGGAGTTTCTGGTGCCTGTCGATGCTGTGAATTGACGAATTTGAAAATCAGTGATGTACAAGACAGTGGCGCATATCTGCTTGTTTCGATACCAGATACGAAGACCGGCATTTCACGAAAATTCACAATTATAGAAGAAGGATTCTCTATCAATACTTTGGAGACGTGTAGAAAATATATGTCCTTACGTCCGAAGAAGTTATCCAACGACAGATTCTTTTTACGATACGCTAATGAGAAGTATACTTCACAACCTGTTGGAATCAACACTTTGTCGAAAGTTCCTTCAAGAGTTGCTTCATTTTTGAATCTGGCAAACGCAGAAGCTTATAGCGGCCATTGTATGAGGCGCAGTTCAACAACCTTATTGGCTAATAAAGGTGCTGATTTTACAACAATTAAACGACATGGTGGGTGGAAACGCTCAGCTGTAGCAGAAAGTTATATCGAGGCTTGATATAGCAAGAAAAATCCAAGGTTCTCCTGGTTCTAATCGTTCCTTACAAGAGGATGCATCCATTGATTCTAGAAATTTATCAAAAATTTCGACTATGCGTTCTGAAACCAATGACAACTACAAGCTTGTTATTAATGGAAACGAAGTGAATTATGATAAAACGAAGAACGAAATTTCTATTAATATAAATGTTAATGTTAATATTAATAATAAATAAGTAAAATGTGATTGATATTCAAGATTGTATTTTTCATTATTCCACTAGTGGAATAAAGTAATTTCATTATTCCACTAGTGGATAAAGTACTTTATACGGTTCATAAGTGTGGATAAAACTTCAATTATAAGGTGATTGTGGATAAAAGAGATAAACCTATAGTATAAACATTTGCTAGCTCTTATGAATACCACCCATTATTTTCCTTCCTTTTGAGGATTATTTTTATTTTCTACTTACATAACTCAAATGGCATTTAGCGCATGGATGTATACGGCGCTAAATAATAATTATTGACAAATTCACAATCTGTTTTCGAAGCAAATTTCTGAAAACATTACCATGTCGATTTTATTCTTCAAATACATCACTATGGTAACTGTTTGTTGTTTAATTTCAGTGGTTAAGGTCCCTTATTTCAGATTTTTTCTGTCGATTGAAACTATCAACTTCACGAAATCTAATTTTTTTCGATTCGTTTATTCAATTCTATAAGGAGGTGTATGAAACTTCTTACATAATTAAACAGAAATTCATGCGTTTTTGAAAATCATCAAGCATTCCTGATGAAGCTGAAGATGTGAATGATGTTTCAGAATTCTCTGAACTGTGCACAATAAAACTAAACAAATTCGCCCTTCCCCACACGTACAAGCCGGAAATATTGTTGAAAAAATGTATTAAAACAGTTGGTATTTATTTATAGAGGAAAAATGCAAAAGACTCGCAAAATGGAGGAAACAAAGAAAATATCATCCTTCATCGTTCCCCAAGTTTTTCATCTCGTACACCAGAAGTAATGAAATTTCAACTGTTTGTCAGGTAATTTCAAGAATAATTTTTCCACGCAAAGTTACAGGGTGATGAATAACTTACGTTTTTTTAGGTAATATCGATATATTTCCCAAGAAAATGTTTAGGAACAACGCTTTATTCAAGCAGTTTCGAAATATTAGAATTTTATCGAAATCCTGTCAATAAATTTTCTTATTTAACAGATTTCAATTAAATTCTGGACAGTTGTATTTCCAAATTATGATAAAAGTTCTGAAATTGAATTGGTTGGTTGATTAAACGGCAAATTTTTCAAATTTCATTCTCCTTTTTATTGATTGATTCATTCAAATTAAATTTCTACACGAACCATTTGAAAATGTTGAGAATCCAGTGGTGTAGTAAGATTATTTCTGAAAAAATTATTAATAATTTCTTTAGATTATTTACCTTGAAAAATAACAATAGTAGGGCCTGAAAATGAAGATTTATCAATAACAGTTGGTGTCCTACTGGACTTTTAAATGCCTACACAATGAAAAAAAAAATTCAATAAATTGAAAAATTTAAGTATTATTGGGGAGCATCCATTTAAAATTGGTCACACTGTATATTTTCTCATTCGCACAAGGAATTATAGTTCCTTCGATTCAGTAATGAATAGTATCATTATTACTACTCATCCAAAAAAATAAATAAGTGGTGTGAAAATCTTTAAAAACACAGAGAGAAGTTGAAAAAAGGAAGGTTGTGACAACCACACTCCAATGTCAGAAATATATCTTTATCATCCGTATTCATACAACTAACTTATTTGATAAACTAATCTCAGTTACTCCGGCAAACGACCGTCAAATACTTCGTTTCAACTTCAAAACGGGTATAAAAATTGTATAATATCGTTTCAGCTAACAGCATTTTGGGAAAGGCAACGGCATGTTGCAATCCAATTCTGGAAACACATATGTGTCGTTTAATTTATTTTTCAGACGAAAGGAACCGAGAAGGTATTTCCGACAAAATAGAAAACTCTGAATGCCGCCGTTATTGAATTCTCTTTTCTTTTGTTGTCCTTACACTTGGTCGTTTAAAATTTGCATCTGAATGACAGGATATATTGTTCATTTATGTTATGTCCAACTCACGTCCCTTTAGTACTGTAAATTGTTAAACACACAACTGATCAATAAACAACTTAGTCCAAGAATCGAGGAAGCGGCCCAATGTAAATGTGCAAAAATTAATATCTGAAAAATAAAAAAATGAGCGTATAAGAAATTAAAATTCAGGATAAGTCACTATTTCATGAGACACGATCCTGATTACCGAACATAACCTAAAAAATTGGCAAAGTTGCGAGAAGCGGTTTTTTACTGATAACTAAAAAACTACAGTTCCGACTGAAAAAAGCTAATTCATGAAATTGTAAGTATTGAAAAGATCTACCAATTAAGTGAATTATAATTTTTCGATATATTGATACTTTTCGAGTTATATCGGAAAAATCGTAAAAAATCGGGTTTTCTATAATAGTACAGTAACGACAGTTAAATGTAAGCCACAAGTGAAAAATGAATCGTATAACACTTTGAAACTCGGCACATGACTTGTATTGTACGATCGAGTCGCATAAAATAGAAACTCATACTGAATTTCGATTTTCTATTCGCTCATTTTTTTTTTTCGGTTATTAATTTTTGCACGCACTTTTCCCTATCGCTAGGTCTAACTGGATTTTCACTTTGTCAGGGAACATAATACAGAAAATACCAAACCCTCGTGGAGAAAGAGAGTAGGTTTCTGAGATAATTGAGGAAATCTGAAGATATGTCCCGATGAGAGACCTAATTTCATATTAAATATAAAAAACAAACAGAAACTGTCAATTTTTGTCATTAAAATGTTTGAAAATCGAAATTTGTTATTGGTCATAGCTTTTGGGTTCCCGCAGGAACAAAAATAACACTCTTACGAAATTAAGAATTCCAACATCATCAGCAGTAGTTTATTCAAAGACCTTAGGTGTCACACTTTGACAGATTAATCAACGGGACAAACAGGAATGTGGGGTTCATGAAAGAAAATGGAAAAAATTATCATGATTGTGATCTCTCTTTATTATGCATTCGTCAACTGCAAGCTTTTTTGTGCATTAGCTATTTGAAACCCTCAACTGTACAATAAAAAATCAGGATATAGATGTTCAAAATAAATTATATACGTAAACATTTAATAGAATATTCAGTTCCGTTTTGTTTGTGGTAGTGATCGGACGTAGTCCGACCACAAAAGATGGCACGTGGATACCACATGGAGGCGGGACTCCATTTTTGTCAAGGTTTCTTTTATTTAAATATATTTCTAAAAATATCATTATGTGTGTGCAGTTATATAACCATTTGTGAAAGTAATCGGTTCTTGGGTTATCTACGCTAGTAACCAGGCTAGATGGCAACGGATTTGCCGTAATCCGGGACCGGCATATGTATTATTTAACATTTTTTATATTTTTTATATATTTATTATATCTACTTGATTATATAATAATTATCATATTTAACTACCTGATCTGGAGAAATTGATTCCGTAAGGAGTCAGAAATCCAAAAAACTAACCAAGAAGAAGAAGAATAGAATATTAAAGTATAAGTGGATAAAAAGGTCTTTCAAACACGCGCACTCCGGCTGCGCCGTTGTGCTCGAAATAGAGCAAGTGTTTGAAAGATCAGTTATCCACGAATGCTTTACGTTATTTTTTTCAATTGGTGCACTTTGAAATCATAAATACTGGTTTCATTATTACAAATAATGGAAATGAGAACTTATAATCTACAATGGTTGACTTCATGATGTGACATCAGTTTACCTTTCGTTAATGTTTGAATAAAAGTTTTGCATTTGTTTGTAATATTTCATTTGACGTTACAAGGCACTCCTGTCAGATCAGTAATCATAACATTGTTCAGACTTCACTGTTCTGGATTTGTTGAACTTTAAAAAACGCGCGTTTTTGAAAGTTCGATTTGCACACGCTGTGGCGTGCTTTAAATATGTAAAAAGGGGCACCAATTGAAAAAAAATTATGCTACTTAGTAAGAGATGTACTATGCCAGATTTATCTATTCTTTTCAAATTCGTCAGTCATGATATCGATTGACCATATTATTTACTAGTAAAAATAAAATTCAATGTTCCCAACAGAAATAATTTTTGATATTATAGTCCATTCATCCCTTATTGTAGAACCAATCGAGAACAAAACTCTCCACTACCTCGTATGCAGAAAACATTCAATACACACTGACGAGTCATATTTTTTCTCGAAATCTAAACCTGGATTCAAAATTTGATTGAAAAAAAATGTTTCTCAACTCAGATCAATAGGTGAAAATGGTTTATCATTTCCTTTACTTGCCTTATTTTTTTTACTATATTATGAATATATAAATATTTCACAGCAGATATTAGATCACACATTTGTAATATTTTTTATACTGACAAGTATAGATCAAGATTGTTAGCGATATAGTCGAGAGTTTTGAGAATTGGCATGGAAGTTGGTATTACTCTGTGCGATCTGTTGAAAGCTTTCGACTGTGTCTCTCATAGTATCCTTATTGGAAAGCTTAATAACTATGTTGTCAGGGCTTACCGCTCGATTTATTCCAGTCTCACCTACATAACAGGAAGCAAACAGTATACATAAGTGATACTTGTACTGACTTTCATAATATTTCATATGGGGTGCAACAGGGATCTGTTTTGGGTCCTTCTCAATTCATCATTTATATGAATGGTTTATTTTATTCTATGTTACCCAATAAATGTGAGGCTTATGCTGATGACACAACTTTACTAAATACTGCTTCTGACGCAGTCTATCGTTACATATGACGCATTCTCTCGAGACTGCTCAAAACTGGTTCAGTTCCAACAATCTGAAGTTAAACCATGATAAAACCCATAATCTTGTTCTTTCCACCAAGAACGCAGGTGATGGTGAGAGTGTCAAACTTCTTGGGGTTGTTATAGATGACAAACTGACTTGGTCAGACCATATAGATCAATTATGTAATAGATTATCGAGTTCGCTATGCAATATGAAGAAACAACTAAGTATGTTTCAACACAGTTTAAACATGTTATTTTTTATTTTTCCATGCTCACATAAATTATAGCATTATTTTATTGGGGAATTCTTGTCACTCTGTTAGGGTTTTCAAAATGCAGAAGAAAGCAGTTAGAATTATTGCTGATGCTGGTTACAGGGACCACTGTCAACAAATTTTCAAAGATCTATCTATTATGCCTGTTCCATTATTATTTATTTATAACTCGGTATTAGAGGTACACAAAAACAAAAAATTACTTTTATCCACAATCACCTTATAATTGAAGTTTTATCCACACTTATGAACCATATAAAGTACCATTTTATCCACTAGTGGAATAATGAAATTGCTTCATTCCACTAGTGGAATAATGAAAAATACAATCTTGAATATCAATCACATTTTACTTATTTATTATTAATATTAACATTAACATTTATATTAATAGACATTTCGTTCTTCGTTTTATCATAATTTTTGTATGTTATTTCAATGATTTTTGAGGAGGTGACAGCCGCTGTTAGAGCAAAACGTCAAATCATTTTGTGATGAAAAATTTCCGCGATTCTGATTCTAAATGAATGTGATTGTGAATAAAACGTTGTATTGCATGCGTGTTTTATATACATTTTATTTGCTTCAGCAATTTAAACGCTCGAGCTTCGCTCTCGCGTTTAAACATTCTTGCGCAAATAAAATGATATCTAAAACACTTATACAATAAATAACTATTATCCAACGCTGATTTTCATGATAACCAAACTCGCAGTCAACCCATTTGAGAACTCCACGTTTCAGACTCCATAAAACTCAAATGAATTCACTGGATGTCAGACTTTATGATTTTTTGAGTTCAAAATTCTGCCTTGGAACTGACTTAAACCGAAACTGAAACGACACATTCTCAATCACCGTTTTTATTCCATTGACGAATATTTGAGTACACCTCTGTGACACTGTTTTTTAGAATGTTTCTGTATGTTTTTGGATATTTCATCATTTTTATTACTTCTTTTTATTTACTTATGACTATTTTACTCAAACTCTTTTAATGTCGATTTTAAACATTTTTAAACCTGTACTACTGACTTGCCAAAAACATAATTGTAACTTGGTCAAATAAATCTATTCTATTATATTCTATTCTAATGTATTATTGCAGAAATAATTTGGGATAATGATTGTAGAGCGGATGCTACTTTTGGAATTCTATTTTTGGGTTCTGTTGTCAACCTAAAATGGCAAATAAATAAATTTTGTCAAAATTGTTTTTTTCCGTTAACCAGCTGTCGTCCCCTTACGGACAGAAGCCCTCAAAAGTCGAAACTTGTGCGAGCCAAGGATTAACGAAGTCTTACCTTTTAACGTGCGATTCCTAGCACTTTCTCGGGCCATCAGATAAAAATCTGTAGTCGCTAAGGATTCGAACCTAGCCGACCAGCAGTCAATGGTTTTGCACGCATTTTGTTTTAGAAGAAGGAATAAATTCGTATGAACCACTCAAAATAATATTTTTTTAGAAGTTTATAAACCGATATGGTAGCATTGAAGTGAAAGAAAAGAAAAACTCAGAGGAGATGAGTTTCTGCGCTCGCAGAAAATCTAATGAGATGTGCATTAGGCCACATGTACTGGTGATTTCTGCAACTTTATTATTCCATTTGTGAAGCTGAGAGCTGAAAAACTCCGTGAAATTTCATTTCATTGTAGGGCATAAGCACATTTTAATTTTCGCAATAACTCAAGTTTATTAAAGTTTAGTTTATTCATTGCTAACGAGAACACTACAAGTTATTTATGTTTTTCATTAAGTCGAACGATACTTTGGAAGCCTCCGAAGCAATCTCGAAAGTTAGCGACTGAATGAACTATTTTACTGTGGATTTAATTAGGATAATTGATTGGGAAATCAAATTATGTTATTATGTGATATATCTTCCAAGGTAACGTGGCGAAGATCTTCAGAAACTTAAATGAATTCTCGTTGACTCGTCATGCATGATGAATGTGCCTGAAAATTGATTTTGGCTGACGTAACAAGCTTGGTAATGATATTATATATGACGTGTACCAGTTTCAGTCAAAAGTCTTTATTATTATAACGGTTGTATTTCTACAAACGTTAAATTTCTTCATATTCACTGTAGAGCATGGCAATGTGAACAAAACACCAACTGAGTGATAGTTTCTGAATATGACTTACAATGTTTTTGTTGATTAATTTTTATTTTACAGCTCGAAGAAGCCTGCTGAATTCTTCACCAAGGTTGGATAATAAACTATTTAATAAAATCAGTAAAAGATGTTTGTTTATTTCAAAACAAATTTGGTTCATAGACTTATAATAGTTATGTAGGATATAGACTGGCTGTCACGTGACTTTTATACAGGCAGTTCCCTGCGGACAACATTAGAAAAAAAGGTACTATGAAGGATGGATGAGTTATGGGGAAAAAGGACATGTCTAGAATCTCGAACGCAGGATCGCAGGAAATATTTTGAACTGCTGTGGCTCAATGACGCCGTTTTCGAAATATCATAAATAAGTGCAATCACTACTGCAGGACTATTGCTACGGAAATATGATCAAGATTTACAATTTTGTACGCTTATTTATCAGTCTACTGGTAAGTACCATTAACATTTTTTAGAGGTGCAAGAAAGATATCATTGGTGTCAGACTGGTGAAAACAGCGAGTGCAGGAAAAACGTGGTGTCGTATTGTGTCATTGTGGTATGGTGTTTTGAAAGGTTTGTCTCAAGTTATTTAGTGTAGTTATACTGTTTCGGAACTGTCTGATAAACTGTAAACATTGTTCATTATTGTTGAATAGTTGATTTAATAATATTCATTTTATAGGGTTTTCCTTGAAAATGACAAATGAAAACTTTTATTTAGCTATTTCATTCTTGATGTCATAAATTGAATTTCTAGGAATATCTTTGGGTTCATTCACCAACAATCGTACCACCTTGTGTATACAAGGTTTAGGTGAAAAACCCATTAAACATGGAATATAACCTTATATTATAACGCAGTGAAACGGTAAAGGTTGCGACAAAAGCCACTATAGAAAATAGTTAGTTGGTTTTCCCACGGTTCTGTCTGGTTTTTGGGGTGCTGAACCCAAATTTGAAGTGTGCTGCAAATGAAATTTCCTGAAGCGTTCCGAGATATCCGCAAAAAACAACTCTCAGTTTTTTCAGTTTTTTCAACTCTGAAACTATGCACTTATCTGAATGTACCGGTTCGTCAAAAATAAACTTGTACGGAATGAATGTAAAGTTTCGTACAGACCTGAACATCATGCCGAACGACAAAGTGAACAACGAACCGAACGGCGAACAGAACACTAATTTGGACGGGGCTACGAACGCGTTTGCAAACAGTTTCGAAAATCCTGGCCGTTCGGCGAATTGTTCGCGGTGTTCCCATCACTTGTCGGTTTTCTCTCCGACATCAAAGAAAATGCTCGCGAATGCGTTCGCAGGTTTGAACGGGTCAAAACAAAACGGCGAACAGACTATTGCTGGTCCAGTGAATCTTTCGGTTTGTCTCCTGTAATTGTGGGTGTTTGTTGTTAAAAAATTGCGTGGACACAAGAAATATTTCTGAAACTAATTAATGTTTATCAAACATAGGAGTTGTGGAAAACAAAATCATCCACAGCATAATGAAAAAGCAAGACGCTCGGGAGGAAATTTTCCACACAATAAATTTGGATACAAAGGGTACGGAAATTAAATCCTTATTATTATCGAGGCAGTACCTCAAGAGGTTTTTATTTTATCGGATAAACTTTCATTTTGCACGAAAACTTGGTTGCTTTGGTAATTGACGAGAGCAAATAACATAATGAAATCACGACACCGAAGGTATTTAGTGGTATTTAGTGAGATAATTTAACGAATCAAATAAATGAATTATTAAACAAAAGTGAATAGAACATAATTTATTGAATTAAATCAATAATTCATTGAACAAAAAGTACATTTAACAGGAAATATTATTTAATTGTACAATTAGTCATAGTACAGTTTTGGTATACAATCCTACCCGAAGAAGACTGCTGAATTTGATTATTTTCCTCTCTTAGATTTGTCACTAAAGTGGAATGATGCTGTGAGTCTAACCGAAGGTATGGCTTCAGAGAATTGGCGTTCGGATGTCCGGTCAGCTTGATAATTTGTTGTTCTGAGACTCCTGCTTTGGCAAGAGTAGAAATAGTGCTAACCCTATGGGAGTGATTAGTAATTTTATTTTTCAGATCTAGACCATTTTTTTTTGCAGATATTCTGGTCCACTTTGAAATTTCGTTTACACCAATGGGCACATTTTTGTACCATCCCTTAGCATTTTCATTTTTCCAAAACGGATTTGGTGTTAGAAACAATCTATCTGAAGTAATATGTTTGTTTCGTTTTTCTAGAAGCATTTTCAACAATCTCACAGGACACACGTTCGGATTTTCTTTATTTGTAGTCAACCACTTACTTTCACTGCACCTTTTATCTCCACCTTGAGCTGTTTTAGAAAAGACCGTGTTGTACTCCACTCTGCCTGTCAATGTTCCATTATTGTATTTTTCTTCGGCTTTGAAATAATAAATTTTACACTGCGCACTTTCACCACCTCTCCAGGCTGATTCAAAAGCGGCGATATGAAAAAGTTGTTTTTGAAGTCCCATTGGAGTATTTTCATCCCACTACTCTGCCATTTTTATAACTTCTTCTTCACTTAATGCTATAGAACCTTGTCTTCTTTTATCGAAATTGCTCTGCAGTTGCTTGCGTTTAGCATTTTTAGCGTTTCTAGCGGCTTGAAATGTCACATCTTTGAATGGGTCAAACACAATCTTATAATCCATATAATATTTTTCTTGCACAATTTTGGCTACAGTATTCCACATTGTTTTAACTACGTACTCCTTGTAGTCATTTCCGTCTGATTTTTTCATATTATACCCCCAATCTGCCAATATGCTTGAGATTTCTGGCTGCGACGTTGAAGGTAATAGTTCATACCCCTTTTCTCGACAAAATAATTCAAACTGCCTCCAAATTTTTTTGGTGTTTTTTTGAGTGGCGTTGTCTATTGCAGAATATATTATTTGAGTAGTTGCACTACCAAATCAAACGTTAACGCTCATTTGAAATTAAAAACAACATTTTGTAACAAAAAGTGTGAAAATTTGTTGTCATTTGGCTTTGTTGATAGCAACGCGTCCTTGGGTACAGCGTCGGATTCAATAAAGTCATACGACAATTATTAGTTGTTGCCGTGGTGAAGGTAAATAACAGTTTCTGTTTGCCGTTCGGTTCGTTGTTCTGTTTGTTGTTCGGCATAATGTTCAGGTATGCACAAAGCTTAACAATTCATTTATATTTCATTCATACCACGCAGCGGACCTAAATAACGATGAAAGAACGCTGATTGAGAAAAAATACTCGATCACTAATGTCGAAATGCAATTATCTATTGTTTGTGTTTTTTAAGTCTACCAGAAAAACCTCAAATTGCCGAAAGCTCTGTTCCTATAAAAAGGAAATTATAAAGACAACATGACAGCGCACCCTGATCATTATTTCTCCGAACATGCTATTAGGAAACTTTTTATTTTTGTCAAGATAATGGATATTGCATTCAATGTGCCTTTGCTTTTTGGTTTAATGCATCTGCTAATAAAGATGACATTTCAAATGCGATGTTCAAATTGATTTTTTTTCTGTGCAGTACTTTTATGTTCAAATCCTACCTGAAGTATGCATACCACTCCAATTTGGGATGATCTTCAGGGTCACTCACGGTTGATGAAGTACCACTCTTAATTTCTGATGATATACAGAGTAGCCACTTTTTTAATGGGATGGTAACTTTTAAACCATAAGAGTTAGAAGGTCGGTCAAATGAAGAAAAAGTTGCATTCATAGAAGCATTGTCAAGTAATTCATACAAATCGAGATTATCAGGGCCGGTTATTGAGATATCATAAGAAAATGAAAGTCTGTCATTTCGATTTTTCTTTTTTTCCCACTTTATTTCAAATATTAATGTTACGAGAATTTTTTACTCGACAGTAAATTCGACGTAATCAGATTTCGTATCCAACCCTCACACTAATTTTTTCAATACGGAGCTGCATATTATTTTATGTCACTTTTCGAAATAACTTTTACCGCTGAAAACGATATATCATACAATGTCATTTATAGTTGATTTTCAGGTGATTTTGACCCTTATCCAAATTTCTTTGAGTCGGATCAGTATTACATTTACCTTTAGTTTAATCAACAACATGCAATACATTTCGATAAGGAAATTAACTCACTTATCTTAAACTGAATGGAACGTATCAGAATCAAAGCAAGAAACATTAATAATCATTTACATATTTCAAGAGGAGAAAAACCTAATTCATAATAATTAAACGAAACTATCATTTACTTATATGAAAGGAAAATTAAATGATTATTAGAAAGTGAATAAAAATTATTGAAGTGTTCAAAATGTCCACCATTTTGTAAACTGCACTTTGCGGTTCTGGAACCCATACCTACTTCTTATACATTTGCTTATTTCGTCTCCTTGAATACCGTCCAATACATTCTCAGTCTTCTCGTGAATAATCTCTATTGTCGGGTTCGTAGTATCATAAGTTATTTTTGAGATATCCCTGCAAATAAAAATCCAGCGGATTCAAATGCGGAGATCTGGCAGGCCATGCTACTGGACCTCTTGTTCCAATCCATGAATCGGGAAAAGTTCGATTTAGATAATCCGTCTTGTAGGAACCATGAACTATTACGCCGATATCTTATAGGAAGATCATCCAACAATCTTTCTATAATTTCTACATATTTTGCTCCGGTTACACCGAGAAAAAGGTTTTTTTGCAGATAATGAATCAATTTGTTCAAACGTAGTTTGCTCAATATTAGCTGATTTTTTGACATTAAAACATATTACTTGGCCTGCAAAATAAAAAAAATATTTTCAACATATTTCTTATTTATCAAAAAAAAATCATTTTTTGATAATTATTCGTTGAATATAAATAAATGTTTGTTGGATTTGAGTCAGTTTGGGATAAAAATATGACATCATTTGGACAAAACTGATGACTCTGTAAGCGACGGGAACTTTATAGTCACCAACATAATAATTACCAGAAAACGTAAAAACTGTTAACTAAAAGGATTTGGCGGTTGCAAATTATTCGACATATCCAACCCCTCCACAGAGTCACGTGTCATCGCATCAGCATTTCGATACGTGGATCGACTGGAACTCTGAAAGCGTGCCATTCTACCTTTTATAACGCCATTGTATTCAAGTCTTGTGTGTTGTCTTGTCGCTTGTCTGTCAACCTGTTCAACCATATCAAGATCATTAA
Organism: Chrysolina haemoptera; assembly: GCA_958298965.1. Classification (NCBI taxonomy): domain Eukaryota; kingdom Metazoa; phylum Arthropoda; class Insecta; order Coleoptera; family Chrysomelidae; genus Chrysolina; species Chrysolina haemoptera. The sequence continues at coordinate 15,972,867 of OY282602.1, read as the reverse complement.
TTTCTTTGTTATTGGCAATATAATCATCATTATTTTTGGCGTGAAAGTGGACTAAGTGAACTGAACCCACGCACGAATGTGCATATGGATTGAAGCCACAGGTGAATGTGAATGTTTGTGCCGGTTATCACAACTTTATATGAAGGAGCCGTCTTTGCTATGAAATAATTTATAATCAAGTTGATGAAGGATTTCACCCAAACCCATGAATATTTTTCAACTAAGATATTATTTTTTTTGTTGGAGATTGTGCCTTTCTCAGAAGATAATTTTTGGTTAAGATAACGCATTTCTTTGCTACAAGGCGAACTTTTTTCCTGTGCAGGTATAATATAAAAATACTTTGGATATTTTTTACGAATAAATGAATTTATTACCCCACTAAACTATCCGCTGTACTTGGCGTTCACAATGCATCTTTCTTTTGAATTCCGATTGGATTATATCAAAAACAAATCAAGGCATAAAACGAAAACAGCCCCGGCGTATACTCCCGTTATCGTCCAAAAAATAAAAAACAGCAGCCCATATATCGTACATACACACGTTCACGAAATAAATCAAATGAACTGAAAATGCACATGCTACACTGAAGTCAGCTAATAACTCGCGTGCTAGTGCAAATCTGTAAAATGTAGCGAACGTCACGTTTCATTCGCTTGCACGATTTCTTTCCTTGAAATAAATGAATGCCCAATACTGTCAAATGTGGCAATGAAAACTTGTTCTGGATATCAAGCCAATTATTCCCGTTCAGAAAAAACGAATTTTTTAAAGGTACTGATTATGATAAGATTTACCTTATCTGCAAACAGCCAAGCTTAAAATAACTCAATAGTGGGAGAGCTGGATACGAAAAAGTGAACTGATAAGTAGTCAGGAATTTTAAATAAAACGTCTCCTTGGTACGTTACAAGTACGATGCGCTGACGGCAGAACGCTCTCCCGGGGAGGAAGGCGTGGGTGCACCGAGAAAAAGGTTTTTTTTCAGATAATAAATCAATTTGTTCAAACGTAGTTAGCTCTATATTAGCAATTTTGTTTAGTATTCAAACAACCTCGTTAAACATAGCACAGTTATTTCAGAAATAAGTATTAACGTACATCAAAATATTCGTTACCTGCTGATTTTTTGACATTAAAACATATTACTTGGCCTGCACAATAAAAAATTTATATTCAGCATATTTCTTATTTATCAGCTTTAAAAAATTTCATTTTTGATAATTATTCGTTGAATATAAATAAATGTTTGTTAGATTTGAGTCAGTTTGGGATAAAAATATGACATCATTTGGACAAAACTAACGACTCTGTAAGCGACGGGAACTTTATAGTCACCAACATAATAATTTCCAGAAAAAGTAAATATGTTAACTGTTAACTAAAAGGATTTGGCGGTTGCAAATTATTCGACATATCCAACCCCTCCACAGAGTCACGTGTCATCGCATCAGCATTTCGATACGAGGATCGACTGGAACTCTGAAAGCGTGCCCTTCTACCTTTTATAACGCCATTGTATTCATGTCTTGTGTGTTGTCTTGTCGCTTGTCGGTCAACCTGGTCAACCATATCAAGATCATTCATTTCTTTGTTATTGGCAATATAATCATCATTATTTTTGGCGTGAAAGTGCACTAAGTGAATTGAACCCACGCACGAATGTGCATATGGATTGAAGCCACAGGTGAATGTGAATGTTTGTGCTGGTTTGCCGGTAAAATCGTGAAGTCGACGCAAGGGTGCTCCTACCCTACTAGTACCGTTGTGATGGAAGGATTGTTGAGGGATTAGAACCTTCACGAATACATTACACGATTTCAATGAAATCGTCATTCAAAGTTATATTTCTGTGTAATTATTTCCATAATTGAAATCATTGTATTATTAGTAGTTCCCTGACCTAGCCTAAACCAACCTAACCTAGTTCAATGCTGCTAAAATGGTCGGCTGCCTCTTCTAATAATACAATGATTTCATTTATGGAAATAATCACACAGAAATATAGCTTTGAATGATGATCACCTTGAAATCGTGTAATGTACTCGTGAAGGTTCCAATCCCTCAACAATCCTTCCATCACCGCGGCACTAGTAGGGTACGAGCACCCTTGCGTCATCGGCACAAACATTCACATTCACCTGTGGCTTCAATCCATAGGCACATTTGTGCGTGGGTTCAGTTCACTTAGTACACTTTCACGCCAAAAATAATGATTAAATTGCCAATAACAAAGAAATGAATGATCTGGATATGGTTGAACATCGAATAATAATAAATTGGTACATTCAAATCATACATTCTTAGTGGATATAATATATACACTAACACAAATTATATCACAGTCAAAGTGATATCATTTCATTGTTAATAAATGAATTTCTATAGGGAACTTCAAACAAGTAAATAAAAACAAATATTAGTTAATATTGAAGGCATATGTTTCTTTGAGTTAATAAGTATTAAGTTTGTATCAAACAACTGAATCATTTGAAATTTTCAAACAAATCATTTATTGGTAGTAAAATTACATTAGTTTGGCCATATTCAAAAGCATAATTTGTTAACATTTAAGAAAATTTCTTTACTGTTAACAAACTGTTCTCTCAGTGTGGGTGGTCAAAGTCGTAAATGTTCAATGAGAAAAAAATGATAAGGTGTAGTCATGATATTTGGTACAGTTATAGGTTTTAACTGTAGGAATCGAGAAAAATTATTGTCCGAAGCCTAGGGCGTAAAGACTGTCAGAAGTTGACAAAGTTGTAAAAAAATGTTAAAATATAAACCCCAAGCTGCAGTTCTGACAATTGCATTTTCATATTATTTATGACTTACTGAATCTGTATATAATTTGTGAGAAGCCTAAATAATGGCTAAGTCTATAAAAATTGATAATATGACCGCTGAAGCGGCTATCGCGAAGGAAAGCAATCTTTCGAGGCTTGTTTCAAATAAATAATATGGTGCAGTTATGGCAATTTCTTGTTTTTAATATTTACGTTGTTATTCAACCAAGCAATGACAGAAAACTAAGGAAGGAAGTTTTAGCACAGAGCCCAGCTTCAACTTTTACTTTTCAAGAGCACATTCCGAAACCGCACGCACAGCATCCATCTCGTATACATACACCATACACTCACACATAACATCAATTTTATATTTATATAATCTCTGGGAGAAGTCCATTTCAGCTCAAAGTGGAGTGGTATAGATGAAGCGAGAAGAAATATCACAAAATCATCTCCACAATTTAATCTTCTCGGTTATATATAGTTCTAACATTCTGTACCGCCATTTTATTTTGGAATAATATTTTTATTTGAAATTACGCTGTCGTATAGAAAATTGAAAGACATTCAGAGTGAGGTATCACTCGACCCCCTATGCCATTTAAAAAATTCTTTCAAAATGGCGTCGGGCCGCCATTTCGAAAGATAAACTTATTTTTTGTTGTCAAAAAGTAGCTCATGAGCTGCCATTTCACCAAAAATGAAATCATCAAAAAGTTCCAATCCGTTCAAAAGTTAACGGTGGGGGGAGTTAACTTTATGGACACATTGTATATGAACAAGATTGCTATATTCTAAACCAAGTACACCCAAATATCAAATTCACACTTGAATTAGAATCAAATTTCTTAGACTTCAAAATCTATAAAACTAATAATCTTTTGAATTTTAGCATATTCAGAAAACCCACACAAACCGATCACGTTATACCTAGCTTCTCCAATCATCCCCATCAACACAAAATGGCAGCCTTCAATTGTTACATTCATAGACTTTTGAATATGCCCCTTTCCACAATTAGTTATCAAAATGAATTGAATACCATTAAACAAATAGCTTCAAATAACAATTATAACCCGAATATTATTGATAGTTTGATCCAAAAAATTAAAAACAAAAGAGAACGTAATGCAGCCTACCCTAAAGTAGATTCAATAGCACAATTTGTGCTAAATGACAATATTTCTAATAAAATAGCTGGTTGCATTAAAAGCAACATAGACAACATTAAAATTTCTTTTAAAACTAACCACAGCCTCAACAGATACCTGATTAACACAAAAGATAAAATTGATAAACTTTCAAAAAGTGGCATATACAAGTTAAATTGTGATGATTGTGATGCAGCCTATATTGAAAGAACTTGCAGACCTTTGAAAGCGAACATTTAAATCCCAACAAAATTTCAGCCTTTGGTCAAAATTTGAAGTTTAGCAACCACAACTTTAGTCCAAATCGGAATTCAAAAATTGTACAGGAGGTGAGTTCCAAAAATTAGATTTTCTTGAAGATTAACATATTAACAAAGAATTACTGAATAATGACCTTTGTCTCAACACTGAAGTTGATTTAAACAGAGCATACATTCCTCTTCATAGACGTTTGAAATAATTAATAATTCATAAATTTAAATTAATTTATATAATGAATTGCTCTTGAACTCTTTCTCGATGATGATATTGCTTGAACACATTTTGCAGTTTGTTTGTTTACTCATTCTCGACTTTCCTTTCAATTCTCAGAACATAAACTATTGCTTTCAATAACTTATTATTTCAACTTCAGGTTCTGTTTTTCTTGACCTGGGGTTTTTGCATGTGCCGTGTCAAGTTCTCATTAGACTTCTTCCTGGTTCAGAAATTTCCTTGGTTTTGATTAATAGAACTACTGAATTGAGTAAATAAGAAACATTATAAATTTTTAAATATTTTCTGTTCGTAGTGCCTCTTGGTTTTGGGCTACCTTTTTGGCGCTTTGGGGATTGGGAAGGTTCTCATTAGACCTGTCCCTTGATCCTGAGCATAGGATTGGTTTCACAAATTCTCAAGAGAATGTGTCTTAAGCCTTGTTCTGTGCACATCGGGTTCAAGTTCTCATTAGACTTTTCTCCCGGTTTGTCATATTTCCTTGGGTTGAGATTAACAGAACTATAAATAGATTTACAGATCAATTTTTGAAAATTTCTTAAACAAATTTTCTGGTATAGGTTCATCATTTTGATCACCCTCTTTGTTACTTTTGAGAATGGGAAAGTTCTCATCAGACTTATCTCACGATCTTAAGTTCCAATCTGGTTTCCCAGGATGCTGAACTAATAATCATGTTTGTTTCTTTGGTAAACTTAGGGCTGACGTTTCAAAGTTTATAAGTTCTCATTAGACTAAACAATTTTTGTAACTTTGGTTCTGTCACCTTGAAACATTTTCATGATTGAATCACAAAATTTGACTAATTTGTCATTTATCAATTTTCAAAACAAAGCTTCAGCAGACATGTGTTACTCTGCCTGTTGAAACTTTCTCAAAATTTTACTAATTTGTCATTTATCAATTTTCATAACACAGATCATCATTTCTATAGGTATTGTTCTATGCCATACTTCATTGTCATTGTCAACTTTTGCCACAATGTCAATTTTCATTTATTTAGTTAGACATTAGACTATGCTTCAGCAGACATGTGTTAATCTGTCTGTTGAAACTTTTATCTAGGCTAATCCTGGAATAAAGATTTTTTTAAATGTAATTCATATGATGTCCTGTTTTTAAATATTTACATGGTCCTCTGGACATATGATATTTTTATGGTATGGCTCTTGTACACCTGAAGTTATTTTTCAATTAAAAATAAAAAAATGCTCAGTATTAAAATTTCCTAAATTCTGTTTCATGTCACTTACATACGCACTGATGATGACTCTATAGTCGAAAGCGCTATGCTGGTTTCATACGAGCGTGAAGGATAGCTTGCTATTATGTTGAGAGAGCATTACAATTTCTCCTCGACTCGCTCGAGGAAGGGATATCAACGTGGCTGTTAATTTGTCGGACGAGGTAGTAGGGGAGGCGTACAGTGGTGCGTCTCTCTTATTTATGTGGTATTATCATATAATTGCGTTCCTTGTTGCTCGCATAGATTTGTCTATACCCCCGATGAAAATTTTCCGATACTGTATAGCAAGCTATTATTTACGCTCTCATAAAACCACCATACCCAAGATGAAAACTTTCCGATACTGTATACCGCCAAAAAATCCTTACAGCATTTCGAATGGTATCCATGAGTCTCTGTCACAGTATCTGGTAAATTAACGTCGTTATATTTCAATTTCAAAACTACACGAATTGCTAATATTTCACGACACTTTTTTAACTTTACTTGAGTGAATAATAGAATTTGATCACCGATGCTGTTGCATTCAAATAGACAAAATGGTTCAAAGTCCATTTTTCGAATATACAAAACATACGCAGAACGCCTGTTTTTGGTCACATTGTCTTCTTCTTTCCCTTTGTCTCGATAGCCACTTCAGCGACTTCTGACCATATTATCAATTTTTATGTACTTAGCTACTATTTAGACTTCTGACAAGTTATATACAGGTTCAGTAAACCATAAATAATATAAAAATGCAATTGTCAGAAATGCACCTTGTGGTTTAAATTTTAACATTTTTTTCGCAACTTTGTCGAATTCTGACAGCCTTCAAACCCCGACTTATACTTTTGATTCCTACAGTTAAAAACTTTAACTCTACCAAATATCAGGACCAAACCTTATCATTCATTTATCATTAAAAATTTACGACTTTGACCGCCCATCCACGCCTTCCCCCCCGGAAAAGCGTTCTGACGGCAGCGCTACGTACTTGAAAGGTACCACCCAATGGGCATACGTACGTTTTTCAAACGTGTTATAAACGTGGCATTGGTTGAATAAACGTTTCTGGTTGAAAATTTCAACGGCAATAATTTAGTGTAATCATCAACGTTGAAAGAATACGTTATAAAGATGTGTTTTCAACGTTACTTCCTCAGCCAGTCGTTAAATATACGTTTAACAATCGTTATGTTAATTCAAAAAGAATTTTTAATCAAATTGGCTTTATGCGATTCATTTATCAATGTTTATGATACCTTCCTCAACCTTTTATTTGGTCAAAACAATGTTGTTTTATTCAGTATCTTCGATGTTCAATAAACCTGAATGAAAACGGCAATAAGTCGATAATTAGTAAGCAATTGGTTTAATATTACGTTGTTTCACGCGACATTTTTTCGTTGAAGAAACGTTCGGTTTTCAGCCATTTCACAACGTTATTTCAACGTCCTTGTGCCCGTTGGGCAACGAGACGTTTTATACAAAATTCGTAACTACACCTTATCAGTTCACTTTTTCAACTTCAATTTCAAGCTTCAGAAAAGAAAACTTGGCATTTCAAGCATTTTATTACTAATTCCAAACTTCATCACACCAAGCTTCAATTAATTATTATTTTTTTTGTTAGCTCGCTCAATGCATTTGAACCTACTCTAATGAAGATGACATAATATGATGACAGAAATAATAATTTTCTACCTACCATTGAACAACGGAAATTATTTTCTTTCTTGAACTATATAGATGGGAGTTTTTAATTAAGAACGAATGGATATGCATTTCTCATCGGTTCAGAATTGGGTATCATCGAGGGGCAAACCGCTGGTGAAATTTGTACACTGGACGTCACGTTTTCATGGTAATTCATTGAATTACCATAGTAATATATCGGGACTTCATGTAATCCATCGGTAATTCATGGAATTCATCTGTAATTCATGTAAATGCCGAAACTCTGGTACAATCCGAGTAGACACATTTTTGCTAACAAAACTAGAATATTTCATATAGGAAGATGAAAATGAACAAACATCCAGTTTTCAAGAAGTGAAAAAAGGAACACCGCAGTGAAAATTCAGTGCCTATTCAGAAAAGTGAAATCCTCGAAGCTTCGTAGATATGCATAGTTTTGAAAGTTCTTCAAAAGACATAATACCGGTTGACAATGTGACTACCATGCCTAATGTATATCTTTCATTCTTGATCAAATTTGATACTGTGACGTAAGACATAATTTCGGAATGACAGACACATGGAGACAAATTGGCCGACTTTCATTTTCGCCGAAAGTGCAAATCACTCACATTTTTAAAAGTGAATCACCTTGTATATTATTCGATTTTCGGAGTCTACGTCCTGAAATACATACGACAGTTTTGCAAACATTTTCATTTTCGACATGGCCCTTGTTTCATGGTCACCCAGAATAAACAAGGCATGTTGCGGAGTTTTGAGAATAAACCCTTTTAAAATCGGCAAATACGCTTGAAATGATATCGAACCAATGAATAACTGGTCAGAAATTGAAGAAATATAACACTTTTAAATCAGATACAACAATCATAATTTTATATTTCCTCCTGAATAGCATAAACATTAACATGGAAAATATAAAAATACCTAAATCAACATTTGTAATCAGGGGCGTAGCTAACACCCCCGAAGCACCAGCAGCGTGGGGGCGCAAACTTGACAGGGGCGCAAGGAAACAAGAAATTAATTTATGGTAAGGGCGCTACGCCACTGTTTGTAATGAACCAAACCCAAATATTCGACTGGGACCCCATTTTCCATCAGAACCGTGCGGTGTCCTTTGTGTCTAAAAGAGATGGACCTTATACCATTTTGAAGAAAATCAGTTTCACATATTATGAATTATCAACGAAAGACGACAACTGAATATCGAAAAAAATCTGTGAGAAGAGAAGAGGAAGGCCTCGTAAGGCCAAGAAAACTACATAAATTAGAATTGCCTCCGAGGACGTTCTTTCAATCCCTAGGTGGGCTTTGGGACTCGAGCTCCCCCCCAAGACAAAGTGTCAAAAAAATATTTTTCACAAATATTAGTGTCGTTCGGTAACATAGTATTAATCAGGTTTGCCTAATTAAAAATCCTGTCAAAATTTCCAATCCTGTCAAAATTTCCAATCCTGTCAAAATTTCCAATCCTGTCAAAATTTCCAATCCTGTCAAAATTTCCAATCCTGGCATGATTTTTTCAATAGAAATTACATATGTATCATTTTGTTTATCATTATTTTTCATTTTCTCAGAATTGAACCGTAATTCATATATTTTACTATTTTCATTGGCTTCTGTGAGCCCCCCAAGAGAAATTCCTGAGTGCGCCAGTGGTGGAGACTGTAACAACTCCTTCACCAAAATAGTTCGTAAAATACTGGACTATGGTACAATACATGATTAGTAGTCGAGCTGTCAACAGAACTTTTTGAATGACTTTTTGACAATATGATTCAGTATCAGTATCAGTATCAGTTTATTTCTGTTCCCCTCACTCTCAATACTGATGTCTACCCATCCTGCTTTACTCTTCTACTTCCCACTTCATTCATTGCTCCAATTTTGGAAACACTCTGTATATGAGACAAATTATGTAATATCTTATGGTTTTATAGTCTAACCTGTTTCTACTGTAGCATGTATTTTTTAAGTTTATTTTTGAATATCAGAATTATTGTCATATACTGTTCAGTTCTGTAGGCAGATGTATATTTTTTCTGAATTCATGCAAAAAGCAAAACTTTATTGAACTATATTTAGTGGAAAAAGAAGTTCTTTATTGCACTAGTGCAATAAAGTTTTCATTGCACTCATCTGTCATTCAACGTGCTGTCATCATGACAAACAAATGTTCAAACCCACTACATATTTAGCAGATATTGTGAGATTGGCAAGACGTTTTAAACAGTTACATATTTAATATTATTTTGTATTAATGTTAGCAGCCAGAGCTAAACAAACAAAGACTTCCCGAGAAAAACTCCATAATCAAAACTGACCTGACAAAACTGTCTGTACTATGACCACACCTCGTGATAACATACGCGCTCACGGCTACTACGATTTAGATTTTTATAATGCAACTGTGCTTATAGAAACGTCAGTCAACAATTATTTCTGACAATTACAGAATTGAAAGTTTTAAAATGAGTATTATTAATGGAAAATAAATGATAGTGATCTGTTTCAATGCGAATAGAAAGTAATAATCAATTATTTAAGTTGCGCTTTTCATTTTCCAACACCTAGTGCCGTACCTTAATAAATCATGTTTTGCTTTTTGCATAAACGTAGAAAAAATGTTGTATGTAACTCGTGCAAAAATTGTTTATTGCACTTACTTTTTGCACTCGTTGCATAAATAACTATCAATTCTATCATCAGAAATATATCGTTTTATTTTGTTTTAATTTGTTTCGAACATAAATAATTAATATGCTTTGCTTGGTAGTTATGAATAGAGGACTCCATGGAAAATTGAAAATACCTAGACATTTTTTTTTATTTTCACAGAGTGAATGAAACAAGAAATCCTCGACTGGAATAATTTCTCAATATTTAGTAGATTTATAGGTATACAGTCTGAACTACCACCACGTAACGAAAATTTATTGTCAAGTAGAAATTCACCTGTGAAATTTCAGATGAATCCGAGATCATTTATATAATAATTTTATGCGCCAACCTCCACAACCACACCACTGAATAAATAAACACTATTTAGCCTCTCCCATAGAAATTATAATATATATACTTACATACTCTAGAATGCCAATTCAATGGGACGAAAGTGTTGTAAAAAGTTCGATGTATTATTTAATGCGCATGATCAGGACCAGTTTCATTCATACCAGGGTGGGTTTCAGTGAGATTTTTAAATGATTCATGATATTGAGTGAAATCGATTTGATAATACTTTGGTGTCAGGGTAGTCTATGAGACACGAAAAGTTTTGGTGGGCATACCTATGTTGTGAAACTGATTATATCCGAGAAATTCATCGAATAAAGTAACAATGGAAAAATATATCTTGAGTAGGTAACTATTGGTGACGTTTCTGAAATATACCTATATTTTATGATTTTTTTTAACTTCTAATTCCCACGGAAAGAAACGTCCTGTATTATTCAGAGAACATCGTGAGAACCAAAGGAAGGTAGGTAGGAATAGATATTTTGGGAAACAGATGTTCGGCATGTCTCCAAAGTGACGGCATATGGATGTGCTGAGGACTGGAGCTCGACGGGTCAGTCTCGAAGGGACCGTTAACGGTGGAACGATTGATAATATTTCGGAAGAGCATCGTTCATGGAAATATCTATGAAGCACAGGCAGGTCGCCAACCTTTCTTCGATGTTCCAGAGGAGTGAGCTAGCTTGTGAGTGAAGTTGTTGGATCACCATGCCATGTCATGCCTTTTGCTCTCGTCAATCTTAAAATGATTTATATAAGCCAAACGTAAAGAAAGGATTGATATTATCAGTTTTATCAAGATGGAAGTTATTTCTGCTCTATTTATGTTATTTATTAGATTTGCCATCAACAATTCCTATTCAAGTAGGTACTTACTAAAAATAATGGATTCCAGGAATAAATATTTCCTTTATTTCCACACCATAGAACCAAGCACGTCAACATTGTCAAAATTAAAACTTCACTACAGAAAAACCCGAAAACCAATAACATACACACTACCGATGAATAATTGAACAACAGTCCATGGAAATATCTATGAAACACAGACAGATCGCCAACCTTTCTGCGATGTTCCAGAGGAGTGAGCTAGCTTGTGAGTGAAGTTGTTGGATCACCATTCTAGAATTATTGCCAAGTGCGTATTTATTTCATTCACGATTTTCCCGGTTCTGCATTCACTGGCTGATACCGGAGCTTTGGAAGAGAAAGAGGTATGAAGAGTACTATCATCTGCAAAGCTGATTACCGGACATGAGGTAGCTCCCAACAAATCATTGATGTGAAGAAGGAAGTGTTGGTGCTAGAACTGATCCTGCGGAACACAACTGGGGAGGCAAGCCATAAGATGAATGATTCATCCAGAAATATCCCAGTCCCATTTTCAAAATATCAAATTGGAATCTGAACTGAAAATAGGATACAACATTCAATATAATTATATTAATTAAACTTAAGGTTTAGTTAAGCAATATGCACATCTTTGCACTTGGCTACACCATACTGATGATGACCAACAGTCTGAAGCACGTGTCGACTGTTGGTCTACATTTTAAGGGTTATACCCAATACATTCGTTTTCGGTGAGTTAATACAGCAAGTGAAATAAAATGATAAATAAAACAAAATGAAGAGTAATAATAAATGGATTGTTTATAGAGCTGATGAGTGACTCAATTATAAGAAATAGGAAACTGCCAATCAAAATTTTGAACTTTGCCATTTTTAATGTTTATAAATATTATATGAATACTTTGATAATAAAGGGAGTACTCTGTGTTTATTTTTCAAATGTGTAGTTTTTCCTGATGGCCAATAGAACTACAAAAAGAATCTACAAAAATATATAAATGGTTGGGTAATAAAGTGCATAATATTGATAACTGAACAAACTAAGTTCAAAAGAAAAATGTTTTATAGTATGTGTATTTTTTTGCTATGAAAGTATATCAGTTTGATAATCTAGATAATTGAGATTTGCCATCAACAATTCATATTCAAGTAGGTACTTACTAAAAATAATGGATTCCAGGAATAAATATTTCCTTTATTTCCACACTATAGAACCAAGCAAGTCAACATTGTCAAAATTAAAATTTCACTACAGGAAAACCCGAAAACCAATAACATACACACTACCGATGAATAATTGAAGTAAACAAGAGTAATAAGAAAAGCACATCTAAATAAACACAATACCGTTAATAGTTAATTTCACAATGAACACAAATCGCCTAAACCACCAAACTAACCCAAACCGGCTCTGGCAAACTACCTGCCTTCCTCTGCGGCAATTGAAAACTGTTAACACTGTTGTACGATCCAAACAATTCAACGGGAATTTGGGTAGGCTTCACACTAATGTTAGATTATTTTCGACAGAACCTCGACTACAAAGATAAAATTTTCTGAAATTTGTCAACGCTGCAGAGCTAGGAGACTGGTTATGAGCATTCGCATTGATGAAAACATTTGGAATTTTACAACACTTTTCAGTGTCCCACGAAGAGGGGATTGGCATTTTAGAGTAAGTATATATATTATAATTTCTATGGCCTCTCCGCCTACGAACTCCCAGATCTGCAATGTTTGTGGTTCCATGCGAAAAACTGTGGTGTGCTGTGTCAGTTCCAGTTAATTACTCACCGTGTGAACGGAGATATTAATTTTGGTGTATTTTTGTTAATCGACGGCTCAAAGTGAGACTCAATAGCTTAGATCTATGTGATTTGTGTTCAAAAAAACATTATGCACGCGTATACGGAAAGTTTGTTCGCTTGACACCAATATTTTTCACGTTATTTTTATGTCGTGTGATGTGTAATGTTCTTCAAAAATCATCCATTCTACAATCTCCTATTGGGAGTCATGCTAGTGAAACTTCATTCTAAATAACCTGCATCAGTTTGATTATTATTATGAATGGATAACACTGATTCTGCATTTCAACGTGTGTCCAGAGGCAGTGCTTTCCTACAGTTACGAAAGGTAAGTTTTTCTATCCTGATTTCCATATTACACTTTATTTTCTACTTCTTTCGGCGGAGATAGCACACTGTATAATTTTCGTTCATAGTTCACCATGTATACAGGGTGTTTCCTAACTACGGTTCCCAACTGCAGGGGGTGATTTGTTTTCATTCAAGAAGAAAAGTTTGTATGAACATATGTCCAGAGTTGCTTCGTTTCTGAGATACAGGGCGTTGAAATAAAAGAAAAAAAAAACGGTAATTATAAAATATCATGAATATCCTAGAACCGATTTGGTTGAAATTTTGTACATTTATTTGAACTAATAAGGCGCTCATTCAGCCCTAACTATATTGAAATTATTATAGCCAGTGGCGTCTCAGTGGGCACCACAGCCAACAATATTGTAAAAAAAGTACACCACTGACTTTTTTTCGTAGATTTTCATTGTGTTAGATTGAACTACTAAAAATACAACTTTTTGGTCTCTTGTATTTTCATCATATCTAGCTTCGTCTTCGAGAAAAAACAAAAACATAAAATAATGACCAAAAATAAAAATATTAACAATAGCGATATTACAGTAAATGAGCAAAATGTCCACCTTCTGATAAAATACAGGACCGCATTCGATTTGCCATTGAGTGTCTGACACGTTCAAAAATTCCTGGAGTACTCCTTATTACATAGCAATTGTCAATTATTCGGTTCCTCAAGTCATTCACATCTGGTACAGGATTTTTATTAACAAGAGCCTTCAGATAACCCCATTAATAGAAATCTAGAGGATTCATATCAGGACTGCGAGCAGGCCAATGTTGAGGTCCTGCACGTCCAATCCAGCGATTTGGGTAGGTGATGTCGAGATGCTGACGAGCAAGAACACTAAAATGAGCTGGAGCCCCGTCGTGCACAAACCACATGTTGCCTCTCACAAGTATGGGTACTTCTTCTTACAAAATGGGTAAATGATCTCGCAAAAAGTCCGTGTAGGATTCACCTGTTAATCTTTCTGTTAAAAAAATGGGCCAATTAGGTAGTCACCAATAATTCCTACCCAAACGCTCAGCGAAAATCGATGCTGAAAATGATTTTCTCTATTAGCGTGGGGATTTTCGTCGGCCCAAAAATGATTATTGTGAAAATTCATAATGGCATTTCGTGAAAAATTTGCCTCGTCCGTAAATAAAATATTTGGTAAAAAATTATTATTTTGTTCCATCATATGACTTAACCACTTGCAAAATATTAATCTTGGATGAAAATCCCGAGGCAGTAGAGCTTGGACCCACTGTATTGTTTATATTGATATACGACAGTTACTTTTTGACAAGTAACTGTAAACAAATAAAGTGTGTCTCTATGTACAACTAATTTGTTTTTTCGTTCAGTTCTGTATTTTCAAAGAACAAAGAAAATATTGCATTTCTGTTGTATTTATTAGCTGAAAAATTATTTTTATATGTAACTTATATATAAAATTTATTAACATATATGTAAGCATCCTCAAATAAGATGTGAGTACTCATAATTCTGAATTTTACAATTTCTATATGACATTTTCCATTTGTGGTCTCCCTGATGATGGAATAAACGATTCCGAAAGCTTGGAAAAACTTAAAGAGTTTCCTTTTACATCGCTGCAGCCCTACTATTAGTTATACTCTTAACTAGTCAGCGACTATCCTTTTAATATACAGAGTGGGCCATTGAAAACGAAACAGCGGCTCTGTAGGTCGACAGAACCGAGTTATATAAAAACGCTCGGACACGGCAACCACATTTTCGAGGGGGACATCGTTCGCGATGAAATTCACCTGAAATACATTCCATCCCTCGGAGCTGTGACTGCCACCCCTAAATTTTTAAATGGCAACATATGGCAAGTGATACCTCATTTGAAAGGTATTTTCCTTCTTAATATCAAACAACAAAAATAAATCAATTCCATCGATTCGTTTTCGAGATATAGGAACTTGAAGTTGGGAAATCACTTTTTATTCACTCAATAAATAAAAACAATATCTGATAAAGCAACTGTCGCAATAATTATTATTGTCAATGAATTAAATGTTCAAACTGTCTACCACCCATTTCCATACAATAGTACAAGTTCTGCTCCAAATGAGACCTCACATTTCGTAGCATTTCCGGCGTTATTCGACGGCATTCTTCAATAATTCTACGTCGTAATTCTTCCAGAGATTCTGGTTCGGTTGCATAGATTTTGTTTTTCAAGTGACCCCACTGGAAAAAGTCGAGTGGGGTTAAATCTGGAGATCTGGCTGGCCACTCTATAGCGCCTCTTCTTCCAATCCAACTTCCAGGAAATATTCTATCCAAAAACGCCCTAACAGGCTGTGCATAATGTGGAGGTGCCCCGTCTTGTTGAAATTTCAAGTGGTCTTCATGGTAACGATTGTCATTTTCAATGATGTCTACTAATTGTGGATAAACAAATTCATTCAATAATTCCAAATAAGTTTCTCCTGTCAGGTTACCGTCGAGAAATACTGGTCCAATCAAACGGTCCCCAAAAATACCGGCCCAGACATTGAGTTTTTCGGGAGTTTGAGTATGGACTTCGTGGAAAACATGTGGATTGGCATCTGACCAATAACGACAATTATGACGATTCATAGTCGAATTCAAAAAGAATGCAGACTCATCAGAAAAGCAGATGTTGAAAAGAAAATTCTCATCAGCATCTATTTTCGTAGTCATAATTTCACAAAATTCCTGTCGCCTATCAAAATCATCTTCATTCAATTGGTGTACCAAATGTATTTTGTAAGGGTGAAGTTTATGATGTTTCAGGATTCGGCGGATACTGGTTCTACTAATATTGGTAACACTTGCCAATTTCCTTGTGCTCAATGTTGGGTCTGCATGAACTTGTCCTAAAAGTCCAACTTCAACAGGTTCATTTCTCACAGGAAATTCACGTTCTGGGTCTCGTTTCTTGTTGGCTACTGATCCAGTTTGACGAAACTTTTGCACTAATTCTAGAACGTATTTTCTAGCAACAAGTTTATCTGGATGCGTTTCATTGAACAAATTAGCTGTACGGTTACCACACTCATCATTCTTTCCGCGATCGTATACACCATTATTGAGGAAATATTCAGCAGCTGTAATTCACTCTAATGTCGTTCAATCAACGATCAGTTTGACATTGCCAGGCGTCCAAAATTGCGATTTGGCGAAAAAAATTATCGCATACATGTTTTTGTTGTACGCGCATTGGAGTCGAATTCGAGAAAACGTCTTTTTATCGATTCTCAAGAACTTTAACATTTTGTCGATCAAGTAATTGAAGATGAAATAAGAATTTGAAACGGAATTGCATGTTATTTGTTGGTAAACAGTTAGATCATTTAATTCCTTGACAATGATAATTATCTTTAAACAGTTGCATTGTTAGATCTTATTTTTATTGATTGAGTGAAAAAAAAGTGATTTTCCAACTTCAAGTTCCTATATCTCGGAAACAAATTGATAGAATTAATTTATTTTTGTTGTTTGATATTAAGAAGGAAAATACTTGCCATATATTGCCGCATTTAAAAATTTAGGGGTGGCGGTCACAGCTCCGAGGGATGGAATGTATTTCGGGTGAATTTCATCGTGAACGATGTCCCCCTCGAAAATGTTGTTGACGTGTCCGAGCGTTTTTATATAACTCGGTTCTGCCGACCTACATAGCCGCTGTTTCGTTTTCAATGGCCCACTCTGTATATATATCTCACAGTAACTTAAATATAAATATATATGTTATATATTATATCCACTAAGAATGTATGATTTGAATGTAAACCAATTTATTATTATTCGATGTTCAACCATATCAAGATCATTCATTTCATTGTTATTGGCGAAATAATCATCATTATTTTTGGCGTGAAAGTGGACTAAGTGAACTGAACCCACGCACGAATGTGTATATGGATTGAAGCCACAGGTGAATGTGAATGATTGTGCTGGTGACGCAAGGGTGCTCCTACCCTACTAGTGCCGCGGTGATGGAAGGATTGTTGAGGGATTGGAACCTTCATGAATACACTACACGATTTCAAGGTAATCATCATTCAAAGCTATATTTCTGTGTAATTATTTCCATAATTGAAATCATTGTGTAATTAGAAGAGGCAGCCGGCCATTTTGGCAGCATTGAACTAGGTTAGGTTGGTTTAGGCTAAGTCAGGGAACTACTAATAATACAATGATTTCAATTATGGAAATAATTACACATAAATATAGCTTTTAAACATGATTACCTTGAAATCGTGTAATGTATTCGTGAAGGTTCCAATCCCTCAAAAATCCTTCCATCACCGCGGCACTAGCAGGGTACGAACACCCTTGCGTCTACTCCACGATCGGCAAACCGGCTTCAATGGCTTCAATCCATATTCACATTCGTGCGTGGGTTCAGTTCACTTAGTCCACTTTCACGCCAAAAATAATGATGATTATATTGCCAAAAACAAAGAAATTAATGATCTTGCTATGGTTGAACAGGTTGACAGATAAGCGACAAGACAACACCCAAGACTTGAATACAATGGCGTTATAAAAGGTAGAAGGGCACGCTTTCAGAGTTCCAGTCGATCCTCGTATCGAAATGCTGATCCGATGACACGTGACTCTGTGGAGGGGTTGGATATGTCGAATAATTTGCAACCGCCAAATCCTTTTAGTTAACAGTTAACATATTTACGTTTTCTGGAAATTATTATGTTGGTAACTAGAAAGTTCCCGTCGCTTACAGAGTCATTAGTCTTGTCCAAATGATGTCATATTTTTATCCCAAACTGACTCAAATCTAACAAACATTTATTTATATTCAACGAATAATTATCAAAAAATAATTTTTTTAAAAATTGATAAATAAGAAATATGCTGAATATAATTTTTTTATTTTGCAGGCCAAGAGATATGTTTTAATGTAAAAAAAATCAGCAGGTAACGAATATTTTGATGTATATGTTAATAATTATTTCTGAAATAACTGTTTAACCAGGTTGTTTGAATACTAAACAAAATTGTTAATATTGAGCTAACTACGTTTGAACAAATTGATTTATTATCTGCAAAAAAACCTTTTTCTCGGTGTAATCTTCGATTTTTAACTCAGTGTTTAGCTTGTTTCGTTAGAGGAAACACGTCTATGTAGCTATGCTTTTAAATTTTAAGAATTTTAACACGGAATTAATAACTAAGTACTTTTGGTGAGTAATCTCCAAACATCGTAGCAAGTTATAAAAAAAAAACAATTTTATCAGAAACCATTGTTACAGAGCCCTGAGAATGAATATAATTGAATTCTAAACGTCGGCAAGAAAACAATAGTTTTGTTTCCTCAACATATACTGATCCCAATCTCAACTAACCTCCGACATAAAAGTGATTATTATTATTATTATTACTTTATTCAATTACTTCATTGCTATAATATTCCAGTCACTGAAATACGTATTAATAACACCCTTGCGTTTTCATCGTTTGTCGACGTGTCTTTACTTCAACATTCCTTGTATATTTCATTATTTCCGAAAACCACGAGAAATTCTCTCCTCTGAATGAATAAAACACAAAGGGCACTAATGAAGTCAATCTGAAGAAGTTTCTTGCGTTTGCCTTTGCTTTTCTGCGTTATTCCCTGTTTTCGGTTCTTTATGATAAGGTTATTTGAGGGTTGCAAGACTTCTGAAGTGTTCGGGTGCTACTCTGTTTAATGAGCTGTTTGTGCCCGAATACAAAAATTAAATCAGTAATTCATACCATCTGCTCTGTTTCAGAGCAATGGGGAGAGGACACGAATAATGCGGATAAGGAATAAATTCAGCTTCCAAGAAATGGACTTAATAAGAAAATATTCCTTTACTTGAATTAATTTAAAATAACCTACACGGAGAGAGAGAAAAAATTATTATATCTTTAGACTTCACACTCGCAAATACGAATACATGATCAACATACTCAAGAATTAATCCATGAATAAAAGACCTGGAGGTTATATTGATTGAAAGTTTGATTTTGTGGAGGAAATCCGATTCTTGACATGATTTTTTGGGTTAAAGAAATCTGCATGCATTGTTCATTGTCAAGAGAGAGAAACAAGATGTCCTGCACTACCAGGACGACGCTTATTGCCATAATCCTATACAATAGGAATAATTGGGTCGAAAATCCATCAGAAAACAACTACTTTCCTGGCTAATACCACGACGAACGTTGAATTACATCTAACGAATTTCCGTGCAGAGTCCTACAAGGATGTCTCCGCAATTGCTAGTTGCATGGAAATGTTCATTGAAACATTTGGACCATCTATAGATCGATTTCTGGGTTCTTGCCCTCATCAGTATAGGGTAGGTCTCTGCAGACAATAACTAATGTCTGCACCAAACGATTCAACAAAATCTCCATGTGAAGGCAGAAGCTGAGACACCGCCCGCAGCCTAGCGTTCACTAAACTACGGGCGCCATCTGAACTTCAGCCCCTCAACAAAGCAATACCCAGAACTTGCGGGATTAATTCAACCACAAATACAAATTGAAGAAATCTGCATGCATTGTTCACAATAAGCTTGTCAAGAGAGGAACAAGATGTCCTGCACTACCAGGACGACGCTTATTACCATAATCTTATACAATAGGAATAATTGGGTCGAAAATCCATCAGAAAACAACTACTTTCCTGGCTAATACCACGACGAACGTTGAATTACATCTAATGAATTTCCGTGCAGAGTCCTACAAGGATGTCTCCGCAATTGCTACTTGCATGGAAATGTTCATTGAAACATTTGGACCACCTATAGCTCGATTTCTGGGTTCTTGCCCTCATCAGTATAGGGTAGGTCTCTGCAGACAATAACTAATGTCTGCAACAAACGATTCAACAAAATATCCATGTGAAGGCAGAAGCTGAGACACCGCCCGCAGCCTAGCGTTCACTAAACTACGGGCGCCATCTGAACTTCAGCCCTTCAACAAAGCAATACCCAGAACTTGCGGGATTAATTCAACCACAAATACAAATTGAAGAAATCTGCATGCATTGTTCACAATAAGCTTGTCAAGAGAGGAACAAGATGTCCTGCACTACCAGGACGACGCTTATTACCATAATCTTATACAATAGGAATAATTGGGTCGAAAATCCATCAGAAAACAACTACTTTCCTGGCTAATACCACGACGAACGTTGAATTACATCTAATGAATTTCCGTGCAGAGTCCTACAAGGATGTCTCCGCAATTGCTACTTCCATCTTCTGCCTTTACATGGAGATTTTGTTGAATCGTTTGTTGCAGACATTATTTATTGTTTGCAGAGACCTACCCTATACTGATGAGGGCAAGAACCCAGAAATCGATCTATAAGTGGTCCAAATGTTTCAATGAACATTTCCATGCAACTAGCAATTGCGGAGACATCCTTGTAGGACTCTGCACGGAAATTCATTAGATGTAATTCAACGTTCGTCGTGGTATTAGCCAGGAAAGTAGTTGTTTTCTGATGGATTTTCGACCCAATTGTTCCTATTGTATAGGATTATGGCAATAAGCGTCGTCCTGGTAGTGCAGGACATCTTGTTCCTCTCATGATTTTTTGGGTTTATGACCTTCCACAATCTGAAAATGAAAAAATTTTAATCCAAAAAAATCTGTACAAGTGTAGAAGGGCAAATTAATTAAGTTGTCCGATAATGTTACTGCGTTCATAAGACTGCTGTCTTGAAAGAAATTAATTTTTGTCAGTAACGTACCCTACACTGAATTTGCCTATCTGAAAAAATGAGATCGAATTAACAAAGAATACTTCTCTTTTTTTGAAAATTGTTGACGTTTCGGAGGCTGTATCTGCCTCCGTTATCAAAACTTCTTGGAAACACGCTGAAGAAACTGAATTTGAATTGCGGTTTTGGAAATAAGATCTTTCTTTGACAGAGTCAAATGAAATCTGTCATACATTCTTTTGATTGACATTTGGTATCTTGATACATAGGGTATTCGGTATCAATCAATCACCATTCTATTAGTTCTTATTTCATCTCTGAGGAGAGGTAACCAGGTGCGGTCCATTTGCACTAGTGCAATAAAGTTTTTATTGCACTCATCTGTCATTCTACTTCAACGTGCTGTCATCATGACAAACATAAACATTCAAACCCACTACATATTTAGCAGATATTCTGTGAGATAATCAATACGTTTTAAACAGTTACATATTTTATTTTATTTTATTTTGTATTGTTAGCAGCCAGAGTTAAACAAACATTGGTTTCCCAAAAAATACTCCATAATCAGAACTAATCCGCTTTGTTCTGAAATGTCTACCTGCATAGATCAAACTGTTTGTACTATGACCACACCTCCTGATAACATACGCGCTCACGGATACTATGATTTTTATTTTCATAATGCAACTGTGGTTATAGCAACGTCAGTCAAAAATTATTTCTGACAATTACAGAATTGAAAGTTTTAAAATGAGTTACGCTTTTCATTTTCCTACACCTAGTGCCGAATCTTAATGAACCATTTTTTTCTTTTTGCATGAACGTAGAAAAAATATTGTATGCAACTCGTGCAGAAATTGTTTATTGCACTCGACGTGAAATTGTCCGACGAGGCCGTTAGGCCGAGTTGGACAACACACTTACTTTTTGCACTTGTTGCATAAATAACTATTAAAACAAAAGTACTTGAGGAGCTATGAGCTTTATCATAGGCTCAGGCACTGAGAGAAATATGAGTTCACTATGTAGTGACTATCAGAGTTGTACCCTTACCCACAAATAACACACTGTTTCTTTCTTCACTGCTTCTCACTGCTGAAATGTAGAACAGGATAGGTCGTGGAAGTAAACTTGAAGATTCAGGGTAATACAACCCCCGATGCAGATGGAAAGGTGCGGCAATACTGAGAGTGCTAGCTGTAGATTTCCCCAAATATGAAGTACCAAAAACTCCAACGCCGACAGCCAAACAGCCGAGCTCGTTGTTCAGGACGTTGAAGAAAAGAAGCTTTGTTTGCCGGAGAATTTCACTGGCTAGAACATTAATAAACTACAGTGTCAACGGTATGTTTCAACCGAAAATGTGACCTGTGTTTACAAAACAATGTGGCTTTAATGAAAGCAGAGTTAATAAAATTGTTTCAAAGTTTTATACACTAGAGCACTACAAATTGATCTAGCTCAGACCAATAAATAAAACAGAATGAATATTTCGAGGAAAAGCCATTTCTTTTATACAAAAAGAACTATACCCCATTCCGCGTATATCTTTCGCGCAATGAGGTCACGGGGGCGTGGCCCGCCAAGCGAACTTCGCTGGTCGGAAATCACAATCAGTGCTGCTGATTTGAATGGGCGGAGCCTAACGGAAATTCTTTCCGAAACTTACCCTTTTTGCAGATTGATGTCCGTCTTCAGACTGGACAAAGAATGATTGTTCAAAAATAGCAATATTTAATAATAATGATTCTCCAAAATCACTTGTTGAGTTTTGTACTCTCCAAGAGTTTTTGGAATAAAAATCTGTCCAATAATTGTGTTTATTGGCAGACTATAACACGAACCCGACCGTTATAGCACGTTTCAGGCAGCACAGAGAAATCTGAATAGCTCAGAAATGATGAAGCCGAAATAAAGGAAAATACCGAAACCAGCAGAGCCCGACCGCCGTCCAGTACAGGTTGAGGAATTCTTGGGCCAACCGCCAGAGGCTTTTGGTGTCGTTAATTCACACCGGATATTTTCAAGGTAAACACTGATTGGTGTTATTTGATCATAAATAAACTAGTAGAGGCTCTTAGGCTAGTGTTTTATTACAGCAAGATAACAAAAAAAAACACCGAATTGTATTACCGGTATAAAAATACAGTGTAAGTCATGTTCAAAGTATGAATATATTCATGTAACTGATGTTAAATTTCACCTGTTTCTTATATATGTATAGATCAGAAGATTTCAATTCACACCATATTAGTTCAGGAACACTCACTACTATTGTGGATTAATTGAAATTATATTATTTCCACATTAAGAGGTGCTATGCTACAAGTAGAAGCAGTTTCTTCTAAACCATTCAATTGGACAATAAACACCACGATGGTGCTTTTTAAGACTTCTTTTAGGTGTGACATCTGATCATTCCGAATTCAATCAACATCACGTACAGTATTTTATGTTACACCATAGAACGGTGTGAAGTATGTCGGTGCTATTTTTCACTATAATTATTAGGACCTATATAGACACTGAATGGTGTTATCTGGTGTTGTCTTGTGTTAATTTTGTTTACAGTGTGGTTGTTTTTTGGACATAATTTAAAGTTTCAGTCTATGTTTAGGGACTGCACTCATAATCATAGTCAGTTGAAAGAAAGTGAAATAGCTTTTGGCACAAAACAGTAAACTGGACAATGGACCTCACATACGTTTTCAATGGAAAGTTACCGCTGATAGTCATGTCGAGCGTCGAAATGGAAGATTCTTGCCACATATGTGAGAAATAAGCGAGCAGGTCACAACTTGATCTCTTATGACCAAAACTATATTTTTCCATTTTTCGGGTATCAGTTGTAATTTGAAATTTTCCAGTTCGATGGAAATACCCACAAATCAAAAGAGGGGGTGAATAACTTGCAAAAAATTGGTGATAGTTTAGGAGCACATTTCGTGAGAACCGTCAGCATTGTTTTTAATAATAATTTTAATGATAAATATTTGTTCCTTTGAAATGATCATTTCACAATGTCAAAGGAATTGTCAATTTGAACATGAAACACATAAATGTATAAATACACAATACATAAATTACTAATTTATACACAATACATGATAGACGGTAGATCTACCTGTGCCAGAACTTGTATGATCCATCTCTTCACGTTTCACGTTATCAGCCGTATGCGAGGAGCAACATGAGGTGCGTAAAGAACTTCATGTCAGTTTCGGAATCCAGAATTGTAAGAAATAATTAATTTTCACTAGTCGACGGCTGAACCATTCCTTTATTAAACGTCGTTGGTAAAATTGGATATTTCCCAATTCGAGTTGAATAATGCAAGGAAATCCATTTCGCGAAAACAACACTGTTTTGTAAAATTATTTACAAATAAACGGAATTTTTTAAGAAGAAAATGAGAATGACGTTGAACTAAGTAAATGATAGACTTCAATAATACAATGAAAGATCACAAAAATATTCGTTACTTTTGATGGTGGCAATGATGAAAAATGCACAATAATGGGGGGGAAATATCCTTTTCATTCATTTAATACTTTCGAAATGTTTTTTTTGTTATTTTTATCTGTATACACTCATACATGCCTTCATCAATCAGAAAAAAAATCGTTTCCAACTCACTTTTTTTCAGTGATGGAGACCCTTAAATGGGTTTATTTCTACAGGAGTTGATTTATCAATGATTATCAAAAATTCCTTATATTTCGCAAAATCACATAAACATAATTTGTTTGTCAAACCAGAAGTATCTTGATTCATTACATACGATACTACGAGTTATCTTTGGTTTGTGGTTGGTCGAGACTAATGAAATAGTCATTCAAAGTAGTTGGTAGTCTAGTCATCGTTGAATTGAACAAATTTCAACAGCTGGTCCAAGAGGCAAATGGTAGGTTATTATATTACATACATTCTTTGGTCCTTTTCATATGTTACATTTTAGTATGGCTTTTTAGTACTGGATTTCATGAAAACTATATAAAAAAAAATTACCAATAAATAATATGTAGTGGAAACATGAACATTCTGAAATTAAATTTGATTTGAAGGCTTCTAAGAGTGATCCGGAAATTCCACTGACATTCTGAAATAATACTGTTCACTTCAGAGCATTTCACAGTGAATAGTGGACTAGGGCAATTTATTTGTAATTCAGTAGATCATTAGAGCTCCTTTCATGTGCTTCGCAGTTCAAATAACATTGCCCTAGTTGCGGGGAATTGTGTGAGACTCAGAAGATAGTTTCAATTCATAAAAGACAGAAATAATGAACAAGAATTCCCTTGTTGGAATCGATTGTTGTTGTACCTTCAATCTTCTTTGTTTAATCTAGTAGGTCTCAGTCAAACTACCAGTAGAATGTGGAACGAAGAAATTAAAATATCTATCAAAAAAATAGACAGATAGCAGAATCAGAAAAATTTCTGATTCTGATTTCTGAAGTATCACTCAGTTGAAACAAGGAGTTTTTTTCTGAATGGAATAAAAAATCTTTGATGCATATTTAGTGAATATTTGAATGAAATTATACACAGATGCAAAGTTGCTGTTAGCTCTGGAAAGTGAAGTTTTTGAATCGTGTCTTAGAATAAGGTCTGAATTTATTATAAAAGGAGATATAAAGTTGTAAAGTATAACCAGAATTATAAGAAGGTCATTAATCACCAACCACTTGAGATATCAGCAGGCGGTCAGGCCGTCCATATTACGCAGAGTTGTACTTGCCCTAACCATTCAATTTTGTTTTGTATGTAAATAAATAGGTATAATGATATTGGGTTGAGAAAAATCGCCTGATTATAATTGAGAATTATCTATGTACATATAATATATTATGATATATAACACACACACATTTATAAATATCATGATACTGAATGCGAGTTCAGAAACCAGTCTTCAAATAATTCGGCTGTAGTATCATCATGATAATCGACTAAAGAGTCCTTAATATTCTTTGCCGATAAAGACAACGCATTTGGTATAAAACCACTTTCGGTTCCTGCGTGAATTATCGTAATGCGTTTTCCTTTATTAGACGGCACATTAGTTTGGCACAAGTCAGACGAGTCTACCCAACTTTTTTTTGGAATATCGTGTGTATCATCCAAATAAACTATCGTTCTACCACATTCTCTAAACTCGTTTATAGCCAATAAATATTCAAATCTCCATTTCTTGAGGCGGGCAGATTCCATTATGATGTTTCTGCCACTACTGAGTTTTCTAAATTGAAATCCGTTTCGTAAAAGACATGTCTTCAAAGTCTCTTTACAACACTGGATACCTGTTTCATTATTTTTTAGCCGTTGCATTAAAATATCTAATGTAGGCACAATTTGCTCTTTATATAAGGCATATACTGTTCTTCGAATTATATCTACATCACAGCCATCTAGTTTCCTTGAACCACCAGAGTCTTTTCGTTTCTTTCTTTTTAAAATAGGGTTATTTTTTAAACACTGTGGAATACGGTGTTTTTGTTAAAGAAGCACTTTCTCGCACAGCTTGATCCTTGGACATTCCACGTTCCAGAAGGGAAGTATAAACATTTAATATAATTTGTTTTCCATGAGCGTGTAACATTTGTCGATTAGTGGTACAACGACCACCAGTTGAAGTAGTAGCTTCAGGATGATCCCACGGACGCCACATTTTTCACGACACAAAATTCGAATAGATACAACTGACAACAGAATATTAGGTAATGACTAGATGTTGTTTAACTTTCTCCCTTTTATTTCTGAAATAGGCCATTATTGCTATAATCTCGTTAATAGTCCATTAGTACCAAAAGTCATGTGGCCAGGTAAGTAAATTTTATTACTTACACACATTTAAACATATCATTACCAAGGGTTCTAAATCAACTCAGGAGATTTTTTATTACCAAATATATTCAAATACAAAATTGTCAACAGAAGCCAAAAAAATGGAGAGCCTACTATTATTAAAATGCCAAACTTTTTCATTGAATCCGGACCTGGGAATATTTTAAGGGACACACAGTTTCATTTCTGTATTCCGAACAATGGGTGATAATGAGGGTCGTCGGCTAGTATTGATTTGCAACCTTACTAGATTGTTGGTTCTACTTTATATCAACTTCTTACGTACAAAGAAATGTAAGAGTCACTTCATTCCACACTAAAATTGTATAACAGTAACATACGCGTTTTCAAACGCTTAGAAAATTAAGAAGTAGTATTCGATAAACTTTACTTTTAAATTCCTCATTCCTCAAGGGGACACTTTTGCAAGTGTTATCTGTGAAAGCATTGGATATCATCTTTCATTTAATCCTGCAATAACAAAATTTCACCTTTACTGAATATTGGAATCAGTAGAGGATTATTGCTGAATGGATGATTGGCTATGGTATTGGTATTTTAATTGAATTTCCGTCGGAATATCCACAGGCCTTCTAGCAAAAATTTGTAAACCAAAAGGGACTTTCTAATTGAACAAATATTATTGTAATAATATTATTATTGGCGATAAAGAGCTAACAGGTTCTCACACTAACGTTACCTTGTTCTTGCACATTCAGACTGTCCGGAAAACTGACTAAACGGAAGTATCTACTGTCGAAATTCCATTTTTCAACGTAAACCAATCATTCGAATTTTGGTCAGTGTGTTCTCAACAAGCTTCTTCCAAACAAACCCAAAAGGAGGAGGAGTTTTGCCAAACCCCCGTGCAATACATTGTGCAGTACAAAATACGCCGTCCACATGCTCTGAGTCACACTGGGTTTGGCTTGTGATTTCCTCAAACACAGCTGATGATAAAGTTCTAGAAAAATGAAGAAATCAATAGAACACAATAAGAATGTTCGACGATTGATCCAGAACAAAAGTTAGTTCTTCTAGATTTTTCCATCTAATTCATCGAACGATCTCGAACAATTCGAGAAGTCTTTATCAAATTTCAGGTCTGTAACACTGCCTCCTCCTTTAGGTTATTCCATCCCGAATAACACCATCACCATTTTGGTTGTCCCTCTGGAACCAATTTGGGGGATCGTGGCCTCGGTATTCTGCTTACCTTTCGATGTGAACAACTTTGGGTTTACTCCTTGGGTTGAGCTGGATGCGGTATACCAATTCGTTGATCTTCTTTATGATGACGTAGGGTCCTGTCCGATTTCTTTGTAGCTTGGGGCGTTTTCCTTTCTCTGAGGTTGGTAGAGCCAAACGGCATCACCTGGCTCGAACATAGTTCCTGGACTTTTTCTGTCGAACCTCTTTTCCATTTTATCACTGGAGATTTGAAGACGACGTCTGCAGAATTCATGAACTTGGTCCAGTCTTTCTCGCAACTCTTGGACATATTCTGGTAGGACTTTGTCCTCTGTACTTCTGGGTGGCATTCCAAACAGCATATCGCATGGTAGTTTCATTTCTCGCCCAGTGATCAACATTGAAGGGGTATATCCGGTGGGCTCATGCTGGGAACTTCGATAGGATAGGAGAAATAGTGGTACCAACTCATCCCAATCCTTTTGATTTTTGGAAATGAACATCGACAGGTACTGGCTAGCGGCTAGGCAAACCCATGGAACTTGATTGGAATTTACTGGGCATGCGCAAAATAGGGTGATTCAACAATCGGGTCATTTAATGGCGGAGTTGCTGGGTGTTTAGGCGGCAAAACAAGAATGCAACTGAATTGAAAATGCGTGAATTTGTTTTCCGCTCGCAATTGACACACAAACCTAACCTGAGCAAGTTAACCTAGCTTGCGAGACTCAAACATGCGTGAATTAGTTTTTCGCTCGCAAGGTGGCCGGTAGCTTGGCGGTCTAAGGCGCAAGCCGTTCGAAACTTCAGTATATCGGTAGTTGGTTCGAGCCCGATGTATGTACGAGGGATTTTTTCTCAAGTACCTAATATCGGAATAGATAGACGACCACTGACAGTTCTTCTTGAAAGCAAGTGTATTGTGTGTTGTCTAGGTGCCAATCTCGTCTAGTGCTAGCTTGGAGTGCACGCCGGCCACCCGAGGTGGTGCTGTAGGTTTTCCGGGTTTTCCTGCAGCTGAAAAGTGAATACGCCACCAAAAATCAGTAAGTCGCCCCGGAGCGCCACGGCAATAATAATAATAATAATAGCCGTCCTCTACCCGCACAGGCTATTCCTTTGGGTACACTCTACGAGTGTTTATGAGGGAGTAGTGTTATTATTATTATTATTATTTTCCCACACAGTACATTGTTTAGTGCGGTTAAATTGCCACTATGGAAGAAGAGGAAGAAAATAACAAGATACAATGCTAGGTTATGATATAAATCAATGTCAATCAACGTGAATATCTTAGACAAGCTAAAAAAAAATTCAAATATTCTTGTATATCGAAGGAATTTTATTTTAACTTTTTTTCGGTGATAAAGGTAATAATTTCCTCGATAATTTCGATAGATACCTATAATTACCATAAACTGAGTTCATCATAAATTTATAAATTTTCTTATTGTCGTAGAGAAAGTATAGTATTCGCGTATAATGAGCATTATTTCCTAGAATAATAGCTTACATTATACGCTCGTTGAAGAATATACTATTATTTTTCCTATTTGGGATGCAATGACGTCTTAATTGAGATAGATAAAATAGTAATTTACGTAACAAGTCCGGAAAACACTGTTTTTTTGGACAAGTGGACAAGATTCTAGGACGAGCGTAGCGAGTCCTGGAAGTCTGCGAGTCCAAACTGTTTTCGGACGTGTTGCGTGCACAATTTTTTCGGTAACCGTGTAGAATAACAAATCAAGACACATTTATTTTTTATATTTCTTTGTAGAAGAAAATTTCGAACATTTTAATTCTTATTTGTATTGAATATCGAAATGCGAACAGAAGATAGGTACTAACAGAAACATTCTAATTCTTATTTATACAGAGTGGTCCAACGAAAAGTATGCACCTAGCTTTTATCCTTTTTGTGGAATTGCAAGCAAAAATGCTCGGACACGTGGAGTTTGTTTTTGAGGGGGACACATTTCAGATATATTTTGCAACTTGTGCCTTCAGCCTCCCAGCGACGGGGTGTCACAACCCTAAAATTTTAAATGGAACTTGGGGTCGACTGATATATCATTTGAACGGGCACAAAATTATCTTCCCAATGATACTCTATTTGTTGAAATTTACTGAAGCAGTTAATGCGAAAACGGCTTTAAGAACATGAACCCGATATTGTTGGTATTAATTACTTAGTACGTTTCAATATTTGTTACTTGTAATAGTGCTTTGAAAAAACAAGCTGTTAAATTGATTCATTGAAATGTTACTTCAATAAGTGTTCAAAAAGTGTTCATTTGCTTCCATACAATAATACAGATTTTGTTCAAATCTATGTCTAACATTTTGTAGCATATCAGGTGTTATGCTTCTGCACTCTGCTATAATCCGTTGGCGAATATCTTCTATGGACTCGGGCTTCGTAGCAAAACATTTATTTTTCAAGTGTCCCAATAAAAAAAGTCCAAAGGCGATAAATCAGGTGACCTGGCAGGCCATTCCATTGGGCCTCTCCTGCCAATCCACTGTCCGGGGAACAGGTTATCTAAAAATTCTCGTACAGGAACAAAATAGTGCGGAGGTGCTCCATCTTGCTGGAAATGAAGCCGATCAGCATTATGATTTTGGTCATCTTCTATTATTTGTGTGATGAAAGGATCAATTGCGTCTTCAAGCATGTTTAGGTAGATTTCACTATTTAAGTTTCCAGGAATGAAAAGTGGTCCTATGATGTGACTTCCTAATATGCCACACCAGACGTTTATTTTTTGAGGAGCCTGGGAATGAACCTCACGGAATAAGTATTGGTTACTGTCATCCCAGTAACGACAATTATGCCCATTCAAAACTCCATTCAAATAAAATGTACACTCATCTGTAAAACAAATGTTACACATATCTGCAGTTTTTTTCTTACACTTATCTGCAGTCGTTTTCGACAAAATCACGCAAACGATAAATGGGGAATTTAGTTGTGATAACAAAAAATTATCATTGAAATGTTGCTTTCGGCAAAATGAGTAATTTAGAAATGATTGTCGTTATCCTGATTCCTAGTAACCAAAACTGATTTGTATTTTTCATTAATACCAAAATTATGGAGTTAATGTTCTTAAAGCCGTTTTTGCATTAACTGTTTCAGTAAATTTCAACAAATAGGGTATCATTGGGAAGATAATTTTATGCCCGTTCAAATGATATATCACTCGACCCCACGTTCCATTTAAAATTTTAGGGTTGTAACACCCCCTCGCTAGGGTATTAAAGACACAAGTTGCAAAATATATCTAAAATGTGTCCCCCTTAAAGGCACACTTCACTTGTCCGAGTGTATTTGCTATGAATTCCAAAAAAAGGAGAGAATCTAGGTGCATACTTTACGTTGGACCACTCTGTATAAATATTTATATCGAAATTCGAGCATTTCCCGGACTAGTCCGGAAAGTACATACTTCCCGGACTAGTCCGGAAAGTACGTACTTCCTGGACTAGTCCGGGAAGTGATACTTTCTCAAAGTAGGTACTTCCCGGACGATTTTTGCCGAAAAAGATCTTTCCGACTCATTTTAACGAGGAAAGCGCAACTTTGTATCTGTATAGGAAAGTTGGTAAATATTTTATTTTTTCATTCATATTTCTATGAAATTTAACAGCTTTGAATTTATTTTCCACGTTGTAGCGCAGCGAAGCGTTTCTAAACTGAAAGAGATTTTACCCGCAAAAACTTTGACGGCTCCAAGATGGTAACTTTGATGAGGTTATATGAATATCAGCGCAAGGCTGTGAAATTTGTGGAGAATATGTTTCGCATGAATGCCCGGACGTAGACAATGAAGAAATTCCTAAGATAAACACTGAAGCATACAGGGTGAAGTTTGACCACCCAAAGAAAAATAAAAAGTGTGTTTTCCCCACTGAAAGAAGTGAAAAATTGAGTGAAATTTGCAAATTTGGACAAAACACCTTTGTAAGTATGTTCAGGAAAAAATAATTTGGGAAAAGGTGATCCTGAAAATATCATTATGTGACTTTTCTGTAGAGAATTTTATGCAGAATATTATGACATCATTTGTTTTTGAATGAAATGGATTTTTCGATTTCCCTCGGAAAATCGTCCATAAAAATTTTCCGGATGCTTTCACGGCTTATCACCCTCGAAATTCGGATTCAGCGGGTCAAAATACATAAGAATAATTCGGGTGATCCCGTCGCGCTTCATAAACTACGAAAACCCTCCTTGCCACCGGACTAATTCCACAGATCTGGTATTGAAATATCTTAGTGTTATTTATTGCCGAGCGCCACCCAAAAATGGAACCTCCGGTATAGGCCAGCCGTGTGTCATGCATTATCATCGATCGGGTTTTTAGGTATCTACAAAAAAAACGTCTGGCTAACGGAATGCAAGGAAATAACATGATTTCATAAATCGACGTGAGTTGATGAACGGCAAGTGAATAATTTAATTGTGTATTCTACTTGTAGAGTATTCGATTTATTTTCTGAAATTATTGTTGTTGAGTTATTGTTTGAATATGTTAATTAGTTTTGAAGTGATAGCCACTGCTGGAATAAAAGGTAGGAGTTGTATTTGTTTTGAATTGTTGATTAATTTCCAAAATGAAAGGATATATTACCTATTTGATGAAATATAAAGCTTGGAGTTTTCAATAGCATGTAAATGGTTATTACTTACTCCAAGTAAAAGTGTTTTAGTACCTATACACTTTTAATATATTTCCCATTGTCTGTTGATTATTAAACAAAGGATGAGTTTGTGAGGAAAGTTTCAATCGTGGCAAACACATTCATTTGAAAAAAAGGTGTGCTTTGCTTTTACGACTATGATTCGGGGTTTTTCCTTGGTACGGAATATTTAATTTTTGTTGGTATCTATTTTAATATTAGCCACGTTTATGCCGTCTCTTGGTAAGCTGACTAATGACTTTATTTCAACCAAATAGTCTTGGTCATCTTGGTGTATACAGTACACTTGGTCAGGTAACCAGCTTGGTTTGGTACCGAAAATTGTTGCGTACCAGACCAAACTAGTCAGATGACCAAGATGGTGTAAACACCTACGGCCTTGACTTTCCAGAAAGATGCAAAATTTGGTTTGAATCCTTGGCAAGCCCTAAGTCTAGTTTTTAATGTACTAAGAGTCTAATATCCATTTTTCTAGCAACACAACCTCTAATAATAATGTTTCTAATTTTCACTTAAATATCGAATTTGGATTGCCATTAACGGTTTTATGTCATGAAATATGGGTTAGTAGACTTGCGAACCTTTTTATAAGTTACTCAGAGTTGTGCTGTCTAAATGATTACCAAACAAACCAAATAAGTACCAAACTGTTTACTGATTAAACATGGTGTAAATAGGCAGTAACTTATTCCATTGGTACGAATTTGGTAAGGTCAACTTGGTCAGAGTACCGCAAATTCGCGCACGGTATAAACGTGGCCATTGAAACGCGAAGGTACTGATTTGATTAATCGGTTGTACATGAGTTTCGGCACATTGGAATTGAGTAATGTTGAATATATCCATCTGAAAATGTAGAGACTTGTAACGTGCCTGTGTGAGAAGTTCACATGTCTTTTGGTGATTTGCAACGTGCCTTAGTGAGAAGTTGCACAACACTTTTGGATCAATTTCAGTCTGGTGATTTATAACGTGCCTGTGTGTGAAGTTACCTGTTACCAGGCTGATTTGAGAGCACAAAAGCTTGCAACAGGATTTTCGAAGGATTTACGGAGGACTGTAATGTGCCTGTGTGAGAAGTTACATGTCAGTGAGCAGTATTGAGAATATAATAACAAGTAACGTGCCTATATGGGAAGTTACTTATAATTATTTGTGCAATACTGAGATGAGAGTACAGTGACATGTAACGTGCCTGTGTGAGAAGTTGCATGTCTTCAGTTTATTTTTATTATTGTATAAAAGCATCCGTTGTGCCTGGGCTTATGACAACAATCCTTGAGGTGCGTTTACAACAATTTCATTTTATATTATTATCTAAAAATTCAATTGAAAGAAATTACACTGATAAAAAGGATGTCTTCAATCAAATATAAATATCCTCTTGAACAGAATAATCTTCTGAAAAGAATAATTATTTCTAATTGATGAATACACTTTTATTTCAAACTTATTGAACTGTTTGCGTCTTTACATAAATTCTCTTGAAATGAATTTGTTTGCATTAATACATTCCAACTCTTTACACTAGAAAACACCTACATGTGAAAAATGCTCCTTTTGATCAAAAACATAATTTCTTGGCGAAGGTCAGGAGGAAGCAGCACGTGGCACAGTCAACCACTGAGCTTCACTTATAAGGTTTTGTTCCCTTTTTAAGGGATTTTTCACCTAAACCTCATATAAACAATGCGGAGGGCTAACTCTTATTGCGGAGGCAAAGGTCGTGGTACGTTTGTTGGTGAATTAACCCAAAGATATTCTTAGAAATCCAATTTATGGCAGTGAGAATAAAATAGCTAATTGAAAGTTGTTATTTGGACGCCATCTACAGGAATTCTGATATAGTATTTCATTCTCAAAGCCAGTCTCTGTAGAAAGTCTTTATCACACTGAAAGAGAAAACACTCCAGACATACAAGTAAAACAATTATTAAAAAATAGTATTTAATCAAATTCAGGGCTTGACGATCTTGAGACAATCAATAAACAATGATGAGAGTAATCAGGTTGCATAAAAATAGTATTTAATGAATTGAAAGTTTGTTAAACTGAGTTCAGGGCTTGATGAGATCTAGAAAATTCTAGAAGTAATGATCGAATCAGGCTGAAGGGAAGAAATTTGGTTCTTTGGACTATTGTATGTTATTCAAATGGTCATACCAACTTACTTGGAATATTGGGTTAAATGCATTTAAACCTTACATATTTCCTTGACCAATCATCAGTTATAAGAAAGAATCAACCAAACTCCTCTCCTGTTTATATTTCAAGCTCTTCGGGCTCCTTGATTCAAATATACTGTAACAGCAGCTCTGGAACACTCCTGAATCCCCACCTGGTTCTGGACACCTGATCGAGTGTGTAATTCAGCCAGTCAGCTATCATAGGTAGCTATAGTTGTTATTATATATTGTGGTAATTTGACAATCGGCCACTAACATCGCCGTTCATTCAATGGCGAGAAATAAGCTTTTAACTAAGCTTTTTGAAATTAAATTTAAATCTGGTCTTGAAATTTAATCTGGTCGTACTACACACATAAAAAAAAAGGAGAAATTGTTGTAAAACATGTCTATTGACGCCATTTGAAAAATCATGAAAATTCATTGGAAATAAAATTATTTTAAAAGCATTGAAAACGACAAAAATATTTATTCCAATGAATTCCACTTTGAATTTTAAATAGATAGTTACCTCTTTATAAATGTTATTAATATACACTGATTGGATGATTTTCAAAATAAAAATTTAAATCATCAGCGAGTTCTTCAAGTGAGACCAAACGCAGAAATGGACGAAATGGAGGAAATGGAAGATAACGGAAATTCAAAATTTAATCCCCTCCTCAATTTTTACAAACAGTGTTACCAATTGTCACACTATCAAAGAACAGCTTACTAACTGTTGGCTCATGTTAAGATCACAGAACTCATAGATAGAATGAAACCAACATCTTGCCTACGCATGAAGCTTCAATTTACTATCGCTCTCTGCATGATCATTACAAATAACATCCATGGTTTGGACGGAACACGGAACTCACACTTTGTCGGAACTGGCTAATTGATATAATTTTGAATCCAAATAAAAACGAGAAGAAGAAGAACTAACTATCTTGAAAATGTTGAGAAGAATAAGACTTCAATTCAAATAATTCAAACGTGACTTTGACAGTTGAGTTGTTTTCAAATACACAAACATTTTTTACTGATTTTATTAAATAATTTATCATTCAGAC
The DNA here is from genome assembly GCA_958298965.1 of Chrysolina haemoptera. Taxonomy (NCBI): domain Eukaryota; kingdom Metazoa; phylum Arthropoda; class Insecta; order Coleoptera; family Chrysomelidae; genus Chrysolina; species Chrysolina haemoptera. Next base: position 15,936,776 of record OY282602.1, on the reverse strand, counting down.
TTGGTGGAGTATTCAGCAGCGTTCTTCGAGCTGTAAAATAAAGATTAATCAACAGAAACATTGTAAGTCATATTCTGAAACTTATAAACTCAGTTGGTGCCTCGTTCACACTGCCATGATTCACGGTAAAAATGATGAAATTGAACGTTTGTAGAAATACAACCGTTATACACTCTAGCGGGTGCAAGCAAAATCCCGTTACCGGAACGGCTCGAACCCACGCGAAAGCGCTCACTGCGACTGCCGACTGGAACCTCTATCCTATTTGCTGTTACCCACGTTTGGTTTGGGGGTTGTGTTTGAATCATGATTTAAGTTGTTAGTTTTGTATTTGTCACAGTGGTTATGTGCAAATATGCTACTACAAAAGTTGTGAAGGTAGGTTGAAGATATTTTGGTTTTCAATAGGTGTGTGATAATGGCGAATGACGCTGTCGTTTCTATATTCGATCGCATTTCTATGCGTTACCGAATAGGTACCTACGTTGATTCAATAGTTTCTGAAATTAAAATATTACAAAACTATTCTCATATATAACCATCATACCTCATCAATTGTTCGCAGTTGTTCTCTGTTTGTTGAACTGTACCGTATGAACATGGCTTCCATAGCATATTTTTATAATCAAGTGCACATTTGTACTGAACCTCCAAATGCAGATAATCTTGAATGAAAAATGTATTGCATTATGAAGAAGAATATTGTTCGTTATTGAAGTTGAAATATTCTTGCACCAAACAACTCCCATTATTCAGTGAATAAAGTGTTCATATGTCTCAAAACAGTTTCCTTTCAAGTGGTCAAGAGGATTCCGTCAAAAAATCAAGCTAATATTTGGTTGGACCTATTCAAGAATACAATCGACTTGAATTATGCATTGATGCAAAAAATCCTTTTTATCAGTGTATGACTCTCGAGACTTGGGAGTTTCTTTTGGTATTATTCGCTTGTGATTGAACCTGAAAATAATTTAATGTCTTGATATACGTGTATATTTATGTTCATGTTGGTATACAGAGTGACCCATTTGAAAGCGGGCCAGCTCTGTAAAACTGTTATTTATTATCCGATTGAGAAGTTTTTTTTTTTTTTTCAATAGATAGAGTATCAATAATTCTAGTTGATTGACATAAATTTGAAATTAAAATTTCAAGGCCTACTCCGAATTTTTTCAAGTTCAAATATCCAAAAAACATACTAGCGACATTTTTAGGTAGAATTAGACGGCGCCACTGGATTCACGACATTTTCAAATGATATATGTGAAAATTACGTAGGAATGTGTCCATGAATGAAAATTCATGATTTTATGATTTGCAAGCGTAAAATAGTATACTATCTGCCGTTTGAAAATGCAAATGAGAATATTAGATGCGTGTTTCTTATGCATTAAAAAACTGACCTTAAATTATTCCTCATTATAGTTGGCCAGGATAGTATTTAACCAAACAAAAAATAGTCTTACATAAAACCCGTACAACCAACAAGATGAGAAATTATGCTGAAAGTGGAACAAGCGTTACTTTAGATTCTTAGCTGATGATTGTTCTAAACTTGTTTTCTCGAGAACTACTGATTCAAATAAAAAAAAACTAAAAAACATCGTACAGAGAATTCGATGACCTTCAAAATGCGGTATCACATAAACACTACTCCCTTCAAAGCTAACCTCTCCGAGGGGCTTGAAGTGGCAAAGTTGAGGATATGCGCAAAAAATGTCGTCCTCGCAATAAAAATCGACGGGTCCGAGCGTTTGTTTTTCTGCGTACGTGAAATATGAAATATCGGACTTGTTTCGTTTTCGCTGGGCCACCCTGTAGTTATTGAATCCTCCGAAAAACTGGAAGTATCTGGGGATTATTGATGAATTTTCTATTGAGGAATATGAGGGTCAAGTTAAGTTTTTTTTTCTGATTGATTCGGCCGTTACTTGATGAAGATCCATAGTAATTGTATGTACGATTTGATCTTCACAAACTTTCATTTAACCACGACATGTTTCGCTATCACAGTAGCTTCCTGAAGTGTTTATAGAATAAGTTACGTACATCAATTTATATACCCTTAAAGCTAATTGCAACTAAAAACACCCCTAACCAGACTCTTAATAATTGCAATTAACAAGGGTATACCTAGCCACCCGCATTAATAAAATTGTATCCAAGATAACAAAAATAAACATTCTAGTTCTAAAGTAACGATAATATGAAGGCTTAGGATGAAATGGTAATTATAAAGTTCTACCAAAAAAAATAATATAGCAGAGTGATTTAAATACATTGACCAACTTGATCTGAATATTTCACCATTGTTGAATTTGTTTTCTTAGAAAGAACTAATGTCCATGTATTCTTAATCAATCTGCTATATTATTTTTTAAAGTGGAACTTTATAATTACCATTTCATCTCAATCCTTCATATTACCGTTATTTTAGGACTAGAATGTTTGCTTTTGTTATCTTGGATACAATTTTATTAATGCAGGTAGGTTAGGTATACCCTTGTTAATTGTAATTATTAACAATCTGGTAAGGGGGTTTTTAGTTGTAATTAACTTTAAAGGAATAAAATGGACGTACCTTACTTACTGTATAATCACTTGAGCAAGCTACTGTTATAGCGAAACATGTCGCGGTTAAATAAAAGTTTGGGAAGATCAAATCTTTTTTTGTCTATACCAGAAGTTTTCAAGTTTCGGAGAACTACCAATTCTTCAATTACATATTTCTCAAGAGAGCATTCATTAGACTAGTCTATTGCTTTCTTTCTGAAGAGGTAAAGAACATTAATGTTTTTCGTATATTGATGGAAATGCATAAAACATGCATAGAGCCCTAAATCCATATACAATTATTTTACATTTCGTATATATCTGATTTTTATTCGCCACAAGAAAAATAAAAAAGAACTCAAACCGTTCCTTCAACTATAACAACATTACTTTGGATTGGAACGGAATGGATTTTTCCCCTTCGGTTCAACGAGAATTGACACAAATCCGACGGTAAGACGATTCATGAAAATTCATATCCCAATTACAGCCATCCAAGCTCGTATAGTGATTTTACTCGAAAGTCTCGTTTTAGAATATATTTCAGCATCTCCAAATCTCCGAAATCTATTTGGAGAACTAATAGACACACCGAGAAAAAGCGCCCAAGTAAAATTTGTTGCTGACTTTTCTTCATTTCGGGTAGGTGAAATTTTGATTGTGGAAAATGTTTCCGCCACTTCGGCCAGCAAAAACCATGTTTCTGAAGTGAGAGTTTTGTCCGAGCAATAATAACTGCTAGCGATTATAACTCGGTTCAATAAATCGATAATACTGAGACACAGATAACTGATTGGGACAGAAAAAATAATTGTTACTATTGAACCGATATATCTGAAATATATCTGTCATAGCAGCTCATTTTGCCTCCATAATCGACGGGAACAATTAGTTCAGGATACAATATATTGGCCACTCAAGATCTACTGTATAATTTCCATGCTTTCGGTTGCTTCCGTTCGAATTCGGACACTCTCGAGACAAAATCTCAACCGTCACAACCCCTCACAATGCCATTTGCCATTCTAGCATAGGCCATTACACTTACACATGTTCAGGATGCGTAATTAGTTGTATAAAGAGTTTTTGTTTTGTGACTGAAAGTGTGGCACTGTGTGCGTCGTGTGTGGTAATGGAGTACAAAAACCAGAGTGAGCCTTAGTGAATTTTATTGTAATTTCAAATATATTCGAGTATATTTTAGGGTAGACTGAGTTACGTATGAAAAATTGTTAGTGTTTCGTTTTCATAGTTATTTATACAAGTGCAAAAAGTAGGTGTTTATTGCACGAGTTTCATACAATATTTTTTCTACGTTCATGCAAAAACCAGAAAATGTTTCATTTAGGTGGCACTAAACTGTAAGGAAGACATTGTTTGTTTAAATCTATCTGCTGAAAGTAATTCAAAAACATTTTGTGTAATTCAGTTGATATTCGAAGGAAATAATTTTATTTTTAACAAATTGCTTTTTCTAGTAATTTCATAGTCCATTATATAATGAATATGATGAAACATGCAACTATTTAAAACGTAATACAATCTCACAGAAAATGGGCTAAATTTGGTGTCAATTTGAAAGTTTATGTCTGTCATGATGACAGAACGCTATAGTAGAATGACAGATGAGTGCAATAACGTCTTTATGCAACACATGACAGTTATGACTGTCATTATTAATGTCATTTTAGAGAAGTAAACTATCAAATAACACACTAGTGAGTTATGGATTATAACTCACTAGTGTGTTATTTGATAGTTTACTTGTCTAAAATGACATTAATAATGGGTCATAACTGTCATGTGTTGGATAAAACATTGTATGCCACTCATGTGTTATGTTTCCTAAGTCACTTTAGAATTTATACCACTCGGCCTGACTGAATCTTTCTCGCGTGACTTATTTTCAACATAACACACTAGTACCATAAATAACTATTATTGCACTCAGTGCAATAAAGTACCAGTTTTTCCACCAAATATAGTTCAATAAAGTTTTATTTTTTGCATGAACGTAGAAAAAAATATTTTAATCCCATATAGTAGCTTTCAATAAAGGTTATTTTATTTCATTGTTGATCTTAATTGGAACCCTCTGTCTGTCTTTCCTTTTTTTTTTCGTTTTGAATTTCTCACGTGAATTTGGTATTTAGGAAATGCCTTACAAATTGAAAGTAGCTCTATTATAATAAAGTATTTATTATCAAAAGTTTGATATAATTGATTAACATCTCTCTGGTGGTTTGAAGGTGAACTAACTGAACATTAAACTGGGTAGGTTGAAAACTTATAGTCCAACGCCACCAAATATAATTAATGTATTAATTAATTATGAATGTAGATGTAGTCGGAAGATTAACATCAGCAGCAGGACATGTTTGATAGTAATAGTTGGCTATGTTGTTTTACCACCATATATTGATCTTGCTCTTGTAACCCGCCTCCTTTTGCTGAAGACATTTGTCTTTGATCGCGTCCATGTTAGAGTGTTAGAGCAGGCAACAAGAATTTGGTTCAGTCACTAGAACATATTTGATACTTACCGAAAACTACCTAAACATTTCAGATCATTGCTTTCAACTAGACATTCATTGCTCAGAAATATCTTTTTCGATTGCTGCAAGATAACTGATACTCTTCCATAAATAATCTCCTCAATAATGACCACTAACATGGGGCTATTTGCTAACCTACTGGGAGCAACTTTTTCAAATAACTTTTTTCGATATCTTGCCATTTTACCCGACTTTTTGTCTATTCATAGTAATTTTTTTCAATTTGCCGCCATACCAGTGATCACGTGACGTGTCAAAATCGATTTTTAGGTTATCGAACATGCAAAAACTTTTTCCAAGAATATTTTTTCCAATACTCTAGTAATAAACTATTTTACATACTTTTTGGCGGTCACTGTACATATATATATGTATATATATATATATATATATATATCGGTATTTTAGGTGAAAATAAGATGTTTTCTTCATACAAGCATGTATCCCAACTTGCTTCGTTTTCGACAGGGTGGCAAAGTTTTCAAATAAAATAATTTTTTTTATTCACAACTCAAAAATCTTTCGGTTGGTTTTGATAAAACTTGGCAAGCTCATTTGCGGTGATGAAAGGCTTATTTTAATGTATTTAGAATTTAAATTTTTTTTTTTTAAACTTTGACACCCTGTAAATTGAAAACGAAGGAAATTAGAACACACGCTTATATGAAGAAAATATCTTATTTTCACTCGAAAAACCTATAATGAACATTTGGGGGTTTAACCCTGGGTCACCCTGTATATTCTACCAAACCTTCTTCAAATGAAGCAAATAAAGCACAGTTTGAAAATGAAAATATGTAAATCAAAATCAAATCGAAATGTGCCGCATATGGTTACCTCTTCACACAAGAGAAGTGAGAAATAACAGAATGGTTTTAGTTCGAAAATATGAATGGGACATTCATAAAATCTGTTGTGGAATCATCTGCGACTGAAAGACGAACTTTAGCCTCTATTTTCCATCGTTCAAAATAACCTCTTGGGAGGTATTCATGTTGAAAAGGGGAACATTCTCCATGAAAATTGAAAAATGTGAATTATTTTAATATCTAACAGAAAACAACTACTTCCCCGGCACAAGCCACGCTGGACATTGAACTACATCTGATAGATATTGTAAAAAGACTCTAACTGAAAAGAAAAGAAAAACTCTGAAAGTGAAAATTCGCATTTTCATTCAGATAGCTGATTTTTTTTCAATTCTCTCTGGTTTTCATTGAAACAATCATTATATAAATTAGATAAAAATCAGCTATCTGAATGAAAATGCGATTTTTCAGATTTTTTTTTTCCTTTTCAGTAGGAGTCTTTTCACAATATCCATCAGATGTAGTCCAATGTCCAGCGTGGCTTGTGCCGGGGAAGTAGTCGTTTTCTGTAATATATTACAAATAAATCATATTTTTCATTCTTCAATTTTCATGGAGAATGTTCCCCTTTTCAACAGAATGGTGATTGACATAGCGCACATTCCCTGTACCAAGACACAAATGTCACCCCAACGAATTTTTTTGCAGATTTCTTTTGATTTTCGTCAAAGAAATGTTGCAAAAGGACGTGACAAGAGTTTGTTTTTGGTGGGGGTGCCTCCGGTTATCATCTGCCGCGACTTCATGCTCCGATAAGATTCATTAAGAGCAAACAATACCCTTGATGAAACGGGAATCGGTTTTGAGCGTTCACTTTTATTTTTTTTGCGAAAACTTTGTTGAAACAAATGATTCAATTCGTTTGTGAGAATTCGGGAATTTAACTGATTTTTGATTTTGATGATTTTGAAGAAATTTTTTTTTATTGTTTGACAAATGAAAAAAATAGACAGATTCCCGAATTCTTAAGGAGATTATAGACTCTGAAACACAAAACCGATTCTACGATTAGAAGCTATCTACCTTATTGGCGCTCCCAGCTACGTAGTTTTTTTACGGACAAGTGCTTCGTTACCTCCACTATCGCTGTTGAAAACTATATCCCCATATACCCAACATGTGCGGTGCAATCATAAAATTTGATTTTCGTGATGACGCGCTCTTAGTATGGAAAGGCTTGGTGTTTGGTAATCCCAAAAAATGCTCCAGAGCACTGGGATCACTAAGCCCTTAAGACCTTTTGTTACAGGCTTCGGAGCACTAAGCACTGAGCACATAATTAAAAAAGTGCTCGGGAGCATAGTGCTTAGGAGCACAAAAGTGCTTCGAGTGCTTTCACGAGCACTAAGCACTGTGCTTTGGGACAGCTATGGTGCTAACTGTAATCAGTCAATAAAAAATGAAATAATAACTGGAAATTATTCCACAGCTATTATTTCATTTTTTATTGACTGATTACAGTTAGCACATTATTCTTGTATTAGGCATGACATCGCGAGCTTTTTATAAGTGAAAGTGCTTAGTGCTCGAAATTTCAGAGCACTTTTCAAGAGTGCTTAGTGCTCGAAGCACTTTTTGTCAGTGCTCGGCACAGCTCTGGTGAGCACATTATTCTTGTAGTAGGCATGACATCGCGAGCTTTTTATAAGTGAAAGTGCTTAGTGCTCGAAATTTCGGAGCACTTTTCAAGAGTGCTTATTGCTCGAAGCACTTTTTGTCAGTGCTCGGCACAGCTCTGGTGAGCACATTATTCTTGTATTAGGCATGACATCGCGAACTTTTTATAAGTGAAAGTGCTTAATGCTCGAAATTTCGGAGCACTTTTCAAGAGTGCTTAGTGCTCGAAGCACTTTTTGTCAGTGCTCGGCACAGCTCTGGTGAGCACATTATTCTTGTAGTAGGCATGACATCGCGAGCTTTTTATAAGTGAAAGTGCTTAGTGCTCGAAATTTCGGAGCACTTTTCAAGAGTGCTTAGTGCTCGAAGCACTTTTTGTCAGTGCTCGGCACAGCTCTGGTGAGCACATTATTCTTGTAGTAGGCATGACATCGCGAGCTTTTTATAAGTGAAAGTGCTTAGTGCCGAAACTTCGGAGCACTTTTCAAGAGTGCTTATTGCTCGAAGCACTTTTTGTCAGTGCTCGGCACAGCTCTGGTGAGCACATTATTCTTGTATTAGGCATGACATCGCGAACTTTTTATAAGTTAAAGTGCTTAATGCTCGAAATTTCGGAGCACTTTTCAAGAATGCTTAGTGCTCGAAGCACTTTTTGTCAGTGCTCTGCACAGCTCTGGTGAGCACATTATTCTTGTATTAGGCATGACATCGCGAGCTTTTTATAAGTGAAAGTGCTTAGTGCTCGAAATTTTGGAGCACTTTTCAAGAGTGCTTAGTGCTCGAAGCACTTTTTGTCAGTGCTCGGCACAGCTCTGGTGAGCACATTATTCTTGTATTAGGCATGACATCAAGAGGTGGTCTATTCAACCTCTTTCGCCTGCGTATGGCGATTTCACATTTGTCGGCATTTTCTTCTGCATCTATTTGAGTCATGAGTCTCGGGGTAAATCGCCCGTTACACTCGTAACAAATAAGAATGTTTCCAAAAGCCATATTATTCAATATAATGCGAGTAAAAGAATCTTCAAAACATCAGCTTCTGTAGAAACTTGACATTTATTGACAAATCAAAAATTGTTATTATTCTTGTCAAACACATCGCCATTATACAGGGTCAAAATCAAATGTGATCGCTTGGGAGATCGGCACTAATTGCAACTTTTGACTTTCGATGTCTAAAATACTGTCCATTTTCAGGTGTCGGTTCAATTTTCATACCCAAATTTCAGCCAATTCGACAGGGATCCATTTCCCATTTGATTTGTACGGGGTTCTTTTGTAGTTTATATACTTATTCCACCAAACCTTCCTCAAATGAAACAAATAATTTCGATATTTCAATGTCATCTATGAGGGGAAGGAGTTGTTTTCTGTCAGATAATAATAATAGGGAACCGTCACAGTTTTCAAGTAAGAAATAATATACAGAGTGTCCCCTTCAATAAACACAGTCACATTCATGATTTCCTGAAAGTAACCATGCTGAGTCTCACAGTATGCTGAAACTGACATTCTATTCATCGGAAGAATACTTAATGGTCTCATGCAGATATGTTCCAGATTGCAATATTTCACAAATTTGCATTGTGAAAAAGTCGTAGCTTATCCATGATCAGGTATTGCAAAAATAATTTACAAAATAATTTTTAACGCGAAAACTAGCACTTACTTACTATGGTAAGTGAGAAATCTTATAAAGATTCCAAAAATTATAGTGTCCATAAAGTAACCCCCCCCCCCCGTTAACTTTTTAAGGGAGTGTAATTTTTTTTTAATTTTTTTTATGAAATGGTGTGTTATAAGCTAAAGTTTGACAGTAATAAAAAATTCTACTTTTCAAAATGGTAGCCAGGCGCCATTTTGAAACATTTTTTTCAAATAGCATGGGGTGTCGAGTGATGCCTCATTCGAATTGTCTTTTGATTTTCCATACGACTTCAAAATTTTAGACAAAAATATTCATCCAAAACAAAATGGCGGCACATTATGTTACAAATTTTATACGCGATTTCTTTGAATAATATGATTTCTGAGATTTGCTGAGATTCAATAAAACGAGGTAATTACACTACGTCTACTTCTACTTCTACACTACTTATTTGAATTTCTTCCTAGTATGGCACCCATCTGCCATTTTGAGTGACAAGAAGCTCTTGCAGAAACGAAAAATTATTTTATCATTGCACTAAAGCTCTTAAATAGCCATTTATTCGAAAGGATCCTCTTGTGAGAGTTCTGAAATAATGTACCGCCATTTTGTTTTGGATCAATATTTTTATTTGAAATTTTGCCGTCGAATAGAGAATTGAAAGACGAATCGAATGGGGTATCACTCGACCCTCCATGCCATTTGAAAAAATATTTCAAAATGGCACCTGGCCGCCATTTTGAAAGATTTAATTTTTTGGTATCAAAAATCAGCATATAAACTACAATTTCACCAAAAAAAATTTCACTCCGTTCAAAAGGTAACAAGGGGGGGGGGGGGGTTACTTCATGGACAGGCTGTATAATATACGGTACTGAATCGTTGCCATCCGAAATACGAACAGTTTGATTTGCAAAAAACTCGAATAAAATTCTACGCTATAACGATTTCAATATTAGATAAATGAAATGTATTACGGTCGACTGAAATATATTGGGTCCATTCATCTATATAAACTGGTGAGTTATATATTTTAAATCCATTGTTCAAATAAACCGGTAATAAACAAGTCATTTTTCCACGGAATGGAATTATCACTGAAAACTGATGAACTAATTCACTCCGACATGTCAATTGAGAACCGTCGTGTTCATATTCGTAATAAAATGCGGATGCCCGCCATGAGCCCCCGCTTCGCCACTCTGTATCGAAAAATGTCTGTAAGAGAGATACTCAGCTGGTATAGGTTGGTCCCTTTTCACAGCTCTTCTCTGTTTCTTCACCTTGAGATACGCTAGCACAGAAACTAATACTATGAACACTACGAATCCCATACAACACCCAATTATGAGTCCCAGTCGTCTCGTGAGGATGGACTGCACTCCAAGGGAGTGGTCTGGGAGCATTCCCAATCCGACGTGCATACTATCGGGGGCCCCCAAAGTACTGACTTCGGCGCATTTGCTAGTAGGCGAGTCCACCAGTAGATGTCGTATGGCGTCGCTGAAAACTTCGAGATCGTCGCGCGAAGTGTCGTTTTCGGGTTTGCGGATGCCGAGCCTGGATTCCGCCGTTTCTCTGGAATGGAACGCCCAATTTCCGAGTGCCAGAACGCATATCACATATTTTGTGTCGGGGTAGAGTTTGGAAAGTTTCATTGATCTCGATGACCGGTCCAACTTCCTACCGCGGATCTGGAACAAACAGAATACATTTTTTTATTGCTTGTGGTGGATTTATGGGTTAAGCTGTCATGTTGAAAAATACAAATGGAATTAACAATAATTCATTCCGTGAACATTCAGTCCATTTATATTTTTTTTCTAATTCATGCAAAAAGCAAAACTTTATTGATCTATATTTAGTGGAAAAAGAAGTTCTTTATTGCACTCATCTGTCATTCAACTTCAACGTGCTGTCATCATGACAAACATAAATGTTCAAACTCACTACATATTTAGCAGATATTCTGTGAGAATGGCAATACGTTTTAAACAGTTACATATTTAATATTATTTTGTATTAATGTTAACAGCCAGAGCTAAACCAATGACTTCCCGAGAAAAACTCCATAATCAAAACTGATCCACTTTGTTCTAAATCGTCTACCTGAATAGAGCAAACTGTCTGTACTATGACCACACCTCGTGATAACATACGCGCTTACGGCTACTATGATTTTGATTTTTATAATGCAACTGTGGTTATAGAAACGTCAGTCAAAAATTATTTCTGACAATTACAGAATTGAAAGTTTCAAAATGAGTTCTATTAATGGAAAATAGATTATAGTGATCTGTTTCAATGCAAATCGATAGTAATAATCAATTATTTAAGTTGCGCTTTTCATTTTCCAACACCTAGTGCCGTACCTTGATAAATCATGTTTTGCTTTTTGCATGAACGTAGAAAAAATGTTGTATGCATCTCGTTCAAAAATTATTTATTGCACTCAACGTATTGGACTCACGTCGAGTGCAATATATTATTATAAATATCGATTGAAAGTTAAAGGAAACTGCGTGCATTCTTTTATCGAACAACAACTTTCCAACAAATTCTATCGAAATGGACCGCACCTGGCTACCTCTCCCAAGAGATGAAATAAGAACTAATAGAATTGTGATTGATTGATACCGAACACCCTATGTATCAAGATAGCAAATGGTAATCAAGAGAATGTATGAAAGATTTCATCGGACTCTGTCAAAGAAAGATCTATTTCCAAACCGCAATTCAAATATAGTTTTCAGCGTCTTTTTTAGCAAGTTTTGATAACGGAGGCAGATACAGCCTCCGAAACGTCAACATTTTTCAAAAAAAAAGAAGAATTCTTGGTTAATTTGATCTCATTTTTTCAGATAGGCAAATTCAGTGTAGGATACGTTACTGACAAAAATTAATTTCATTCAAGACAGTAGTCTTGTGAACGCAGTAACTTATCGGGCAAATTAATTGATTGGTGAATATTCGGTTGTCGAGAGCCATCGAATTTTCAAAAAAAAAAACTTTCTGAAACTTACGTAAAAATCCAAATGAAATTTTTGGTGGTCACAACTATTTTAATATGATAATATTTAGGTGACCTCCACATTGAAAAGCTAGATGGCTCAAAACTCACAGGAAATGGTTTTAATAACCATGCTTTCTCTGAAATCCATAGATCAATGCGTACTGACTAAAAAGCACAAAATAAAATAATATTGAAAAACAAATTTTAAAGAACAGCTTGAGGAGGAAACCACTGAGGAAATTGTGTACACTAATTCTCAAAAATCGTAAGTAATGCCTCTAATACCCAAGTACTTCCCGAGTAATACCCCCCAAGTAATGCCAGTAATGCCCGTAAGACTTTTTTTTTCATTGCACAATTTTCATTTCCTCCACTGAAATTAATGTAATTTCCAATAATTCCCATGTTTTGAAAACTTTTTTTCTTTGTTTGCCCTCCAACGATTAGTGCAGTCATTGTTCTCTCACTTCCGAATAATTTCTGTAATACCCATGTAATGCTCGAGTAATACTTCCCTAATTCCTAAGTAATTCCTCTAATGCCCGAGTAATACACCAGTAATACCTGTAATACGTAATAATTTTCAAGTAATGCCTCTAATTCCTGACTAATACCACCAATACCACTAATACCATTGTTTAAATATAAGGAGGATAGTTGGTCAACCTTATGGGATTAATATTGGATTCAAATGGAGGCGACATGTAGATGGCGTCAGTGGTGTTCGCATCCAAGTCACTTGAATGGCAGAGTACGTAATTTGGCAGTCACGTTGAATTTCCGTAAAGTAGATGGCGGATCATGTGATGAATTGTAAATAGAGTAGGTAGGTGGCACCAATGACTGCAATAAAATTAGAAATATGGTTCATTTCAAGAAATTATTTCGTCTGATGTTTAATGGACCGTATCCGCTATAATTAGGGTCACACCGTAAAGTAGATAGGTATATTTGGGGTGTGGTGATTTAGTTGTTAGTTTGAAATGTGGATTCAGTGGATGTGTTAGTATTTATTCTGTTGTGTCATATTGTGTTTTGGATTTTGTAAAGTGATTTAAATATAACTGATAATTACAAGCAATTTGGACAGCGGTAAATGGTGGCAGGAATATATAAATGTCACTTTTGACTATTTAGTTTAGTTATTAGGTGGAACTTAATTAAAATCATTTTAAAGCTAGCTGGTTACAACTGAACATTATTGCAAAGTAATTGCCTTTAATCACCCCTTTCTAACCTCAAAATTAGGTATGGTGCCAGAATATCAAATCAAGCTAACAGGTTCGCCTGAGAACCACATTTAAAGATAACCTAAGCAAATAACACTACACGTATCATATATGTGAACTAATAACCTTGATTTTAGACTTCGTATTCGATAACACCTTTCATGCCATTTTAAACAGGAAAAATACTTCATATTATTTTTCATGAGTCATTTTTACGTAAAACGAACCTCCTCCGTATGAAATAGGAAATATTAAATTTGTTACTTAATTATTTTTTTAAGGCATCGACTACAGTGGTCTTACCTAATTATAATAAACTTTTTTTCAAGATATCAATATTAAAAAATCTCTCATGAGTGACTCTTCTTTGGATCCGTGCCTGAGTGATGATACATTTGCAGTAAACTCATCCAGAAGCATATTTACAAAAGCTACTTTACTTGCGTTATTGCTCGCGGCTACCAGTTTAGTTATGCGAATCTGTGAATTCCAATCCCTTATATGACCAGCGCGATTTCTTCAAAGATGTACTTGGCTACATCGCAGTACCCTGTGCCCCTGTGTAAATTACTTAGTAATATTTTAATCCCAGAAACAGTACAAAACATCGCTGAACCCACTGAAGAAGCTAGTGATATTTGATGACCAGGTTAGCTTGCTCAGGTTAGGTTTGTGTGTAACTTATCTGTGTTAAGGTTTTTTTGCAAAAAGAACTGTGTAAATACAAAAATAGTCACACAATCCTGAAATATACTGTACTTTCAATAATTAACAGAGACAATTTGCTCGACTGAAAAATATCCAATAAAAAGTTCAAACAAAATAGCTCTCAAAACTTCTTCATGATCATTAGGCAAGTCCAACTCTGCTTCCACTGCTTTAAAATAAATGGTATAAAATGTATGAAGATGTGTTGAAATTGCAAAGAAGGAAACTTTAGGAAGTGTTTTGTTTACGTGTAGAAAGCTTCTACAATATTTTTGTAGTTCCTCTCAATGTCCACATTTCTTATAGTGGGCGCATCAGTACAGCACTAAAATGACGTCACATATTCATGTTAGCAAATAATTACGCTAGATGGCACTCGCGTTTGGCTCTAATACCAATTCCACGGGCATTGACTAACTATCCCCCTTATTTAAACAATGCTAATACCCAAGACATGTACACCCAAATTCCCCAACGGTTACCCCCTCGGAACGGCCTCTATTCACATGCACTAAAAAGTTCAAAATAATTCCTTTTTCGGCAACCGTCCAGGAAGTACGTACTTCCCGGACGATTTTTCTTTGAGAAAGTATCACTTCCCGGACTAGTCCGGGAAGTACGTACTTTCCGGACTAGTCCGGGAAATGCTCGAATTTCAACAAAAATATTTATATAAATAAAAATTAGAATGTTTCTGTTAGTACCTATCTCCTGTTCGCATTTCGATATTTAATACAAACAAGAATTAAAATGTTCGAAATTTTCTTCTATAAAGAAATATAAAAAATAAATGTGTCTCAATTTGTTATTCTACACGGTTGCCGAAAAAATTGTGTAAGCAACACGTCCGAAAACAGTTTTTTCCGGACTTTTACGTACATTACTATTTCCTACAAGCGTGCGTGATTCACCCTCTACCCGCACGCAATTCAGTTTGGAAAGTGTCATTTTCCCACAGTTGTGCGGTAAAAGTTTTCCCACACTAGTGCGGGAAAAACATTTATATGATATCCTCGTAAAATATAAGTGATGGGTGACAAAATATGAAAGTTCAAGCTTTTTTGTTGCAATACTAAGTGAGTTTGTTCAAAATCATCCATCATTTTGCACTATTTATTGAAAAAATGAACAAATATTGATAAATAAAAATGTATTGTTATGAAAATCACCCTATATATAGGCTTTGATTGATCTGATAACGAGTAGATAACAATTGATGTTGTCATGCCGATCAATACACAAATTTGTTTGTAATTGTCAGAGTGACAGACAAAGCGTTACTTATATAAAATTTTCGATTCAGTGAAATTGACACAATGGATTATTCATCTGATGAAGAACTTCCACAAGAAATCGTGCAAGCAGCTACAGATGCGAACTCAGAGTTATTGCCAACGAAATCTAAACAAAGGTATGAGAAGCAATACACGAGTTTTATTGAATGGTGCAACAATAAAAAAGTGAAAACACCAAATAAAGAAGAAGTATTCTTGGCTTATTTTCTAGAAATGTCTAAAACATGGAAGCCGAACACTTTATGGGCAAGATATTCAATGTTGAAGAGTGTATTCAAAGTAAAGCAAAATTTGGATATTAGCAAATTTTACAAAATAATTGCATTCATTAAAAGACAGAATGTCGGTTTTCGACCGAAAAAGGCCAAAATCTTCACTCAAGAAGACGTTTCAAAATATATGACTGAAGCACCCGATGACATATACCTCATGATTAAGTTAGTAGCAATTTTTGGATTAGCTGGTGCTTGCAGACGAGAAGAGCTGACAAAACTCACCATTGACGACGTAGACAACAAAGAAAACCTGATAATTGTTAATATCAAGGATTCCAAAAATCATTCCTCTAGATCCTTCGTTGTATCTGAAGAAGCAAATGATGGTTATTTTTTGAACGTATACAGAAATTATGTACATTTACGTCCAAAAGAGACTCCTCACCGTCGTTTATTCTTGTATTACAAAAGTGGAAAATGTACTGTGCAATGTGTAGAAATCAATACCATAGGAAAGATACCCTCCGAAATAGCAGTATATCTGCGCCTTCAAAATCCAGAGCTTTACACTGGTCACAGCTTCAGGCGTTCCTCAGCTACTTTACTTGCTGACTGTTGTGTGGGTATAACTAATATCAAACGCCTAGGAGGATGGGAATCGACTTCAGTTGCAGAGGGGTATTTAGAAGACTCCACCAATCGAAAAAAAAGAAATGTCCAACAAAATTCTCAATTTGAACACTACATCGTCTTCCGGGTGCATTTTAGAACCATCCACGTCTATATCGATCGGCGACGATTTGATGCCTGTGCCTGCACATTCGATTTCTTTCGATAATGTATTGCCCGAGTTACCTTCTTCTTCAGGAAATCAGCCATCTTCAAAAAATATGCTGGCTTCTGCTATAAATTTACATAATGCATCAAATTGTACATTTACAATAAATATTACGAATAATTAGTGGATAGAAAATGTTACTCTTGTTAGTTGTTTCCATTTGCATGAATAAATAATTGAAAAAATGAATTTGTTTCCTACGCTTGTAGAAAAAGTATTGTTCCTAACTCATGCGGAAAGTGTCTTTCCGCACTTGTTAGGAAAATTACTGCATTTGAATAAAAGTTTGTCCTTTTTTTAATATTATTTCATTATGTATACGCTCTTCATTGAACAAGGTAACCAGCTTTATTTTGAGCCTTTCTCCAAAATTGTGTAATATTGAAAACCTAATTTCAAATAGCTCGTGACATATCTTCCCTCCGCCCCGCCGCGTCATATATAATCCAATATTTTCATTACCATCCTCATTATTATTCCTTGACATATTCAGCCTCATCCTGAACCTGCTGAAAGTTTTCTATTTATGAACTTTCCGCCTTCCGTTCGTTCATTTCTCCGTAGAGTCTACGCTCTCTCTTGATACTTTATGATTTCAGTGGAAATAAATAACAATGGAGAACCGATAGAAATTCTTGTGTTTCCCAAGAGATCTCTTGATAGGTTCTTACAAACCGAATGCAAAAAAGAGGGTCGACGAGACGCTCGTTCGAACGTTGAAGTCGACGAGGGAATTGATCGTTGTCTTCGACGACGAAATTTGTAACGATGTCGTACAAAAAGTAACTGAAAGAGCTTACCGATGATGAATGGGAATAGTTCCGAATTAGACTTGAATTTTTACCTCAGTAGAGGGTGTTTCAACTTCATCACCTTTGGGATTTCAAGAACTATAAGAGACACGAATGATACAGTGCGGCTTTTAATAGCCCCCCCCCCCCCCCAGTTAACCTTTGAACGGTTCGACCGTTGTTTGATAATACAGAAGATAGTTAGTTAATGATATAGGCAAAATGGTTTGATCCAAATGGGCATCACCACTAGATGTCACTAGCTCGATTGTGCCCAAGTCATGACGTGACAATATTAGTACTAACAATATTATATAGATGGCAGTTTTGAGAGTTGCGAGTTTGAAGGAATCTGCAAATACGTCGTTTGCTTTGTCTGCGCTTTGTTCATTAGGCAGTTCAGTACCGTATTGAGGTGAGTTTGTATTTTGATTTTTGAGTGTGCTATTTATTGACCATGTGGAATTCCATTGCTGTGATCCCGATTATTACACCAAGGTGAGTTATAATTATTTTGTTTCAGTTATGCATGGTATGAATTACTTTGAGCGGTGTACATATTCATTCGCAACACGAATGTAATGTCTGGTTTCCTTGGAAGAGGTGCTAATTTTCCAATTAAAGATTAAGGGTTTAGTTTTCATGCATACGAATTTGAATGTTTTATTCGTACGAAATTTCATAAAATGCTCGACTACAATGATCTGTGACTTTATATATGAAAATCTTGAAATTTGTGCTCTTATATAAAAAAATTTGTCGAGGTTTAGAATATAGGTGAATATAAAACAGAAATTTTTGATGGAGAAAAAAAAATTGCGTCCCCAATATGGCGGACTAGATTTGTGATTATAGTGCGATTCGATTTTAAATTGGTATGTAGGGTTTTCGGGGTCGGAGATTATGAATTTTCTGTCGAAATCATGAGGTAACTATGGCGGCTCCAAGATGGCGGATAAGTTTTGTGATTATGGTCCAATTCGATTCTGAATTGGTATGTGGCGGTTTTCGGGGTCGGAGATTATGAATTTTCGAAATTGTGATAAAGCTCTTCTTAATGATTCTTCGCTCCCGTAACTTGACAACAGCGCATTCCCGTACAGTCACAATATCATAGCAAGAACCACCCGATTGAATAGAATAATGTCCACTTCGATATCCATCTCCATATCAGATTTCTAGTAATCCGAAGTGACCAACTTGGCAACAACGTATTTTCGCAAAACAAATATTATTGGAGTTGGCTGAAGATATATATTATTATACTCCAATCAAAACTTTTATAATTCCCTTCTTAATGATATGCCGCTCTATAACTTGGCAAAATCAAAATTTCATAATCAAGATCACTTGATTGAAAAGGAAATTGTACCCTTCGATTCATTTTCATTACATATATTGAGTAATCCAAAGTGACCAACTGGCAACAACGCACTTCCGCAAAACAAAAATTGTAGATACCATCAGAATTGGCTGAAGATATATATTAATTACTTTTATCACATTTCTTCAAAATTAAAATGTCATAGCAAGAACTGCCTGATGTCCACTTCGATCCATCTTTATATCTGATATCTAGTCATCAGAAGTGACCAACTTGGCAACAGAGCATTTCGGCAAAACAAAAATTGTAAACGCCTTTAGAATTGGTTGAAGACTTATATTAATAAACTTCAATCAGAACTTTTATAACGCTTCCCTAACTGGGCAACAGGCATTTCCGCAAAGTCACCTATCTCGACTAATAATAGGTTATGGGACCAGTCCGTTCAGTGTCACAGCAAGATCCGCCATATTGAATAGAATAATGTCCACTTCGATTCATCTCTATATCAGATTTCCAGTAATCCGAAATGACCAACTTGGCAAACAAACCGTTTTCGCAAAACAAGGAATGGCACAAAATCGCGATGTTCATTTTTTTACACAACATTCTATTGTCTTTGTTCGTTATGAACGATCGGTCACCAGTACAACTTTCTTGGAATAAATTACTATAGCTTTGAAATATATTTTGTTCCAAATACATAAGTCCGACCCTGTCCGAGCAAATCGTCCACAAATTATTAAATTATGAGATGGTTAACGAAAACTGGAAGAAATTCCAGAAATTCGTTACCTATAAGTTTTACATTCCATTCAGGTGGCGTACTAGTACAGTGCCATAAATTATGCAATTTTCGGAAGGTTCTATTAAAAGAACCTAGATGTCACGCGCGATTGCATCAAACACTGTTTCTACAGTGACAGCCTAACTATCTTCTGTATTATCAAACAACGGTTCGACGTAGAAACATGAATGAAAATTCTATTTCGAGGGTTTCACCAATACTACTGTTTGAAATA
Source organism: Chrysolina haemoptera (assembly GCA_958298965.1). NCBI lineage: Eukaryota > Metazoa > Arthropoda > Insecta > Coleoptera > Chrysomelidae > Chrysolina > Chrysolina haemoptera. The sequence continues at coordinate 15,917,099 of OY282602.1, read as the reverse complement.
AAAAATATGGTCATTGCTCAATAGGGGGCGCGGGGGGGACATCAACTCAAAATTTTTAAATTGCTTGGGGGTTTATGTGGCACATCGTTGGAAAGAGAATTCAAGTCTCTTCACAACCATCTACATTTTTTTGAATTTTTTTCCAAATTTCGATTTTTATGCCTTTCGAAATTTTTAAGTTATTGTGCCCCCAGCGTCATCTGTCGAGTAATTGCAATGTTTCTTTCCTCAAAAAGTAGTACACCCTTCAAAAAATTTTTGGTTTTATTGTATCACATCAAACCGTTCAAAGGACCACGCACAAACCTTATGGGAAATGGCTTTCGGTGAATTCTTCTGATTTCTTGGTATGATGAACTTTTCAATGTCCTGATCAAAAGGCTCCACTGGCACAACGAAAAATAATGGACAGTTTTTGGGAAAAAAATTGCTCAAAGTCGGCAGAATGGGGAATTTGCTATAGTAAAACGGGAGAAATATTATATTATTATTTTGCAACTTTATGCCTCTTGGAAATTGTAGCATGAGCTTAAGCAATTCTTTCATATGTCTTGTGTCTTTACACCGTTTGCCAATAATCGCAGACTATACAGGGTGATGCATAAAGCTATATTCCGAGAATTGAAATAATAAATTTATGAACATTATGAAAACAATAGATTGTGTGAAAATTATTTAATGGATATGGATAAGGTTATGAAGAAAATGATTTAATTGATATAGAGGGTCTGATACAGAAAACAATAATGAAAGTAAAAAACAATGGGCATATTGTTAGGTTACATGTTACAACACCATAAATATGTACGAAAAAACGTGTCGCAAGATTTATTGAAGAATAACCTTGTTGAAACTACTTTTCACCGTCCTGATCGAATGTCTCGATAGGGACAACGGAAAATAATGGTCAGTCTTCGAGAAAAAACGGCTCTTAGTCGGCGAAACAGCGTTTGAGGAAATGAATCCTAGAACCTGTTAAAAATAAGCAATGTTTCATTATTCTCATTCTTTCAATCATCCTATCATTCCTTTACGTAATGTATTTGACATATTCCTATATTAATTCCTATATATCCCATAATCGAGAAAATCGATTTGGAAATTTTTCAAGATTCCCAATATGAATTTGGGAGCAAATTTGTTTATTCAAATATTATCGAGCGTAGTATACCAGGAAAAATCGATTCGTGGTTTGAAGGTGATGAAAAATACTCGCACTCCATGCCATTTCAATGGTCATAGGTATGTATATGCATACAGTAAGGTCCTGAAGTAACGGATAAATTGATTTTCAATGTTGTTAGCCATTAAAAAAAATCCTTCGACCATATCGATTCATGTTTTCGAAAAGACACTCTGTGACATAAAAAAATCGCCCCTTCTCCACCTCCCCATTCCCCAATTTTTTTAAAATAAAATAGGGGGTCAGACGATACCTCATTGTAATGTATATAGGTATCGATATTTGTCTAAAAACCCAGGTATATCCGATTCAATCAAATTTTCATTTAATTTTTGAATATCCCAAAATTCCCAAATATCAAAAATGTAAACAATCGGTTGACAGATGACAGAATCACGAATTGAATCAGTATTCCAACATTCAAAAACAGAATTTATTATCAACCTGACAGCAAAAAACCGATCACCGATAGCCTGTGGAATATTGTCAATTGTTCAAAAATCCAAATATTTCAATGATTTCAATTTCCAACGCGATTGGAAATGTGTTCTATTCATCATCTTTTACATAAAAAAATGCCTGTAGCAATGGCGGACATCTGTTTATACCTAAACTGGACATGTTTCTAGGTTAGTTTCCGCACAATTGAAATTATAGAAACTTGCAAATAAATCTTCAACTGAACAAGTTATTTTTTTTGTTTCTATTTGATTGGCCTACACGTAGAAACTGGTTTGCAAAACCATAATCACGGAATAAAATGTTACATTCGAAAGATAAAAGTTTTGAAGTTCCGCAAACCGCGGCGCTTTTTTACAGAGAACAATAGAAGAGAGCGACAGAGAGTTATGGCCGAACGATTACGTCTTACGGCATAATAATTTGTCGACGTCGGCGTCGGTCGGGGTACAACGAATAGAATGTGCGTTCCCCGCGGTTTTATGTTATCGGTGTTCCCACTGTTTTGACAGAAACAGATTTCGGAAATGTTTGTTGTTTAAAGAATCGTTCAAACGTGCCCTCACCTGTGCTTCGGCACATTGAAATGAATGTTTCGCTCTAGCTAGGGTTTTGGAGAAATCGGAGGTTCATTTTATAGATGATAGTAGAATCGAATCTGATAGGACAATGTATTATCTGGAATACTATTCGTGATACTTTCTCAAAAGATTATTGCATTCCCCACAATACTGACACATTTATCTGACAATATGTTTCCTTGCTTAACAACCAATCAGTAGATTTCAAATTTTGAAATTCACTCTGATAAAAAGGATGTCTTCAATCAAATATATATATATCCTCTTGAACAGAATCATCTTCTGAAAAGAATAATTATTTCTAATTGATGAATATACTCTTATTTCAAACTTATTGAACTGTTTGCGTCTTTACATAAATTCTCTTGAAATGAATTTGTTTGCATTAATACATTCCAACTCTTTACCCTAGACATCACCTACTTGTGAAAAATGCTCCTTTTGACTCAAGAACATAATTTATTGGCGAAGGTCAGGAGGGAGCAGGACGAGGCACAGTCAACCAATGAGCTTTACTCTAGCGGGTGCATACCGGAATGGCGCGAACCCACGCGAAAGCGCGCACTGCGACTGCCGACTGAGACCTCTATCCTGTTTGCTGTTACCAGCGTTTGGTTTGGGGGTTATGTTTGAATCATAATTTAAGTTTTTAGTTTTGTATTTGTATGGAGGTCCAGTTATTTCTGCACGATTTGAATTTAGGTCATTTATGGACCAGTTGTGAAGGCAGGTTGAAGATATTTTTGTTTTCAACAGGTGTGGGATGGCGAATGACGCTGTCGTTTCTATATTCGATCGCATTTCTATGCGTCACCGAATAGTTATATACCTACGTTGATTATACAGTTTCTGAAATTAAAATATTACAAAACTATTCTGATATATAACCATTATACCTACCTCAATTTTTGGCAGTTGTTCTCTGTTTGTTGAACTGTACCATATGAACATGGCTTCCATGACATATTTTTATAACCAAGTGCACATTTGTACTGAACCTCCACATGCAGATAACCTTGAATTAAAAATGTATTGCATTATGAATTAGAATATTGTTCGTTATTGAAGTTGAAATATTCTTGCCTCAACCAACTCTCCCATCGAACAAAGAGTATTCACAATAGTGTTCATTATCAAAGTTGAAATATTCTTGCACCAAACAACTCCCATTATTCAGTGAAGAAAGTGTTTATATGTCTCAAAACAGTTTCCTTTCAAGTGGTCAAGAGGATTCCATCAAAAAATCAAACTAATATTTGGTTGGACCTATTCAAGAATACAATCGACTTGAATCAATGCAATTATGTATTGATGCAAAAAATCCGTTTTATCAGTGGCAGCCAATAAAATCGGAACTACAGTGAAAATATAGCTTGTCGCTGTATTTTCACGGTGATAAACCTGCTTAGTTTTTGGTTTACTATCTGTCAAGTGAAAATAATGATTTAAATTATAAACGTCAAATTTATGTGTATCTTTATTTATCAATATGAGCGATCGTTGGAGACAAATGTCCATTGGTATCATAGATGATGAGGCCGTGGAAAAGAGTATAGAAGTAAAGCATCAATTACCAGGTGACACGATTTTTCTTTATTTCAAATCGATATATTGTCGTCATAAATATAATTCGTGGTATGATTAAAAACATATAATGTTTTGGAATATCACTGCATTGGCAATCCCAATGCAAGAAAATATGACTTGGTGTAAAATAGACTCACAAAATACTAGAAACACCTAGTGAATAGACTAGAGTCTAGTGAAAGACGCAGGCCTATTAAACTAAGAGCGACTAACGAAAAACGAAACGAAATAGTCGCTAGTGATACATGAAGTAACCATACTTGATCATGCATCTACAATAAGGTCTCGTTATAAAATTATGATTTTGAAAATCCATCCAGATATTAAACGTCCTGATATACGTACATAATTTTAACCCTAGCTATCTAGAAAAAAATCACAGATTTTTATTTTTCATGTATTTCATCTCATTCATCAGTTCCCATGTTTTTTGTTATTCTGTTCAACATTAATACTTGTTTTCGATATCAGGTTCGTGAGATGATTTCTATATTTATAACTGATGTCTGAGACTTCCATCCACACTGTCCTTCAGTAATTGTTGTTCTACTGCCTCATTTATGACAGCAATGGAAAAACTAAGCAGGTTCATCACCGTGAAAATACAGCGACTATCGACTACTTTTCTCTTTCTGATAAAGATTCGTCCCAGCAACGACAGAATTATAATTATATCAAGCAGTACTGAATTTGATCAAAAGATCTTTCATGAATAAATAACATCGTCGGATTTTCTGTAAAACTGTAAACTCCTCTAGAGAAAAAATAATCACTTGAGATGGCCTTTTTGGATAATCAATTCGTGAAGCACAGTTTTCATGTTTAATAGATAAAGTGTATCCGTCGTCAGTGTTTGTGTTAGTGTTGTAACTGAATTATTCAAAATGTTTCTTCTTATTGTGTTTTTGCTTCATCAGTGTGTTGCATATCATACCTCTCCCAAAACCAACATCAACACTTACTGAATATTTTCTGGTATTTGAGAGTCTCTTATGAGGCCATGAGCGCGATCACATTTTGGCCGTTTTTTAGGGTAAAAGAGTCTATAATTCCAAAACGGTTCCTCGTATCGATTTCAAACAAGGATAGGCCGTTTTTTAGGGTAAAAGAGTCTATGATTCCAAAACGGTTCCTCGTATCGATTTCAAACAAGGATAGGCCGTTTTTTAGGTTAAAAGAGTCTATAATTCCAAAACGGTTCCTCGTATCGATTTCAAACAAGGATAGGCCGTTTTTTAGGGTAAAAGAGTCTATAATTCCAAAACGGTTCCTCGTATCGATTTCAAACAAGGATAGGCCGTTTTTTAGGGTAAAAGAGTCTATAATTCCAAAACGGTTCCTCGTATCGATTTCAAACAAGGATAGGCCGTTTTTTAGGGTAAAAGAGTCTATAATTCCAAAACGGTTCCTCGTATCGATTTCAAACAAGGATAGGCCGTTTTTTAGGGTAAAAGAGTCTATAATTCCAAAACGGTTCCTCGTATCGATTTCAAACAAGGATAGGCCGTTTTTTAGGGTAAAAGAGTCTATAATTCCAAAACGGTTCCTAACGGTTCCTTGTATCGATTTCAAACAAGGATAGGCCGTTTTTTAGGGTAAAAGAGTCTATAATTCCAAAACGGTTCCTCGTATCGATTTCAAACAAGGATAGGCCGTTTTTTAGGGTAAAAGAGTCTATAATTCCAAAACGGTTCCTCGTATCGATTTCAAACAAGGATAGGCCTCTAGAGGACGTTTGATTCTATGTAACTATGTCTGCGGCAGCACCTCAATATTCTTTTCATGGATAGTCGAAGTAGCTGCAGTGGTATTTCTCTTCCATTAAAATTTGAAGGAATACTTCTCGGAATCTTTATCCGATCTAAATGAATTTGGTATAAAAAAAAGGTAAAACGTTGATCTATGTACGTTCTGTAATGGTTTTTTGAAATTATTTGTTCATCTACTGAAAAAATTGCTTCAAAATAACTGCATTTTTGAGACATTTTTGAGATTTTTTTTGTGAGAAACTCGATTGAAAATTCAATTTCCATTATAGCACGTACGTAGAATCCAACTTCCTCTAGAAGCCTGTCCTTGTTTGAAATCGATGAGACGAACCGTTTTTGAGTTACCAATTGACTCTTTTACCCTTAAAAGCGTCCTAAACGCGATCGCGCTCATGGCCTCTTAAGATGATTTGTCAAGAGAACGTACTTTTTGAATTAATTTTGAAAATCGCGCGTGTTTGAGACACTTTTATCCACTCATACTTTAATATACTATTTTTCAAGATCGTTGTTTCATTTCTACATTTTCTGATACGTTTCGACAAATTCGTTTTTACACAATGTTCTGCTCTTCTCGTTTACGATGAGTGTTGTTCTGTACTCGACAGATAAGCTGAAAAGTTCTTGGAATATCATCAATATTCGAATGGCAAACAGACTCGTTTTGGTTGATCGCCAACACACACCACAGCCACCTTCGAAGACAGCTCGTACAATTTGTTACCCGCAGATTTCAAGGATTATCGATTTAAAATTTTATACTTTTTCCATTCACCCACGGCTCCGTGAATATAAATTGAGTCTTCCGCAGTGAATGTTGATGGACTAATCATCTTGTTTCAGGTTGCTTTTTATACAGTTAGGGAGCCCATAAAGTGTTCGTCTTTATCAGATTTTCTTCGATGATATTATCTATGAATGAAAAAATTTTTCGGAGGGAGGATAATTTCGACTTGGACTTTTTCGAATATTTCGTTTTTTCTTCATTGCTTGCTATAAGTATTCTTAACTGTAATAGATACTAGAAAAACTAACTATTTTGGAGCATTAAGTAGGTACATTGGTGAGAATAATCCGTAGGTACTTTCGCCATTATTGAATAGTACCTAGAAAACTAAATATTTTTAATTCAAAGTCATAATTCAAAAGATGTACTAATTTTGCTATGATGTATTCACAGACATCTACCTACTCATTTCTTGTGAATATCGTTCTCTTCATTTTATGGAAATATTGGTGAAATTCATAGTGTTATATCATACTTTTTGTACAAGTTCTTTACAGATGGCTGCCAAAAAATTTACTGTTTTTTGCGGTACAGTACGTGTTCCACTGTTTATGGATACTTATCGTACAGTCTTAATAATATTAATAATGATAACAGGACTTCATTCATCATTTTAAATGTACAAATAAACGTTTAACACGAATGATGATTACAACTCTGTAAAAATATTATCTACTGAAAAAAACACTGCCAAAAGGCTCTTTTTAGAAATGGTTCACATTGCACAATCAGATAATGCTCTTAATAGAAGAACAGATGTTAATCACTTGAGTGAGATTTACTCTTACTTAATTTTTGTAGACAAACCCAACATGAGGCATAATCAGCAGATTACCTCCATGAATGCTAACTTCACGGATTAACCCTTTCAACAATATCAAAATCAAGTCTTCAATTTAATATAATTGTTTAAACGTATTAACAAAATTGCATAAATGTATTCTTCCACTTAACACTCATTATTTTTGTAACACTAGGACTGGTACTTGATGTGATTCCTTGTTGGTTCATGTCATCTGTCAGGTACAACATAATTTCTCACATAATAGGAGCAATCCTTTCAAATAATTCATAATTTTCATAAGATTAACCATTAATTTGTAACATCAGGACTGGTACTTGGCATTTTGATGTGATTCCTTGCTGTTTCATGTCATCTGTCAGGTACAATATTTTCTCATAATGAGAGCAATCTTTTCAAATAATTCACAATTTTCATAGATTAATGTTTCATGTATCTCCATCACAAAACTGTATCAGTAGGCATAGGGTCATCTGTCACTTCCTGTTAAAACAATTCACCCCCACTTCACGTGGCAACATGGCACGATTCCATGAAGGGACATGTCATGTGTCACATGTCACATGTGTCAGTTTATTTGAAAATATTCTTTGCGCGGTTGTTTGCCTCCTCAAGGTACAGCATGTGCTTTTAGTACTAACAAACAATAAAAAAAAATTTAAATCCATTTTAAAATGTATCATCAGTAATGTGTTCGCACCCAAATTAACTCTATGTGTTACCAATGAAGTTCTGTCCATATATTATGAATAATTTTAACATATACGCCACATAACCTCACAACACTGTAAGTTGATTCTTGGTTTTTCTTTATCAATATCTCAAAAATGTCTTTCCATATTGTAGCTTCCCTGAAGATGACAATAGAAAAATTGTTGAAAGCTTGGAATCTGTGTATTAGAGTACTCTAATTGGCCTGCTGCATATCCCAAATATTAAAAACTATATTATTATATATTATTATATATATATATATAATAATATATAAATATATATATATATATATATATTAGTAGCTGAATTGATTAAATAAATGAAGTAATTGTGGGTGTGCAGCTATTGGCAGGGTATCAAATGAAAACTCTTTTTCCCTTTTTCTTGGTACGTCCATCAGTTTTATGCTTAATCTTTACGAAGTTCTATTTTACTATTTATTTTACAATTTCATCTACTAGAGACTGAAGAAGGAATAAACCAATTCCGAAAGCTATCTCAAAATTAAAACGAGTTTTCATTTGATACCCTGCCAATAGCTGCACACCCATAATTACTTCATTTATATACAGGGTGTAACTTAAATGATGTCATTAATTTCAGGTAGTGGTTCCTTGTCACATTTTATGAAAAAAAGTTCATATCAACGTGTGTCCTAACTTGCTTTGTTTTTGAGTAACGGGGTGTCAAAAGTTTAATAAAGAATCCGTTTTTCATGAACTACTCAAAAGTCTTTACACCGATTCTGGTTAAATTTCATGTGTTTGTTAGTAGTAACAAGGAACTTCTTTTCACGAAATAAGATTTTGAATTTTAATTCCAGTGGAGTCGCAGTTGATTTCCCGTCACTCGGAAACGAACCAAGTTAGGACACACATTTATATGAACTTTTTTTATTAAAATGTGACAAGGAATCACCTCCTGAAATTAATGACATCATTCTTTTCCGATGGGCCAATTTTTGAACCCCACCCAAAATATATAGGATTATCCACATAGTAAAAATGACTGTGGTGATATTTTTAAATGGGACACCTAGTATATTTTCCCATGTTTGGTTAGGGATCGTCATTTCGAATCCAGTGATACCAGGTTTGATGGGATTATGTCAAACGGCTGCGGAGATATGGGCAAAAAACTTATCCATATACCTTATGAGTGCAACAGAGACTTTTACCTTCTGAATCGTATGGAGACTCGCGGTCGTACTCAAATTGGCCCATCAGAAAAGAAAATCGACCTGTCCGAGGATTTTTCCGAAATATCTTTATATTCAGGAATAATGAATTTGTTCCATAATTTAGGGTCGCATATATATATATATATATATATATATATATATATATATATATGTATAAATATATATATATATATATATATACAGAATATGAATAAGCCGAAAATGAGGCAGGAGTAAAGATTTTTTTTGGCATGTATAAGTGGGACCTGTCAAACTATTTTAAAATTATTGCATATAGTCCAAAGAGGGTATGGGTTGCTGCTTCAGTATAATAATTCCATTTTCACTAAATTATTCATGATTTTCGAAACATCTCCGTGAAGTGCGACAAAACACATTTTAGGTACTCAAATACTCGCATATTATATTTGCATGAGAAGGTAGGAGTCTTCAGAAACGATAAGAACTTTTCCTTTTCCTTCTCAGATCATTTTTAGCAGAGTTATGACCAATCAAATATTCGGCTCCGCCAGAACTTTCAGCGGCGGATAAGGGTCAACCTGAAATTTGATGTCGGCGATCAATCACGTTTTCTGAGAAAATGAGCGCATTTCTTAAGAAATTACTAGGAATACTTTTTGTGGAGAATTGAATTTTCTTTCACCTTGTCGAGTTGTTTTTCCGATAAATCATATACTTTCCAAGATTACAACAAAAACCTATTTATATATTTTTAAACGAAAAAAAAAAAGTTCCATCCCTGGAATTTCGTTAAACAATTTTTTTTTGTGTTTATCATGGTTCCAACTACTAGCGTACCAAGTTTGGCGGTGCTACAATCGATTCTTGTCTCGAAACCCAATCGTACTGGATTATTATTGAGATTCAGATTTTGATAGGCGTTATGTAAGATCTAAGGAAAGAACCCAATTAGAGAAAAAAGAAAATGTTTTCTCTCTAAAGTCAGCACGGAGTCAACTTCCAACTTCCTGACGGTCACCGTGTATCATCTAGAACAACAAATTACCAAACCAAACTCACCTCCATCTCCTCCATCCTGTCCATTGAATAATAAGCTACTTGATATCCATTCAACCCCGAGTGATTCCTGCTCTGCCACGACACGAGCACCGAGAAGGGCTGTATATCCTGAATTCCGAGCTTAACGACCATCGGCTGATCGCAAAATTGTTCGGGATCGAGATCGAGAAACACTCTGCCCCTCAGTTCGGGCGGGTGTTCGCATCGTAACTCCACGGTGTCGGTCCTCTCAACTAGCTTCTGATGGTCACGGAGCCATTCCCATAACTCCTGCGAGTCGCAGCTGCAGGATAGCGGGTTTTCTGAAAGGAGAATGGATGACTTTTAGAATATTATGTCGTTGAATCGTTTTGTTCTACGTGAGCCATCAAATTAGTTGGGACGATTCGGAGGGATGCTCCGCCTCGTGCTTAGTAATGGGGATTACGTGCGTGATTTGTATGTCTTCTGGCACTTTGAATAAGTCATTGCAAATATTGCTCGACATCAAACAATTTGGCAAAAACAGTGCAGAAGGGGCTGTTTTCCTGAAAGAGACGTGTCTATGTTTTGAATTATAAGGTGGCCCAAGTAGCATTTTGGCGACGACAACTACATAATACACCAAAATTAACGTTGTAGTTGGTGTAATCAGTCATTTATGAAACTACGCTCTCTAAACCACCGGTCAACGTTGTTTTAACGTTGAGCATGACATCAGTCAAGCTACGACGTTGTCATAACGTTTACTGAACCGACTACGAGTAGTAAATATTCTGGGAATGGGAATAATGTTCTAAAAACGTTTAAGTGACAACTTTAGTTATTTTAAACGTTTTCCCGACGATAAAGCGACCTTGTGAGATCCAACTAAGCAGAGGGTAATTTTTCAGTTAAGAGAAAAACGTTTTCGCGGAGTCATCTTCACAACTAACCTTCATTCAAGTATTTACTGCAGAGGACGTGTAGGCCAAATTTAGATGATAATAATTTACCCAGTTTATTTTATATTTTTCTATTTCAGTGACAAGGACCATACTGTTTGCTAAATTGCTTGACAGAAAATGTATTTATAGTAAAGGAAAAATTACTAGAATGATCCTAACCTAACTTCTCGAATCGGATATGAAAAGTGCTTACAAATACACTGCCTTCTCTTACAGACAAAAAAAAAATCAGTCGTGAAGAAACTTCACGGGCACAAGCTAACATGAAGACAGACAGTTTGGAAATCTTAAGTTTAATTTCTTTAGGAACAAGTGTCAACCTGAATAGAGAGATATTAAGGAAAGCAACTACTTTTTCAGAGGAACAACTGATTATAGCCAGGAGAAACGACTTGATTATTCCCATGTACAACAGTTTAATAATTTGAAGAAACTGAGGGGAAAACGCGGAAGAGGCGGATTACAAAATGTGGATCGCAATGTATTCGTTAGTTGGAATTGTTTAAATTTTTGGTCAAGCAACTTGAGTCGCACTTCGGGTATAAAGTTGATTATCTGGCAAATTAACGTTAAAAATTAGTATATTTTTAGTTATCTGACAACCAAGGTCGCGTTGCCGACTTGTATACTCCTACGCCATATTGGAAGTGCGATTCTATTTGGAAACATGGTCGGCCATTAAAACTTGGAATGTAAAACAAACATTTACAAAGGATTTTAAAGCCTCATTTTATTTTTCTAGAAATAATTCATAGGTATCCCGTTTAGTTCATGTATGTAAATTAGTCAAATAAACTAAACCACATTAATGATTCACTTAAAAAAAAAAATTATAATATCTAATGTAACTGTAAAGAAATAAAAATAAAGCTTAAACTCTGCATATCTACGTTATTTGTCTATTCTAACAAAATAGTGCTTCATTATGGTCATAGGAGCCCTATTATCCTTATGTGCCCAGCCAGGGTACCTAATAGGTGAAAGACGGCCCTGCTTATAGAAAATAACATTTAACAGCTGTGAGGAACAGTAAAGTTACTTAATTGTTTTTCGATTGCTTGCCAATTGATATATTTTAATAAATTGAAACATTCCCAAAACCTAATCGATACCCACATTGAATTAAACCAGTAATGCTAAATTAGTTTTCAAGTAATGAACCGTATTTTAATCATAGAAGATAAACAAATATCAATTTGCGGGAGTTGATTGAAAGTCAGATGAACAAACTGATCCCTAATAAAGTAATGATTGGTAATTAATGATAGTTAAGCTTATATACTCTAACGAATGTGGGGATCAGTGGAATTGTCGGTATCGCCAATAACACAGGTCGACGATGGAAAAATTGTCTAGAATTGAATAACTGATTTTTGTAGTATTGTTAGCACAGATGACGGGAAAAATAGCCAAAAAATTCCATCACGTATAGTTTTTTGACAATTCGTATATATCGTTTTGGCAATTTACTGGTTTTTAATGCAAATTATTAAAACGCGTGTAAATAAGCTGTTCCTATTTGCTTACAATTTTTTAGAAAGCAATTTGAGTAAAATAACCATTCCCTCACTGAACTGGCTATAGCAAAACTTTTTTCGAACTGGAGCGTTTTCATGTCACAGCTTTTCTTTCAACCTCACTCCACATCAAGTTAGTAGTGGGCTGTGATTTATCATTTGTCCTCAGTTCAGGTCTGCACTCCTGTGCTCTTTATATGTTTCTTTTTGTGTTTCAAAGCAGTGATTGTTCTAAATAAATTTTTGTGATTCGCTTTTAGACGATGGCTTCGGCTTCCAGAGGATGTCGCACTTCACCTGATTGTTTCTGCTATATTTGCGGTGAATATACAGTTAGGAAGCAACAAAGGAACATTTCAGAATTCGTAAGAAACGTTTATTTTGCTTATTTCGGAAGAAAACTTGCGTGACCAAGATGAGTGTTGGGCTCCACACAAAGTTTGTTCTATCTGCGTAGAAGAACTCAGAATGATTTGGTAAGAGATTTAGGACTGCCAAAAGATTCAGCTAAAGTTTCAGGATCTCGATTGAAAGACAAAAATATGTTGGCCCCAGGAACATCCTTTTCATGGTAGCGAAAGCGAAACATAAATGAACCTTTTCGGAAGCTATGAGGGAAAAATGTAATTAGAAAATGTTTACGTTGATAATTATTTTGAAAATATAATACACCCTGTATAGTCAATTGTCTTTGCAGCCATGTCTATTTTTATGAATTTCGTTCATGCGTCACGAAAAAACTGATTTTCAAAATGTTAAAAAGTATCACGTATACTATTGAATTCGCTGTATATTTAACGCACCTCAATTTTTTTCATCAGACAATTTTTTACTCTACTGTCCCTATTTTTTGTGCCTTCCAAATTTTTCGCAATGCAGCAATTTTAATAAGGAATGACATTTTCTAACGCATGGATAATAAAAAAGTTTTCCATATGGTGCAAACTTTGTGCAAACCCGCTGTAGAAGTGATGCAAATTCATAGGAAGTTTCATTTTTCATTTTCCATAAAGAATATATTCATAAAAGAATCATTGACTAATGAAAACTAAGTTCTTCCAACGACACCAGATATAGGAAATTACAGCAAGGTATTGAATTATTGAATTTTAATGATTGAATGATTTGTTTGAACTACATAACATAGTATAAATTTTGCACCAAAAATGCGAAAGGCCCGAAAATATCAGTTCGTTTCTTTTTTTTTTTGTTGTAGAATTGCCTATACAAATACGAAGCTAAGTCACAGGGATTGAGATATATGCGATGTTCTGAAACTTCGGCAAATAAATACTACGGATGAACATCTAAACTCGGTTTGCACTTTGAGGAAAGCTGATGGAACACTTGGAAAATAATGGAATTGTTCCAGGAGTCAGAAACGGAGTGAAGTAAAATTGAATTGCCAACAGAAAACTTTTGCCGAAATTACTTCAGTGGGAGGATAAAGTAGTTTTGTGATTGTTCAAATACGTGTTACTACACCACGTGTGTAATACTGATCAATTCGAGCTTTGAAGTCCAGCATCTAGTACGGCCCTTGCGATGCTTTTGGTGGGATCCATAAACTTTAAAGACTAATAGTATTGAATAGCAAAATCAGAGATTGAAACGAACTCCGATTCACTCGAATAGATTTTTAGAACTATCAATATGAAGGTGTTCAATATAATAATGCTAGGAATCGCATGCTAACACATTCGTGGACAGATCTGCTATAGCCGTCATGAGCTCTGCGATATACGACTGCTATAGCAGGCATTTCATATTGTGCCGGACCGTCCCCAGCAGACCTGACGTGTTATACATATGACAGCCTTCAACGTGAGTCCCAGTAGATAGGAAAAAATGGTATTTTGATAGGAAAATAGGAAAAACAATCGTACAATCACATCTGAAAGTAAAATAAAGTACCTAGGAGTCTTAATAGACTGTCACATGAAATGGGACACACACATCAACTACGTCACCAAAAAACTACAATGTATCCTTTATAGACTAAGATACATGAAAAATATCCTTCCGGTTCATCAATTGCTCACGCTATATCATGCACTCGTTGAAAGTCACTTTCGATACGGTTTATTATCATGGGGAGGTGCAATAGAATCCCACATCCGACCCCTTGAAGTCCTACAACGACGATTCCTGAAAATTATTCTAAGCAAAAACTCAAGATATCCAAGTGATCTACTTTTTCAAGAATCAGAGGTACTCGACCTTAGACAACTCTATTTCTACAATGTAAACATAAAGTATTATACAACAAAATACTCGTCAAACTTACCAACACATACCTATAACACTAGACAAAGACATAACTACATAATACCGCAAATAACAAAATCACTGCTGAAAACTAGCTTTTCTTACAACGCTCCAAAAATGTTCAATTCTCTACCTGAAACAATTCGCACTATACCGAACTTACTCCATTTCAAAAAACACTTGAAAACTTTCATAAAGAGATCTGAAGTACGGGTCTTTTGAGAATGATAATTTCAATCAATATTGACCAAGAAACCTCCTCGTTATATCATGTGTGAATTTTTTATCTCTATCCCATTTCCGTATGTGTTGAATATGAATACGCTTCAACAAATATTGTTATTTTATTACATTTTTACATTTTATATATATATATATATATTTTATCTTTTATACTTTTACCTACAACAAAATTGCTATTATAACAAATTAATATTCCATTTAATTTGTAATTGTAATATGTGTCCTAAAATAGTGAATTAAATTTAAAATTCCTTTTGTGGATGATTCAAATTTTATTCATATAATATATGGTGTTTTTATTTATATTAAATTCAAATAGTTTATAAGTAATTCTATGGTACTGTATATGATTCAGTTGTATTTTTTTGCGAAACAAGTGTAATAACGCTTATCGCCTACTACTACTTTATTCACTTTAGTGTTCTTGTAAACCCATTCCTTCTTTGAATAAAGTTATATTATTATTATTATTATTATAGTGTGTGACTGAAAGAACTCTACCAGAGTGATGGAAGGGGTGGACGGAATTCAGTATTGGGGCGACGTGAATATGTGTAAATTGACTGTCCGAAACGTTTTTTTTTTGTTTTGAGTTTTTTATTCCATAATCAGAGTGCTACAAATCACCATAATATTCTTCTGCTTCTGAGGAAAATGTTTTCGGAAATTGAAAGTTGACATTTTTATGTTTTTTTTCAATTAGCATTAGTACATCTTTTGCTATATTTTGTGGGATTGTTCTTTCAGTTGGGAATTAACAGTCTCCTTCTGTTTTTCGTTTTTTTTGTGACGGTTGTAGCAGGTCCGTACTTTTTCATGGTCGCGGACCATGCAAAGAAGGGGATCTGAACTCCTGATGACTTTATAGGCTTCATCCAGCACCATTCTGTTATGTAGACACTCCAAACTCAAAAGTCCCCGGCCTTCCTGTTGTCTGGGGAAGTATAACCGTGGAACGGACGATTTAGGATGCAAGGTCCTATGAAGATCATTTTTCTAGTTTTAACGTCGAGTTGCCGCAGCTCTTCCTAAGTCCATTTTATTACTCCGAAGGAGAACGGCAAGCATATTGGTCCCAGCAACTTTGTTCTTCCCCGACAGTTCTGATCTGTCGGTGTTTGTGCTGATACTTGCCGCGGAGAGAGTTTTTAACTGTGTTTACCTCTTGGGAGCGGCGTTGCTCCACTCCCAAGTATGTATACGTCTCTCCGGCATCAAGATGATCTGGGATGCTTACGTCTACATCCTCTCCGTATCCCTCGCATCGTCCTCTTTTGAGATGAACCGTGGCACATTTATCAATCCCAAACTCAATTCCGATAGCCCGCGTGTACTCTTGCACCACCCTTAAGAACTGATGTAGGTCCCTTTCTCCAGAGGCATACTGTAGGAGGTCATCCATATAAAATAAATGGTGGGGGTGCTGCAGTTGTACCCACAGGTTCTCCTGAGTGCAACGGACAATGGCAATAGTGAGATGCAGAAGAGAAGAAGGCTGGGGGAGTCTCCCTGAAATGCGCCCCTTCTGAAGATTACCTGCCCTGTTTGGACTCTGACTTAACCAGATCTTATGATGAAGCGAGTCCTCCAGAGCGACATCAGTTGTCTAATGCATCCCACATCAGATCGGGCACCACAAGGCATCTGAGCAAATGCAGGATAAGCTCGAGGTTGTATCAAACGCCTTGCGGCATCGATCCAGGCCATCGGAAGGTTACGCTTATACTGCACGGAGCCCGCATCATACATCTGTCGATGAGCAGGTTCTCCTTGCAGCCAGCGACCCCCTTCTTTGACCCCCTTTGCTCATATATCCGTTCATACACTGGGTCAACTACGGAGAGTATTCGCATGAATAAGATGCGGGTTAACATCTTATAGCATACATCGGTCTGTAATTCTGTAAAAAACACACATACGGGGTGTCCCAAAATAATCATGATAGAAAAAACATTTACAGGGAGTTTCAAAATACACCGTTGGAAAAAACATTGTGACGTAACTTGCAAGATGTTTCAAGATGTATAGGGTGGTTCAAGATTTTCTTTTCGTGGGAACCAGAACACTTGAAACATTTTGGGAGTCCCTTTCATCGGTGCTTATCTTTAGATGACGGGGATTATCATTATTACAATTCATAAGCGGTTGATTGTTCATCTGTGAAAGAAATATTTCATGACAAAAGTTTATTCCAACAGCTGTTTTTTGTCAAAGATTACGAATTCTTCAAAGTTTTTGGACTATCTGTAAATAGGCACTCATATAAGAGGGATTCTAGGTATCGATAGAATTTGCTGAAATTTTAGTATGTTATGGAGGTATATTATATTAATAATTGCATACTATGCGACCATGATAAAAATTGCATTAGTTGATATACAGAGTGTAATATAAAACATAAAGGGGTTTCCAGGTATCGATTGAATTTCCTGAAATCTTATTTCATACCTGAGGTATATGAGATCAATGAATGCATTCTACGTGACCACGATAGCACGTGCATCAGTTGATATACAGAGTGTGATAGAAAATATAAGGGGGTTTCTAGACATCGTTGGAGTTTAGTATGTTATAACTGATGTATATTCGATACTCAACTACATTCTTCGTGATCACGATACCAGTTGCATTAGTTGATGTACAGGGTGTAATAGAAAATAAAACGGGTTCCTAGGTATCGATGGAATTTGCTGATTTGAGTATTTACACCTAACTTATATTAGATTCATAATCGACATTTGAATGCCCCACACAACATTTGGTATCTCATGTAATGAATGTTTGTTACTTTACATGAAAATCTATGCGAGCATTCAATTCTAATCTAATTCTACAGTTAGGGACATACATAAAACATTTCCAAAATCTTTGTATTAGTACTTCCATACAAATTGCAGCTATATTACCTCCTGTTTGCATTACTTGCACAAACGCATTGAAACGGCAAGACAGTATTTCGCTGACCTCTACAACGTACGAAGGCGTAGAAGGGCCAACAACAAAATATTTTTCGAAACTTTTGGAATTGCCACTTTGAACTGACAATTGTCACTTTGAACTGACAATTGCCACTTTCAATTGGCAATTGCCACTTTGAACTGGCAATTGTCACTTTTAACTGGCAATTGCCACTTGGAACTCAATTGTCACTTTGAACTGGCAATTGTTAATTGAAGAAAACAATATTTATGCATGCAGTTGGCAATAAATATCTTTTTTGAGTAACAATTTACAGTTCAAAGTGACAATTGCCAGTTCAAAGTGACAATTGCCAGTAAATATCGTAGAAGGGTTATGTAAAGTGGGACAAAACACACTTTAGGTACTCAGATACTTACATGTTATATTTGAATGAGAAAGAAGAAGTCTTCAGGAACGATATATACTTTTTCATTTCCTTCTACTATAATTTTGAGAAAAGTTATGACAAATTTAATTTTTGGCCATGCCTAAACTTGCAGTGGCGGTTACCGCGAGCGTGTAATGTGATGTCGGTGTTAAACCACGTTTTCTGAGAAAACGAGCGTATTTCATAAGGTATTACTGAAAATCATTCTTGTGGAGAATTGAATTACCTCTCAACCTATCGAAATCGTTTTTTGATACATCTTATATTTTCTGAAATAATATAAAAAAATAAATTTTTTTTTTAATGAAAAATTTTTTAGGTTCCACCCCTAATTTTTTGGTAAACAATGTTTTTTCTAATAGTACATAATGTCGAGATGTCATGTGTCCAGTTTCAGAGTGCTACAATCCATTGTTCACTTTTCGCTCGAGTTTGTCTGCCGTTACTGGATTATAATTACTATTTTCATTCTTTCTAATTCCGATGTGTCGGTTACATTTTTTTTATTTAATACTGTATGTCAACTGATGAAACTCCCATCGTGGTCGCGTGGTGTACAATAATTATCACTCTCACAAATTTCAGGTAAAACGTTCTTAAATTTCAACAACTTCTATAAAAATCCATGCCTATAAAAATAATCCACTTACCCTCAGTCCGTAAACTCCGTATCTGCGTTTCCAAAGGCCTGAAAGCGTTCAGTGGGATATTCTCCAAGTAATTCTTACTCAAGTCGAGAGTTCTCAGTTTTTTCAAGGGCTTGAAGGCGTCCCCAGACACTGACGATATCCAATTTCCGTACAGGTACAATTCCGCCAAGTTTTCGAGATGTTGGAATGTGATCTTGCTGATGCGAGCTATCTGATTAAATGAAATATCTAGTATCTGCAGCGACTTCAGGTCTGTCGAGAATTCCTCCAATTCTTTCAATTTGTTGTGAGTGATATTCAGCAACCGTAAGTGAGTCAAGCCCTGCAGCCTCTCTTGCGGCATCAGTTCTAACTCGTTCACCCCCAAGTCTAGAGTGAGCAAGTGGGGCAAATTACCGAACGCCCCCGGAGACACTCTGGAAATGCGATTCCGACCGAGATATACGTGGAGAAGAGCGGGAAACGTCTCGAAGTCCTTACTGGTTACAATACTTAGATTCGTCGAGCTTATATGAACTTCTTCCAAAGAGGGGTATCGGTGTGCTACGGCAATATCGTGTATACGCACCAGTGGATTCCCGGTTAGATTCAGCCACCCTAATCCAGGAAGAGTATTCTCCGATAGGGCCGAATTCGGAATTTGTTTGAAGCGATTTCGAGATAAATCTATCCTTCGCAACAGAGTCGAGTGGTGAAAAAAATTCGCAGGTAACGCCACTAGACTATTGTTGCTAAAATCTACGGTCAGCAATTGGGTTAAATTAGCCGAAGCAAATCCGGACAGGGAAGATATCGAGTTGCTACTGAGATCAAGTTCCTTAAGGTTTGGCAGACCGTTTAGACGGGAAACATCGATAACGGTCATGTGATTGGAAGCTAAGGAAAGAGTTTCCATAGTAGATATGTTTAGTAGGGCAGTGTAAGGTACATCTTTGAACGAGTTGCCGTTCAGTTTCAAGTGTTTCAGAACATTCAAACTCAAAAACACTTTGTGTCCAAGTTCTTCGACTGAATTATCACTTATATCTATCCGTAACAGGTTCTTATTTTTGAAAAATATACTGTCCGGAACTTTTTTTATCCCGCACTGATCCAGCGAAATAACTTGCAGCGACGGTAAGCCGTTGAGAACGGAACCGAAAATATCACTAAAATTATTATTAGACAGTTTCAAAACTCGTAATCCTGGTATATCCAGATATTTCAGGTCACTCGATGATAATTTGTTGCCGGACAAATTGAGCTCATTTAGATTATTGAGCCTCCTGAACGCAACCGGTTCTATATTTGATATTGAGCAATTCATAAGATTGAGTGTCCTTATAGGCAGACCTTCTTGCAGAATATCGTTATGCAAAACTAATAAGGGATTGAATGATAAGTCGAGAATTCTCAGTTTCTTGAGGTTGGTTAAAGCTTTCGGTTGAACTTTGTGCAGTAAGTTATGGGACAAGTATAACTCCTCCAACTCATACAATTCTGCGAAAGTAGTCGTTGTAACTTCGGTTAGTCGGTTTATGCTCAGATCAAGAAACTTCAGAGCTTGCATAGGCTCAAACGATCTTTTCTCAATATACGAAATGCTATTATTCGTCAAATAAACCCGTTGTATCATGAGCAAATCTCGGAACAACGCGCGGTCTATTCGCTTGAGGCGGTTGTGACCCAGCCACATTATTTGAACACTAGATTGGCCCCTTAGTGAGTCGTTGTGGAGCGAAGTGATGCTGTTCGAATCCAGCTGAATTGAAACAAGCGAGGGTGACTCGTGCATGAACACGTCTCCCAACTCGGTTATCACGTTTCCTTGCAAGTTCACGTGCTGGAGACTTTGCAGAGTTCGAAATGCACCAGATTCGATGGAAGCGATTTCATTGTTTTGCAGATGCAATTCCAAAAGCGATGGCAAAGGATCGAACACTCCTCGTTGTATCGATTGGATTTTGTTATTGTGGAGTCTTATCTCGCGTAAGTTCAGGGACTTGTCGAACGTCGCAGGTTCTAATTCGGATAACCAATTGCTGTCCAGGCTCAGTGATGTCAAATTACGGTTTTGTTGGAAGAGGTAACGAGAAATGTGTGGAACGAAGTTCGAACTCAAGTGCAGCTGCGATAAGTTGACTAAAGTAGTCAATGCCTCGGCATCAATACGTCGAATGGCGTTTTGTTGGAGGTAAATCACTGACAAGTTCACGGATTCCGTGAAAGCGTCTGAAGGAATTTCGAGGATGTTGTTTTCGGAGAGAAACAATTCCCTCAAATCCGGTAAGTAGGCGAACACCCCACTGATATAGTGAACGTGGTTGTGACTCAAGTCGATGGATCGGAGTTTCTTGTTGTTCTGGAAAGACGACGGGTCCAAAAACACAATTTTATTGTGGCTCAAATCCAATGACTGCAGTTCGTACAAAGTGGCGAAACAGTCCTGGTGGATGCTTTCGATGACGTTGTAGTATAAGGACAATGTCTGAATGGCTGGACTGATGCTGAAGGAATGCTCGTCGAGTCTTTCGAAATTGTTGAAACTCAGATCTAAGTAGAAAAGTGACGGGAGTCTGGAGTAGGTATCATCGCTGATGTCACTGATTTCATTCCAAGCTAAGCGTAAATGTCGCAATCGTTCGAGTCTCCGCAGCGATTTAATTGGAAAATTCTGAAGTTTGTTTTCCGCCATGTCTAATTCTGATAGGGAATCTTCCAGACCGGCGAAAGCGTACTCGGATACCTGTAAGAATAATTGGTTGATTAAAAACAGATGATATTGAAACTGTCTATTCATTCGATATCTCTGGCTTCTCGTTTCATTCGAGAGGTGCAGAGAGCATGAAATGGATTTATAGGATCAGAGTACGATGATGAAATGTATTGATTGAAGAACTATGAAGTGGGTAGCTGAAAAGTCCCCGCACAGTTTAAGTGCAATTTGACCTCATTTTATTAGAATATTCTCTTACCGAAATCGAGAAAACGAATATTAGTCCACAAATCATAGCTTCGGAAAAATTTATTGATTTTTGAATACCAATTTTCTATTTAAATCCTCGAAGTATTCAAACAGAGTATTACACAAAAAAATAACACTTTGAAGTGAATTCTTCACTTAGCTTCAAAACTGAAAAGTTAAATGAGCATTTACTCTAACATGAATACTGAGGAAGTTATGGGGTGCTCAACGTATAAATTAAACTATTTCCTGAAATTTGTTATGCCATTCAACAAAGTGGAAGAACAAAGCTGCAGTGCTCTGTACTTCAGATTTGAACTTCGCCTTTTGGTTAAACTATCTTTTTGTTTTCCAATAAAGACTATTATTATCATTATTATAATCTACTGTTAACTGACAATATCAAAAGTTGGTAAACAGACCACAGTCATAGGGCGCACGGAAAAAAAAATTGTGTATTTTTTTTCCACAATTGTTTGAAATTTTTAAACAAATTGTGTCTGGAATAGTTACAGAAACAATTTTGTGTAGAAATGTCACTAGTGTTTATCCTAATTTGTTGTAATAATATATACACATTGGGTATATTTCTTTGAATTCATTTCTTACCGAATATTGTTCAGATTGATTAACAACACCGATATGTATAAATAAATGTTACAAAAATATCAGTTCTCTTTTGTACAACTCTGTGGAATATATAATTGGAAAATACACAATATTGTGTTATTATTTTAAACAACATATTTTTTTTATTACAGTTCTGTGAATGCTGCATAAATATTTTACACAATGCTTTGTGTTTTTTAAAGTAGCCTTTAGGAATATAAATTTAAAATGCTCCCTAATGTGTGAGACATTTACACAATGAGTTTTTCAAATATCTCATTACTGCTTCCTCGTTCTATAGCTATCCCTTCCTTCTTAACCGGTCGGGGGGTGAATGGAACTGGTGTTGAAGATTATTTTAGTCTTGCTAGTAAGCCTCAGCCCTAGTGAATTCCAGTATAGCGCGGGTTATGCCCTCTATTTGTGAAATTGGGCATCTATCCAGATAACGAATTCGTGATAACTATAAAAAATTTAATTTAAGTAGAAATGAAAAGTGATGCAGATTAAACGGAGAAAATCGTGGATAGTGCAAATATGAGATTTCCTTGACATAGTTCAAAGAAAGAAAAAGGTATTCGTTGCTTCACGAGGATTGTTTATTTATTTTGAATACAAATCTAAGAGAAGGAAAAGTTACTTCGATGGACTAGTTATTCGAAAGTCAAGTCAACATTAATAATAATAATATTGACCTCGATGAATATGTTATTTTAATATTCACTTCAAATTTTCCATTTTGCGGGATAGTGTAAAGAGAAAGAGATTTCGACTCTGTCGAAATCATTCGTTTCATTTGTTTGAAACTCAATTCTCCGGCATACTGTTCGAACTTTGTTCGAATAATGAATCAATAAAAATATGCCAAATTCGTTTCATATTTGCAAAAAATTATAAATTGGTTATTTTTTTTGGCAGTTGTAGAAAAAAACAATTTATATTTTTTTGCAAATATGAAATGAATTTGGCATATTTTTATTGATGCATTATTCGAACAAAGTTCGAACAGGGACAAGCAAATGAATGTATTTTATTTTCAGACGAAAAAAAAGGCAGGAGACCATTTTTATGAGAAAATAGAGAACAATTACAAAAATAATATTCATTGGGAAAAAAGACAGTGGTGTATCATTATTTTGATGAAAAATATGTCAGGATATGTTAACAGGGACGCCACTGATGAAAATTAATGAATCCTTTATCATGAAAAAAATGTATTTTTATGAATACTTGGCATGTATCAAGACTGAAAAAAATCCAAAGCGGTTTCAGAGGTATTAGGGAAGACCTGTTTTTTTTTGTTAAATTTTAACATCCTGTATTTCAGAAATGAAGCTGTTACGGATACGGACCTATGTTCATATGGAGAATTTTTCTTAAAATCATCCAAGGATCATCGCCCTTTGGGATCAGCATTCAATTATGAAACACCCTATATACAGTGTGTCCCGCTTTTCATGAATACACCCTAATATCTCAGTTATTAATAATGCGATTTTCTTGAAATTTTGGTGGTGATTATATGTTAGGTAAATGAAGTATTTTGGCATAGTGAACATTTTCATCGACCATAGGCGTGCGGTTTGGGGGGGTAAAAAAAAGCTGTTTTTTGGGAAAAGGATATTAGGGCTCATTTTAGATAACTTTTTTTATCAGAATTAGAATCAGCATCCCCAAAAACCCCCCAATCCATATTTTCGAAATCTCAAGAGCTGATTTGAGGAGAAAAAAAAATAAATTCACTTTTTTCGTCAATACACCCGAATATCTGTTATTAGCGATTTTCTTGAGATTTTGGTGGTGATTTTATGTTAGAAAAATGAAGCATTTGGCATAGTGATCATATTCATTCACCATTGGCGTGCGAAGTTGGGGAGAGAAAAAAGGCATTTTTTGAGAAATGAATATTAATGCTTATTTAAGACAACTTTTCTTATCAGATTCGGAATCAGCATCCCCAAAAACCCTTCAATTCATATTTTCAACATCTCAAGAGCTGATTTGAACAAAAAAAAAAGTTTTAAGTCTTTTTTTAATAAGTTCTTTATTTGTAACAGTGGTAACAAAATTACGAATTACTTTATTTTAGATTGTGTTTTCAACATAACTACCTTCTGAAACAATACACTTTTCAACAATTCTTCTCAAACGTACATTCACCTTTCTTAAAGTTTGGGGAGTTATTTCCTGACACGTTTGCATGCCTAATTGCAAAGCAAAGTTCCTCTCTATTACGCGGCCGAGTAGAATACACTTTATTCTTCAAATGCCCCCACAGAAAAAAGTCACAAGGGGTAATATCTGGCGATCTAGGGGGCCATGGTTCCAAAGGAGAATTTCTACCTATCCACTTCATAGGGAAAATTGCATTTAAAAAGTTCCGAACTATCCCAGAATTGTGTGCGGGGGCCCCATCTAATTGAAAGATTAAGTTTTGTCTTTGTGCTAATGGCAATTCCATGAGAAAATCATAGAGACCATTTTGTAAAAAATTTAGAAAATTTTGTCCGGTCAGGTTATCCAGGAAATAAGGGCCAACAATCCGTTCGTTGAATATGCCACACCACACGTTAACTTTTTCACTGTATTGGTTTTTACAATGAATAACCCAATTCGGATTTTCAGCTGCCCAAAACCTACAATTTTGACTAGACACCACACCGTTTGTTGTAAACGTTGCCTCGTCAGTAAAAATCATGTTCTTCAGAAAAAGTCTGTCGTTAAGATAGTTACCCTGCAACCATAAGCAAAATTCAAACCGTCGTTCAAAATCACCGTTTAACAGAGTATGTAGAAATTTTGGTTTAAATGCCCTAATCCTGTTGCGTTTCAAACATCTCCATACTTTGTTTTTCGTTAAATTCATTGTCCTCGCAACTGCCCTTACAGTACTATTTGGGTTGTTTCGAAATTCTGCTAAGATACGTTCGTCGTCTGGATAGTGTCTTTGATTTAAATTGTACCTCCCTGGTCTTATTTTGAAAACCGCTCCAGTCCTTGCGAACAATCTGTTGATTTTGGCAACGGTATCGTGAGAAATTGGTTCTCGATCATGATGCCTTCCATTGAATATTCCAGCAACTTGACGCGTAGATCTTTCATTATTACCAAATAAGCGGATAATCTCTACTTTTTCTCCAATTGTAAGAACTACTCTTCGGTTGTGTGCCATCTTATTAACAGTTGAGTAACACTGCTTGACTTATTGACATTTCGTACTGATTACCGATGTCAAACAAGAACTTTTATTTCAAAGCACTCTTTCATTAATTTGCATGAAAACTCAAATCGGCAAGCTAACGGTAACAAAGTGCGCGTATCTTCGGAAATACCTAAATTGTAGTATAAGTGCAGTTGCAAACGATACTGAATATAAGGAAACGAAGGTGTTTGAAATTTAATATAGGATTAGGGCATTTGAAATAAAAAGTTAGAAATAAACAATCTATTGAAAAAAAGTGATTTTAATTTTGTTTTCTAATCAAATCAGCTCTCGAGATTTCGAAAATATGAATTGAGGGGTTTTTGCGGTCGCTGATTCCAAATCTGATTAAAAAAAATTGTCTAAAATGAGCCCCTAATATCCTTGGAGAAGAAGTGGAGTAGTAAGGGCAGTTGCGAGGACAATGAATTCAACGAAAAACAAAGTATAGAGATGTTTGAAACGCAACAGGATTAGGGCATTTAAACCAAAATTTCCACATACCGTGTTAAATGGTTATTTTGAAAGACGGTTTGAATTTTGCTTCCAAGGACTTATTGAAAAAAGAGTTGAATAATTTTTTATTCAAATCAGCTCTTGAGATGTTGAAAATATGAATTGATGGGTTTTTGGGGATGCTGATTCCGAATCTGATAAGAAAAGTTGTCTTAAATAAGCATTAATATTCATTTCTCAAAAAATGCCTTTTTTCTCTCCCCAACTTCGCACGCCAATGGTGAATGAATATGATCACTATGCCAAATGCTTCATTTTTCTAACATAAAATCACCACCAAAATCTCAAGAAAATCGCTAATAACAGATATTCGGGTGCATTGACGAAAAAAGTGAATTTATTTTTTTTTTCTCCTCAAATCGGCTCTTGAGATTTCGAAACTATGGATTGGGGGGTTTTTGGGGATGCTGATTCTAATTCTGATAAAAAAAGTTATCTAAAATGAGCCCTAATATCCTTTTCCCAAAAAACAGCTTTTTTTTACCCCCCCAAACCGCACGCCTATGGTCGATGAAAATGTTCACTATGCCAAAATACTTCATTTACCTAACATATAATCACCACCAAAATTTCAAGAAAATCGCATTATTAATAACTGAGATATTAGGGTGTATTCATGAAAAGCGGGACACACTGTATAGAGGTATCGTGATGACAATGAGTGTTTCAATTAACGTCAAATATTTAAAAACTTCTAATTAAATATAAACATTGCTGGAAATGAAGGAAACACATAAATTTGTGAAATAGGTATAATAGGAATTGTCATTTGTAATGACAATATTTGCATACATCCTTTTACGCCACCAAGTACCTATCCAACTGATGTAAATTTACCTTTTGAATCTGGTTTCCTTTTATATTCAACTTGATCAAACGAAGACCGTAGAAGCTGTAACTGGGAAGGTCGTCTATTTCGTTTGCCTCCAAATCAAGTGCAATGAGCTTATTCAATCCCTTGAATGCTTTTTGCGGAATTTCTTTCAATCGTCCCGAAACTAAGCTGAACGATTCGAGTTGTGGTTTTAACTGTAACAAGCAGTCGTCGTGTAACTCCTG
Source organism: Chrysolina haemoptera (assembly GCA_958298965.1). NCBI lineage: Eukaryota > Metazoa > Arthropoda > Insecta > Coleoptera > Chrysomelidae > Chrysolina > Chrysolina haemoptera. The sequence goes on along the minus strand of OY282602.1, from coordinate 15,889,713 downwards.
GATATTACTCTGAGATATCTGCAAGTGTTTGATGACCGATGTATCCGGGAAGAAGTTTCTCGGCAATCTAACCTGCAAAGAAAAAACTGTTCAGATTGAAAACTGAAACAAAGACATTTCTGAAACTTTTCGTGTTGTATTCTTTTTCATTTTCAAAAACAAATCAAACTATGAAAGGGTTCTTTTTGGGACAGAATCTTAACCCTTTGCGGTCGTTTGTCGAAAAAACCCCGACAGTGAAATATTAATGTTCCGGTCCGATATCAGGCAATCCCTGACAGTATCACGTTCCGGTCGGGTTAGCTCCGACACTGGCTTTGGTTGAAGTCGCAACTTATTTGTTTTAGGTTTACCCCTGTTTTTCTTCTCTGCATATTTTGAATGGGCTGTTTTCAATTTCCTTGATTATGACAATACAGAGTGGGCCATTGAAAACGAAACAGCGGCTCTGTAAGTCGACAGAACCGAGTTATATAAAAACGCTCGGACACGTCAACCACATTTTCGAGGGGGACATCGTTCGCGATGAAATTCACCCGAAATACATTACATCCCTCGGAGTTGTGACTGCCACCCCTAAATTTTTAAATGGCAACATATGGCAAGTGATACCTCATTTGGAAGGTATTTTCCTTCTTAATATCAAACAACAAAAATAAATCAATTCCATCGATTCTTTTTCGAGATATAGGAACTTGAAGTTGGGAAATCACTTTTTATTCACTCAATCAATAAAAACAATATCTGATAAAGCAACTGTCGCAATAATTATTATTGTCAATGAATTAAATGTTCAAACTGTCTACCACCCATTTCCATACAATAGTACAAGTTCTGCTCAAAATGAGACCTCACATTTCGTAGCATTTCCGGCGTTATTCGACGGCATTCTTCAATAATTCTACGTCGTAATTCTTCCAGAGATTCTGGTTCGGTTGCATAGATTTTGTTTTTCAAGTGACCCCACAGAAAAAAGTCAAGTGGGGTTAAATCTGGAGATCTGGCTGGCCACTCTATAGCGCCTCTTCTTCCAATCCATCTTCCAGGAGACGTTCTATCCAAAAACGCCCTAACAGGCTGTGCATAATGTGGAGGTGCCCCGTCTTGTTGAAATTTAAAGTGGTCTTCATCGTAACGATTGTCATTTTCAATGATGTCTACTAATTGTGGATAAACAAATGCATTCAATAATTCCAAATAAGTTTCTCCTGTCAGGTTACCGTCGAGAAATACTGGTCCAATCAAACGGTCCCCAAAAATACCGGCCCAGACATTGAGTTTTTCGGGAGTTTGAGTATGGACTTCGTGGAAAACATGTGGATTGGCATCCGACCAATAACGACAATTATGACGATTCACAGTCGAATTCAAAAAGAATGTAGACTCATCAGAAAAGCAGATGTTGAAAAGAAAATTCTCATCAGCATCTATTTTCGTAGTAATAATTTCACCAAATTCCTGTCGCCTATCAAAATCATCTTCATTCAATTGGTGTACCAAATGTGTTTTGTAGGGGTGAAGTTTATGATGTTTCAGGATTCGGCGGATACTGGTTCTGCTAATATTGCCAATTTCCTTGTGCTCAATGTTGGGTCTGCATGAACTTGTCCTAAAAGTGCAACTTCAACAGGTTCATTTCTCACAGGAAATTCACGTTCTGGGTCTCGTTTCTTGTTGGCTACTGATCCAGTTTGACGAAACTTTTGCACTAATTCTAGAACGTATTTTCTAGCAACAAGTTTATCTGGATGCGTTTCATTGAACAAATTAGCTGTACGGTTACCGCACTCATCATTCTTGAAAAAAATTGTTATTATTTCAACTCTTTCCGCGATCGTATACACCATTATTGAGGAAATATTCAGCAGCTGTAATTCACTCTAATGACGTTCAATCAACGATCAGTTTGACATAGCCAGACGTCCAAAATTGCGATTTGGCGAAAAAAATTATCGCATACATGTTTTTGTTGTACGCGCATTGGAGTCGAATTCGAGAAAACGTCTTTTTATCGATTCTCAAGAACTTTAACATTTTTTCGATCAAGTAATTGAAGATGAAATAAGAATTTGAAACGGAATTGCATGTTATTTGTTGGTAAACAGTTAGATCATTTAATTCCTTGACAATGATAATTATCTTTAAACAGTTGCATTGTTAGATCTTATTTTTATTGATTGAGTGAAAAAAAAGTGATTTTCCAACTTCAAGTTCCTATATCTCGGAAACGAATCGATAGAATTAATTTATTTTTGTTGTTTGATATTAAGAAGGAAAATACCTTTCAAATGAGGTATCACTTGCCATATGTTGCTATTTAAAAATTTAGGGGTGGCGGTCACAGCTCCGAGGGATGGAATGTATTTCGGGTGAATTTCATCGTGAACGATGTCCCCCTCGAAAATGTTGTTGACGTGTCCGAGCGTTTTTATATAACTCGGTTCTGCCGACCTACAGAGCCGCTGTTTCGTTTTCAATGGCCCACTATGTATAATTGGACCTCAAAGGGTTAAAGTTGTTTAGATGATGCGCCCATATATGGGAACATTATTCCAGTACAGGTCGGATTATTATCTGAATCATAATCCGTTGACGGGAATTTTCTACTTCTTTGGCACGAAACAAAAAAACAAATTTCCGAGAGACACTTTTGGCAATGGACCTCACATGTTTTTCCCATGGAAGGTTTTTTATTGAAATGGAAGATTTTATTGGCCACTGTGCCATTCATCCATTCAATTCTAACGAGTTGTTGGATAATCAATCTAGAATATTAGCTGAGTCCGTATTCATTTCATTCACGATTCTTCCCCGTTCATTGATGCTTTCACTGGCTGATATCGGAGCTTTGGAAGATAAAGCGGTATGAAAGGCTACATCCACAAAGCTGTACACTGGACTTAAGGTGGCTCCTAATATATCATTGATGTGAAGAAGAAACAGTGTTTATGCTAGAATGGATCCCTGCGGAACACCATTATTTATTGGTAGAGTATCAGGTAATACTCCATCGACCACCACGTGGAGGAATCAGTCTAAGAGAGAGATAGAGCAGGGAAAATAACATACGTGAAATATAAGCAAGCATGTCACCAGTTCATCTCTGATACCAGGAACCAACCATATTATTGATCATTGATAATTCCTCAGCGTTTTAGATATTTCATGAGCTCGATGTTGTGGATTTTCCGATGACCTACAGTGCGATAAGCCTGCAGTTGCTAGGTATGGTCTCTCTCCCCTTTTTGGGGACTGGTTGAACACTTGCAATTTTTTAGTTGAACGGAAATACTCCGAAATTATAAGGGGGATTGGATAACGTGCAAAGAACTGGCGTTAGTAAGGAAAAAAATTCTTTGGGAACGATCAGCGGAATTCCACTAGCTTTGTTGGTAGAGAGGACCACGCTTATTGCCATAATGCTATACAATAGGAATAATTGGGCCGAAAATCTATCAGAAAATAACTATTTTCTTGGCTAATACCACGACGAACGTTGAATTACATCTAACGAATTTCCGTGCAGAGTCCTACAAGGATGTATCCGCAATTGCTAGTTGCATGGAAATGTTCATTGAAACAGTTGGACCACCATCCTAATCAGTATAGGGTAGGTCTCTGCAGACAATAACTAATGTCTGCAACAAACGATTCAACAAAATATCCATGCAAAGGCAGAAGCTGAGACACCGCCCGCAGCCTAGCGTTCACTAAACCACAGGCGCCATCTGAACTCTAGCCTCTCAACCAAAGCAATACACAGAACTTGCGTGATTAATCTAACCACTAATACAAATTAAAGAAATCTGCATTGCATTGTTCACAATAAGCTTGTCAAGTCAACATTAATAATAATAATACTGACCTCGATGAATATGTTATTTTAATATTCACTTCAAATTTTCCATTTTGCGGGATAGTGTGAAGAGAAAGAAATTTCGACACTGAAACTCAACTCTCCGGCATATTGTTCGAACTTTGTTCGGATAATGAATCAATAAAAATATGCCAAATTCATTTCATATTTGCAAAAAATATGAATTGGTTATATTTTTTGGCAGTTGTAGAAAAGATACTGTATGAAACTCGTGAGCAAAGTGTTTTTTTTACTTGTAGGAATTGCCGCACTACGCCTACGGCGTCGTGTCTCAGCTTTTGCCTTTACATGGAGATTTTGTTGAATCGTTTGTTGCAGACATTAGTTATTGTTTGCAGAGACCTACCCTATACTGATCAGGACAAGAACCCAGAAATCGATCTATAGGTGGTCCAAATGTTTCTATGAACATTTCCATGCAACTAGCAATGGACCATATCGGATAAGAATTGATTTGGTAGTATGTTCATTATCTATGTGTTGGCATCCATGAATATTTGTCATTAGTGTCAGTTGTCATTTATGAGAATGTCAATTCCATGGCAGAAGACACAGTAAAACTGCGGTAAAACTATCAATATTCATAAAAATCTTGAAAGTAAAAATCAAAAACTCTGACTTTACTACAAATTAACAATTGACATGAATGACATGATTGACAATTGACATTATCATAAATGACAACTGACACTAGTGACAAATATTCATGGATGACAACACATAGATAATGAACATGCTACCAAATCAATTCTTATCCGATATGGTCCATTGCGGAGACATCCTGGTAGGACTCTGCACGGAAATTCATTAGATGTAATTCAACGTTCGTCGTGGTATTAGCCAGGAAAGTAGTTGTTTTCTGATGGATTTTCGACCCAATTATTCCTATTGTATAGGATTATGGCAATAAGCGTGGTTCTGGTATTGCAGGACATCTTGTTTCTCTCTTGACAAGCTTATTGTGAACAATGCAATGCAGATTTCTTCAATTTAGCTTTGTTGGTCTTAAGGCCCAGCAAAAGGCGCCTGATGGAAGTGAAATTTCTTCTCAGAGCTTTGGTAACATACCAAAAAGAGCGAGACCCGTTAGGACATCCAGCGATCGTCGATTGTCTCCTTGCAGATGTTTCTTTACATATGCTGCCTGTACAAACATTATGGGAAGCAGAGCTAGGCGGTAGGTACAGGAATATTTGTATAGCGATTCCTAGAGCGATGTACCCAGTACTCTATCTACTTCTTCAATGAAGTACTAGGTACTCGTAGCCGTACAAATTGGTGAAAGTAGTTAATGAGAAAACTTTTTTTTGGGTAGTGTACTGAACTTGTCTGCGCCTGTCGAACGCATGACACATGCCTCACCATAAACCTACAACGCACGTCTATGAATTATTAGTCGCACGCTGGCTGCTGTCAATTTCCTTTCCATTTTCTTGAAGACTAGAGCACTTGCAGTTTTCTATGATTATTATTATAGTAAGGAGTTTTAATTTTATTATTTCAAGAAACACAGAAGTGTTAATGAAGTAGTTGTTTTTTTTTATTTGCCATAATGGTCGTCATTATAGAGGCGATTAGAGTTGATCAGTGATCACTGCCATAACTGATTGTTAGTTTTGTCTAATATCCAAAATACTGCTTTGTTGATTTTCGTCTTAATAATCTACACACACAAAATTCTGATTTAATGAAGCACGATTTTTCATAGGGTGCAGAAAGTGGTGAAGCTTTTATATAACAGAGAAAACCCAAAAAGGTAGAGGATCGAAACAGAGAGGTTTGTGTTGTCAAATTTTGTCAAAATTTGTTTTTACGAATCTCCCAGGTTTTCGTGGAAAACCCCTCAAAAGCAGAGCTTGTGCGAGCAAAGGAGAGCCACGACCTACAGCTTAAAAAGTGGATTCCGAACCACTTTAGCTCCGTGATGGTGGCGGGGCCTCCTGGGTGGGAGCAAACGCTCTAACACCTCGGCCACTTCGCTTGTGTATATTATTGAAGTTATAGCTAGTTACTCTGTATGTAAAAAAGAGAACTTGTCAATTATTGATACTTTTGTCAAGTTGATATTTCATAATTTTAATAAGTAAAGTTGAGTTTACGAAATATTCTTTTATTCAAAAGATACATAACCATATGTTGTAAAAGTTGATGTAGAAGCACTGAATCTTCAACCGAACTTTTCCGAGATGGAATAATGCACTTAAATTGAACAGGAGAATATTAGAAATATATTTTGTATCAAGTGACAGATGGTCATGATTAATTCATATGAAATTTCTCGAGTGATTTATACCTTTTTGCGTTAAAGCGCAGGCACCAACTGTTTTTCTCTTCGTTGGATAACATTATCAAGAAGTGTGAACAATGAAAATTTAGATTTGTGGAAGATGCAAATGGCAGAATTGATGGTTGAGAATCATAAAAGGTGTTTCATTAATGGCAAAGCATGAAACGAATTTTCTGCCATCAATCTTTCTATAAATAATAATAATAATAATAATAATAATAATAAATGATTTTATTGAGTAGACATACAGAGCATAATACATAAATGAAATTATGTCGATATGACACTCAAATGGCAGAGTTCAATTCCACGATTAGATCGCTTATTGCTCTTCCACTCAACCATGAAAAGGACCTCATTCTTTGTGAGGAATGGGCTCCAACTTGGGTATAGATCGCACACTTACAAGACTAAACATTAAATATACATATGTACATGAACTAGTAGAAAAATATGTATAAAAAGATAAGTATAATCAAACCTTAGGACTGATTGTATTCAACTTGTGTACAGATCGCACACTTACAAGAATAAACATTAAATATACATATGTACATGAACTGAGAAAAAATATTTATATAAAAAGATAGGTATAATCAAACCTCAATAGTAAGTAATTGTAAGCTGAATTGCACGCATCAAAATACATAATCAGGATTTTCGATCAGAAATTTCTTCAACTGAATCTTAAGTTTAGAAAGACTACAACTATTGAATTCAAATGGAAAATTATTATATATGTTAGCAATTTGGAATGAGAATGAAGACCGATAGAGAGCAGTTCTATGAGTAGGTATTGTCAACTTGGCTTTGTGTCGAAGATTTAAATTGTGTACGTCCGTCCTATAATGTATCTTCCGATGAAGGTATTTTGGTTTTTTCATGGTTATTAGTTTTTTTTAAAATAAGGCGGAATGTAAAAGCCTCTTTTCGTTAGTTCTGAGCCACCCGATATTCCTGAGACTCTCCGAAACATGATCTCGTCTGCGCAAGCCACATATGAATCGAACACATGTATTTTGTAGTTTCTGAATTCTGTAACTATCTGCGCAAGTGAGTGAAGGACGTCGGAAATGGAGCAGGTTAAGTCTGGTTGGAATTGAAGAGATTCTACCATAAATGATTTGTTGACGATTATACTTATTTAGAGTCTACTGATTTTTGAATCCGAGTGAGAAGAAACTGTCCAACAGAAAAGAAGAAATAATCCAAATACCATGTTCATCTGGAAGAATCTATATCATTGCCGAAATATTGAGAAAAATAGTGAAAGTTGTGAGAGTTAATGGCGAATCCAGTGAAAAGTACGGAAGTCTTCAGAAATCTATGTTACAAATGCAAAGAAATTGGCAACAAAGCATTCCGTGTATGAACAATAAATGAAAAGATAAAAGTAATACCCATTCTGCAAAAGCAGAAGATCTTTGGTTCTATAACATTGATGATCTTTTTCAAGCTGGTTCATCAGACAATGAATTAGGGTGATGTTTGTACTACAGTGGTGCTCCATATCATATATTTGAAGAACTGATTGAAATAATTGTCCCTAATAGACACAGTGAACAAAGAAGTTTAAATTTGAAGAAATCTGCATTGCATTGTTCACAATAAGCTTGTCAAGAGAGAAACAAGATGTCCTACAATACCAGGACCACGCTTATTGCCATAATGGCAATAAGCTATTGGCAATAAGCGTGGTCAATAAGCAGGACATCTTGTTTCTCTCTTGACAAGCTTATTGTGAACAATGCAATGCAGATTCCTTCAATTTGTATTAGTGGTTAGATTAATCACGCAAGTTCTGGGTATTGCTTTGGTTGAGGGGCTGGAGTTCAGACGGCGCCCGTGGTTTAGTGAACTCTAGGCTGCGGGCGGTGTCTCAGCTTCTGCCTTTACATGGAGATTTTGTTGAATCATTTGTTGCAGACATTAGTTATTGTCTGCAGAGACCTATCCTATACTGATGAGGGCAAGAACCCAGAAATCGATCTACAGGTGGTCCAAATGTTTCAATGATCATTTCCATGCAACTAGCAATTGCCGAGACATCCATCCTTGTAGGACTCTGCACGGAAATTCATCAGATGTAATTCAACGTTCGTCGTGGTATTAGCCAGGAAAGTAGTTGTTTTCTGATGGATTTTCGACCCAATCATTCCTATTGTATAGGATTATGGCAATAAGCGTGGTCCTGGTATTAGTCCAACCAATATAACAAAAATAAAGCCTGTTTTGCAAATTAATTCTAATAGTAACCGACTTGCGCCATAAAAGTGGAGGAGAAGTGAGAGACCGGTTGCGCGCACAATGCGCTTTTTTCTATACAGCGAAGACGTCGCTTCTCGGCGCCCCCTCCACTACTACCTTAGCATGACTCGGCGACGAATTTTCACTCGAAGCGCTGTGTTCAGAAGCATTTTTAACAATGTTCTCCAAACTTATGGGAAAATGTGAGATAGACAAATTGTAGTTTTTAACATCAACTTCGAAATGCCGCTTTAAAAATTCAAATCGGACCATTTCCCGTAATATGACGCATCATGCAAAATATGGCTGTAATTTTTTTAAAACCCGATTGTACGAAAACTATTGAAGCGACAATTTCCACCTTTCGGGAGCTCAACGTACATGATATTAGCTACCATTTCCCGAAAAATTATTTCTTAATATTGAAAATTGAGGGAGATACGAATTTTTGAAAAAAGGCCTTTTTTCAAGAGTTTTTCCGGCTTTTCTCGGCGAAAAATGGTCTTATCGGGATTTTCCAAAAACTATTTTGTAGGTTTTTTCATTCTCTACAAACGGTCTTTTATGAGTAAAGCCATTCGTCCAGTACCTTTTGAGATATTTACAAAAAACCAAAAAAAGGACCCTTTTTTTAATAATCATTGTTTAAACAATTGCACAAAAAAAATTTTGAGTTGCAATTTGGATTTTAGTTATTTATAAAGTATCCCCGAAGTCATGGCGCAAGTCGCTTACTATTAGAATTAATTTCCACAAAAAATTTATATTGGTTGGTCTATATTGCAGAGTTTGAATTTGGCGAAGGATTACGTTTAGCCACCGGCAGGCCAAGTGTGGGCGTAAGGCGAATGCTAGCGTAAGCGAATCCCTCGCCCACACTTGTTATTTTTTGTAATTTTGTGGACAGAGCCTAAGGACACTCCAGTTGCAGCAGAAATAGTACGTAACGAAGTATTAGGACTTATACCAAAATAACCTAATACTTCCATTTGAGTGGCTTCATCCAAAACTTTTGGCTGATCATGTTTTAAATTTGCAACAGATCCTGTCTGAGTAAATTTGGCGATAAGATTTAGAACGTTTTCCGGAAGGGTAGTTTTCCAACAGATAAATGGAACGGTATAATGAAGCAATTTGGCTTCAACTCATTTTGTATATGCACTGGACCACAAACAATCCCAGATTCACCTGTTATGCGTGATAACACGACTGTTCAAAATTCCTGTATTGTCATGACTACGTCTGTACTTCGTGTTTGGAGGTTGGGATATGTATTGTTAACTAGCTATATAACAATATCGACGAGAACAATCAAACATTGTTATCTCGAATAAACCGCCCCTGGTTCATGAAGACTTGAAATCAATAATCACATATAATCCAGTTCAATTGGATTTTGAGACGAGGATCGATTGCAGCACCACCAAACTTGATATGCTTAGTAGTTGAAACCATGATAAACACGAACAAACATTCCGGGGGTGGAGTATATTTTTTTTGCGTGATTGAACGCCGACATCAAGTTTCAGGTTTACGCTTACCCGCCACTGAAAGTTCTGGCGGAGCCGAATAGTTGATTGGTAATAAATGTGCTAAAAATGATCGGAGAAGGAAAAGTTGATATCGTTTCTGAAGATTCCTACCTTCTCATGCAATGGTGTGTTTTGTCACACTTCACGGAGATGTTTGCGGATGATCCGAAAACCATGAATAATTTAGTAAATATGGAATTATTATAATTAATCAGCAATCCATCCCCTCTTTTGAAGTAGTGTGACAGGTCTAACTTATACATTGGGATCGTAGTATTTACATAATTGGTGTCTAATTATAGTTTCAAACGGATTCAATAATAAAGACAGACACACACTGATCGTAGTATTCACATAATTAGTGTCCAATCATAGTTTCAAACGGATTCAATAAAGACAGACACGCATTGATGGTAGTATTCACTTTATTGGTATCCAATTATAGCTTCAAACGGATTCAATGATAAAGACAGATACGCATTGATCGTAGGATTCACTTTATTGGTATCCAATTATAGTTTCAAACGGATTAAATGATAAAGACAGGCACGCATTGATCGTAGTATTTAAAATATTGGTTAACAACGATAGTTCTAAACCATTTTCAACAACTTCTAGGTCCCCCTTCAACTTCTAGGGAATATACGTGTATACGGAAAGGATATACGTGTTCACGGGTAGCTAGGATAGTCGCGCGAAGCGCGATAGTTAAGCCGCCGGCAGGCCAAGTGTGGGCGTAAGGCGAATGCTAGCGTAAGCGAATCCCTCGCCCACACTTGTTATTTTTTGTAATTTTGTGGACAGAGCCTAAGGAAACTCCAGTTGCAGCAGAAATAGTACATAACGAAGTATTAGGACTTATACCAAAATAACCTAATACTTCCATTTGAGTGGCTTCATCCAAAACTTTTGGCTGATCATGTTTTAAATTTGCAACAGATCCTGTCTGAGTAAATTTGGCGATAAGATTTAGGACATACTTATGAGAGGTGTTCTTATCTGGGTGCCTTTCGTAAAATATTGCAGCAGTTCGTCGAGCACATTGATTTTCGGCGCCGTAAATAAACACTATTTCGACTTTTTCAGCCAAAGTGTAATAAACCATTTTCAATACGACACTAAGGTAAAACACGTTAAAATTTCCACAAAAATAGGGAATGTAGTACACTAAATTATTCTTCATTGAAAAATACTTAAATACCTTTTTCTATAATCAGGGTCTACCTATCATAAACTTATAAAATGGACAATTACAATATACCTGGAAATCTCAAAATATAGCTACTACTTAATTGAATTAAATTTAACAAAGGAGAACTGTTCAGGTCCAATCGATCATTTGATAAACAAGTTGAATTTTTCAATTTATTAATTTCCAAGAATTCTAAATAATTAAGCCTAATGCCCTTATTTTTCACATTAAGAATTTCGAAGTTTTCATGGAAGTCATGACCTTCCTCAAAAATATAATTGGCATTAATGAGTGTGTTTTACTTATTAGTGTCATAACTATGGATTTCCATCAAGTAACGGTCACGTCAATCCAAACATTTTTAATACATTGGTTTATCACACAACTGGTAACTAAGTATGGTAAACAATTCAATATGTCTTTTATTTTCTTTAACAGGTACACTTTTAGAGTACACATTTTGAGCAATTATTAAAGTGACAGTAGTGTAAAATATTGTAATTAAGGTTTGAAGTGAAAGGAATGAGAATCAACAGTTACAGTTTTTATTTCAATGGTATGGAGGAGCAAACAGATTTTTCTAAATATCTCGACAACGGATCGATCAATTTAAAAAAAAAGAAACACCGAAGTGTATAGATTAAAAAGACCTTTAAAATGAGGTATTACTCGATACCCCTTCACATTTAAGATTTTAAAGTTGGTTGATCCCTCTGGCAGGGGACGCAAGGGGGCGCGTTTTCTGATGAAAACTTGTCCCCTTCAATACATTTGTTGACGTGTCTCAGGATTTTTTTTTTAAATACACACATTTCGAGAAAATTAGTGTGGGAAGTCCTGAAATGAACACCCTGTATATCAAGAGGATGGGTTTTCCTATGAAAAATATTATTTTGGATAGTACTGGATGAGAACATTAGTATACCACCCTGTCTCTCAGTCTGGTGAGGAAATTCGTATTATTTGTAGTCGCTGAATCCCGAATGTAGTTATATCTCTCACGTGGAAGATTCCGTAAGTGAATCAGGTCGGTCTTCACCCTGAATGCACCTCCTTAGAGAAGTATTCACGTTGAGGATTCCATTATGTGTAGGCAGTGCTATAGATGTATTCAATAACAAAGGAAACCATTCACGACACTAAAACTTTCGTTGACGTATCTCTTCAGTAAGTATGGTGTGCCGCGATACCGAAATTTGGTGCAGGGATTCTGTATGCGTTGTCCTTGCCAAGTGAATAGCTCCATTTGATTGCATATTTAGCCTGTATCTTGCGTTCCGTATCCTCGTCTTGAAGCGCTGTAATTGAATAAATATTATAGTAATATACATGGTGGCACTTACTTGTCTCCTGAGAAACCATCCAATAACTCAAGTCAGCATAATGGAGGGCAAAACACTGATTTTTGGCAAAATTATATTCACTATTTCACTTTTAATACTTTTTATTAGTCGTCAATATGACAATACATGACCATCTCTGGTTAACCTTTCTAAACTACTTGAACTAGAGACTAAGGGTGTAAATAAGTCAACAACATCCTCCGGGCCTCCGAAAAATAATAAACCGGTTTCAGCTTTTGCCGTGAGCTCCTGCATCAGTTCGGTCAGATGCTTGTTGAGAATTTGTATGTTGAACGATCAAATATATCACGGCTGCTCTTCTTGTAAATTATTTTAGAAGCGTTTTTTCGACATTGTCATTATAGTACAGGATGGAATCTTTACAGGGAAAATCAAACATCACATCGTATTTGTTATCGCCTTTCTGCACCTCAATGTTTTCCACTCGAAGAGAGCAACAGACCACTGTATCAGCTTGATTCTTATCCTTTTCGTTTCCAGCTCTCAACGGTAACTTATCCATGAAATACAACGCTACTGCTCTCTGACTAATTTTCATTCTTTTTGACTTCCAGTTCCGCTGGTACTTTGTCCAAATTTTGTCAATGGACTTGTGTAACTTTCTGGCAACCTTATACTTCTGCCAATCCTTCATAAGTGCCTCATTCTTTTCTTGGAGATGCAATTTATCTACTTTCGTCTTATTTTCATTCTTCTCGGAGAGATCCCTAAAGAAGGCATGCATTTTTTGGAAATCACACAATTTTAAATCACTTGTCAAGCTCCTTTCTTTTTCTGTCATGACATGCCTCCAGTCTTTGAAAAAGAAATGTTTGTTGAATATGTCTTTGATGGTGCAGTCATGATCAAACATTTTAGCATAGAAACCAGCTCCCTCTTCTACGTCTTGAGACAGCTCCACCTCCTCATTGTTATGATAAAATTTGACGTCATCAGGTAGTGGCTCATAGAGAGGAGCGAAAACTTGGCCTTTGTGCTTCAGGAACTTCCATTTGACATCGTCATATTTTTTATCTTCCCTCCACCATTTCCACACCTCTTGTTTCTCTTTCACCTTCTTTTTTTTGTTGCCTTTCTTGGGACTTTCAACTGTCTTGATTTTTTTGTTGGTCTTCTCTTTCTTTATCTTTTTTTTTCGGATTGTAATCGTATTCCTCTTGTTCCTTGTCGTCGCAATATATTTTTTTCTTTTGTTTCTCTTTCTTTACAGTTTTAGGTTTCTTTTTTGCAATCGAAGGCAGATCACCATTGTCATCATCTAATACCATTTTGCGCTTACTTGTGATCAATCGTGCAGACAAGGCAACTCGTAGTAACTATCTGGCTCTTCTTCTGGCTTGTCTTTGACTTCTATCTCTGATTGACCATCGTCTTGCAACTGCCCTTTCTCTTCGGATAATTGATATTCATCCTTCTCAAACTGTGACATACAACATACTTACAACTGCTGCTGGCAGATACACTGATTTCACCCGCATCATTTCCCTCATCTTGGCTGCTTGGATCATCCTTTTTGATCAGTTTGTATTCATCATCATTAGAACTCTTCCCTTTAGTAGGATTCTCAATGGATTCTGGTTCTTCCTCTTTGTCTGGTTTCGAATTTATTTTATGATCATCTGACATCTTGTCACTTTCAATTTCGGGAAAACCATACATTGAAAATTCTTGGTCGACACAGTATTTGAACTCAGAAACATTTCCATGCTCGAAGGACCCAATGTTTGGGCAAAACACTGATTTTTGGCAAAATTATATTCACTATTTGACTTTTAATACTTTTAATCAGTCGTCAATATGACAATACATGACCATCTCTGGTTAACCTTTCTAAACTATTTGAACTAGAAACTAAGGGTGTAAATAAGTCAACAACAGAAGGATTGCATTGTTCACAACTCTACTTGGCTCAAACTCTTCAGTAAAACAGACAGAGGCCTCAGCTTGACGACCTGCCTACGTTTTTACGTATGATCTAGTACAACTGCCGACAGCCACTATTTCAATACACTGGTCTATCTCTCACCATCAGTTCGTGTTCCACGCGGGAACTCCAACCACAACCTGAATTTCACCCCTTGCGTCCATGGAAATAGCTATTTTTATTACTAGGGAGGAAAGTGCCACTTTTCCTCCCGCAGGATGTAGTTTACTGCAGTAAACATCTAAGGGAGGAAAAGGCACGTCACTCCCATGTAATACATATGATTTCATTGCCACAAATAATGGTTGATATACGGTATCGGAAAGTTTTCATCTTGGGTATGGTGGTTTCATAAGAACGTGAAGAATAGCTTGCTATATGTTGAGAGAGCATTACAATTTCTCCTCTACTCGCTCGAGGAAGGGATATCGACGTCAGCTGTTAATTCGTCGGGTGGGGTAACAGGATAGGTGCACAGTAGTGCGTCTCTCTCATTTATGTGGTATTATCATATCATTGCGTTCCTTGTTGCTCGCGTAGATTTCTGTCTGTACTCCAGATGACAAGTTTCCGATACTGTAGGAGAGAAAGTACAACTCACATAATCAGACAACGACTTTATCCCTCTTGAAAACCTTATCCTGTCGGCTACAAGTTAACCATAAGCACTTCTCTCTTTCTCATCCTACCTACTTAATGAACCTTTTTTTGTAAATTTGAAACGCATCTCAGCTGCTTTTGTATAAAACGGACCTATACTTGCATGATGGAAAGTATAGAAAATACAGTCATGTCCATCTGAGAATCTGCGGTCGTACAATGGCTAGAGTCTTGATCAAATGAGTCATTAGAACAATTTTAGTTAACATGTTTGTCGGCATGCAAGACCAACTTTGCGAACAGATATACATGCAAGACTCATTTATGTTATTTTACTTGAAAACTGTAAAATATATGAAGATCAATCATAATCAAATTGTCCCCATATCGAAAAATTAACAGTCGCCGTAGAGGAGGGTTGCACACTCCCCGCGCTACAAGACCGCACATTCTCCAGGTGACTCCCCCAGCCTAGTATATAAATGCCATCCATAATCAAATTGTCCGAAAAAATCTGTCACTAGCTCTCGTACTATAAAGTTGGATTCTCTGATAGCAAAATCGCTTTCGGTATACTAAAAAACAAACTGAAAGGAAAATCTGCATTTCCTCGTGTCAACATCAGAGCTGATTTAACGCCATCCCAAACCAAATACCTTCAAGATCTTCGCGCGGAGTTAACCAGAAGATCCGACAGTGGTGAACCTGACCTAACTATTAGATACGTGAATCGAATTCCTAAAATTGTCCAAACGAATTCTCATTCTAATCAAAATTAATTAAAAAACCTCAAACGGCCTTGAGTGAATAACCACTCGATTCTCTATACCAATAAATCTATGCTCTATTTCATAGAAATATAACGAACTTGCCCATCTCATTAAATCTGAAAATCCACATATAGGCCGGTATCGTGTCGACCTGTCTCCGTTGTACGAAACTCCGACGGATGATCACCTTCGTGAACACCGATTCACACTCCAAATAGGAAGCGTTTCTCAAATGCCTGAGACAATAATAATATACACTTTTCAATCGGTCTTTTGAACTATTGAACAAACTACCCACACATGTGGTTGATTCTCCGTCAGTGAATGCATTCAAGAACTGTCTAGATTTATTTTATTCTTTCAACCTAGTATTGTTTCAGATGTAAATTGTTACTTATTACTTATTATAACCACCACACTATGTACTGTACATTATGTACTTCTTCAAAAAAGAGTTTACAAGCTAGACTTCTACTCTTGTTTTGCAATAAATAAATAAATGTACAGATATACTAAGGATAGATTTCTGAGAACTCAATTTTATTTTTAATTCGGTAGCATATCAGAAATAGATTTTGACCAGGTCACCGATTTTAACCGAACCTCGGATCTAGTTTGAGGAATTAAACTGTGAAATGTAGAACTAGTGCACTGGAAGTGGGAGCGTTTGATTGCAGCTGAGCGTAAAGTCTCGAACTTACCAGAGTTTTGTCTGGATCGTATATGCTGAGGCTTTGGATCGGACCGCCAATGATTTCCAGGACCGACTTGAGTGAATCTGCGGTGGCCGCTGGACATTCGAGGAATATTCCATTTTCGAAATTGAAACAATGACAAGACGGATTAGCTGCTAGACTAGGACATTTGGTTTGGTCGGCGAGTGCCCTCGAGCTGACCAAACTCGCCAGTAGTATTAGAGTGGCGCCATATTGCGCCATCATGAGTACATTTTCCGCGGTGCCATGTTGGTTTCAGTTACTTGATGGATGCTCCAACTTCCTGGAACAAAAGTACGTTTCAATGTCATGATTTGAAGAAGATCAGGGTCAGGGACAGGATCAGGGACACGTAGCTCAGTGGTTAAGACGGCCGGGTTCAAAGAAACTGATACTGCTGGTCGGGTAGGTTCAAATTCTATCGACTACAGACTACAGATACACTGATAATTTGTTGATTGCAAAATACAGCGAAAATGTTATACTAGTAATTTTCAACCAATCAGATGATTTATTTCGACATGGTTACTGTGGTAACCAGTAAATTTTCTGAAAATTTTTCATCCATATGAGCATGTAGACGTAAAATTATTAAGTTGAAATTTTCCGGCACATGACAGCTATCATATACTTAGACAATAATACTATTGATATTTCCTTAAAACCTAGTAAGGTAATTATATGAAATCAATTATTTTCATTTTTTGGATTGACGTGGCCGTTACTTGATGGAAATCCATAGTTATGACACTAAGGTAAACATTTATTGTCTTTGCGACATGTTTTGATACACAGTATCTTTTTCAAGCGAATGTAGTACATTAAACTATTCTTCATTAAAATTACTTAAATACCTTTCTTACCCATTAACATAATTAGGGACTACCTATAATTATCGCTAATACCTAGAGTCATACAACTTATAAAATTGACATAACAATGAACCCACCTGGAAATCTCAAAACATAGCTACTACTCAATTGAATAAAAAAAACAAAAAGGAAACCGTTCAGGTCCAGTTGATCATTCAATAAACAAGATGAATTTTTCAATTCATTAATTTCCAAGAATTCTAAATAATTAAGCCTAATGCTCTTATTTTCCACATGAAGAATTTCGAAGTTTTCATCGAAGTCATGGCCTCCCTCCAGAATATGATTGGCATACGATGACTGTGCTTTATTGTTTATATAATTCATACGGTGTTCACGTATGCGACTTTTGAATGGTCTACCTGTCTGGCCGATATATACTTTGGAGCAAGATCCACAATTCAATTTATAAACTCCAGAATATAACTGTTCCCGATAACGCAAAATTAATATCATTTGACGTTCTAAATCTTTTCCCTAGTATACCCCCCGCAAGATATAATACTCTTAGTCGAAGGTTTACTAGATAAAAATCATGTTAACCCGGTTATTAAACGAAAGATATTAGACCTTCTGTCGATATGTCTTGAACAAAATTATTTTCAATTTGACAATAAATTCTACTCTTCATCTGAAGGATTGATCATGGGAAATCCGCTGAGTCCTCTACTGGCAGATATCTTCATGGACAATCTTGAAGAAACGATTCATAAGCATCCACTTTCGAAACAGTTTTTGTATTGGTACAGATATGTAGATGACGTTATAGTTTGTTTTAAAGGCACTAACAGACAATTAGACACCTTTCATAAATATATTAATACTATTCACCCAAACATTAAATCCACAATAGAAATAGAAGTGGAAAATTAAATTAATTTTTTAGATTTGACAATAGGTGAAGCCAATAATAAACACCACTTTGCTATTTTTCATAAACCTTCTCATACTGACATCACCATTCATAATAATTCAGTACATCCATATACACATAAAATATCAGCATACCATAGTATGATACACAGATTAGTAAATATTCCACTGTCCGAAGAAAATTTCAACAAAGAATTAAATATTATAGATAGCAGTTAACAATGGATATCAAGTTAAATTAATAGAAAGTATTCTTGCTAAAAAACTACATAGAAAGGATATCCACTTTGAGGAACCTTGACAATAATTATAGAACTTTAACTTATTCAGGACCCGTCACGGAAAAATAGCTTAATTTTTGCATAAGCAAAACTTAAAAGTAGCATATAAAACAGATAACACACTGGGAAGGTTTATCAAGAATAACAAAGATAAAACGCAGAAATCTGAAAAATCAGGAGTTTATAAATTGAATTGTGGATCTTGCTCCAAAGTATATATCGGCCAGACAGGTAGACCATTAAAGAACCGCATACGTGAACACCGTATGAATTATATAAACAATAAAGCACACTCATATGCCAATCATATTTTGGAGGAAGGCCATGACTTCGATGAAAACTTCGAAATTCTTCATGTGGAAAATAAGGGCATTAGGCTTAATAATTTAGAATTCTTGGAAATTATTAAATTGAAAAATTCATCTTGTTTCTTGAATGATCAACTGGACCTGAACGGTTCCCCTTTGTTAAATTTATTCAATTAAGTAGTAGCTATGTTTTGAGATTTCCAGGTAGGTTCATTGTTATGCCAATTTTATAAGTTGTATGAGTCTAGGTATTAGCGATAATTATACGTAGTCCCTAATTATGTTAATGGGTAAGGAAGGTATTTAAGTAATTTTAATGAAGAATAGTTTAATGTACTACATTCGCTTGAAAAAGATACTGTGTATCGAAACATGTCGCAAAGACAATAAATTTTGTGGACATTTTAATCGTTTTTTACCTTAGTGTCACAATTATTATCATATAATAATGTATCTGGATGTTATAAATTTTATTTCGCTAGGAAACGGGAAACAAAAAAAAGTTTCACGCAATATGAATCAATTTTTAGTCAATATAGACATTTCCCTGTAACCTTGTATGGAAATTGTATGAAATCAACTCATTTTATACAATAATTTATCTAACATTATACATTTTATTTAACTAGGAAACGGGGAAAATCAGAAAAGTCTTCTGAAATACGAATATTATTCCAGTACGTATACATTTTTTTTACTGAATCCCCCACGTGCTTGAATTCATTGCGGGAAATTTGTCCCGTACCTACATGAATTTTTAAAGAAAATTATTCCTTGTCGCTTCGTCACTCGTGATAATTTTGAAAAAAATCGTGTACTCAAAAAATTTCTGGCAATAATTCACACTCTAGGAAGATTATAAGGGATAATTTTTTTCACGGTGTCTAATTGGATTTTTGTTCGAATGAATGCACAAGAAAGTTAGCCTTTGACTTGGTTGTCAAGATGACACTGACAAATGGTAAAAAAATAATCGTATTACGTTTATAGTCTTTGAACTCTGAACAGAGGTCGACCTTCTCCGTCCTGTTTAACGAATGAAACATACTTCTTATGAAGTTCCATGAATATACGAATACGCCTAAAATGTGGTCCAGACTATATACAGTAAGTTTCAAAAATTTGCACCATATGGAAAACGTTTTCCATTATCGATTTGTCAGAAAATTTTGTTCCTCATAAAAAATAATGCATTACAAAATACTTGCATATGAGTTGTCAAAATTCCAAATTTCCAAACGGTGTACAGGGGGGACCAAAAATACGAATTTTGATCAAGTGTGGACTACCCCTTATTATTGACATTATCAAAAAGTTCATTCAATGAGGTTGTTCAGCATTGAAAACAATATTCAAATTTGGAATCACAGCCGAGAGTACTGAATAATTATTTTCACATCGTTTCTAACTTGAAAGAATGCAAAATCTTTCCCCAATTTCCAGAACGAGAGATGGAATTCAATATCTCTGAATGGATAAATAGTCTACTGGTACTGCTAGACAGATGGGCGTTGTCTTAACAAGGGGGAGTGTCACTTATGCACCATTCAGCCAGAACACCCTGTATACAAACTCAATTACTAGGCGGCAGCGTCTCCACGTAGTAAACGAGACCGCCAGCGTGCGAGGAGCGGGGGAAGCCTCGACTGTTTTTCTTTGTATGTTAACCGAATAGTGTTGTTAGGAGACCGTGACAGTGTGATAATAACTCGATAAAGCTCTAGAAGTCGAATGTCGCCTATTATCTCTGAAACAACCCCAATATCCTTTCCCAATACGGATCACACCGTTCTTTGCATGAATATAATGAGGGAATATCTTTACGTGACATGAAATGTAAGAGACTAAGAGCGGCATATATCTGGGTTATATACGGGGTATTCCTAAACATCATCTACATCAGCACTAATTTCAAACCTCAGCAAAATCATCGAAAAGATAATCAAAGCGAGGCGCAACAATTATTTAAATAAATATGAATTGTTATCAGAAGCGCAGTACGGCTTTAGAGAAAAAAAATCCACAGACGATGCGATAAAAGAACTTACAGGCAAAATATACAAAGCCATAGATAACAAAAAACCAGCTATAACAATTTTCCTGGATTTAACGAAAGCTTTCGATACTGTCCTACTAGCAAGTTTGGAAGATAGAGAGCAACAAACAAAAGTAAAGACCGCTGTTAGTGAGAAGCAGGTTATAGTATATGGAGTACCTCAAGGTAATGTTTCCAGCTTCGCAGATGATACTGTTATATTTTACGAATATGACACCTGGGATGACTTGAAAAGTAAAGTTGAACATGAATTTGTGCAAATAAAAAAATGGTTTGATAACAGGAAAGCAAACTTTCTAATTACCTTTCTACAGCTTGTCTTCGAGTCTACCAGCATTCAATAAAATATCAATGGGAGATGATTTTGAAATTTTTCAATCCGATAAAGTCAAGTATCTGGGGATAATGCTGGACAGCCACCTCGGATGGGATTTCCATGTGAATTATTTACTGAATAAGCTTCCGACAGTTCTGTATGAATACAAGCAAGTCTCGCCTATAATAGACCTCAAACAAAATAAAAATTCTTTATCCCGGTCTTGTCGAATCTCACCTCAACTATGGCATTATTGGATGGGGCGGTGCATATAATATATGTCTAAAACCACTAAAAGTTATTCGAAGGAGATTCCTAAAAATAATGTTAATTAAAAAAACCGATATCCCATGGAACTCATCACTAACTCTCACAAGTATGAGACACGCCAAATATACAAATTCGTTTTATCACTCATGAATAAGTCAATCGGACAATGCTGCTATCAGTACCTGGGACCAAAAGGGTTCAATAACATTCCTGGAAAGGTCAAATATAAACTAACAATTCGTCCTTTGAAAAAATTACTGAAAAAATTCGTAAAAGGGTTACTGTTTCATTATATGTGCTCGATTCTTGAAAGCTGAAGGTATTAATCAAATGAACTTTTTCTCCAAAGACATGTGTTAAAAAAATAGTAGTGGTTTTGTCGACCTTGTTATCAATGTTATTTTTAATTTAATTTATTCTCCATCGCTATTACTCGTTGATTCAATGAACCGATCTTATATTTTATAGTTGACTATCATGCATCCTTATTTTATAACTTTATTATATACAACTTTTTAAATAATTCTATACCAAAAATTTCTATATTATAATACACACTACAAATTTTTTTATTAAAAATGTAATTATTGTGATTTCACATTAGTCTTAAACCATAGACACACTTTCACTTCATCTTTTATACTTACAATAATTGTCTAAGGAACTCTTTTGTGATTTTATATGATACCCTACTGCTTTTTATCTTTAATTTTATATATTTACAACTTTAGATTATTCAATGCCAATATTTTTATATAACCGTGCACAGTTTTTTACCTAAGATGAAGTTGATATGATATTATGATTGTATTTATATTTAACCATACACTTTTGTATTTTATCTTCACTATTTGCCGAAACCTACACACAGATATGTTTATCTAGATATACAGGGTGTCCCAGAATAAAGAAACTCCGAGGGTAGAATCCTCACTTCATATTAAGGCTGAAAGTTCCAGTAAACATATCCCATAAAATGAGTACTAACCGAGTTACAGGGTGTTGAAAGTGACGCAAAAAATATATTTTCCAGAATAACTCCATAACGGCTTAACTTTTCTTAATGAAATTTGGTATATCACTTAACAGCATTCAGTTTCATATTTCAAGGCAAATCATGTGTTTGTTACTCTAAACAGGGGCGTACGGCAGGTGGGTACCCCTATTCGCCCCTTCCCAACTTTCACGCCACTGGATTAATATCGATTTTGTCTTCTTTTTCCTAATTCCCAATATTTCCTTTACAAAAAAGAAATACGTTTCTATTCACGAATATCAACGGTTTTCGAGATATTTGAAGTTGAATAAGTGCTTGCGTATCAAAATATTTACTATTTTTGAAAGGAATGTGAAAGTAACTATTTATAACATTATAACCAACATATTTCATACCTTACAATGAGTATAAATTCAAATATTTTGAAGATTTTTGGCATTTACGAGGGATTTTGTTCACAAAAATTTCCCGATATTCACAACTTACATAGCCACTAACAAAATAATCACTAATAAGTATCCGTATCACATACGCACTCATTCATTCAACTTCAAATATCTCTAAAACCGTTGATATTTGTGAAACGAAACTATTCCTTTTTTGTATAGGAAATATTGGGAATTAAGAAAAAGGAAACGAAATCGATATTAATCCAGTGACGTGAAAGTTGGGGAGGGGCGAATAGGGGTAACCCACCTGCCGTACGCCCCTGTTTAGAGTTACAAACACATGATTTACCTTGAAATATGAAACTGAATGCTGTTAAGTGATATACCAAATTTTATTAAAAATTCACAAATATCAACGGTTTTCGAGATATTTGAAGTTGAATAAGTGCGTGCGTATCAAAATCTTTACTATTTTTGAAAGGAATGTGAAAGTAACTATTTATAACATTATAACCAACATATTTCATACCTTACAATGAGTATAAATTCAAATATTTTGAAGATTGTTGGCATTTACGAGGGATTTTGTTCACAAAAATTTCCCGATATACACAACTTACATAGCCACTAACAAAATAATCACTAATAAGTATCCGTATCACATACGCACTCATTTATTCAACTTCAAATATCTCTAAAACCGTTGATATTTGTGAAACGAAACTATTCCTTTTTTGTATAGGAAATATTGGGAATTAAGAAAAAGGAAACGAAATCGATATTAATCCAGTGACGTGAAAGTTGGGGAGGGGCGAATAGGGGTAACCCACCTGCCGTACGCCCCTGTTTAGAGTTACAAACACAAGATTTACCTTGAAATATGAAACTGAATGCTGTTAAGTGATATACCAAATTTTATTAAAAAAAGTTAAGCCGTTATGGAGTTATTCTGGAAAATATATTTTTTTGTGTCACTTTCAACAGCCTGTAACTCGATCAATACTCATTTTAGGGTAAACGTTTATTGGAACTTTCAGCCTTAAAATGAAGT
This sequence comes from Chrysolina haemoptera, assembly GCA_958298965.1. Classification (NCBI taxonomy): domain Eukaryota; kingdom Metazoa; phylum Arthropoda; class Insecta; order Coleoptera; family Chrysomelidae; genus Chrysolina; species Chrysolina haemoptera. The sequence continues at coordinate 15,865,791 of OY282602.1, read as the reverse complement.
GAGGATTCTACCCTCGGAGTTTGTCCCTTTTATTCTTAGAGATCCTGCAGTTTTTGAGATATTTGGCTCAGATTGAAAACACAGGTTACGTTATAGAGCTTACATCAATGGGCATGTCAAATGTTTGTGAGAATCTACAGGGTGACATTTGTTATTGGTCATGCACCCTTTTCTCCCCCTGAACATTGAGGTGCGCCGCTAGTGAAGTTTGAAACACAAAATAAATTTTTTGATTCGTTCACAAACTTTTTTGTTTCTTGTAGTTTTTTGACGTATCTATACGACCGTTATCGAGAAAAAAAATAGTAAATTAATTTTTTTTAATTCTCTAAAATTTAGTTTATTCGCCGCTGTCTACTAAAAATTAAAGCTATAGGCTTATGCAACAACGGTTTATTATACAGAACATCTAAATGAAAGCCATAACAAGAAAACCAAGTTAAAACAATTATTGAAAGTGACCTCGCCCATTCCGTATACACGCGTTCGCTCTTCTCATTGATGACCGTACTCTGTTAACCACCCCCGGAGAATTTCTTATGATTTCAAATGCATTTAATATGTGATTCCATAGGTCATCAATGGAATTCATAATAAATTGGGACCATACAATTAACAATTTGAATACATGCACACGCCCAATGACTCTGCATGCGAACTGTGAAAATTAGTGACAACAAGCGACTATCCACAATAACGTCGTTTTCCTTTTTTCCAGAAAATTAGAAAAAGTCATTTTCTATTTTTTAATGAATTTTTCTAATGAATTTCCATGCAGAGTCCTACAAGGATGTCTCCGCAATTGCTAGTTGCATGGAAATGTTCATTGAAACATTTGGACCACCTATAAATCGACAATAAGTAATGGGTGGTATGAATAAAACCTAGCAAAAGCTTTTACTATAGGTTTGTCTCTCTCATTAATTAACAAAATAGAGCTTGTTTCGAGAAATCTAAGTAAAAGCAATTGCTTATGGTTTATTCATTATACCCAATGTCTGCAACAAATGATTCAGCAAACTCTCCATGTAAAGGCAGAAGCTGAGACACCGCCCGCAGCCTAGCGTTCACTAAACCACGGGCGCCATCTGAACTCCAGCCCCTCAACCAAAGCAATACCCAGAACTTGCGTGATTAATTTAACCACAAATACAAATTAAAGAAATCTGCATGCATTGTTCACAATAAGCTTGTCAAGAGAGAAACAAGATGTCCTGCAATACCAGGACCACGCTTATTGCCATAATCCTATACAATAGGAATAATTGGGTCGAAAATCCATCAGAAAACAACTACTTTCCTGGCTAGTATCATGACGAACGTTGTCATCCTTGGAGCGAGTTCATAACGTAATAGATTATTTAGTCCCTGTCTGCTTATAACAGTAGTTTTTGAATTTCATAATATTTAAATTTGTATTATTCTATAATAAAGTAGTCTGTGAAAATCACTTCTGATGGTGATTTTAGAGTCAAAACTCAGCAGTGGTATTGGTTAGTATGGATGGTGACTGATGCGCTGCGAACTGATTAGATCTATTCTGCCCCATCTTCTTCTGCTATCACAAGGTGTTCTTGTTTACAGCAGCCCTTCAAGCCTCAATTCCTTAAGGAATTTTTAGGATTTTGAGGGGGTCTACTTGTGGTATTTCTCCCACAGTCAGCTGGTGTGATCCCAGTATATTCAATCTCTTACGATGTACAGCGTAACACTCCATCAATATATGGTGGGGTGCTTCTGGATGTTCCCCATAGAATCTGCAGGTGCTGTCCTTCTCTAAGCCTAGCTTCCTCAGGTGTTCCTTGAGTCTGCAATGCCCCGTTAGAAATCCCGTGATTGTCTTCAGACTAGTTTTGCTGAGGTTAATCAGTTGCTTGGTTGAAATGACCGAGGAAATCTTTGGCCTGTGCCTGGAAGTCTTAGCCAGCATGTTGCTCTCATTGCTTCTTCAGCTTTATTGAGTTTTTCTCAGAAGTAAGATTTTCCAAGTCCGCAGAATGGTTCTGGCCCGATCAGTGGCATTGCTGTAAAACGCAGCATATTTACTCAGTGAATATTTGATATGAGAGAAACAAGATGTCCTGCACTACCAGGACGACGCTTATTGCCATAATCATATATAATGGGAATAATTGGGTTGAGAATCCATCAGAAAACAACTACTTTCCTGGCTAATACCATGACGAACGTTGAATTACATCTAATGAATTTCCGTGCAGAGTCCTACAAGGATGTCTCCGCAATTGCTAGTTGCATGGAAATGTTCATTAAAACATTTGGACCACCTATAAATCGATGTCTGGGTTCTTGCCCTCATCAGTATAGGGTAGGTCTCTGCAGACAATGCAACAAATGATTCAGCAAACTCTCCATGTAAAGGCAGAAGCTGAGACACCGCCCGCAGCCTAGCGTTCACTAAACCACGGGCGCCATCTGAACTCCAGCCCTTCAACCAAAGCAATACCCAGAACTTGCGTGATTAATTTAACCACAAATACAAATTAAAGAAATCTGCATGCATTGTTCACAATAAGTTTGTCAAGAGAGAAACAAGATGTCCTGCACTACCAGGACGACACTTATTGCCATAATCCTATACAGTGGGAATAATTAGGTCGAAAATCCATCAGAAAACAACTACTTTCCTGGCTAATACCACGACGAACGTTGAATTACATCTAATGAATTTCCGTGCAGAGTCCTGCAAGGATGTCTCCGCAATTGCTAGTTGCATGGTAATGTTCATTGAAACATTTGGACCACCTTTAAATCGATTTCTGGGTTCTTGCCCTCATCAGTGTAGGGTAGGTCTCTGCAGACAATAACTAATGTCTGCAACAAACGATTCAACAAAATCTCCATGTAAAGGCAAAAGCTGAGACAACGCCCGCAGCGTTCACTAAACCACGAGTGCCATCTGAACCTCTTGACAAGCTTATTGTGAACAATGCATGCAGATTTCTTTAATTAATATTTGATATGACTTGGCCAGAAACAAATGATTATTAAAAAAACTGAAACTGAAGTTTAGTGATCCAAAAATTGCTTCTTTAGAAATTTTGTTGCCAAAAAAACAATAGTTTTTCTTCGATTCTACTGATCCCAACCCCAACAAAATTTCTAAAGAAATTATTAAAAAATACAGGTAATATCTGCGAAATTAAATTGAACAAATAGCTGAAGTAGCGTTATCTATTCATCGCAGATATTCACTGAAACATCAGCAATTTGTTTTCCATTTTTAATTCGTGCAAAATCAACATTCAATTGGTATAACCCCTCGCTAGCAGCCAATTTCAAGTTTCAAATTGTATTCACAGGTGCTTTGCTCGTAAACAATACGTCCCTCTCGTGCGTGCTTATCTATAAACGCACAGCATTGCTGCCATCACTGTATATACATGGTGGTTTAATGAATTTAATTCCTTTGCTACCATGCATACACTGAAACCATTTGGATGTTAGATTGAATAATTTGCGAAAATCAAAACGAGAAAACTGAATTCATAATTGACTGTTTTCCACTATTCGCATTATATGTTTCGTCTGTTTCATGAATATGGATTGGTCATATATTTCCGATTTCCCTCCACGAGTTTTACGGAGGGATATGGATTAAATAGTGTTTTATATAAGTTTACATGCTTTGTTCGTCTATTTCGTTTTGTATAATGATTTTACAAAGCGTCTTTTCTTCCTTGTTTTATTTTTACAATAAGCATACCAAACCAAAGGTATACCAAAGTTTTTATCTTTGATACAAAATAAATAAGCGAATAGATATAATGGATAGGAAGAAAATAAACATATAAAGTAATATGAATATATGGTACTTATTACAAAATAATACTGAAAAAGGCATTATTTTAATTCACCATACCTTTTTCAATACAGCTTGTGAATTTTGTTTCCTGATGTTGCTCCAGATCACCGTCTTTCGAATATTTATTAAGAGGTTTTGTCACTAAATTTTGAGGTCTCACTGTTTTCCGAACACCAGCTAAAAGGTTCTGATGGAAACACCGCAAAATATTTGCAAAATATACATATATTATACAACGATCTTTAGAGAAGTTGTATTCCTGTCCAGGCGGACACCAACTTTTTTATTTGAAGATATAGGCCCATGGTTACTGAAGGGAAAATGATCCCCGTCGAAAAATAAAATTTTTCGAAAGATTCTGTCGTCTGTCTGTCTGTTGTCATTTTTGAACATATCGAATATTTTGAAAATGGCTGCAATTTCCGAAATTTTACAAAATACATTTTTTTATTTCCTTTGAAAAACCTACAAAAAATGTTCATAAATATATGAGTTTTATTGCCCTTGAATAGGTTCACAAAAAATTTCAACAAAGTTTCTCCATCACTTCAAAAACAAACGCATCGCGCCTGGTTTACTTATGATTATGTTCTGAAAAACAAACAAAAAAAAAAGAATAATGTCAGTTACCCCCATATGCCCTCTTTCCTCCCTCTTCCTTATCTTTGATGTCAATGCCCCTCATTACCCTCCCGGATTAAACCAGCGCTTCGCGCCCGGTTTCGTTATAATAATTTTTTGACAAGCAATGAAAACAAACAAACAGAATTATGTCCGTATTCCACATTACTTCCCTTCTCATTCCCCGCTTCACCATTTTTTTTATGTCAGTACCTCCCATTATCCACCCCGCCAATTTACTATGAATATATTTTACTAAACGAATGAGACAAAAATAATTATGTCAGTATCCCACATAACCCCCCTCCCATTCCAACAGTTTTTTATGTCATTGCTCCCATCATCCCCTCTCCCACCCATTTTTCCGGGCGCTTCGCGCTGCCCACCAGTTTTTTATTTCATTACCCATCATCATCCCCTTTCCCACTCATTTTATTGGGCCCTCTTTTCTCATAATTTAAAAAAAAACAATAAAAACAAACAGAATGAAGTCAGTATGCCACCTATAGTTTTTGTATCTTGGAGAATATATTAATATCGAAAGTTTTTCACTAATGATTTTATTAATTCCATTAACGAACGAAAATCATTATGTTTGTGTTCCCATTGATCGTAGTATTCACATTATTGGTGTCCAACTATAGTTTCAAACGGATTCAATGATTAAGACAGAGACGCATTGATCGTTGTATTCACATTATTGGTGTCCAATTATTGTTTCTAACGAACTCAATGATGAAGCCAGACACGCATTGATCGTTGTATTCACATTTTATTGGTGTCCAATTAGATATAGTTTCAAACGGATTCAATGATGAAGACAGACACGCATTGATCGTTCTATTCATATTTTTGGTATCCAATTATATTTTCAAACGGATTCAATGAGGAAGACAGACGCGCATTGATCAAAGTATTCAAATTATTACTGACCAATTTTAGTTTCGAACGGATTTAATGATAAAAAGAGGCAAACATTGATCATAGTATTCACATTATTGGTGTCCAATTATAGTTTCAAACGGATTCAATGATAAAGACAGACACGCATTAATCGTTGTATTCACATTATTGGTATCCAATTATAGTTTAAACGGATTCAATGATAAAGACATACACGCATTGATCGTAGTATTCAAGTCATTGGTGACCAATTATAGTTCCAAACGGATTCAATGATAAAGACAGACACGCATTGATCGTAGTATTCATACATTATTGGTGTCCAATTATAGTCTTAAACGGATTCAATGATAAATATAGACACGCATTGATCGTAGTATTCACATTATTGGTGTCCAATTATACTTTCAAACGGATTCAATGATAAAGATATACACGCATTGATCGTAGTATTCAAGTAATTGGTGACCAATTATAGTTCCAAACGGATTCAATGATGAAGACAGACACGCATTGATCGTAGTATTCAAATTATTGGTAACCAATTATAGTTTTCAATCATTTTGACAATGAAGTAGTGGCATTTGAAATAAGAACCACACATTGAGATCGTAGTATTCAAATTATTGGTGACCAGTTATAGTTTCAACCATTTCCAACAACTTCTAGGCCCCCTTTAATTTCAAGGGAAGGATACACGAATACACGAAAAGAATATACGTGTACACAGAAAGGATATACGTGTACACAGAAAGGATATACGTGTACACGGGGGGGCTAAAATCGTCACGCGAAGCTCGATAGTTAAGCCGCCGGCAGGCCAAGTGTGGGCGCAAGGCGGATCCTAGCGTAGGCGGATCACACGCCCACACTTTTTCATTATACAAGGGAAAAAAGTACTAGATTTTAGCTCGAGGTTGAGACACTTTTTTTATGTGAACGGAAAAACTATGATTTAATAGTGAAAAAATCAAATGTCTGCGGCTTAAGACCTTTCGGTTCTCTAGATCTTTCACATTTTTTCTTATAAATAACCATGTCATCTAAATATACAAACACGGTTCTTAGCCGCATCGATAAGACAGGGTCTTACTACGCCATAGGTACGTAGTTCGAAGCGACAGTTAGGCATCTTTTTTTTCATTTTATCAGCTTTTTTCGAACTTAGTAATAAAGGCCGGTTTGGTTAGTAGTGAGCAGGTTGAGTGGTGAAGGTGGGAGGTTAGGGGTTGGAATAGAGCCCAGAGCTTAACATCGGCTGCGTGCGAGATCAGGTTTCGCAATAGCATATATCTACCTCTACCTACGTATACACTATCGGAAAGTTTTCATTTGGGGTATGGTGGTTCTATGGGAACGTAAAGAAAACCTTGCTATATGTTGAGAGAGCATTACAATTTCTCCTCTACTCGCTCGAGTAAGGAATATCGACGTGGCTGTTAATTCGTCGGACGAGGCAACAGGAGAGACGCACAGTTGTGCGTCTCTCTTATTTATGTGGTTTTATCTTATCATTGCGTTCCTTGCTGCTGGCGTGGATTTCTGTCTATACCCCAGATGAAAAGTTTTCGACACTGTACAGTGTGTTACACTTCTCATGGAAACACCCTCGTATCTTCCGTAATTTTTGACGCAGAATCATGACATTTTCAGGATCGATAGATACACTAGAAATGAACTCACTGCACAAAAAGGGTCAACCTACGTGATATACACTGCACGCCAGCAGCGATGGAACCACCCATTTTTACGGTATAACATACTAGGGGGCAAAATTCGCTCAAAATTCTTTCAGATTCGTGATCAGCACCCACAAATTACTATAATTACACCTTGTTACGCAATGACAAATTTAGTAGGGACTGTATTCCCACGCGGTGGATTACCTAATAGCGATAATAATAATAGTAAGAAAATACCCTCAAATTCTGACTAACCTTTTTCTTTTTGATGAAGGTAGCTGGAGTCCAGGGATCCCTGACTGTAGTCTTCTGGGTCTTAATCTCTAATCTTGAGGGCGGCACAGCGGTAGTAGCAACAAAGCATAGATACAAGCAGGAAGCAACAGCAGTAGCAATAAACATGAAGCAAAAGCACATAAATTAGCACTCAAAGGTCTCTTGACATGAGAGAGGTTCTCAACTAACTGACTCGGGCACACACACTGTTTTTGCGCACGCTCATCAGTCGAAGGCGTATACCGGGTGGTACAAAACTTGAGGGACAATGTTAAATGATAAATAATAAAACTAAAGCCATTCCGCAACATTCTCCCCCGCAAAATGCACTTTCAGCATTTTCAACAAGCAAAAAAAATATATTTAGTATTATAATGCAAAACAAAGCAAATTTCTAAAGTTAAAGAACATCACATACATAAATGCAATATTTGCAAAAATGAAAAAAGATATCATTAATGACCGCGCTGGGGAGGTTCGTCTGACAGATCTGGAAATGGGCACAATTTGACTAAGGGTCGTTTTAGCGTACCGTTCGCGGTTTTCACTGTGGCGACCCTATTTACGGAATCGTTACCTGGATGAAGGTTGAGAATTCGTGCGAGAGCCCACTTACAGAGAGGCAAATTTTCATCTTTAATGAGTACAAGAGATCCTACTGCAGGAGAAGGGCCATTGCTTTTCAGCCATTTACTTCTCTGTTGTAAAGTGTGCAAATACTCTGCATTCCAGCGACGCCATAGTTCTTGACTCAATTTTTGAATCATTTGCCAGCGAGATAAGCGATTTATATTTATGGGAGTGAAATCAGGTAGCGGAATTGGTGAAGAGGGTTCTAGATTCAAAAAATGGTTCGGGGTTAAGGCATTGATATCCTCTATATCACTGGTGAGAGCACCAAGTGGTCTTGAATTAAGAACTGACTCGACGATTGTTAAAATTGTATAAAATTCCTCATAAGTCATTATTTGCTGACCAATAACTCTGGTTAGGTGCGTTTTGGCAGATTTTATACCATTTTCCCACAGGCCTCCGAAATGAGGAGATCCTGGAGGAATGAAACTATGCTCAATCTTTTCATGAATTGCTGCATTTTTCATCAAGACAGCAAGTTCTCTACTCCCCCCCACAAAATTAGTAGCTCCGTCACTCCATAAATGTGATACACGACCACGGCGTGCAATAAAGCGTTGCAGTGCGGCTAGAAACGTTTCTGCGGATAAATCACTAGCTAATTCAAGGTGGATGGCTTTGGTAGCGAAGCAAATGAACAAGCATAAATAGCCTTTGCACGTTTTGACACCACGATGACGTGTCATAGCAAGAGTGAACGGTCCACCAAAATCCACTCCAGTGTTAGCAAATGGTTTTAACTGAGAAATTCGACTAACTGGTAAATTTCCCATGAAAGGCGTGAACGGTTTAGGTTTGGTTTTCCAACAGCGGATACATTTCGTCAAAACAGAATTAATGGCGCGTCTAGATGAGAGAATCCAAAAGGTTTGCGATAAACGGAAGTGTGTTGTTCGAAAGCCAGCGTGTAAGTACCTCTGGTGGTAATAATTAATAAGTAAAGTAGTTAAATGGCTTTGACGAGGTAATAAAAAAGGATGCTTTTGGTCATGTGGAAGACTAGCATATTCTAAACGTCCTCCAACCCGAAGCAATCCATCTTTATCTACGAAGATATTCAGTTTTCGTAATGGTTTCGAAAACCTTCTGTTCTCGAGTTCATCAGCAAATGCAATGTGTTGAGTACGTTTTATCAAAACAATTAGCGAATTATAAAGCTCGCGGGACAGTAAAGTTGACACTTCGCGTTCTCTGCTTCGACAATTAGAAATAAATCGTAAAATGTAAGCGAGTACACGTTGTAGTGTAGGAAACGAAGAATACTTTGCAATTAAAAAATCAATGAAATTCTCTTTCAAAGGTTCGACGAAAAAAACCAGTTTTCGATTTTCTTCCTCGGGAATAGGAATAGTTGAAATGTGCGGTTTTTCAAGCCATGGAGAAATATCAGTTTTTAAGAAATCGGGACCATGGAACCATTCATGATTGGTAAGCAACTCTGATGGAAGCAATCCGCGGGATGCGACATCAGCAGCGTTATTTTTCGACTCGATATAGTACCATGAACTAGGAGGGACTCTTTCTTGAATATAAGCCACCCTATTTCCAACAAATGTTTTGAAGCGGTGTGGCGAGCTCTTCAACCAATGAAGAGTGATTTGCGAGTCGGACCAAGCATAAATTTTATGAAAATTAATTTTATTTTCAAATATTTTCAAAACAAATGACAATAATTTAGAAAGCAAGACAGCAGCGCAAAGTTCAAGTCGCGGTATCGAAATATTTTTTAACGGAGCAATTTTCGATTTGCTGCAAATAAATTGAATAGTAATAGAACTATCTGGGGAGATTGTTCGTAAATATATAACACTTGCGAAACCTCGCATACTCGCGTCAGAAAAGCCGTGAATTTCATATGTTCGCGAATTAGGCGAAAATAGTTTTCGAGATATGTCAATATTAGAAAGTAAATGCAATTCACTTTTGTACTGATTCCAGGTACGAATGATATCTGAACTTGGAGTATCATCCCACCCAATTCCAGATGTCCATAAACATTGAATTAAATATTTTGCCAAAAAAGTAATCGGTGACAAAAATCCTAAAGGATCGTACATTCGAGCTAGTTCAGATAAAATAATCCGTTTTGTGCATGTCCTACTAGCAATTGGTTTGATTAGGAAAGAGAAAGTATCTTGACTTGGCTTCCATTGCATTCCAAGAACTTTGAGAGATAAATGGGAATCCGCCTCAAAAGAACGCGGGTCCGAACTCAAGTGCGAGAGGGGCAGGTCGCTGAGAAGCGCGGGATGGTTACTAGACCATTTGCGCAACTCGAAGCCACCTCGTTGTAGCAGGGAGATTAATTGTGAGCGAAGGTCGCGAGCAGTTTCTAACTTAGAAGCACCACAAACAAAATCATCTATATAGGAAGCAGAACGTACAGCTTCCGCAGCAAGAGGAAAATCATGGCCTTCATCATCAGCTAATTGCAGCAAGCAAGCGAGAGCGAGATAAGGCGAGGGAGATAAACCGTAAACTACAGTATTAAGTACATAATCTGCGATAGGTTCGCCTGGGGAAAATCGATAAACAATTCTTTGATAATTTTTATCGCAGGGACTTATATTTATCATACGGTACATTTGGCGGACGTCACTGCAAAAGACATATTCATGACATCTGAAACTCAATAAAATTGTAACAATGTCCTGTTGCAGTTTTGGACCAACATGCAAACAATCATTCAATGATTTCTGACCTGGCAGTTTCGCTGAACCGTTAAAAACCACTCTGAGTTTCGTAGTTAAACTATCAGGTTTTAAAACTCCATGATGAGGAATGTAGTAAACATCATCAGGAATTTTACGAGTAGAAATCAGTGACATGTGATTGGATTCCAAATAATCCAACATGAAATCTTTATAGAGAGAATTCAATTCGGGATTCCTCAATAATCTTTTTTCTAATCTTAAAAAACGATTAACCGCAAGGTCTCGTATTCCAGGAAAAGTTGGACGAGGTTCCTTGAATGGCAACGATACCGTATATCGTCCGGTTGAATCTCTGAAATGAGTATTTTTAAAATATTTTTGGCAAAACTCGTCATCTGGATTGGTAAGCGTAGTGGAAGGAATTTCTTCCACTTCCCAAAACCTTTTTACTGTTGCTTCTAAATCAGGCATTTCATCAAAATTTGCAAAAAACGAGGAAACAGCATTAGTAGCAGGAGGCAGCTGTCCCATGAGAATATAGCCAAAGATTGTATTGATAGCATAAGGCTCGTGTCTATTTCCCGAAATTATACCGTCTAACAGTATTCGCGGAAAAAGATCAGCTCCAATTAATAAGTCAATAGCTCCGGGAATATTGAATTTATTATCAGCAAGTTGAATGTGTGATATATGCGACCAATTCATCACAAATTTTATTTAGTATCAAGGCATCGGTATGTAAAACAGGCGAATGTTTCCCAATGGGCTTTATTGAAAGCAAGGCACGTCCCTTACTCACACAAGTTTTTGTCGAACTGAGACCTTTCACTTCGACACGCGAATATAATTTTGGCAACCCTAATTTTGTCATAGCTCGTTCGGTAATAAAAGATGTCATACTTCCTGTATCAAGAAAACACCTCAGAGGCTGGAAAATACCCCGGCTATCAAGAACTTCCAACCAAGCGGTCGATAACAAAACATTCGAGTAATTGCTTATATCAGTGCCAGCTAAACAAACAGGGTTTGTGGAAAGATGAGACGTAGAAGTCGTGTTTTCTGGCGCATGCGTAGTATGACTAGCCACATGATTAGCATTTGGCGGAGAACTTAGTATATTATTTCGTGAAAATAAATTAGTATTAGCATGAATTCCAGGATTATTGTTCGGTGTTCTTGACAATAGATTAGCCGATGTAGCAGGGGGGGAAGAAGTATCGAAATGCAAAAGCGTATGATGATGTCTAGAACATTTTTTGCAACGATTCTGAGAGCGACAATTATTTTGATCATGATGACTTAAGCAATTGACACAAAGTTGCAACGATTTGCATAAATTATATCTATCTCGAGGCGATTTATTATTGAAAGCAGAACAAGTGTACAAGGAATGATTCTCGTTGCAAAAAATACAATTAATAGCAGGCGATTTATTGACAAAAAATGCAGAAGGCGTTCGACTATTTAGTCTGTTATCAGATTTTTTATCTACTTTACAAATAGTATTATTATCGGAAGAACGTTTAGTTCTAGAATTTGAACAAATCAACGTCTCCAACGCGGTACAATGTTTATTCAGGAAGACCCGTAATGTTTCTAGATCTGGAAGATCCGTGGACCCTTGATCCAATTCAAACTTAGTAATAAGTGAGGAATCAACCCGTTGCATAAGCATCATTGTTATCAAAAAATCCCATTCCTTGACGGGGAGTCCCATTTGCTCGAGAGCAGCTAAATTTTCCGAATATGTATCTAATAAATTTCTCAAGGCAGCTGGATTATCACTAGAGATTTTCGAAACTCTATCTAATTCGTAATAATGAGCTTGAGCCCTTAATTTTTTGTTAGAATATCGTTTTACAAGTGAATTATACGCGATGTTGTAATTATCTGAAGTTATTGGCAAATGTCTTATCAAAGATAGCGGTTGTCCTTGAAGAGAAGAAACTAAGTAATTAAATTTTTCAGAATCAGAAAGAAGCTGATTTTTATGTACTAATGAATCATATAAATCGAGAAAAGACGGAAACGATTTATAATCCCCTGAAAATTTTGTCAATTCAATTTTTGGCAAACGGATGTGCGATGCAGATGTAGAAGTTCCAGCGATAGCAGGACCCGATATGGCAGTTGGAGGTTGATTTATTTGAAATAAATCGGTATGAACAGTTTTTATTGCAAAAAACTCGGCCAAAAAACCTTGTCTTATAACATCTTCAGCGTCTAAGTCCGCCTCTTGGTCAGGCAGTGACATGATGGTACTAATAACCGCGTTATGATGTTTTTGAAAGTCCTCGCGAATATCATTTATTTCCTCGTATCGCACTCTAAACAGAGTATGCATGGACTTGTCAGTTTTAGCTCGTATTGCAAGCGAATTGATAACACTTAATTCACTGATGCATGATTTCCGATAGGTTTTACTTCGCTTCAACTTTTCAATATGCGACATTATTAAAAGTTCGCAAAGACTCGCACGTAAATAGTAAAATAATTGTGAAAATGAAACGAAGTACCGATGTATGAATGAAAACACTCACGGTTTACTACGCAGATACCGAAAAGTGCCAAGCCTTGCCCAGTTCCAGAGTCAAGGTCAAGCAGTGATTCGTTCCACAAAACGAAGAATTTAAATGACAATTAGCAAAAAATTGCAAGAAAACAAGAATGTTCCTTAACTTTCAATCGAAATGTATAGAATAGACATGAATTGCAAAATTATCACTGATAAAATATTTTTAATGAAATTAATTGAAAATTCAATTTTTGAAAAATGTTTCGTAATCCTAGATCGAAGGACCAAATGTTACGCAATGACAAATTTAGTAGGGACTGTATTTCCACGCGGTGGATTACCTAATAGCGATAATAATAATAGTAAGAAAATACCCTCAAATTCTGACTAACCTTTTTCTTTTTGATGAAGGTAGCTGGAGTCCAGGGATCCCTGACTGTAGTCTTCTGGGTCTTAATCTCTAATCTTGAGGGCGGCACAGCGGTAGTAGCAACAAAGCATAGATACAAGCAGGAAGCAACAGCAGTAGCAATAAACATGAAGCAAAAACACATAAATTAGCACTCAAAGGTCTCTTGACATGAGAGAGGTTCTCAACTAACTGACTCGGGCACACACACTGTTTTTGCGCACGCTCATCAGTCGAAGGCGTATACCGGGTGGTACAAAACTTGAGGGACAATGTTAAATGATAAATAATAAAACTAAAGCCATTCCGCAACACACCTGTCTCCTGAAAATTTTTCAGTCCTGAAAAATTCAAATTTGTTACACTTCTCATGGAAACGCCCCCGTATCTTCCGTAGGTTTTGACGTAGGGCCATGAAATTTTCATGAATACACTAGAAATGAACTAACTGCACTAAAAGGGTCAACCTACGTAATATACACTGCACGCCGGATTCGTGTTCAGGATCTCCAAATTACTACTGATTCACCTGTCTTCTGAATAATTTTCAATCCTGAAAAATTCTAATATGTCTCACTCTTCATGGAAACGCTACCATCCTTCAGTTATTATCAAGTTATAATGATGAAACTCTTAGGATTGATATCCCAGAAATGCAGCCATCGCCTCAATACATTATCGCCAGTCGTTAACTATCAATTTTTTCGAAAAAATATATTGTTGTTGAAATTTCCAGGTTCGATGGAGATTTTCAAAATATACATAGATTTTGTCAAACTAAGAAACGAAAGCAGCTTCCAATTAGTCTCATTTAAGAAAATTACTTGATGACTCTTTTGTGTAGCTAACAACGAATTATGAGGTAGTGGCAATATTGTATGCATAAGTACCTATTGCACAGATTTTTTTTTACTACGCACTGTTGACAGTGCATAAAGTGATACTTTTTCGCACAAGTATTTCATTATCATCTTATGCATTACTGAAAATAGATATTTTTCACGAACTATCCGTAATTCATTTGAAATTTGATATTGCTGGAATCCAAGTTCAAAGTTATAAAAACATATTCTGGCCCGCGCAGAAAAATTTAATGATATATTCAAATTATTGTTATTGATAATTATAGTTTTACGTCGAAAATTACGGAGGCGTTTCCATGAGAAGTGTAACAAATTAAAATTTTTTCAAGACTGAAAATTGTTCAGTGGATAGGTGTATTTATAGTAGATCACATCTGAAGGAATTTCAAGCCAATTTTGCCCCCTAGTATGTTTACCGTACCGTAAAAATGGGTGGTTCCATCGCTGCTGGCGTGCAGTGTATATCACGTAGGTTGAACCTTTTTGTGCAGTGAGTTCATTTCTAGTGTATCTATCGATCCTGAAAATTTCATGATTCTGCGTCAAAAATTACGGAAGATATGAGAGTGTTTCCATGAGAAGTGAAACAAATTTGAATTTTTCAGGACTGAAAATTTTTTAGGAGACTGGTGTATTTATAGTAATTTGGGGGTGCTGATCACGAATCTGAAAGAATTTTGATCGAATTTTGCCCCCTAGTATGTTTTACCGTAAAAATGAGTGGTTCCATCGCTGCTGGCGTGCAGTGTATATCACGTAGGTTGACCCTTTTTGTACAGTGAGTTCATTTCTAGTGTATCTATCGATCCTGAAAATTTCATGATTCTGCGTCAAAAATTACGGAAGATACGAGGGTGTTTCCATGAGAAGTGTAACACACTGTATATCCGGGAAAAAAAGTACTCACTTTTTTCCCGGAAAAATAGTAATTTCATGAAAAGTCATATTTTAGTACCTGTCAACAGAGATGAAATGTCGAACTTTTTTCCCGTCACAGAAAAGAAGCATTAATTCAGCAAACGGGACTCTTCCAAATCCTTCGAATTTTTACACATTCCATTCTGTTGAAAGACCCATACATTTCCACGTCAAATCAATGAAATGTAACACATCAATCTGATTACTCTTGTCATCCATGCGGCTTTAATCAATCGCATAGTAATTCTTTGGTAATTGTTCAGAAGTCGAGGAAAATATATTGGGCACTTCACATTCCAGTTCGAGGCTTTTTAATTAACCAGTGGAGTTCAAGGGTTCAACTTGATTAATGATGGGGGAGAAAATGAACAGATGTTGAAAATCGAGCCGTGCTACTATTTTGTTCACATAATTTGGGACTAGCAAACTTTGGCATTCATTGCATGATTATCCATAGTGAGCTATCAAGCAAAATTGATGAAATGGAATGATATGCACAAAGTTCATGTATTTTGACTGGTGACCTAGATTCAGGTGCGGACTGGACCTTAGAATCGGCACAGGCGATTTGAACTATATCGATCCAACTTTCAGTTTGTGGGATAAAGTATGGTAGCTAGTTATATTATTTAGTAACATATTTTAGTAAGATAGATAAATACGTAAGAAATATTGAATTCCCCATTTTTATTATAATAACAGAACTTTAACAAAAATATCAAATAATCCAGTACTCGGTATGATAGTAGTTGGAACCATGATAAACACGAAAAAAAATTATTTACCAAAATTCCAGGGGAGGAACATATATATATATTTTTTTCGTTAAAAAATATATAAATAAATTTTTGCTGTAATCTTGGAAAATATATGATTCATCGGAAAAACAAGTTAACATGGTGAAAAAAAATTCAATTTTCCACAAAAATTATTCCTAGTAATTTTTTATGAAATGCGCTCGTTTTCTCAGAAAACGTGATTGAACGCCGACATCAAATTTCACGTTTACCCTTACCCGCCGCCGAGCCGAATATCTGATTGGTCATAACTCTGCTTAAAAATATTCGGAGAAGGAAAAGGAAAAGTTCATACAGTTTCCGAAGACTCCTACCTTCTCATGAAAATAAAATATACGAGTATTTGAGTCCTAAAATGTGTTTTGTCGCACTTCACGAAGATGTTTGCGGATGATCCGAAAATCATGATAATGAAATATTATACTGAAGCAGCAACCCATACCCTCTTTGGACTATATGAAACAATTTTAAAGTAGTGTGACGGGTCCCACTTATACATGCCAAAAAAAAACTTTGTTTTACTCCTGCCTCATTTTCAACTTACCCATAAAATCGGCATTCTCTTCTCTAAACGTTGAAAATAATCGCGTATTCATATCCTGCATATGAATATTTGCATATTAAGGTGGCCGGTAGCTTGGCGGTCTAAGGCGCAGGCCGTTCGAAACTTCAGTATAGCGGTAGTTGGTTCGAGCCCGATATATGTACGAGGGATTTTTTCTCAAGTATTCAATATCGGAATCGATAGACGACCACAGTCTTTGTTGACAGCAAGTGTATTGTGTGTTGTCTCGATGCCAATCTCGTCTAGTGCTAGCTTGGAGTGCACGCCGGTCACCCGAGGTGGTGCTGTAGGTTTCCCGGGTTTTCCTGCAGCTGAAAAGTGAATACGCCACCAAAAATCAGTAAGTCGCCCCGGAGCGCCACGGCAAATAATGATAATAGCCGTCCTCTACCCGCACAGGCTATGCCTTTGGGTACACTCTACGAGTGTTTACGAGGTATTATTATTATTATCATTATTATTATTATATTTATTAACACTACTGTGAAGTGCAAACCTCAAGCTTGAAATCACATACTTCATTTTTTATGTAGGATGTGTATGAGCGCTTATTTTCAACATTTACTGAAGAAATTGCCGGGTTTATGGATGAGTTGAAAACTGAGGCAGGTGTAAAACCCACTTTTTTCTTTGGCATGTAGAAGTGAGACTTGTCTAATTAGTCCTAAATCTTTGCATATGGTCCAAAGAGGGTACTGATTCCTGCTTCAGTATAATTATTTCATATCATCTAAAATATCTATGACTTTCGGATCCTCCGTAAATATCGTAGAAGGGTTATGTGAAGTGGGACAAAACACATTTTAGGTACTCAGATACTCACATGTTATATTTGCATGAAGAAGTAGAAGTCTTCAGGAACAATATGCACTTTTTTTTTCCTCCTAATATGATTTTTAGCAAAGTTATGACAAATCTCCCTGCCTGAATTTGCAGTGCCGGGATAACCACTACAACTGCAGAATACGAGCGTACTACAAAAGGTATTACTGAAAATCATCCTTGTGGAGAATTGCATTCTCTCTCAACCTGTCGAAATCTTTTTTTGATAAATCTTATATTTTCTGGAATAACAACAAAAAAAATTGTATTTTTTCAAATGATTTTTTAGGTTCCACCACTGATTTTTTGTCATGTACTTACCGAGTTTCAGAGTGCTACAATTCATTCTTCACTTTTTGCTCGAGTTTGTCTGTAGTTACTGGATTAAAAATAAAAGTTACTTGTATAGTGAGGAAATTAAAACACTTTGGTGCTTTTTATTAATACTACAAAAGGTCAAAGAAAATTATTCATTTGAAAATAAAACTTCCCCATTAGGAATTCGAAAAATATAACGTAAATCACTCATAAATTAACATTTTTCAACAAGATGAATAAAAACATCTATGGTTTCTGTTGAAAGTTAAATGTGTTTTTCACAGCTCAATATCATGGAAGCCCGCGAATGTTCTTCTACTAGAGAATTTCTTAACTTATTCGAAAGAGATCTTCAACTTGATAACCGTGGAATTATTACGAAACACTCAAAATGTATCTCTTAATTTGCATATGTCAAGTTAGGTTAGGTTTGAATGGAAGTGGACCTTCATCATGCCCTGTACCGGGGCATCTGGTCTAGCATTGCTTCCCATTTCCCTATTCGTTCATATTTTTCATAGTAGATATAATCTTTCAACGGCGAAATTGATAAGTACACTGGAAAAAAAGTGCCAGATCAACTGGCTCAACTATTGTATTGCTGAATATGAAAAATTTTGCTGGATTCATGGGTTGTTTGAGCTTCCAGTAGCCAGTGAACAAGACCACTCTCAGATGTGCTCTGTTATTTCCTTGTAAATGCAATAAATGCTTTGAAATGGCCTAAGCGGTGGACTGCGCCTCTACTTGCCAGTATTCAATTGTCTGCCCAGGCTGTTTTATATTCTTGGCCGTGATAATAAACAGATTACAAGGAATGGCCCCGTCAACGTTAATTTGTCCCCACCTTTTACCAGGGCGTTCGTTATTTTGTTTCCTTCTAGGCCAGTGTGACCTATCCAGACTAACGTGCCAAAAAGGTCTCATAGAAACTGATAAAAAAAATATAAGGGAATATACGAGATCCAAGTTGGATAGGGAAACTGCAAAATTTGATATTCATGAGTATTTAAAAGACATTACAGATATACAGTGTGTCTCACTTCTCATGGAAACACCCCCGTACCTTCCGTAATAATTTAGGTAGAATGATGGAACTCTCAGAATACATGAAAATGTTCAAAATGTACCAACCACCTCAATTGTGTATATCACCTAAGTGATATACACTGCCAACCACTCGCGATGTAACAAACTATTGTTACGGTAAAACATACTAGGGGGGAAAATAGGCTCGAAGTTCTTTCAGATTCGGGATCAGGACCATCAACTCACTACAGATAAACTTTTTTCCTGAAAAAATTTCAGTCCCGAAAAATCCGAATTTGCTCACTTCTCATGGAAACACCCCCATATCTTCCGTAATAATTGAGGTAGAATGATGAAACTCTGAGGACAGATGGAAATGGTCGAAATGCATCTACCACCTCAATTGTGCTGGCCTAAGCGATATACACTGCCCACCACTCGCGATGGAACAACCCATTTTTACGGTAAAACATACTAGAGGGCAAAATAGGCTCGAAATTCTTTCAAATTCGTTATCAAGACCACCAACTCACTACAGTTTTTTCCTGAAAAAATTTCAGTTCTGAAAAATCCGAATTTGTCTCACTTCTCATGGAAACACCATCGTAATTTCCGTAATTATTGAAGAAGCACCCCAGTGATAAGTCTAAATCTTGCATGAAGTTGATCTGAGTGACACTGCTCGCCAGGGGCGATGAACCTGGCCAGATTTGCGAAAAATTATATTAGGGGACAATATAGACTCAACGTATTCTGAATCAGGACACCAGTTTTACCAACAATATATATTTTCGAGGGTAGTACCATAAGAGGTTTTATTTTATCGGACAAACTTTCATTTTGCACGAAAACTTGGTTGCTTTGCTAATTGACGAGAACAAAAAACATGATAAAATCACGACACCATCATGTTACAAGCTACCAAGTTTGAGTGGAACAAAACCTCGAGTGGTATTACCCCCGAAAATATGTACTGTTGGTAAAATTGGTGTCCTGATTCCGAATCCGTTGAGCCTATATTGTTCCCTAATATATAATGTTTCGCAAAACTGGCTAGGTTCATCGCCCCTGGCGAGCAGTGTATGTCACTCACATCAACTTCATGCAAGATTTAGACTCATCACTGGTATGTCTAACGCTCCTAGAATTCACAAAGTTCTACTTCAATAATTACGGAATTGACGAGGGTGTTGAGAAGTGAGACAAATTCGGATTTTTCAGGACTGAAATTTTTTCAGGACAAAAGTGTATCTGTAGTGAGTTGGTGGTTCTGATCACGAATCTGAAGGAATTTCGAGCCCCTTAGTAAGTTTTATCGTAAAAATGGGTTGTTCCATCGCGAGTGGTGGGCAGTGTATATCATTTAGGCCAACCCAATTAAGGTGGTAGGTGCATTTTGACCATTTTCATCTGTCCTGAGAGTTTCATCATTCTACCTCAATCATTACGGAAGATACGGGGGTGTTTCCATGAGAAGTGAGACACACTGTATATTCCTTTAATTTCTAATGGCATTTTCTAACGTAAATCTATGATATTTGAATGCGTTTTTAGACATAACAGTTATCCATTTCTATCAGCGATTCCTGAGATGAATTCTACATGTTTCTATGAGGTCTTCCAGTTTGAAAATGAATGGGAACATATGAGATTTAATAGCAGTCACATGATTATTTAAAAATAAATTATTGATATTCTGCGAGATTGTTCCTGGCAAATAATAAAATCGTTTTCAACTTCAACTGCTGTGTAAATTTACATATTTTATATTTTATTTCAGTGCTGATAGAAAAATATATAAATTACACATTCATTCCTGACAGAAACGAAAAGGAGGTAGAGTAAATATGTGCAAACAGTTTTAATGCCATCTGTTTCTCGTCCGTATTTTCACAACTCGCATCCTACTATGGCTGGCTATTTGCCAATTCTGATCCCGCGCTACAAAATTTGGTCTAGACAGCACCATCTTTCGAGTAGATGTAGGAAGAAGCACTCTTGTAAAAGTCTCTGGTTAGAGAAACATTAATTTCATTCATTCGGACATTTAGAGCTTTGTGCTCACGACTGTTAGAGAATCAAACAGTTCATTCTAAAAGGAACGAAAACGGTTTATCAGCAAATACATTTTACATACGAGGGAAATAATAAGTAGATAAATTAATTCTCGGTGATCCGATTATAATGAAAAAAATGTATCATTCGCGATTTAAGTTATTTTGAAATATATAGGTTTTCCTGGTGTGAAGATTGGATACGGAATTTCAAATACACATTGGATCAGCAAATCCTGAACCCAATTTTTTATTCTATACCAAATGATATTATAAATTGTGTGTTTCATCCTCATTCAAAACATTATTGTGATTGAAATTGGAATACCTCATTGCACCACCAGTGCCTAAAACAAACTCTTATACTCTGTATCGTTTTCCTATCGACACTTGTGAAATATCAGTGATTTTGAGTTGAATGGATATTAGGAATCGCAAAAAATTTAGATAAACATCGTGGGCCCTACTACTTGTTTTGAGTTATTTTATTATACCAGTTGAAGAAGCTCATCTCAATGGGCACAAGGACGTTGAAATAACGTTGTGAAATGGCTGAAAACCGAAGGTTTTTTCAACGAAAAAATGTCGCGTGAAACAACGTAATATTAATTATCGCTTTACTGCCGTTTTCAATCAGGTTTTTTGAATATCGAAGATACTCAATAAAACAACATTGTTTTGACCAAATAAAAGGTTAAGGAAGGTATCAGAAACATTGATAAATGAATCGCATAAAGCAAATTTGATTAAAAATTCTTTTTGAATTAACATAACGATTGTTAAACGTATATTTAACAACTTGTTGAGGAAGTAACGTTGAAAACACACGGTTTTCTTAGCCGATAAAGCACGACGGGATCACCCAAGTTCCTCTTATGTATTTTGACCCGCTGAATTCGAATTTCGAGGGTGATAAGCCGTGAAAGTACCCGGAAAATTTTTATGGACGATTTTCCAAAGGAAATCGAAAAATCCATTTCATTCAAAAACAAATGATGTCATAATATTTTGCATGTATTTCTCTACAAAAAAGGTATCTACAAGTTTTTCTTGAAAATGCACCGTTTTCGAGTAAAACGTGCTCGAAATTCGAAAAAAATGCGATTTTCTCAATTGTCAGTGCTCTCTCATTCAGTCACATATTATCAGGATCACCTTTTCCCAAATTATTCATATACAGGGTTATGATAAAGTAATGCACAAAATTCATAAAACGTACACTTTTGAAAAAAATGCAAAAACACGTCAAACTGTTTTTTTATTCCGCATCTTTTGACATAAGTTACAAATATAACACGTCAAAGTTGTCAAAGTTATTACGTCATCAACAATTTTTTTTTATGGGAAGCTAAGATTTTTATTACATTATGTGATAGAGCTTGTGTTTTTACACAAGGGAAAAATAGTTGCAGTAGGGCTCACATAAGAAAAAAAACGAATAAACAACGAAATAAACGCTTCCCGTTGCATCAAATTTTGCAACAATTCTGCTTACTGTGCTTCTAGCAATTGGAGGTCTTTCAAAATGTGTTGCGTTAAATAAAGCACATGCTTCTTCATGACTTCGAAGGCGATCGCCGTAACCTACCATCATTAGAATTTCTATCCTTTCTCTTTCGGTTAAACGAGCCATAATAATAAAACTGTTGTGACACTAATTAAACGACTGACACTGACAAACCGTTGTTTTAGTAAAACAATTGAAAAAATTTATAAGAACAGATGTTCTTACTAGATAAGTTTAAGTTTGACCTCTTTTTATAATTGGTTTTGTTATTTCGGTTTTTATTCCTTTTCTCGTTTTTTTTCTTATGTGAGCCCTACTGCAACTATTTTTCCCTTGTGTAAAACCACATGCTCTATCACATAATGTCATAAAAATCTTAGCTTCCCATTAAAAAATTTTTTTGATGACGTCATAACTTTGACAACTTTGACGTGTTATTTTTGTAACTTATGTCAAAAGATGCGAAATAAAAAAAACAGTTTGACGTGTTTTTGCATTTTTGTCAAAAGTGATCGTTGTACGTTTTATGAATTTTGTGCATTACTTTATCATCTCGACTATGAATAACAGAAGAGACATTTTGATTTTAGTTCGAAAATATGAATAGGAAATTCATAAAATCTTTTGTGGAATCATCTGCGACTGAAAGACAAACTTTAGTCGCTATTTTCCATCGTTCAAGATAACCTCTTGGGAGGTATTCATGTTGAAAAAGGGGAACATTCTCCATGAAAATTGAAAAATGAAAAATGTGACTTAAGTAGATAAGAAATGAGAGAGCTTTTGGATTCAAGGTCAAAACCTATGAGAGAGCTTTTGGATTCAAGGTCAAAACCTATGAGAGAGCTTTTGGATTCAAGGTCAAACCCTATGAGAGAGCAAAAGGATTCAAGTTCAAAGGTCACAGTGCACGTGTGAGATTTCCTGGAATTTGATAACGTCCGGTTACAAGTCTCAACAAGTTAGAAAAATGTAATACAGGTTCAATGACCGTTTTCAAGGTCAATACATGACAGATATCCAGAATATTGATAATTTGATATAAAGATAAAAATCAAATTTTTCAAATGAGCCCCTCTCAATGAAACTTTTATACTACCATTAGTTTCAGAAATTTTAATAATCGTGTGACAACCTGTAATTTTCACACTACCATTAGTTTCAGAAATAAATCTTAAATAATCATGAGGCAACCCTGTATGCGATTACTAAAATGGAGCTTTTATAGTACCATTAGTTTCAGAAATAAATCTTAATAATCATGAGGTACCCTGTATGCGATTACTATAATGAAACTTTTATATCACCAGTAGCTTCAGAAATAAATCTTAATAATCATGAGGTACCCTGTATGCGATTACTATAATGAAACTTTTATATCACCAGTAGCTTCAGAATTATATATTAATAATCATGAGACACCCTTAAGGGATTACTGAAATAAAACTTTCATATTACCATTACTTTCAAAAATATGTTTTAATAATTATTAGGTACACCCTGTAAATGATAACCATAATGAAATACCTCTTGAATAATTTTCATAAGTTATATAATTCAACACCCAAGTGTCTAGTGACAAAATTCCGCATTTTTTGATTCCCATGTTTCAAATATTCAGACAGAGTGATAAATAATCTGCAGACTTGCATAAATTTTTATCAAATAACATAAACATGATTTTATTTTGAGAGCATGTCTCTTCTTTCATTGTAGGATATTGAAATTTGAAGATGGTCTCAGATTGCAAGTTGCTTTGTTGCAGAAACCTATGAGAAACATAATTTTATGGAAAAAATGTTTATTCAGAATTTTGTGGCAAATATTTCATGGGAAAATTTGAGAAAGCCCTTCTACTAATGTAGACATTTACTTACTGCTCTGGGGGGAGTGAAGGAGTGTTTCTATTGGTTGAAAACTTAAAGGCAGAAGCAAATTCATTTTGAAGATGCTTCATGAAAATGGGATTATGAGGGGATAGGAATATGTAAAGCCAAACTCACTGTCTTCGATTATTAGTAAAACTTTTTTAGTGAAGCGAATTAATAATCCACTATACTTACAAAATGAAATCGCGAGTTGGAAGCAAAAGTCAGTTAGCACCAGTGAAGAAGCTTAGGTTATTGTCGCATTTTAAGAAGCTTCCGAGTGATGGGGGCTTCCGCTTAGTGAAAAATACATCAACTTCTAGTATTGGCAGTGATATTGAAATATTGGACGGAACCTTTTCGAACTTGAGGCCGATTAATGCTGCGAGGAAGGGTTTCGTACCAGCTTATACCTCAACACCAGCTGCCATATACGAGGATATAAGCGAAGCTGAGAGCCCCAGCAATTCGGAGAGTGATGATGGGGAAGACATCAAAATGGAGACAATAACCAAAGAAGATGAAGGGAGTGAAGATGGCGAAGATGGTGAACAGGACAACTCCATCCAAGAAAAGGCAGGAGATGATGGCGAACAGGGCCCGAATGAAACTGCGAACTCCCTCGAAGGCACTCAGGAGCATAACACTCATCTCGCTGAGATAAAAAATTTACTGAGTGCCTTCATAGAGAAGAAGCGAGCAAGGAAGGTAGAGTTGGAGGACCAGTTAAAGGAGAACAAGCTGGAAATTCAAAGGTTGCTCCGTGACAACAAAACAAAGCAGAGGGAGATTGACGATCTGGATCGGGCCATTACGATAGGTGTGGATAAACTGACATAGTGGACTGAGTGATATTCAAACATTTCTTCGGTGCCTATTCATGGATACATGTTTTACATTTTTTCTGACCTAGGGCGAGTTATACGAGACAAGTTCAACAACTGTTCAAGTGAACCGAGTTCGGTTGCTAAGGAACTAGAAATTTGATTGGCTAATCCCTAACAGCTAAACTTGGTTCACTTGAATCGTTGTTGAACTTGTCCTGTACAATTGGCCCAGTGAATTTAGTGATATTCAAACATTACTTTGGTGTATATTCATGTACATATTTTTATATAATATTCTTTTATACCATACCTATTTATACAATTTTTTATTATTAGCTTTTGCATATATAAAAAATAAATGAAAACTCAAAGTATCTCTATTGTTTTATTATTATTTCTAGTCTTTTATCTGTTTGGGAGCCACGTTCATTACTGAAATATGTTTTAGATAATCACAGTGTGAATTAATAAGGATCAATTTATGCACCATTGCGATAATCATAGTTTTTATTACTGGCACTGTCTCAATCATAAATGTACAGTAAAATTTGATTTTATGAGACAGTGACCAATAATTAGGACTATCATTATGGCAATAGCGCATAAATTGGTCCAATTATTTTTATAAACTCACCAAAATCAAAGTTATCCTTTAACAGCCATAAAACTGAACACTCACTTAAAAAGCACTATCTGATCAAAACAGCACTGAATTCAATTCCTTCTTGTGAACACTTAACCATTTTCTTTTTTCATAAAACTATTATCACTTAAAATGTTTGAAGAATACCTTCACCTCACACAGAAGCATAAGTTTTGCTGATTATGCAGAAATTTGCAAACAGAGTCCCTGTCTGAAAAACAGTGCATTTTTTGTAGATCTTCAACCAAAATACACTGTTTTCTACACAACTACACAAAACTTCAAAACTATTTACTTGAAAAACGAATTTTTTGATTTTCAAATAAACAAAATACAAGTTTGAAACCACAGAGCAGATAGCCCCATTCTTCTTCTTTATAATTTTAGTTTGGTTTGACAGACTGTAAAATTCGTAGTACACTGGTAGTACGAATAATACAGACATGTAGCACAGGAAGCGACATCTAGAGCCATTTGGTTGAACTGATATATAGTATATCAGGTATATAGTAGTACTGTATTTTTATTTTTTATTCTGTAATAATTGAATAACTAAAGAAGAATATAATTTTAATTGAATCAAAAAATAATAATGAATTTGGGAAATGTTCGGGTACAGCATAATTTATATCTGTTTATAATTTTGATAGTGGAGTAAATAATCAAGTAATTCAAATATGCAATAAAAATTTATTCAGGAAATTTAAAATTACAATTGTTACACACCATGCAGCATCTTGTTAGACACACTATGCCTAATTGTCTTCCACAGTCATGGCAGGAGATACAGCGTTCATGCACACTATCCACTGTTCCAGAGTAGTGGTTTGAAACTTGCTGGCACTCTATATTCGAATTCACCTCTGCCGCAAAGTCGTAAAAACACACAATACACATTTTTCTCTCTTTTTCTGAGATAGTGGTAAAGTAGTGTTCTGTAATGCACATACTTTGGTATACACTTGTGGTCACGAATTCCATACTTCCAATAATTTGGATATCTTCCATTTTATCATCGACTTCTTCCATATCACAAATAATTTCATCGCACTCAGATTCAAAACCTAAGTCAACTTCGTCAACCTCCATAGTTGATAGATTAATCATACGAAAAAGCAATATCCTCAGATATATACAAAAGTGTAGAAATTCCATTTGGGGTATTAAGTAACCCTGCGTCGACAAATATCGATGACCTGCTTACTCGAAACTTTTAACATCTAGATGCTCACATTACTGATAAGTTGGTGTCTTTCAAGGTTAATGAGTACATGTGTGAATGATTTGTTTCCTGGAATTCGCTGTTGATATTTCCGCTTGCGAAACATATCTAGTTAGTTCAAAGAAATCTGTGATTGGTTCAATGGCTTCTCTCAAGGTTAGGGAGTCAGCACTATATGTTTCCTGAAATATGCTGATTAAGTATCCCCCACTCATACTTAATTTAGATATGCTGAGTATGTATTCCCCTTTCCACTAATTAGTTTTGGATATATAAAGAATGAAATAGCATTATAGTAAAAGTATGTCAACATATTCTACAAATATTTCAGTAATTGAAAGAATTTTGTGTTGTGTGTGTAGAAGAAAAGTTATTCGCTTTTTATCAAGTAATTATTGGTCCAGCCAACCAAAACTCAGAATCGGGTTTTGTTCATTCTGTTTGGATACCAGGCCGCTAATAATTTATACCAGGTTCCTAGTCGACCCCCGAGGAATACTGAACTCACCAGTTAGGGATTTGTTGAAGCATGGAGAACTGGGATGAGGACAGCTATATCACCACCTATGTACCTGACTTGTTGAGCAGGGATATCGTCAGGTGCCCACCCATTGGCGCAAGTAGGATGGAGAAAACCAGATTCACAAGAGAGGAGATGCTCCGTTACAGCAGGCTGGAGGCGGAAAAAAACCAACAAGTTGGGGTCGCCAATGAGGTGGAAAGCTGGAATGAGGATAACTACACCAGCTACATACCTGACTTGAACAGGGATATCATCAGGTACCCACCCATTGGCGCAAGTAGGACGGAGAAAAGCAGATTTACAAGGGAGGAGAGGCTCCGTCACAGCATGCTGGAGGTGGAAAGAAACCAACAAGTTGGAGACAACAATAAGGTGGAGAGCTGGAATGAGGACAACTACACCAGCTACATACCTGACTTGAACAGGGATATCGTCAGGTGCCCACCCATTGGCGCAAGTAGGACGGAGAAGAGAAGGTTCAGAAGGCAGGAAAGGCTCCGTCATAGTCAACTAGGGGAGAAAAGTGATTAGTCACATGCCCACCCAGGAACATAGAACTCACAGAAGAGCAGGTTATGCAAGGGATCCGACACTCAGAGGGATTAATTATATACCTATATACAGATAAATAAATAATTTTCGGATATTTATGCTTTCTTTTCCCCTTCCATCCTGCCTTTTTCATTTATCACTATAATGAATGGATTTTCAACTTTAGTTCATGTGAACCATTCAACATGTTCACAAATCTTATAATTTTACAAGCTATTTGGCATGGTGTTCTACTCATACACCAACCCAGTGAAGTTGGAGAAATTTTCATTTGCTTCGATAGCAATGGTACGTGGAATGAAACTTGGCCATCTAAGTGGGTGAAAATGATACCACTTGAAATTAATAATGTACGAATCGTCAAAACTTCAGTACCCACCAATAGTACAAAGTATAAGTTATTAATAAGAAAACATAATTCCACTGAACAAACGGACATAATCGAGCTATATCCCTCCCCACCATCAGCTAATATAAAAGATGATTCAGAGTCTAGAACAGTTCACTCTTTAATTTACTACATAGCTGTGTGCTCCTCAGTGATCCTTCTTTCTTCATTGGTGGAAATATTTCAGAAAATATGGATAGTGTTCAGTGCATAATTGATCTTATAACCAAACATGAGAAGCACCTCAAACCCTTATACGAGTTCACTGAAGAAGAACTGCGACAATTTCCGTTACAATATTTGATTCGAAAAGCTAGGTCTTGGGAACTTCTTTCAGCATGGCACAAACTACCAGATGAGTATACGGACAAGTTTGAACTACAGGTTCAGCTACCTTGCTTCATTCATCATAATCGACCTGAGTGGGAGGAACATGTAGATGGCCCGCCACCTCCACAATCAAGATGTTATTCATGCTTACGTAGTTTGAAATGATATGTATTAGGGTTTTTAAATAAAAAACATCATTCAATATCTTTGTTTTATTTACCAATTAAATATCCAAAATTTATTCATCTATTAAATTTTCTGACATTAATAGTAAGAGATCCAACACTGCGTCTTCATCTTTAGGACTCAACTTATAGTGACCCCACGCCAATGTTTGTACATTATTGGGTAAAACAAATCTT
The DNA here is from genome assembly GCA_958298965.1 of Chrysolina haemoptera. Lineage (NCBI taxonomy): Eukaryota > Metazoa > Arthropoda > Insecta > Coleoptera > Chrysomelidae > Chrysolina > Chrysolina haemoptera. The sequence continues at coordinate 15,836,687 of OY282602.1, read as the reverse complement.
TTGTCATCATTAGATGATAACGCAATTTTGTTTCTCAGCTCCGTGTAAATGGTGTGTAAATAAGAAGTAAAAATATACATTTTTCGTAAGATAGAGCCACCTCTTTCAACAATTCGAATGTAATCTGAAATTTGGAGTGCATTCTCTATTACATTTTTAGAAACTCCTTTGGCTTTTTTCATGACTTCTGTTGTCTTAACACAGTATGCCTTCGCGCCTGTACCATAAAAACATTCTATTGGTGATCCATAAAATTCGTCTTTCATCTTGCCGACAACTGACACTGTTTTGGGAATTTTGTGGATATTGTCAATTTTGAAATTAGAAGTGTCAAATAATTCAATATTTTCCCTAATATCATCGTATACATTTTCCGTGAATATCTCCAAGATCAATGAATCGGTATCTGTGTAACAGAGGTTTGCTTTGTCACCATATTTTGTTTTGATGTAGCCATACAAAAAATCATAAATGACCGTTTTTGAAATATCCAAAATTGAAAACCCTACATAAAGTGGCTTGTCATAGGTAACTGTCAATTTCTCCATTTGAATGGCTACTAAGTTCTCATCAAATACTGAACATGATTTAAAATGAGGTTTTGATATGAATCCCTCAGCTCCCACAGAACCTGGCATATTTTCCCAGTGACTGCATAGTTTAATGTCTTGTCTCTTGTCCACGTTTTCCATGGTTTTTCCAAAAATTGAGTTTATGATGAATTTAAAGAGGTCACGTTCAAATTCATTCCTGGCAGAATTCCTGAGATTCGTATTCAAATCAATATATTGCTTCAACCATGCTGATTGCGTGAACTCCAAAACTCTATGAATCCTCGTCAATTTCAATCCATATTTCAAGCATTGTTTCAAATTTCTATAGTGTATAATATATCTTTCCTTGCTCATCAAATTTGGAGTCAACTTGGAATACTTGCTTCCTGGAGGCTTAATATTCTCCGGGCAAAAAGGAAGGTCATTATGGTCATCATGTAAGTGTGGTGGATATTCCAAATCAACTTCCAATACATATCCTTTCGACAATGTGTCTCCAATTTCAAAGATGTCTAAGTTTTCTTGCTCATACCGCTCAAGCCATCTGAAATCTCGCATTGGAAGGTATTCACTCATAGCAGCTCCATACAAATTGGTTGCATCGAGATACAAAATATATGAGTTAGGTTTGGAAGCATCATAAGATGATATAAATGGGTTATTAGCTATAGCCTTCCTTTTACTGCACTGACTTACTCCGCCACGAATCCCTTTCTTGAAAAAGTGAACCATATCTATATCAGTTAGGAGCTCTAATTCTACTTTGGTTAAACGCAACATTGCGTCCCAACTGAGTGAAGGAGCTGTTACATACTGGGCAGGATCAAGTTTATATTTGTCCAAGCACACCTCCCGAAAATTTTCGAAGACATCTGCCAAAAGTAGAACATCTGATTTCAGGTAAACATCGGAGTATTCTCCTAGAGTTGAACATCCGAATTCCTGCCATACTTCACAAGCTCGTTTATAGTTTTCTTCGGAAATTTCTTTACTACTCAGAATATCGAAGAATTCAGATTGAGTTGGTAATGTAGGTTGATTCAATTTTTCATATGAGTCAACATATGAATATGGAAAAACACCTTTGCGTCTTATCATATTAAATTTCCTATGGTCTGGAAAATATTTCCTCACCTCCCGACATTGAGACGGCTCCAGTGTTTTACTCAGATTATCTAGTGATTTTGATAAGAAGCGGAAAGAGTCAACAAATCTCAAGGTGATGAATTTGTCTCTAATTTTCGGGTTTTCTGATTTTTCAACCAAGTATGTTTTGGAGAATGAAATATACTTCTCTTTATTTTGGGCAATCACTGAGATATTCTCTTTATTCGAAGCCAATTTTTTTATGAAGAGATGACAGTCATAATTTGTTAAGTTATGGAAAAAGACAGGAATGAATTTCACTACTTTATAGTGCAAATTACATCTCGAATGAGCGCTTGCGCGGTACACACCAGTCAAGTGACAATGATCTCGAACTTTGATGTCATCAGGTTTATAGGAGTCACCACAAATATGGCATTTCGTAGAATTCTGAAATTCATTCTCTTCCTCTTCAGTGAGTGGCAGCATCTCTTTCACATGTCTCAAATGTTTGTTGTATAATTCCAAGACAAGATCATCCAACCTCCTGACAAATACTCGGAATTCGTACAATATCGTGGAAGTGATTGTGTCGAGGTTTTTGTCAGGAGGTTGGATGATCTTGTCTTGGAATTATACAACAAACATTTGAGACATGTGAAAGAGATGCTGCCACTCACTGAAGAGGAAGAGAATGAATTTCAGAATTCTACGAAATGCCATATTTGTGGTGACTCCTATAAACCTGATGACATCAAAGTTCGAGATCATTGTCACTTGACTGGTGTGTACCGCGCAAGCGCTCATTCGAGATGTAATTTGCACTATAAAGTAGTGAAATTCATTCCTGTCTTTTTCCATAACTTAACAAATTATGACTGTCATCTCTTCATAAAAAAATTGGCTTCGAATAAAGAGAATATCTCAGTGATTGCCCAAAATAAAGAGAAGTATATTTCATTCTCCAAAACATACTTGGTTGAAAAATCAGAAAACCCGAAAATTAGAGACAAATTCATCACCTTGAGATTTGTTGACTCTTTCCGCTTCTTATCAAAATCACTAGATAATCTGAGTAAAACACTGGAGCCGTCTCAATGTCGGGAGGTGAGGAAATATTTTCCAGACCATAGGAAATTTAATATGATAAGACGCAAAGGTGTTTTTCCATATTCATATGTTGACTCATATGAAAAATTGAATCAACCTACATTACCAACTCAATCTGAATTCTTCGATATTCTGAGTAGTAAAGAAATTTCCGAAGAAAACTATAAACGAGCTTGTGAAGTATGGCAGGAATTCGGATGTTCAACTCTAGGAGAATACTCCGATGTTTACCTGAAATCAGATGTTCTACTTTTGGCAGATGTCTTCGAAAATTTTCGGGAGGTGTGCTTGGACAAATATAAACTTGATCCTGCCCAGTATGTAACAGCTCCTTCACTCAGTTGGGACGCAATGTTGCGTTTAACCAAAGTAGAATTAGAGCTCCTAACTGATATAGATATGGTTCACTTTTTCAAGAAAGGGATTCGTGGCGGAGTAAGTCAGTGCAGTAAAAGGAAGGCTATAGCTAATAACCCATTTATATCATCTTATGATGCTTCCAAACCTAACTCATATATTTTGTATCTCGATGCAACCAATTTGTATGGAGCTGCTATGAGTGAATACCTTCCAATGCGAGATTTCAGATGGCTTGAGCGGTATGAGCAAGAAAACTTAGACATCTTTGAAATTGGAGACACATTGTCGAAAGGATATGTATTGGAAGTTGATTTGGAATATCCACCACACTTACATGATGACCATAATGACCTTCCTTTTTGCCCGGAGAATATTAAGCCTCCAGGAAGCAAGTATTCCAAGTTGACTCCAAATTTGATGAGCAAGGAAAGATATATTATACACTATAGAAATTTGAAACAATGCTTGAAATATGGATTGAAATTGACGAGGATTCATAGAGTTTTGGAGTTCACGCAATCAGCATGGTTGAAGCAATATATTGATTTGAATACGAATCTCAGGAATTCTGCCAGGAATGAATTTGAACGTGACCTCTTTAAATTCATCATAAACTCAATTTTTGGAAAAACCATGGAAAACGTGGACAAGAGACAAGACATTAAACTATGCAGTCACTGGGAAAATATGCCAGGTTCTGTGGGAGCTGAGGGATTCATATCAAAACCTCATTTTAAATCATGTTCAGTATTTGATGAGAACTTAGTAGCCATTCAAATGGAGAAATTGACAGTTACCTATGACAAGCCACTTTATGTAGGGTTTTCAATTTTGGATATTTCAAAAACGGTCATTTATGATTTTTTGTATGGCTACATCAAAACAAAATATGGTGACAAAGCAAACCTCTGTTACACAGATACCGATTCATTGATCTTGGAGATATTCACGGAAAATGTATACGATGATATTAGGGAAAATATTGAATTATTTGACACTTCTAATTTCAAAATTGACAATATCCACAAAATTCCCAAAACAGTGTCAGTTGTCGGCAAGATGAAAGACGAATTTTATGGATCACCAATAGAATGTTTTTATGGTACAGGCGCGAAGGCATACTGTGTTAAGACAACAGAAGTCATGAAAAAAGCCAAAGGAGTTTCTAAAAATGTAATAGAGAATGCACTCCAAATTTCAGATTACATTCGAATTGTTGAAAGAGGTGGCTCTATCTTACGAAAAATGTATATTTTTACTTCTTATTTACACACCATTTACACGGAGCTGAGAAACAAAATTGCGTTATCATCTAATGATGACAAAAGATTTGTTTTACCCAATAATGTACAAACATTGGCGTGGGGTCACTATAAGTTGAGTCCTAAAGATGAAGACGCAGTGTTGGATCTCTTACTATTAATGTCAGAAAATTTAATAGATGAATAAATTTTGGATATTTAATTGGTAAATAAAACAAAGATATTGAATGATGTTTTTTATTTAAAAACCCTAATACATATCATTTCAAACTACGTAAGCATGAATAACATCTTGATTGTGGAGGTGGCGGGCCATCTACATGTTCCTCCCACTCAGGTCGATTATGATGAATGAAGCAAGGTAGCTGAACCTGTAGTTCAAACTTGTCCGTATACTCATCTGGTAGTTTGTGCCATGCTGAAAGAAGTTCCCAAGACCTAGCTTTTCGAATCAAATATTGTAACGGAAATTGTCGCAGTTCTTCTTCAGTGAACTCGTATAAGGGTTTGAGGTGCTTCTCATGTTTGGTTATAAGATCAATTATGCACTGAACACTATCCATATTTTCTGAAATATTTCCACCAATGAAGAAAGAAGGATCACTGAGGAGCACACAGCTATGTAGTAAATTAAAGAGTGAACTGTTCTAGACTCTGAATCATCTTTTATATTAGCTGATGGTGGGGAGGGATATAGCTCGATTATGTCCGTTTGTTCAGTGGAATTATGTTTTCTTATTAATAACTTATACTTTGTACTATTGGTGGGTACTGAAGTTTTGACGATTCGTACATTATTAATTTCAAGTGGTATCATTTTCACCCACTTAGATGGCCAAGTTTCATTCCACGTACCATTGCTATCGAAGCAAATGAAAATTTCTCCAACTTCACTGGGTTGGTGTATGAGTAGAACACCATGCCAAATAGCTTGTAAAATTATAAGATTTGTGAACATGTTGAATGGTTCACATGAACTAAAGTTGAAAATCCATTCATTATAGTGATAAATGAAAAAGGCAGGATGGAAGGGGAAAAGAAAGCATAAATATCCGAAAATTATTTATTTATCTGTATATAGGTATATAATTAATCCCTCTGAGTGTCGGATCCCTTGCATAACCTGCTCTTCTGTGAGTTCTATGTTCCTGGGTGGGCATGTGACTAATCACTTTTCTCCCCTAGTTGACTATGACGGAGCCTTTCCTGCCTTCTGAACCTTCTCTTCTCCGTCCTACTTGCGCCAATGGGTGGGCACCTGACGATATCCCTGTTCAAGTCAGGTATGTAGCTGGTGTAGTTGTCCTCATTCCAGCTCTCCACCTTATTGTTGTCTCCAACTTGTTGGTTTCTTTCCACCTCCAGCATGCTGTGACGGAGCCTCTCCTCCCTTGTAAATCTGCTTTTCTCCGTCCTACTTGCGCCAATGGGTGGGTACCTGATGATATCCCTGTTCAAGTCAGGTATGTAGCTGGTGTAGTTATCCTCATTCCAGCTTTCCACCTCATTGGCGACCCCAACTTGTTGGTTTTTTTCCGCCTCCAGCCTGCTGTAACGGAGCATCTCCTCTCTTGTGAATCTGGTTTTCTCCATCCTACTTGCGCCAATGGGTGGGCACCTGACGATATCCCTGCTCAACAAGTCAGGTACATAGGTGGTGATATAGCTGTCCTCATCCCAGTTCTCCATGCTTCAACAAATCCCTAACTGGTGAGTTCAGTATTCCTCGGGGGTCGACTAGGAACCTGGTATAAATTATTAGCGGCCTGGTATCCAAACAGAATGAACAAAACCCGATTCTGAGTTTTGGTTGGCTGGACCAATAATTACTTGATAAAAAGCGAATAACTTTTCTTCTACACACACAACACAAAATTCTTTCAATTACTGAAATATTTGTAGAATATGTTGACATACTTTTACTATAATGCTATTTCATTCTTTATATATCCAAAACTAATTAGTGGAAAGGGGAATACATACTCAGCATATCTAAATTAAGTATGAGTGGGGGATACTTAATCAGCATATTTCAGGAAACATATAGTGCTGACTCCCTAACCTTGAGAGAAGCCATTGAACCAATCACAGATTTCTTTGAACTAACTAGATATGTTTCGCAAGCGGAAATATCAACAGCGAATTCCAGGAAACAAATCATTCACACATGTACTCATTAACCTTGAAAGACACCAACTTATCAGTAATGTGAGCATCTAGATGTTAAAAGTTTCGAGTAAGCAGGTCATCGATATTTGTCGACGCAGGGTTACTTAATACCCCAAATGGAATTTCTACACTTTTGTATATATCTGAGGATATTGCTTTTTCGTATGATTAATCTATCAACTATGGAGGTTGACGAAGTTGACTTAGGTTTTGAATCTGAGTGCGATGAAATTATTTGTGATATGGAAGAAGTCGATGATAAAATGGAAGATATCCAAATTATTGGAAGTATGGAATTCGTGACCACAAGTGTATACCAAAGTATGTGCATTACAGAACACTACTTTACCACTATCTCAGAAAAAGAGAGAAAAATGTGTATTGTGTGTTTTTACGACTTTGCGGCAGAGGTGAATTCGAATATAGAGTGCCAGCAAGTTTCAAACCACTACTCTGGAACAGTGGATAGTGTGCATGAACGCTGTATCTCCTGCCATGACTGTGGAAGACAATTAGGCATAGTGTGTCTAACAAGATGCTGCATGGTGTGTAACAATTGTAATTTTAAATTTCCTGAATAAATTTTTATTGCATATTTGAATTACTTGATTATTTACTCCACTATCAAAATTATAAACAGATATAAATTATGCTGTACCCGAACATTTCCCAAATTCATTATTATTTTTTGATTCAATTAAAATTATATTCTTCTTTAGTTATTCAATTATTACAGAATAAAAAATAAAAATACAGTACTACTATATACCTGATATACTATATATCAGTTCAACCAAATGGCTCTAGATGTCGCTTCCTGTGCTACATGTCTGTATTATTCGTACTACCAGTGTACTACGAATTTTACAGTCTGTCAAACCAAACTAAAATTATAAAGAAGAAGAATGGGGCTATCTGCTCTGTGGTTTCAAACTTGTATTTTGTTTATTTGAAAATCAAAAAATTCGTTTTTCAAGTAAATAGTTTTGAAGTTTTGTGTAGTTGTGTAGAAAACAGTGTATTTTGGTTGAAGATCTACAAAAAATGCACTGTTTTTCAGACAGGGACTCTGTTTGCAAATTTCTGCATAATCAGCAAAACTTATGCTTCTGTGTGAGGTGAAGGTATTCTTCAAACATTTTAAGTGATAATAGTTTTATGAAAAAAGAAAATGGTTAAGTGTTCACAAGAAGGAATTGAATTCAGTGCTGTTTTGATCAGATAGTGCTTTTTAAGTGAGTGTTCAGTTTTATGGCTGTTAAAGGATAACTTTGATTTTGGTGAGTTTATAAAAATAATTGGACCAATTTATGCGCTATTGCCATAATGATAGTCCTAATTATTGGTCACTGTCTCATAAAATCAAATTTTACTGTACATTTATGATTGAGACAGTGCCAGTAATAAAAACTATGATTATCGCAATGGTGCATAAATTGATCCTTATTAATTCACACTGTGATTATCTAAAACATATTTCAGTAATGAACGTGGCTCCCAAACAGATAAAAGACTAGAAATAATAATAAAACAATAGAGATACTTTGAGTTTTCATTTATTTTTTATATATGCAAAAGCTAATAATAAAAAATTGTATAAATAGGTATGGTATAAAAGAATATTATATAAAAATATGTACATGAATATACACCAAAGTAATGTTTGAATATCACTAAATTCACTGGGCCAATTGTACAGGACAAGTTCAACAACGATTCAAGTGAACCAAGTTTAGCTGTTAGGGATTAGCCAATCAAATTTCTAGTTCCTTAGCAACCGAACTCGGTTCACTTGAACAGTTGTTGAACTTGTCTCGTATAACTCGCCCTAGGTCAGAAAAAATGTAAAACATGTATCCATGAATAGGCACCGAAGAAATGTTTGAATATCACTCAGTCCACTATGTCAGTTTATCCACACCTATCGTAATGGCCCGATCCAGATCGTCAATCTCCCTCTGCTTTGTTTTGTTGTCACGGAGCAACCTTTGAATTTCCAGCTTGTTCTCCTTTAACTGGTCCTCCAACTCTACCTTCCTTGCTCGCTTCTTCTCTATGAAGGCACTCAGTAAATTTTTTATCTCAGCGAGATGAGTGTTATGCTCCTGAGTGCCTTCGAGGGAGTTCGCAGTTTCATTCGGGCCCTGTTCGCCATCATCTCCTGCCTTTTCTTGGATGGAGTTGTCCTGTTCACCATCTTCGCCATCTTCACTCCCTTCATCTTCTTTGGTTATTGTCTCCATTTTGATGTCTTCCCCATCATCACTCTCCGAATTGCTGGGGCTCTCAGCTTCGCTTATATCCTCGTATATGGCAGCTGGTGTTGAGGTATAAGCTGGTACGAAACCCTTCCTCGCAGCATTAATCGGCCTCAAGTTCGAAAAGGTTCCGTCCAATATTTCAATATCACTGCCAATACTAGAAGTTGATGTATTTTTCACTAAGCGGAAGCCCCCATCACTCGGAAGCTTCTTAAAATGCGACAATAACCTAAGCTTCTTCACTGGTGCTAACTGACTTTTGCTTCCAACTCGCGATTTCATTTTGTAAGTATAGTGGATTATTAATTCGCTTCACTAAAAAAGTTTTACTAATAATCGAAGACAGTGAGTTTGGCTTTACATATTCCTATCCCCTCATAATCCCATTTTCATGAAGCATCTTCAAAATGAATTTGCTTCTGCCTTTAAGTTTTCAACCAATAGAAACACTCCTTCACTCCCCCCAGAGCAGTAAGTAAATGTCTACATTAGTAGAAGGGCTTTCTCAAATTTTCCCATGAAATATTTGCCACAAAATTCTGAATAAACATTTTTTCCATAAAATTATGTTTCTCATAGGTTTCTGCAACAAAGCAACTTGCAATCTGAGACCATCTTCAAATTTCAATATCCTACAATGAAAGAAGAGACATGCTCTCAAAATAAAATCATGTTTATGTTATTTGATAAAAATTTATGCAAGTCTGCAGATTATTTATCACTCTGTCTGAATATTTGAAACATGGGAATCAAAAAATGCGGAATTTTGTCACTAGACACTTGGGTGTTGAATTATATAACTTATGAAAATTATTCAAGAGGTATTTCATTATGGTTATCATTTACAGGGTGTACCTAATAATTATTAAAACATATTTTTGAAAGTAATGGTAATATGAAAGTTTTATTTCAGTAATCCCTTAAGGGTGTCTCATGATTATTAATATATAATTCTGAAGCTACTGGTGATATAAAAGTTTCATTATAGTAATCGCATACAGGGTACCTCATGATTATTAAGATTTATTTCTGAAGCTACTGGTGATATAAAAGTTTCATTATAGTAATCGCATACAGGGTACCTCATGATTATTAAGATTTATTTCTGAAACTAATGGTACTATAAAAGCTCCATTTTAGTAATCGCATACAGGGTTGCCTCATGATTATTTAAGATTTATTTCTGAAACTAATGGTAGTGTGAAAATTACAGGTTGTCACACGATTATTAAAATTTCTGAAACTAATGGTAGTATAAAAGTTTCATTGAGAGGGGCTCATTTGAAAAATTTGATTTTTATCTTTATATCAAATTATCAATATTCTGGATATCTGTCATGTATTGACCTTGAAAACGGTCATTGAACCTGTATTACATTTTTCTAACTTGTTGAGACTTGTAACCGGACGTTATCAAATTCCAGGAAATCTCACACGTGCACTGTGACCTTTGAACTTGAATCCTTTTGCTCTCTCATAGGGTTTGACCTTGAATCCAAAAGCTCTCTCATAGGTTTTGACCTTGAATCCAAAAGCTCTCTCATAGGTTTTGACCTTGAATCCAAAAGCTCTCTCATTTCTTATCTACTAATAT